>OV050030.1:303421862-304084362 GCA_920105625.2 Clusia tigrina
TTAATTGTGCCATAAAAGAGACGAAGATACAGGCAGCCACTGAAGACAGCTTCCCCAAAATTATTGCTTATTTTGAAGGTAGCAATAAAAAATTCTATACTTACCAACTGGAAAGTAGTAGAGGCTTATTCGTATATCCCCCAACCGCTATAGACAGCAATGTTGACTGCAATGAAGTCAAAGAGGCATTGAAAAGTTCAGGCTTTCCCACCAAATCGGTTTTCAATATAAAACACTGAAACAATATCCCCCAACCGCTATTCAAAATTGGACTTGAGCCAGAAACGAAAAAGCTACCAAAAAATGATGTTCATCCAATATACGATCTTAGGTATCTTCTACACCGAAGAATTGTAGTTGAGGAACCCCGTAAAAGGTAAGGTCTAGTGCAGTGCCCTCAATTATCAGGAATACGGTCACACCAAGTCGTATTCCACTTTAACACCAATTAGTGTAGTTTGGGGGGATTGACTCTCAACATCTTAATGCTCTCGTGACAAAAGTAACACTGCACCAAAAAAGTGTAGGAATTGCTCTGGTAATCACACAGCCAATTATCGGAGGTGCTCCGTCTAAGGAGAACTAAATCGTCTCAAATGCAAGGACCAGAACGACGTGTAGAAGAAAACCCTGTTCAACACGCTCCAGCTAATATCGTTCCAAACAGCACATTGATTGGAAATTGCTAGAGGTATACCAAACGAACAATCCAAAGAGACATCTTTCTCTCCGTCGTTAGAAGCTCTCATTACGAATTTAACCTGCAGCATGACTCAATTCATGAACACCATGCAAAATATGTTTCAAGAATTTGTCAAATCGCAAAATCAGTTCATGCAATTACTTTTATAAAAGAATGACCTCTTTTAAAATATGTCATTGGAATGCCAGCGGCGTTTGCAAAACCCAAAAACGAAGTTCTAAATTTCCTGCGGACAAATAAAATTGACATACTACTGCTATCTGAAAACCCATTTAACCTCAAACAACTATTTTAAACTACCAGGCTAAAAATTTTACAACACAAGTCGACTAGACGATAAAGCACGTGGTGGAATAGGAATTGTAGTTAAAAATCATCTTAAACACATTGCAATCGAAGAATACTCAAAAGAGTACATTCAAGCAACATCGGTCTCGCTGCAGTGCTGGGGTGATGAAATTATAATAAGCGCAGTGTATTGTCCTGCAAGGTACAACATGACTGAAGGTCAATTTCTTGATTTTTTCAACACTAGGCTCAAAATTTTTGGCAGCAGGAGACTAATGCCAAGCATACGCTTTAGGGCCCTCGACTTATAAACCCAAAAGAAGGCAGCTGTACTCTGTTATAATTAATACGACAAATAAACAATCTACTGGCAAACCCACCTACTGGCCATTTGATTCTAGCAAAACTCCGGACCTAATTGATTTTGGCGTCACTAGAAACAGTGGCATTCACCCGATTGACTCAGCCCGGAGTCTGCTTGTCTCGGGCGAGCTTTCTATGCTGCCACAGACGTTTCGCCAAGACTCTTTTGGATGTCCTAACAGTATACTTGAGTTCCCTTTGTTTATCCTTGAAAGGGAGCCAGTCATTGGCTCTGTTGAAGAGATTGCGGCATTCTTTTCGTAGCTCAACAATTTCCGAATTCCACCAAGGGGGTTTTTGGGTTTGCCTCTAGGCTTCGGGGAGTTGCAGGCTGATTTGGCAGCAGAGTTAAACAGTGCTGTAATAGCTTGAACCGCTCGATCTATATGGATGTGATTGTTGATAGTGAGAGTAGTCGACTGCAGACCCGACTTCATAATGGCCTGGAACTTTGTCCACTCAGTTCGTTTTCTGTTAATATGCGTTTTACACTCTGCAGAATCTAAGGGATCCGAGATCCCAATCTTAAAGCATATGTAACAGTGATCCGAGAAGGAGCATTCCTGCGAGACGCGCCAACTCGTAAGAAGAGCAGACGAGTACTTGTTCCCAAGAATGATATCGAAAACCTCCCTTCTATTGGAGGTAAGAAAGGTAGGTTCGCTCCCTCTGTTAGCAATAACTAAGTCTTGGGCAAGAATAAAATCAAAAAGTGACTCACCACGCTCGTTGGTGTCCGTGCTACCCCACACCTCGTGATGGGCATTGGCATCGGCCCCGATGAAGACCAGGATTCGCTTCCGGTTTGCCTCCATGACCAGCAGCTTTAAAATGTCCGGAGGCGGCGATTGCCCGTGGTCGTGCACCATGTGGCTGCTGACGATCCATGTAGCCATGGTGTTGGTTGAAATGACCATGGCTTCATTGTCCTTGTCGCTGAACCTGTGAAGAAGAAGAGCGTTAATGTTGTTCTTAACAATAATACAGGCTCTGGGTTTACCTCGATCCTGTACGAATACTGTACGTTGCCCGCTGATGCTTTGTCCGCGAACCTGATCATATACGACCCACGGCTCCTGAATCAGTACGAGTTCCTCTCCTTTTTGAGTCAGGTGGAGGATCAGGGCTGCCGAGGCAGCTATTGCGTGGTGAAGGTTAATCTGTAATACCCTCACCATTCACGGAGGTGGCCATCATCGTTACGTTGGCGTCCTCCTCATCAGACAGAGGAGAATCCCCAACGTCGTCGGTATTCACTACCTGACGTCCGCAAAAGCTACCAACCGATTCTGAGGCCGAAGCGTAGCTCTCCCCATCATCGAAGGTGAGATTGGATTCGGTCTGTGTGGGGGTAGAAAGAGGGCAGAAAGTATTTCACTTGCTCTTGGGCAGGTTAATCTGCTATTTGGATCTTCTTTAGATTTTTTTCTATTGATTGCAGTTTGCAGTTTTATATCAGTAAACTTATTTCTCAATGTTTCGATGTTGAGGTGTTGACTAATTTTTTCTTTCTTATCTTTTCGAGCTCTTTTGCAACGACGCAACCTCGTTAGTTGGCTGGGTGAGCTACAAATTTTTGGTTGCTGTTGCTCAGCTTTTTTGCACTCAATTGTTTTGTGCTTTCCTACGTATTTCACGCATCTAGGTGTTTTGCCACAGTATTTTTTGTGTCGCCAAAGGATGGGCATGTTATATATTGTGGTATGCGTTTTTTGACATATAGATTTCGAGCGTGACAATGCAATTCAGTATAGTTTTAATTTGGTATATCCATTGAATATCAGCAGTATATTCAAAGCTTAATGGAAACAAATCAAGAGGTTTCTTCGTTTAAAATCTCAGTTTATTAATGGCATGCAACGAATTTAATCCTGGTCTCTTCAGGTTGTAAACAATGTCTTTGGGATCATGAGACTGATGAAGATTTTAATCAGTAACAGGGAAAATTTGTTTCTTTTCACAACAACACCAGGAGATTTCTGTACTAGAGAGTACTTTTCTGATAGACATGTAGTCATCAATATCAAATGTCGTAACTTTAAAGTCTCCATTGTTTAGCAGTTAAATAAAAAATTAAATTGTATAGAGGTTGATACTCGGTAAGAATTCATTTAGAACTCTGTGGTTGCGCTCTAGTAAGCCTATGGTATCGAAAATTTTTGTTGTATGTTGAGGAATGCACATATATTTGACATAAGTTCATTTGTAGATTCTGTCCCTCTATCTGATTTGATTACTTTAAATTGTCCGTATATGAGAAGTAACTGTTCAACTAGTGTTTTGGCTGTTGTGTGGGCATCTTTTGTTATCATTGGATGTGCGATTACAAATTTTGTCAGCTTGCACTGCATAGTTAGTATGTAGCGATATTCGTTTGACATTTTTAATGGTCTTACGATGTCGATTGCTATGACGTCGAAACTGCGGTTAAGAGTGTCTGTTATGGTTTGTGGTTCTTTGGTGTGTCTTGTTTGTTTACACTTCGCGCACGTGTCAAAGTTGGATACGAATTTCTTTATCATATAGTTCATGTTTTTCCAAATGAATTTCTGTTTTAGTTTGAGTATAGTTTTACGTACTCCGGGATGTACTGTTTTATGACTGTCAGAAAATGCATATCTACGATTCACAACATAGGCAACGCAAACGCGGTATACCTTTTAGTAAATTTATATGCTGTTGTATTTAATTTTAAAAAGACTTGAATAGACGTTTATATGAATTACTTCCGATCGGTCGTGTCTTTTTTTGTTTAGCAGAGATAACTAACAAAGGTTATGGGCCCATATCACGTGGTTCGCTATTGATGTCCTTTGTATAGGGGTCCTTGCGTCGGTCGCCAATGCGCCTTTTGCAGCCGGTAAAGGCGCTGGCGTGATCAAGCACACTGATGTCTATTAAAGGCGCTCAAAGCTGCCAAATAAAACACGCTTGATATACGTTCAAAACACAAGAGAGCTTTAGTGCTTCAAATCATAAGTCTTAAATACTATTTTACAATGAATACTTACAGTCTAGGTAAGCGCCTTTGTGTTGCTCCAGTTACGCAATTGGTGGTTGGTGTCAGAGGATTAAGCCAACTGACCTATTGAATATAAGAATACTGACGATGCGTTTTATAGGCCAACGGGCGTCGTCAACTCGATTGCAGAACTGTAACACGGTAGAAGTTCTCATAATGATTATTCATAAATCACTATTTATTTGTATTACTCACACCCTAAAACTATGTGCTCACTTAATGCTACTTCTTAAAGATAACTACCCCAAAGGTGTAGTGTCTATTAGGAGTTGGTGGTATGAGTCAACTACACGCAAGTAGCTTGATTTTGACTCTCAACATCCCTTCCATCTTTCTTGAAGTGAATAGTGAATCTCTTGATAGTGCAGCGTTCGGTTCATTCACTGTCACTAATTGCGCCCTGTCAATTAATTTAAATTGTGCATTTGTGCAAATAAATAATGAGTTTAATTATTATTATTATTATTATTATTATTTAATTATTATTATTATTATTATTATTTAATTATTAGAGTTTTAATTGCATGTTAAATATCGAGAGACTCGAATTAAATTAAGTTAAAATTAAAAACAAATCAATTTGCATTATAAATTCAAAAATTCAAACAAATTGAAAAGTGATATAAACAAGGGTTTGCAACGGTCACGGTTGAGCGTGCTGCGCTCTCCTACTCAGCGCGAGCGCTCTCTCCCAGCGCATGTGCCCCCAAAGAGTGTCTGCAGTGCCCCCTCAACCTGACTTTTCGCTACCATTGCCCGAAGCGCTAGAGAAGTGCTCTGAAAATATGGACGCGAGCTCTTCAAGCTTGCTCCATTCGCTACCTGAAGTGAAGTCGTGCAGCGACTCCAAACGTTGGAACAGCCTAGATGTACTCGGTGTTTCGCGGGCCCCTTCATCTGGGCCCCCTCAAGTGGTCGGCTCCGCTGAGTCGCTCGCTTCTATACAGAGACACGTGCAACTAAACTCGTCTTGGAGTGCACAATGCCGTACTCCGCAGCCAAAAACACCTACACAAACTCACAAACAGCAATCACTTATATTAAACTCCAGCACAAACAATAACAATAAGCTCTCTCAAAATGTTATGAAATATCTTCCTCCCAGAGTAAGTACCAGCAAAAAACGCATTACTCAAAACTGCACACACTGATGGAGCTGCAGTGGAAACATTATTGCCGGCAATACAGACAGGACTTGATCGCTACATTCTCGTGCAATCAAAGAGAAAACTAACCTCAAAATAAAAATAATAGCCAATCCGCAAAAATTCTAAGAGCAGAACAAGAAATTCCTGTGGGTGAAAATAGATTTGCTCTTTTTGCGACAAATAGCGGTTCTGACACTACCACAGCCAAACCATCTAAACCACCACCTATATATTTGAGAGAACAGAGCACAAACAAGATAGTCGCTGAATTACCGCGTCCAGTGGGTATCGATTTCTACATCGTGTCAATAATTAATTGTGCCATAAAAGAGACGAAGATACAGGCAGCCACTGAAGACAGCTTCCCCAAAATTATTGCTTATTTTGAAGGTAGCAATAAAAAATTCTATACTTACCAACTGGAAAGTAGTAGAGGCTTATTCGTATATCCCCCAACCGCTATAGACAGCAATGTTGACTGCAATGAAGTCAAAGAGGCATTGAAAAGTTCAGGCTTTCCCACCAAATCGGTTTTCAATATAAAACACTGAAACAATATCCCCCAACCGCTATTCAAAATTGGACTTGAGCCAGAAACGAAAAAGCTACCAAAAAATGATGTTCATCCAATATACGATCTTAGGTATCTTCTACACCGAAGAATTGTAGTTGAGGAACCCCGTAAAAGGTAAGGTCTAGTGCAGTGCCCTCAATTATCAGGAATACGGTCACACCAAGTCGTATTCCACTTTAACACCAATTAGTGTAGTTTGGGGGGATTGACTCTCAACATCTTAATGCTCTCGTGACAAAAGTAACACTGCACCAAAAAAGTGTAGGAATTGCTCTGGTAATCACACAGCCAATTATCGGAGGTGCTCCGTCTAAGGAGAACTAAATCGTCTCAAATGCAAGGACCAGAACGACGTGTAGAAGAAAACCCTGTTCAACACGCTCCAGCTAATATCGTTCCAAACAGCACATTGATTGGAAATTGCTAGAGGTATACCAAACGAACAATCCAAAGAGACATCTTTCTCTCCGTCGTTAGAAGCTCTCATTACGAATTTAACCTGCAGCATGACTCAATTCATGAACACCATGCAAAATATGTTTCAAGAATTTGTCAAATCGCAAAATCAGTTCATGCAATTACTTTTATAAAAGAATGACCTCTTTTAAAATATGTCATTGGAATGCCAGCGGCGTTTGCAAAACGCAAAAACGAAGTTCTAAATTTCCTGCGGACAAATAAAATTGACATACTACTGCTATCTGAAAACCCATTTAACCTCAAACAACTATTTTAAACTACCAGGCTAAACATTTTACAACACAAGTCGACTAGACGATAAAGCACGTGGTGGAATAGGAATTGTAGTTAAAAATCATCTTAAACACATTGCAATCGAAGAATACTCAAAAGAGTACATTCAAGCAACATCGGTCTCGCTGCAGTGCTGGGGTGATGAAATTATAATAAGCGCAGTGTATTGTCCTGCAAGGTACAACATGACTGAAGGTCAATTTCTTGATTTTTTCAACACTAGGCTCAAAATTTTTGGCAGCAGGAGACTAATGCCAAGCATACGCTTTAGGGCCCTCGACTTATAAACCCAAAAGAAGGCAGCTGTACTCTGTTATAATTAATACGACAAATAAACAATCTACTGGCAAACCCACCTACTGGCCATTTGATTCTAGCAAAACTCCGGACCTAATTGATTTTGGCGTCACTAGAAACAGTGGCATTCACCCGATTGACTCAGCCCGGAGTCTGCTTGTCTCGGGCGAGCTTTCTATGCTGCCACAGACGTTTCGCCAAGACTCTTTTGGATGTCCTAACAGTATACTTGAGTTCCCTTTGTTTATCCTTGAAAGGGAGCCAGTCATTGGCTCTGTTGAAGAGATTGCGGCATTCTTTTCGTAGCTCAACAATTTCCGAATTCCACCAAGGGGGTTTTTGGGTTTGCCTCTAGGCTTCGGGGAGTTGCAGGCTGATTTGGCAGCAGAGTTAAACAGTGCTGTAATAGCTTGAACCGCTCGATCTATATGGATGTGATTGTTGATAGTGAGAGTAGTCGACTGCAGACCCGACTACATAATGGCCTGGAACTTTGTCCACTCAGTTCGTTTTCTGTTAATATGCGTTTTACACTCTGCAGAATCTAAGGGATCCGAGATCCCAATCTTAAAGCATATGTAACAGTGATCCGAGAAGGAGCATTCCTGCGAGACGCGCCAACTCGTAAGAAGAGCAGACGAGTACTTGTTCCCAAGAATGATATCGAAAACCTCCCTTCTATTGGAGGTAAGAAAGGTAGGTTCGCTCCCTCTGTTAGCAATAACTAAGTCTTGGGCAAGAATAAAATCAAAAAGTGACTCACCACGCTCGTTGGTGTCCGTGCTACCCCACACCTCGTGATGGGCATTGGCATCGGCCCCGATGAAGACCAGGATTCGCTTCCGGTTTGCCTCCATGACCAGCAGCTTTAAAATGTCCGGAGGCGGCGATTGCCCGTGGTCGTGCACCATGTGGCTGCTGACGATCCATGTAGCCATGGTGTTGGTTGAAATGACCATGGCTTCATTGTCCTTGTCGCTGAACCTGTGAAGAAGAAGAGCGTTAATGTTGTTCTTAACAATAATACAGGCTCTGGGTTTACCTCGATCCTGTACGAATACTGTACGTTGCCCGCTGATGCTTTGTCCGCGAACCTGATCATATACGACCCACGGCTCCTGAATCAGTACGAGTTCCTCTCCTTTTTGAGTCAGGTGGAGGATCAGGGCTGCCGAGGCAGCTATTGCGTGGTGAAGGTTAATCTGTAATACCCTCACCATTCACGGAGGTGGCCATCATCGTTACGTTGGCGTCCTCCTCATCAGACAGAGGCGAATCCCCAACGTCGTCGGTATTCACTACCTGACGTCCGCAAAAGCTACCAACCGATTCTGAGGCCGAAGCGTAGCTCTCCCCATCATCGAAGGTGAGATCGGATTCGGTCTGTGTGGGGGTAGAAAGAGGGCAGAAAGTATTTCACTTGCTCTTGGGCAGGTTAATCTGCTATTTGGATCTTCTTTAGATTTTTTTCTATTGATTGCAGTTTGCAGTTTTATATCAGTAGACTTATTTCTCAATGTTTCGATGTTGAGGTGTTGACTAATTTTTTCTTTCTTATCTTTTCGAGCTCTTTTGCAACGACGCAACCTCGTTAGTTGGCTGGGTGAGTTACAAATTTTTGGTTGCTGTTGCTCAGCTTTTTTGCACTCAATTGTTTTGTGCTTTCCTACGTATTTCACGCATCTAGGTGTTTTGCCACAGTATTTTTTGTGTCGCCAAAGGATGGGCATGTTATATATTGTGGTATGCGTTTTTTGACATATAGATTTCGAGCGTGACAATGCAATTCAGTATAGTTTTAATTTGGTATATCCATTGAATATCAGCAGTATATTCAAAGCTTAATGGAAACAAATCAAGAGGTTTCTTCGTTTAAAATCTCAGTTTATTAATGGCATGCAACGAATTTAATCCTGGTCTCTTCAGGTTGTAAAGAATGTCTTTGGGATCATGAGACTGATGAAGATTTTAATCAGTAACAGGGAAAATTTGTTTCTTTTCACAACAACACCAGGAGATTTCTGTACTAGAGAGTACTTTTCTGATAGACATGTAGTCATCAATATCAAATGTCGTAACTTTAAAGTCTCCATTGTTTAGCAGTTAAATAAAAAATTAAATTGTATAGAGGTTGATACTCGGTAAGAATTCATTTAGAACTCTGTGGTTGCGCTCTAGTAAGCCTATGGTATCGAAAATTTTTGTTGTATGTTGAGGAATGCACATATATTTGACATAAGTTCATTTGTAGATTCTGTCCCTCTATCTGATTTGATTACTTTAAATTGTCCGTATATGAGAAGTAACTGTTCAACTAGTGTTTTGGCTGTTGTGTGGGCATCTTTTGTTATCATTGGATGTGCGATTACAAATTTTGTCAGCTTGCACTGCATAGTTAGTATGTAGCGATATTCGTTTGACATTTTTAATGGTCTTACGATGTCGATTGCTATGACGTCGAAACTGCGGTTAAGAGTGTCTGTTATGGTTTGTGGTTCTTTGGTGTGTCTTGTTTGTTTACACTTCGCGCACGTGTCAAAGTTGGATACGAATTTCTTTATCATATAGTTCATGTTTTTCCAAATGAATTTCTGTTTTAGTTTGAGTATAGTTTTACGTACTCCGGGATGTACTGTTTTATGACTGTCAGAAAATGCATATCTACGATTCACAACATAGGCAACGCAAACGCGGTATACCTTTTAGTAAATTTATATGCTGTTGTATTTAATTTTAAAAAGACTTGAATAGACGTTTATATGAATTACTTCCGATCGGTCGTGTCTTTTTTTGTTTAGCAGAGATAACTAACAAAGGTTATGGGCCCATATCACGTGGTTCGCTATTGATGTCCTTTGTATAGGGGTCCTTGCGTCGGTCGCCAATGCGCCTTTTGCAGCCGGTAAAGGCGCTGGCGTGATCAAGCACACTGATGTCTATTAAAGGCGCTCAAAGCTGCCAAATAAAACACGCTTGATATACGTTCAAAACACAAGAGAGCTTTAGTGCTTCAAATCATGTCTTAAATACTATTTTACAATGAATACTTACAGTCTAGGTAAGCGCCTTTGTGTTGCTCCAGTTACGCAATTGGTGGTTGGTGTCAGAGGATTAAGCCAACTGACCTATTGAATATAAGAATACTGACGATGCGTTTTATAGGCCAACGGGCGTCGTCAACTCGATTGCAGAACTGTAACACGGTAGAAGTTCTCATAATGATTATTCATAAATCACTATTTATTTGTATTACTCACACCCTAAAACTATGTGCTCACTTAATGCTACTTCTTAAAGATAACTACCCCAAAGGTGTAGTGTCTATTAGGAGTTGGTGGTATGAGTCAACTACACGCAAGTAGCTTGATTTTGACTCTCAACATCCCTTCCATCTTTCTTGAAGTGAATAGTGAATCTCTTGATAGTGCAGCGTTCGGTTCATTCACTGTCACTAATTGCGCCCTGTCAATTAATTTAAATTGTGCATTTGTGCAAATAAATAATGAGTTTAATTATTATTATTATTATTATTATTATTATTATTTAATTATTATTATTATTATTATTTAATTATTAGAGTTTTAATTGCATGTTAAATATCGAGAGACTCGAATTAAATTGAATTAAAATTAAAAACAAATCAATTTGCATTATAAATTCAAAAATTCAAACAAATTGAAAAGTGATATAAACAAGGGTTTGCAACGGTCACGGTTGAGCGTGCTGCGCTCTCCTACTCAGCGCGAGCGCTCTCTCCCAGCGCATGTGCCCCCAAAGAGTGTCTGCAGTGCCCCCTCAACCTGACTTTTCGCTACCATTGCCCGAAGCGCTAGAGAAGTGCTCTGAAAATATGGACGCGAGCTCTTCAAGCTTGCTCCATTCGCTACCTGAAGTGAAGTCGTGCAGCGACTCCAAACGTTGGAACAGCCTAGATGTACTCGGTGTTTCGCGGGCCCCTTCATCTGGGCCCCCTCAAGTGGTCGGCTCCGCTGAGTCGCTCGCTTCTATACAGAGACACGTGCAACTAAACTCGTCTTGGAGTGCACAATGCCGTACTCCGCAGCCAAAAACACCTACACAAACTCACAAACAGCAATCACTTATATTAAACTCCAGCACAAACAATAACAATAAGCTCTCTCAAAATGTTATGAAATATCTTCCTCCCAGAGTAAGTACCAGCAAAAAACGCATTACTCAAAACTTTGCACACACTGATGGAGCTGCAGTGGAAACATTATTGCCGGCAATACAGACAGGACTTGATCGCTACATTCTCGTGCAATCAAAGAGAAAACTAACCTCAAAATAAAAATAATAGCCAATCCGCAAAAATTCTAAGAGCAGAACAAGAAATTCCTGTGGGTGAAAATAGATTTGCTCTTTTTGCGACAAATAGCGGTTCTGACACTACCACAGCCAAACCATCTAAACCACCACCTATATATTTGAGAGAACAGAGCACAAACAAGATAGTCGCTGAATTACCGCGTCCAGTGGGTATCGATTTCTACATCGTGTCAATAATTAATTGTGCCATAAAAGAGACGAAGATACAGGCAGCCACTGAAGACAGCTTCCCCAAAATTATTGCTTATTTTGAAGGTAGCAATAAAAAATTCTATACTTACCAACTGGAAAGTAGTAGAGGCTTATTCGTATATCCCCCAACCGCTATAGACAGCAATGTTGACTGCAATGAAGTCAAAGAGGCATTGAAAAGTTCAGGCTTTCCCACCAAATCGGTTTTCAATATAAAACACTGAAACAATATCCCCCAACCGCTATTCAAAATTGGACTTGAGCCAGAAACGAAAAAGCTACCAAAAAATGATGTTCATCCAATATACGATCTTAGGTATCTTCTACACCGAAGAATTGTAGTTGAGGAACCCCGTAAAAGGTAAGGTCTAGTGCAGTGCCCTCAATTATCAGGAATACGGTCACACCAAGTCGTATTCCACTTTAACACCAATTAGTGTAGTTTGGGGGGATCGACTCTCAACATCTTAATGCTCTCGTGACAAAAGTAACACTGCACCAAAAAAGTGTAGGAATTGCTCTGGTAATCACACAGCCAACTATCGGAGGTGCTCCGTCTAAGGAGAACTAAATCGTCTCAAATGCAAGGACCAGAACGACGTGTAGAAGAAAACCCTGTTCAACACGCTCCAGCTAATATCGTTCCAAACAGCACATTGATTGGAAATTGCTAGAGGTATACCAAACGAACAATCCAAAGAGACATCTTTCTCTCCGTCGTTAGAAGCTCTCATTACGAATTTAACCTGCAGCATGACTCAATTCATGAACACCATGCAAAATATGTTTCAAGAATTTGTCAAATCGCAAAATCAGTTCATGCAATTACTTTTATAAAAGAATGACCTCTTTTAAAATATGTCATTGGAATGCCAGCGGCGGTTTGCAAAACGCAAAAACGAAGTTCTAAATTTCCTGCGGACAAATAAAATTGACATACTACTGCTATCTGAAAACCCATTTAACCTCAAACAACTATTTTAAACTACCAGGCTAAAAATTTTACAACACAAGTCGACTAGACGATAAAGCACGTGGTGGAATAGGAATTGTAGTTAAAAATCATCTTAAACACATTGCAATCGAAGAATACTCAAAAGAGTACATACAAGCAACATCGGTCTCGCTGCAGTGCTGGGGTGATGAAATTATAATAAGCGCAGTGTATTGTCCTGCAAGGTACAACATGACTGAATCAATCTGAGTCAATTTCTTGATTTTTTCAACACTAGGCTCAAAATTTTTGGCAGCAGGAGACTAATGCCAAGCATACGCTTTAGGGCCCTCGACTTATAAACCCAAAAGAAGGCAGCTGTACTCTGTTATAATTAATACGATAAATAAACAATCTACTGGCAAACCCACCTACTGGCCATTTGATTCTAGCAAAACTCCGGACCTATTTGATTTTGGCGTCACTAGAAACAGTGGCATTCACCCGATTGACTCAGCCCGGAGTCTGCTTGTCTCGGGCGAGCTTTCTATGCTGCCACAGACGTTTCGCCAAGACTCTTTTGGATGTCCTAACAGTATACTTGAGTTCCCTTTGTTTATCCTTGAAAGGGAGCCAGTCATTGGCTCTGTTGAAGAGATTGCGGCATTCTTTTCGTAGCTCAACAATTTCCGAATTCCACCAAGGGGGTTTTTGGGTTTGCCTCTAGGCTTCGGGGAGTTGCAGGCTGATTTGGCAGCAGAGTTAAACAGTGCTGTAATAGCTTGAACCGCTCGATCTATATCGATGTGATTGTTGATAGTGAGAGTAGTCGACTGCAGACCCGACTTCATAATGGCCTGGAACTTTGTCCACTCAGTTCGTTTTCTGTTAATATGCGTTTTACACTCTGCAGAATCTAAGGGATCCGAGATCCCAATCTTAAAGCATATGTAACAGTGATCCGAGAAGGAGCATTCCTGCGAGACGCGCCAACTCGTAAGAAGATCAGACGAGTACTTGTTCCCAAGAATGATATCGAAAACCTCCCTTCTATTGGAGGTAAGAAAGGTAGGTTCGCTCCCTCTGTTAGCAATAACTAAGTCTTGGGCAAGAATAAAATCAAAAAGTGACTCACCACGCTCGTTGGTGTCCGTGCTACCCCACACCTCGTGATGGGCATTGGCATCGGCCCCGATGAAGACCAGGATTCGCTTCCGGTTTGCCTCCATGACCAGCAGCTTTAAAATGTCCGGAGGCGGCGATTGCCCGTGGTCGTGCACCATGTGGCTGCTGACGATCCATGTAGCCATGGTGTTGGTTGAAATGACCATGGCTTCATTGTCCTTGTCGCTGAACCTGTGAAGAAGAAGAGCGTTAATGTTGTTCTTAACAATAATACAGGCTCTGGGTTTACCTCGATCCTGTACGAATACTGTACGTTGCCCGCTGATGCTTTGTCCGCGAACCTGATCATATACGACCCACGGCTCCTGAATCAGTACGAGTTCCTCTCCTTTTTGAGTCAGGTGGAGGATCAGGGCTGCCGAGGCAGCTATTGCGTGGTGAAGGTTAATCTGTAATACCCTCACCATTCACGGAGGTGGCCATCATCGTTACGTTGGCGTCCTCCTCATCAGACAGAGGAGAATCCCCAACGTCGTCGGTATTCACTACCTGACGTCCGCAAAAGCTACCAACCGATTCTGAGGCCGAAGCGTAGCTCTCCCCATCATCGAAGGTGAGATCGGATTCGGTCTGTGTGGGGGTAGAAAGAGGGCAGAAAGTATTTCACTTGCTCTTGGGCAGGTTAATCTGCTATTTGGATCTTCTTTAGATTTTTTTCTATTGATTGCAGTTTGCAGTTTTATATCAGTAGACTTATTTCTCAATGTTTCGATGTTGAGGTGTTGACTAATTTTTTCTTTCTTATCTTTTCGAGCTCTTTTGCAACGACGCAACCTCGTTAGTTGGCTGGGTGAGTTACAAATTTTTGGTTGCTGTTGCTCAGCTTTTTTGCACTCAATTGTTTTGTGCTTTCCTACGTATTTCACGCATCTAGGTGTTTTGCCACAGTATTTTTTGTGTCGCCAAAGGATGGGCATGTTATATATTGTGGTATGCGTTTTTTGACATATAGATTTCGAGCGTGACAATGCAATTCAGTATAGTTTTAATTTGGTATATCCATTGAATATCAGCAGTATATTCAAAGCTTAATGGAAACAAATCAAGAGGTTTCTTCGTTTAAAATCTCAGTTTATTAATGGCATGCAACGAATTTAATCCTGGTCTCTTCAGGTTGTAAACAATGTCTTTGGGATCATGAGACTGATGAAGATTTTAATCAGTAACAGGGAAAATTTGTTTCTTTTCACAACAACACCAGGAGATTTCTGTACTAGAGAGTACTTTTCTGATAGACATGTAGTCATCAATATCAAATGTCGTAACTTTAAAGTCTCCATTGTTTAGCAGTTAAATAAAAAATTAAATTGTATAGAGGTTGATACTCGGTAAGAATTCATTTAGAACTCTGTGGTTGCGCTCTAGTAAGCCTATGGTATCGAAAATTTTTGTTGTATGTTGAGGAATGCACATATATTTGACATAAGTTCATTTGTAGATTCTGTCCCTCTATCTGATTTGATTACTTTAAATTGTCCGTATATGAGAAGTAACTGTTCAACTAGTGTTTTGGCTGTTGTGTGGGCATCTTTTGTTATCATTGGATGTGCGATTACAAATTTTGTCAGCTTGCACTGCATAGTTAGTATGTAGCGATATTCGTTTGACATTTTTAATGGTCTTACGATGTCGATTGCTATGACGTCGAAACTGCGGTTAAGAGTGTGTTATGGTTTGTGGTTCTTTGGTGTGTCTTGTTTGTTTACACTTCGCGCACGTGTCAAAGTTGGATACGAATTTCTTTATCATATAGTTCATGTTTTTCCAAATGAATTTCTGTTTTAGTTTGAGTATAGTTTTACGTACTCCGGGATGTACTGTTTTATGACTGTCAGAAAATGCATATCTACGATTCACAACATAGGCAACGCAAACGCGGTATACCTTTTAGTAAATTTATATGCTGTTGTATTTAATTTTAAAAGGACTTGAATAGACGTTTATATGAATTACTTCCGATCGGTCGTGTCTTTTTTTGTTTAGCAGAGATAACTAACAAAGGTTATGGGCCCATATCACGTGGTTCGCTATTGATGTCCTTTGTATAGGGGTCCTTGCGTCGGTCGCCAATGCGCCTTTTGCAGCCGGTAAAGGCGCTGGCGTGATCAAGCACACTGATGTCTATTAAAGGCGCTCAAAGCTGCCAAATAAAACACGCTTGATATACGTTCAAAACACAAGAGAGCTTTAGTGCTTCAAATCATAAGTCTTAAATACTATTTTACAATGAATACTTACAGTCTAGGTAAGCGCCTTTGTGTTGCTCCAGTTACGCAATTGGTGGTTGGTGTCAGAGGATTAAGCCAACTGACCTATTGAATATAAGAATACTGACGATGCTTTTTATAGGCCAACGGGCGTCGTCAACTCGATTGCAGAACTGTAACACCGTAGAAGTTCTCATAATGATTATTCATAAATCACTATTTATTTGTATTACTCACACCCTAAAACTATGTGCTCACTTAATGCTACTTCTTAAAGATAACTACCCCAAAGGTGTAGTGTCTATTAGGAGTTGGTGGTATGAGTCAACTACACGCAAGTAGCTTGATTTTGACTCTCAACATCCCTTCCATCTTTCTTGAAGTGAATAGTGAATCTCTTGATAGTGCAGCGTTCGGTTCATTCACTGTCACTAATTGCGCCCTGTCAATTAATTTAAATTGTGCATTTGTGCAAATAAATAATGAGTTTAATTATTATTATTATTATTATTATTATTATTTAATTATTATTATTATTATTATTATTATTTAATTATTAGAGTTTTAATTGCATGTTAAATATCGAGAGACTCGAATTAAATTGAATTAAAATTAAAAACAAATCAATTTGCATTATAAATTCAAAAATTCAAACAAATTGAAAAGTGATATAAACAAGGGTTTGCAACGGTCACGGTTGAGCGTGCTGCGCTCTCCTACTCAGCGCGAGCGCTCTCTCCCAGCGCATGTGCCCCCAAAGAGTGTCTGCAGTGCCCCCTCAACCTGACTTTTCGCTACCATTGCCCGAAGCGCTAGAGAAGTGCTCTGAAAATATGGACGCGAGCTCTTCAAGCTTGCTCCATTCGCTACCTGAAGTGAAGTCGTGCAGCGACTCCAAACGTTGGAACAGCCTAGATGTACTCGGTGTTTCGCGGGCCCCTTCATCTGGGCCCCCTCAAGTGGTCGGCTCCGCTGAGTCGCTCGCTTCTATACAGAGACACGTGCAACTAAACTCGTCTTGGAGTGCACAATGCCGTACTCCGCAGCCAAAAACACCTACACAAACTCACAAACAGCAATCACTTATATTAAACTCCAGCACAAACAATAACAATAAGCTCTCTCAAAACGTTATGAAATATCTTCCTCCCAGAGTAAGTACCAGCAAAAAACGCATTACTCAAAACTTTGCACACACTGATGGAGCTGCAGTGGAAACATTATTGCCGGCAATACAGACAGGACTTGATCGCTACATTCTCGTGCAATCAAAGAGAAAACTAACCTCAAAATAAAAATAATAGCCAATCCGCAAAAATTCTAAGAGCAGAACAAGAAATTCCTGTGGGTGAAAATAGATTTGCTCTTTTTGCGACAAATAGCGGTTCTGACACTACCACAGCCAAACCATCTAAACCACCACCTATATATTTGAGAGAACAGAGCACAAACAAGATAGTCGCTGAATTACCGCGTCCAGTGGGTATCGATTTCTACATCGTGTCAATAATTAATTGTGCCATAAAAGAGACGAAGATACAGGCAGCCACTGAAGACAGCTTCCCCAAAATTATTGCTTATTTTGAAGGTAGCAATAAAAAATTCTATACTTACCAACTGGAAAGTAGTAGAGGCTTATTCGTATATCCCCCAACCGCTATAGACAGCAATGTTGACTGCAATGAAGTCAAAGAGGCATTGAAAAGTTCAGGCTTTCCCACCAAATCGGTTTTCAATATAAAACACTGAAACAATATCCCCCAACCGCTATTCAAAATTGGACTTGAGCCAGAAACGAAAAAGCTACCAAAAAATGATGTTCATCCAATATACGATCTTAGGTATCTTCTACACCGAAGAATTGTAGTTGAGGAACCCCGTAAAAGGTAAGGTCTAGTGCAGTGCCCTCAATTATCAGGAATACGGTCACACCAAGTCGTATTCCACTTTAACACCAATTAGTGTAGTTTGGGGGGATCGACTCTCAACATCTTAATGCTCTCGTGACAAAAGTAACACTGCACCAAAAAAGTGTAGGAATTGCTCTGGTAATCACACAGCCAACTATCGGAGGTGCTCCGTCTAAGGAGAACTAAATCGTCTCAAATGCAAGGACCAGAACGACGTGTAGAAGAAAACCCTGTTCAACACGCTCCAGCTAATATCGTTCCAAACAGCACATTGATTGGAAATTGCTAGAGGTATACCAAACGAACAATCCAAAGAGACATCTTTCTCTCCGTCGTTAGAAGCTCTCATTACGAATTTAACCTGCAGCATGACTCAATTCATGAACACCATGCAAAATATGTTTCAAGAATTTGTCAAATCGCAAAATCAGTTCATGCAATTACTTTTATAAAAGAATGACCTCTTTTAAAATATGTCATTGGAATGCCAGCGGCGGTTTGCAAAACGCAAAAACGAAGTTCTAAATTTCCTGCGGACAAATAAAATTGACATACTACTGCTATCTGAAAACCCATTTAACCTCAAACAACTATTTTAAACTACCAGGCTAAAAATTTTACAACACAAGTCGACTAGACGATAAAGCACGTGGTGGAATAGGAATTGTAGTTAAAAATCATCTTAAACACATTGCAATCGAAGAATACTCAAAAGAGTACATACAAGCAACATCGGTCTCGCTGCAGTGCTGGGGTGATGAAATTATAATAAGCGCAGTGTATTGTCCTGCAAGGTACAACATGACTGAAGGTCAATTTCTTGATTTTTTCAACACTAGGCTCAAAATTTTTGGCAGCAGGAGACTAATGCCAAGCATACGCTTTAGGGCCCTCGACTTATAAACCCAAAAGAAGGCAGCTGTACTCTGTTATAATTAATACGATAAATAAACAATCTACTGGCAAACCCACCTACTGGCCATTTGATTCTAGCAAAACTCCGGACCTATTTGATTTTGGCGTCACTAGAAACAGTGGCATTCACCCGATTGACTCAGCCCGGAGTCTGCTTGTCTCGGGCGAGCTTTCTATGCTGCCACAGACGTTTCGCCAAGACTCTTTTGGATGTCCTAACAGTATACTTGAGTTCCCTTTGTTTATCCTTGAAAGGGAGCCAGTCATTGGCTCTGTTGAAGAGATTGCGGCATTCTTTTCGTAGCTCAACAATTTCCGAATTCCACCAAGGGGGTTTTTGGGTTTGCCTCTAGGCTTCGGGGAGTTGCAGGCTGATTTGGCAGCAGAGTTAAACAGTGCTGTAATAGCTTGAACCGCTCGATCTATATCGATGTGATTGTTGATAGTGAGAGTAGTCGACTGCAGACCCGACTTCATAATGGCCTGGAACTTTGTCCACTCAGTTCGTTTTCTGTTAATATGCGTTTTACACTCTGCAGAATCTAAGGGATCCGAGATCCCAATCTTAAAGCATATGTAACAGTGATCCGAGAAGGAGCATTCCTGCGAGACGCGCCAACTCGTAAGAAGATCAGACGAGTACTTGTTCCCAAGAATGATATCGAAAACCTCCCTTCTATTGGAGGTAAGAAAGGTAGGTTCGCTCCCTCTGTTAGCAATAACTAAGTCTTGGGCAAGAATAAAATCAAAAAGTGACTCACCACGCTCGTTGGTGTCCGTGCTACCCCACACCTCGTGATGGGCATTGGCATCGGCCCCGATGAAGACCAGGATTCGCTTCCGGTTTGCCTCCATGACCAGCAGCTTTAAAATGTCCGGAGGCGGCGATTGCCCGTGGTCGTGCACCATGTGGCTGCTGACGATCCATGTAGCCATGGTGTTGGTTGAAATGACCATGGCTTCATTGTCCTTGTCGCTGAACCTGTGAAGAAGAAGAGCGTTAATGTTGTTCTTAACAATAATACAGGCTCTGGGTTTACCTCGATCCTGTACGAATACTGTACGTTGCCCGCTGATGCTTTGTCCGCGAACCTGATCATATACGACCCACGGCTCCTGAATCAGTACGAGTTCCTCTCCTTTTTGAGTCAGGTGGAGGATCAGGGCTGCCGAGGCAGCTATTGCGTGGTGAAGGTTAATCTGTAATACCCTCACCATTCACGGAGGTGGCCATCATCGTTACGTTGGCGTCCTCCTCATCAGACAGAGGAGAATCCCCAACGTCGTCGGTATTCACTACCTGACGTCCGCAAAAGCTACCAACCGATTCTGAGGCCGAAGCGTAGCTCTCCCCATCATCGAAGGTGAGATCGGATTCGGTCTGTGTGGGGGTAGAAAGAGGGCAGAAAGTATTTCACTTGCTCTTGGGCAGGTTAATCTGCTATTTGGATCTTCTTTAGATTTTTTTCTATTGATTGCAGTTTGCAGTTTTATATCAGTAGACTTATTTCTCAATGTTTCGATGTTGAGGTGTTGACTAATTTTTTCTTTCTTATCTTTTCGAGCTCTTTTGCAACGACGCAACCTCGTTAGTTGGCTGGGTGAGTTACAAATTTTTGGTTGCTGTTGCTCAGCTTTTTTGCACTCAATTGTTTTGTGCTTTCCTACGTATTTCACGCATCTAGGTGTTTTGCCACAGTATTTTTTGTGTCGCCAAAGGATGGGCATGTTATATATTGTGGTATGCGTTTTTTGACATATAGATTTCGAGCGTGACAATGCAATTCAGTATAGTTTTAATTTGGTATATCCATTGAATATCAGCAGTATATTCAAAGCTTAATGGAAACAAATCAAGAGGTTTCTTCGTTTAAAATCTCAGTTTATTAATGGCATGCAACGAATTTAATCCTGGTCTCTTCAGGTTGTAAACAATGTCTTTGGGATCATGAGACTGATGAAGATTTTAATCAGTAACAGGGAAAATTTGTTTCTTTTCACAACAACACCAGGAGATTTCTGTACTAGAGAGTACTTTTCTGATAGACATGTAGTCATCAATATCAAATGTCGTAACTTTAAAGTCTCCATTGTTTAGCAGTTAAATAAAAAATTAAATTGTATAGAGGTTGATACTCGGTAAGAATTCATTTAGAACTCTGTGGTTGCGCTCTAGTAAGCCTATGGTATCGAAAATTTTTGTTGTATGTTGAGGAATGCACATATATTTGACATAAGTTCATTTGTAGATTCTGTCCCTCTATCTGATTTGATTACTTTAAATTGTCCGTATATGAGAAGTAACTGTTCAACTAGTGTTTTGGCTGTTGTGTGGGCATCTTTTGTTATCATTGGATGTGCGATTACAAATTTTGTCAGCTTGCACTGCATAGTTAGTATGTAGCGATATTCGTTTGACATTTTTAATGGTCTTACGATGTCGATTGCTATGACGTCGAAACTGCGGTTAAGAGTGTGTTATGGTTTGTGGTTCTTTGGTGTGTCTTGTTTGTTTACACTTCGCGCACGTGTCAAAGTTGGATACGAATTTCTTTATCATATAGTTCATGTTTTTCCAAATGAATTTCTGTTTTAGTTTGAGTATAGTTTTACGTACTCCGGGATGTACTGTTTTATGACTGTCAGAAAATGCATATCTACGATTCACAACATAGGCAACGCAAACGCGGTATACCTTTTAGTAAATTTATATGCTGTTGTATTTAATTTTAAAAGGACTTGAATAGACGTTTATATGAATTACTTCCGATCGGTCGTGTCTTTTTTTGTTTAGCAGAGATAACTAACAAAGGTTATGGGCCCATATCACGTGGTTCGCTATTGATGTCCTTTGTATAGGGGTCCTTGCGTCGGTCGCCAATGCGCCTTTTGCAGCCGGTAAAGGCGCTGGCGTGATCAAGCACACTGATGTCTATTAAAGGCGCTCAAAGCTGCCAAATAAAACACGCTTGATATACGTTCAAAACACAAGAGAGCTTTAGTGCTTCAAATCATAAGTCTTAAATACTATTTTACAATGAATACTTACAGTCTAGGTAAGCGCCTTTGTGTTGCTCCAGTTACGCAATTGGTGGTTGGTGTCAGAGGATTAAGCCAACTGACCTATTGAATATAAGAATACTGACGATGCGTTTTATAGGCCAACGGGCGTCGTCAACTCGATTGCAGAACTGTAACACGGTAGAAGTTCTCATAATGATTATTCATAAATCACTATTTATTTGTATTACTCACACCCTAAAACTATGTGCTCACTTAATGCTACTTCTTAAAGATAACTACCCCAAAGGTGTAGTGTCTATTAGGAGTTGGTGGTATGAGTCAACTACACGCAAGTAGCTTGATTTTGACTCTCAACATCCCTTCCATCTTTCTTGAAGTGAATAGTGAATCTCTTGATAGTGCAGCGTTCGGTTCATTCACTGTCACTAATTGCGCCCTGTCAATTAATTTAAATTGTGCATTTGTGCAAATAAATAATGAGTTTAATTATTATTATTATTATTATTATTATTATTTAATTATTATTATTATTATTATTATTATTTAATTATTAGAGTTTTAATTGCATGTTAAATATCGAGAGACTCGAATTAAATTGAATTAAAATTAAAAACAAATCAATTTGCATTATAAATTCAAAAATTCAAACAAATTGAAAAGTGATATAAACAAGGGTTTGCAACGGTCACGGTTGAGCGTGCTGCGCTCTCCTACTCAGCGCGAGCGCTCTCTCCCAGCGCATGTGCCCCCAAAGAGTGTCTGCAGTGCCCCCTCAACCTGACTTTTCGCTACCATTGCCCGAAGCGCTAGAGAAGTGCTCTGAAAATATGGACGCGAGCTCTTCAAGCTTGCTCCATTCGCTACCTGAAGTGAAGTCGTGCAGCGACTCCAAACGTTGGAACAGCCTAGATGTACTCGGTGTTTCGCGGGCCCCTTCATCTGGGCCCCCTCAAGTGGTCGGCTCCGCTGAGTCGCTCGCTTCTATACAGAGACACGTGCAACTAAACTCGTCTTGGAGTGCACAATGCCGTACTCCGCAGCCAAAAACACCTACACAAACTCACAAACAGCAATCACTTATATTAAACTCCAGCACAAACAATAACAATAAGCTCTCTCAAAACGTTATGAAATATCTTCCTCCCAGAGTAAGTACCAGCAAAAAACGCATTACTCAAAACTTTGCACACACTGATGGAGCTGCAGTGGAAACATTATTGCCGGCAATACAGACAGGACTTGATCGCTACATTCTCGTGCAATCAAAGAGAAAACTAACCTCAAAATAAAAATAATAGCCAATCCGCAAAAATTCTAAGAGCAGAACAAGAAATTCCTGTGGGTGAAAATAGATTTGCTCTTTTTGCGACAAATAGCGGTTCTGACACTACCACAGCCAAACCATCTAAACCACCACCTATATATTTGAGAGAACAGAGCACAAACAAGATAGTCGCTGAATTACCGCGTCCAGTGGGTATCGATTTCTACATCGTGTCAATAATTAATTGTGCCATAAAAGAGACGAAGATACAGGCAGCCACTGAAGACAGCTTCCCCAAAATTATTGCTTATTTTGAAGGTAGCAATAAAAAATTCTATACTTACCAACTGGAAAGTAGTAGAGGCTTATTCGTATATCCCCCAACCGCTATAGACAGCAATGTTGACTGCAATGAAGTCAAAGAGGCATTGAAAAGTTCAGGCTTTCCCACCAAATCGGTTTTCAATATAAAACACTGAAACAATATCCCCCAACCGCTATTCAAAATTGGACTTGAGCCAGAAACGAAAAAGCTACCAAAAAATGATGTTCATCCAATATACGATCTTAGGTATCTTCTACACCGAAGAATTGTAGTTGAGGAACCCCGTAAAAGGTAAGGTCTAGTGCAGTGCCCTCAATTATCAGGAATACGGTCACACCAAGTCGTATTCCACTTTAACACCAATTAGTGTAGTTTGGGGGGATCGACTCTCAACATCTTAATGCTCTCGTGACAAAAGTAACACTGCACCAAAAAAGTGTAGGAATTGCTCTGGTAATCACACAGCCAACTATCGGAGGTGCTCCGTCTAAGGAGAACTAAATCGTCTCAAATGCAAGGACCAGAACGACGTGTAGAAGAAAACCCTGTTCAACACGCTCCAGCTAATATCGTTCCAAACAGCACATTGATTGGAAATTGCTAGAGGTATACCAAACGAACAATCCAAAGAGACATCTTTCTCTCCGTCGTTAGAAGCTCTCATTACGAATTTAACCTGCAGCATGACTCAATTCATGAACACCATGCAAAATATGTTTCAAGAATTTGTCAAATCGCAAAATCAGTTCATGCAATTACTTTTATAAAAGAATGACCTCTTTTAAAATATGTCATTGGAATGCCAGCGGCGGTTTGCAAAACGCAAAAACGAAGTTCTAAATTTCCTGCGGACAAATAAAATTGACATACTACTGCTATCTGAAAACCCATTTAACCTCAAACAACTATTTTAAACTACCAGGCTAAAAATTTTACAACACAAGTCGACTAGACGATAAAGCACGTGGTGGAATAGGAATTGTAGTTAAAAATCATCTTAAACACATTGCAATCGAAGAATACTCAAAAGAGTACATACAAGCAACATCGGTCTCGCTGCAGTGCTGGGGTGATGAAATTATAATAAGCGCAGTGTATTGTCCTGCAAGGTACAACATGACTGAAGGTCAATTTCTTGATTTTTTCAACACTAGGCTCAAAATTTTTGGCAGCAGGAGACTAATGCCAAGCATACGCTTTAGGGCCCTCGACTTATAAACCCAAAAGAAGGCAGCTGTACTCTGTTATAATTAATACGATAAATAAACAATCTACTGGCAAACCCACCTACTGGCCATTTGATTCTAGCAAAACTCCGGACCTATTTGATTTTGGCGTCACTAGAAACAGTGGCATTCACCCGATTGACTCAGCCCGGAGTCTGCTTGTCTCGGGCGAGCTTTCTATGCTGCCACAGACGTTTCGCCAAGACTCTTTTGGATGTCCTAACAGTATACTTGAGTTCCCTTTGTTTATCCTTGAAAGGGAGCCAGTCATTGGCTCTGTTGAAGAGATTGCGGCATTCTTTTCGTAGCTCAACAATTTCCGAATTCCACCAAGGGGGTTTTTGGGTTTGCCTCTAGGCTTCGGGGAGTTGCAGGCTGATTTGGCAGCAGAGTTAAACAGTGCTGTAATAGCTTGAACCGCTCGATCTATATCGATGTGATTGTTGATAGTGAGAGTAGTCGACTGCAGACCCGACTTCATAATGGCCTGGAACTTTGTCCACTCAGTTCGTTTTCTGTTAATATGCGTTTTACACTCTGCAGAATCTAAGGGATCCGAGATCCCAATCTTAAAGCATATGTAACAGTGATCCGAGAAGGAGCATTCCTGCGAGACGCGCCAACTCGTAAGAAGAGCAGACGAGTACTTGTTCCCAAGAATGATATCGAAAACCTCCCTTCTATTGGAGGTAAGAAAGGTAGGTTCGCTCCCTCTGTTAGCAATAACTAAGTCTTGGGCAAGAATAAAATCAAAAAGTGACTCACCACGCTCGTTGGTGTCCGTGCTACCCCACACCTCGTGATGGGCATTGGCATCGGCCCCGATGAAGACCAGGATTCGCTTCCGGTTTGCCTCCATGACCAGCAGCTTTAAAATGTCCGGAGGCGGCGATTGCCCGTGGTCGTGCACCATGTGGCTGCTGACGATCCATGTAGCCATGGTGTTGGTTGAAATGACCATGGCTTCATTGTCCTTGTCGCTGAACCTGTGAAGAAGAAGAGCGTTAATGTTGTTCTTAACAATAATACAGGCTCTGGGTTTACCTCGATCCTGTACGAATACTGTACGTTGCCCGCTGATGCTTTGTCCGCGAACCTGATCATATACGACCCACGGCTCCTGAATCAGTACGAGTTCCTCTCCTTTTTGAGTCAGGTGGAGGATCAGGGCTGCCGAGGCAGCTATTGCGTGGTGAAGGTTAATCTGTAATACCCTCACCATTCACGGAAGTGGCCATCATCGTTACGTTGGCGTCCTCCTCATCAGACAGAGGAGAATCCCCAACGTCGTCGGTATTCACTACCTGACGTCCGCAAAAGCTACCAACCGATTCTGAGGCCGAAGCGTAGCTCTCCCCATCATCGAAGGTGAGATTGGATTCGGTCTGTGTGGGGGTAGAAAGAGGGCAGAAAGTATTTCACTTGCTCTTGGGCAGGTTAATCTGCTATTTGGATCTTCTTTAGATTTTTTTCTATTGATTGCAGTTTGCAGTTTTATATCAGTAAACTTATTTCTCAATGTTTCGATGTTGAGGTGTTGACTAATTTTTTCTTTCTTATCTTTTCGAGCTCTTTTGCAACGACGCAACCTCGTTAGTTGGCTGGGTGAGTTACAAATTTTTGGTTGCTGTTGCTCAGCTTTTTTGCACTCAATTGTTTTGTGCTTTCCTACGTATTTCACGCATCTAGGTGTTTTGCCACAGTATTTTTTGTGTCGCCAAAGGATGGGCATGTTATATATTGTGGTATGCGTTTTTTGACATATAGATTTCGAGCGTGACAATGCAATTCAGTATAGTTTTAATTTGGTATATCCATTGAATATCAGCAGTATATTCAAAGCTTAATGGAAACAAATCAAGAGGTTTCTTCGTTTAAAATCTCAGTTTATTAATGGCATGCAACGAATTTAATCCTGGTCTCTTCAGGTTGGAAACAATGTCTTTGGGATCATGAGACTGATGAAGATTTTAATCAGTAACAGGGAAAATTTGTTTCTTTTCACAACAACACCAGGAGATTTCTGTACTAGAGAGTACTTTTCTGATAGACATGTAGTCATCAATATCAAATGTCGTAACTTTAAAGTCTCCATTGTTTAGCAGTTAAATAAAAAATTAAATTGTATAGAGGTTGATACTCGGTAAGAATTCATTTAGAACTCTGTGGTTGCGCTCTAGTAAGCCTATGGTATCGAAAATTTTTGTTGTATGTTGAGGAATGCACATATATTTGACATAAGTTCATTTGTAGATTCTGTCCCTCTATCTGATTTGATTACTTTAAATTGTCCGTATATGAGAAGTAACTGTTCAACTAGTGTTTTGGCTGTTGTGTGGGCATCTTTTGTTATCATTGGATGTGCGATTACAAATTTTGTCAGCTTGCAGTGCATAGTTAGTATGTAGCGATATTCGTTTGACATTTTTAATGGTCTTACGATGTCGATTGCTATGACGTCGAAACTGCGGTTAAGAGTGTCTGTTATGGTTTGTGGTTCTTTGGTGTGTCTTGTTTGTTTACACTTCGCGCACGTGTCAAAGTTGGATACGAATTTCTTTATCATATTGTTCATGTTTTTCCAAATGAATTTCTGTTTTAGTTTGAGTATAGTTTTACGTACTCCGGGATGTACTGTTTTATGACTGTCATAAAATGCATATCTACGATTCACAACATAGGCAACGCAAACGCGGTATACCTTTTAGTAAATTTATATGCTGTTGTATTTAATTTTAAAAAGACTTGAATAGACGTTTATATGAATTACTTCCGATCGGTCGTGTCTTTTTTTGTTTAGCAGAGATAACTAACAAAGGTTATGGGCCCATATCACGTGGTTCGCTATTGATGTCCTTTGTATAGGGGTCCTTGCGTCGGTCGCCAATGCGCCTTTTGCAGCCGGTAAAGGCGCTGGCGTGATCAAGCACACTGATGTCTATTAAAGGCGCTCAAAGCTGCCAAATAAAACACGCTTGATATACGTTCAAAACACAAGAGAGCTTTAGTGCTTCAAATCATAAGTCTTAAATACTATTTTACAATGAATACTTACAGTCTAGGTAAGCGCCTTTGTGTTGCTCCAGTTACGCAATTGGTGGTTGGTGTCAGAGGATTAAGCCAACTGACCTATTGAATATAAGAATACTGACGATGCGTTTTATAGGCCAACGGGCGTCGTCAACTCGATTGCAGAACTGTGACACCGTAGAAGTTCTCATAATGATTATTCATAAATCACTATTTATTTGTATTACTCACACCCTAAAACTATGTGCTCACTTAATGCTACTTCTTAAAGATAACTACCCCAAAGGTGTAGTGTCTATTAGGAGTTGGTGGTGTGAGTCAACTACACGCAAGTAGCTTGATTTTGACTCTCAACATCCCTTCCATATTTCTTGCAGTGAATAGTGAATCTCTTGATAGTGCAGCGTTCGGTTCATTCACTGTCACTAATTGCGCCCTGTCAATTAATTTAAATTGTGCATTTGTGCAAATAAATAATGAGTTTAATTATTATTATTATTATTATTATTATTATTTAATTATTATTATTATTTAATTATTAGAGTTTTAATTGCATGTTAAATATCGAGAGACTCGAATTAAATTAAGTTAAAATTAAAAACAAATCAATTTGCATTATAAATTCAAAAATTCAAACAAATTGAAAAGTGATATAAACAAGGGTTTGCAACGGTCACGGTTGAGCGTGCTGCGCTCTCCTACTCAGCGCGAGCGCTCTCTCCCAGCGCATGTGCCCCCAAAGAGTGTCTGCAGTGCCCCCTCAACCTGACTTTTCGCTACCATTGCCCGAAGCGCTAGAGAAGTGCTCTGAAAATATGGACGCGAGCTCTTCAAGCTTGCTCCATTCGCTACCTGAAGTGAAGTCGTGCAGCGACTCCAAACGTTGGAACAGCCTAGATGTACTCGGTGTTTCGCGGGCCCCTTCATCTGGGCCCCCTCAAGTGGTCGGCTCCGCTGAGTCGCTCGCTTCTATACAGAGACACGTGCAACTAAACTCGTCTTGGAGTGCACAATGCCGTACTCCGCAGCCAAAAACACCTACACAAACTCACAAACAGCAATCACTTATATTAAACTCCAGCACAAACAATAACAATAAGCTCTCTCAAAATGTTATGAAATATCTTCCTCCCAGAGTAAGTACCAGCAAAAAACGCATTACTCAAAACTGCACACACTGATGGAGCTGCAGTGGAAACATTATTGCCGGCAATACAGACAGGACTTGATCGCTACATTCTCGTGCAATCAAAGAGAAAACTAACCTCAAAATAAAAATAATAGCCAATCCGCAAAAATTCTAAGAGCAGAACAAGAAATTCCTGTGGGTGAAAATAGATTTGCTCTTTTTGCGACAAATAGCGGTTCTGACACTACCACAGCCAAACCATCTAAACCACCACCTATATATTTGAGAGAACAGAGCACAAACAAGATAGTCGCTGAATTACCGCGTCCAGTGGGTATCGATTTCTACATCGTGTCAATAATTAATTGTGCCATAAAAGAGACGAAGATACAGGCAGCCACTGAAGACAGCTTCCCCAAAATTATTGCTTATTTTGAAGGTAGCAATAAAAAATTCTATACTTACCAACTGGAAAGTAGTAGAGGCTTATTCGTATATCCCCCAACCGCTATAGACAGCAATGTTGACTGCAATGAAGTCAAAGAGGCATTGAAAAGTTCAGGCTTTCCCACCAAATCGGTTTTCAATATAAAACACTGAAACAATATCCCCCAACCGCTATTCAAAATTGGACTTGAGCCAGAAACGAAAAAGCTACCAAAAAATGATGTTCATCCAATATACGATCTTAGGTATCTTCTACACCGAAGAATTGTAGTTGAGGAACCCCGTAAAAGGTAAGGTCTAGTGCAGTGCCCTCAATTATCAGGAATACGGTCACACCAAGTCGTATTCCACTTTAACACCAATTAGTGTAGTTTGGGGGGATTGACTCTCAACATCTTAATGCTCTCGTGACAAAAGTAACACTGCACCAAAAAAGTGTAGGAATTGCTCTGGTAATCACACAGCCAATTATCGGAGGTGCTCCGTCTAAGGAGAACTAAATCGTCTCAAATGCAAGGACCAGAACGACGTGTAGAAGAAAACCCTGTTCAACACGCTCCAGCTAATATCGTTCCAAACAGCACATTGATTGGAAATTGCTAGAGGTATACCAAACGAACAATCCAAAGAGACATCTTTCTCTCCGTCGTTAGAAGCTCTCATTACGAATTTAACCTGCAGCATGACTCAATTCATGAACACCATGCAAAATATGTTTCAAGAATTTGTCAAATCGCAAAATCAGTTCATGCAATTACTTTTATAAAAGAATGACCTCTTTTAAAATATGTCATTGGAATGCCAGCGGCGTTTGCAAAACCCAAAAACGAAGTTCTAAATTTCCTGCGGACAAATAAAATTGACATACTACTGCTATCTGAAAACCCATTTAACCTCAAACAACTATTTTAAACTACCAGGCTAAAAATTTTACAACACAAGTCGACTAGACGATAAAGCACGTGGTGGAATAGGAATTGTAGTTAAAAATCATCTTAAACACATTGCAATCGAAGAATACTCAAAAGAGTACATTCAAGCAACATCGGTCTCGCTGCAGTGCTGGGGTGATGAAATTATAATAAGCGCAGTGTATTGTCCTGCAAGGTACAACATGACTGAAGGTCAATTTCTTGATTTTTTCAACACTAGGCTCAAAATTTTTGGCAGCAGGAGACTAATGCCAAGCATACGCTTTAGGGCCCTCGACTTATAAACCCAAAAGAAGGCAGCTGTACTCTGTTATAATTAATACGACAAATAAACAATCTACTGGCAAACCCACCTACTGGCCATTTGATTCTAGCAAAACTCCGGACCTAATTGATTTTGGCGTCACTAGAAACAGTGGCATTCACCCGATTGACTCAGCCCGGAGTCTGCTTGTCTCGGGCGAGCTTTCTATGCTGCCACAGACGTTTCGCCAAGACTCTTTTGGATGTCCTAACAGTATACTTGAGTTCCCTTTGTTTATCCTTGAAAGGGAGCCAGTCATTGGCTCTGTTGAAGAGATTGCGGCATTCTTTTCGTAGCTCAACAATTTCCGAATTCCACCAAGGGGGTTTTTGGGTTTGCCTCTAGGCTTCGGGGAGTTGCAGGCTGATTTGGCAGCAGAGTTAAACAGTGCTGTAATAGCTTGAACCGCTCGATCTATATGGATGTGATTGTTGATAGTGAGAGTAGTCGACTGCAGACCCGACTTCATAATGGCCTGGAACTTTGTCCACTCAGTTCGTTTTCTGTTAATATGCGTTTTACACTCTGCAGAATCTAAGGGATCCGAGATCCCAATCTTAAAGCATATGTAACAGTGATCCGAGAAGGAGCATTCCTGCGAGACGCGCCAACTCGTAAGAAGAGCAGACGAGTACTTGTTCCCAAGAATGATATCGAAAACCTCCCTTCTATTGGAGGTAAGAAAGGTAGGTTCGCTCCCTCTGTTAGCAATAACTAAGTCTTGGGCAAGAATAAAATCAAAAAGTGACTCACCACGCTCGTTGGTGTCCGTGCTACCCCACACCTCGTGATGGGCATTGGCATCGGCCCCGATGAAGACCAGGATTCGCTTCCGGTTTGCCTCCATGACCAGCAGCTTTAAAATGTCCGGAGGCGGCGATTGCCCGTGGTCGTGCACCATGTGGCTGCTGACGATCCATGTAGCCATGGTGTTGGTTGAAATGACCATGGCTTCATTGTCCTTGTCGCTGAACCTGTGAAGAAGAAGAGCGTTAATGTTGTTCTTAACAATAATACAGGCTCTGGGTTTACCTCGATCCTGTACGAATACTGTACGTTGCCCGCTGATGCTTTGTCCGCGAACCTGATCATATACGACCCACGGCTCCTGAATCAGTACGAGTTCCTCTCCTTTTTGAGTCAGGTGGAGGATCAGGGCTGCCGAGGCAGCTATTGCGTGGTGAAGGTTAATCTGTAATACCCTCACCATTCACGGAGGTGGCCATCATCGTTACGTTGGCGTCCTCCTCATCAGACAGAGGCGAATCCCCAACGTCGTCGGTATTCACTACCTGACGTCCGCAAAAGCTACCAACCGATTCTGAGGCCGAAGCGTAGCTCTCCCCATCATCGAAGGTGAGATCGGATTCGGTCTGTGTGGGGGTAGAAAGAGGGCAGAAAGTATTTCACTTGCTCTTGGGCAGGTTAATCTGCTATTTGGATCTTCTTTAGATTTTTTTCTATTGATTGCAGTTTGCAGTTTTATATCAGTAGACTTATTTCTCAATGTTTCGATGTTGAGGTGTTGACTAATTTTTTCTTTCTTATCTTTTCGAGCTCTTTTGCAACGACGCAACCTCGTTAGTTGGCTGGGTGAGTTACAAATTTTTGGTTGCTGTTGCTCAGCTTTTTTGCACTCAATTGTTTTGTGCTTTCCTACGTATTTCACGCATCTAGGTGTTTTGCCACAGTATTTTTTGTGTCGCCAAAGGATGGGCATGTTATATATTGTGGTATGCGTTTTTTGACATATAGATTTCGAGCGTGACAATGCAATTCAGTATAGTTTTAATTTGGTATATCCATTGAATATCAGCAGTATATTCAAAGCTTAATGGAAACAAATCAAGAGGTTTCTTCGTTTAAAATCTCAGTTTATTAATGGCATGCAACGAATTTAATCCTGGTCTCTTCAGGTTGTAAACAATGTCTTTGGGATCATGAGACTGATGAAGATTTTAATCAGTAACAGGGAAAATTTGTTTCTTTTCACAACAACACCAGGAGATTTCTGTACTAGAGAGTACTTTTCTGATAGACATGTAGTCATCAATATCAAATGTCGTAACTTTAAAGTCTCCATTGTTTAGCAGTTAAATAAAAAATTAAATTGTATAGAGGTTGATACTCGGTAAGAATTTATTTAGAACTCTGTGGTTGCGCTCTAGTAAGCCTATGGTATCGAAAATTTTTGTTGTATGTTGAGGAATGCACATATATTTGACATAAGTTCATTTGTAGATTCTGTCCCTCTATCTGATTTGATTACTTTAAATTGTCCGTATATGAGAAGTAACTGTTCAACTAGTGTTTTGGCTGTTGTGTGGGCATCTTTTGTTATCATTGGATGTGCGATTACAAATTTTGTCAGCTTGCACTGCATAGTTAGTATGTAGCGATATTCGTTTGACATTTTTAATGGTCTTACGATGTCGATTGCTATGACGTCGAAACTGCGGTTAAGAGTGTCTGTTATGGTTTGTGGTTCTTTGGTGTGTCTTGTTTGTTTACACTTCGCGCACGTGTCAAAGTTGGATACGAATTTCTTTATCATATTGTTCATGTTTTTCCAAATGAATTTCTGTTTTAGTTTGAGTATAGTTTTACGTACTCCGGGATGTACTGTTTTATGACTGTCAGAAAATGCATATCTACGATTCACAACATAGGCAACGCAAACGCGGTATACCTTTTAGTAAATTTATATGCTGTTGTATTTAATTTTAAAAAGACTTGAATAGACGTTTATATGAATTACTTCCGATCGGTCGTGTCTTTTTTTGTTTAGCAGAGATAACTAACAAAGGTTATGGGCCCATATCACGTGGTTCGCTATTGATGTCCTTTGTATAGGGGTCCTTGCGTCGGTCGCCAATGCGCCTTTTACAGCCGGTAAAGGCGCTGGCGTGATCAAGCACACTGATGTCTATTAAAGGCGCTCAAAGCTGCCAAATAAAACACGCTTGATATACGTTCAAAACACAAGAGAGCTTTAGTGCTTCAAATCATAAGTCTTAAATACTATTTTACAATGAATACTTACAGTCTAGGTAAGCGCCTTTGTGTTGCTCCAGTTACGCAATTGGTGGTTGGTGTCAGAGGATTAAGCCAACTGACCTATTGAATATAAGAATACTGACGATGCGTTTTATAGGCCAACGGGCGTCGTCAACTCGATTGCAGAACTGTAACACGGTAGAAGTTCTCATAATGATTATTCATAAATCACTATTTATTTGTATTACTCACACCCTAAAACTATGTGCTCACTTAATGCTACTTCTTAAAGATAACTACCCCAAAGGTGTAGTGTCTATTAGGAGTTGGTGGTATGAGTCAACTACACGCAAGTAGCTTGATTTTGACTCTCAACATCCCTTCCATCTTTCTTGAAGTGAATAGTGAATCTCTTGATAGTGCAGCGTTCGGTTCATTCACTGTCACTAATTGCGCCCTGTCAATTAATTTAAATTGTGCATTTGTGCAAATAAATAATGAGTTTAATTATTATTATTATTATTATTATTATTATTTAATTATTATTATTATTATTATTATTTAATTATTAGAGTTTTAATTGCATGTTAAATATCGAGAGACTCGAATTAAATTAAGTTAAAATTAAAAACAAATCAATTTGCATTATAAATTCAAAAATTCAAACAAATTGAAAAGTGATATAAACAAGGGTTTGCAACGGTCACGGTTGAGCGTACTGCGCTCTCCTACTCAGCGCGAGCGCTCTCTCCCAGCGCATGTGCCCCCAAAGAGTGTCTGCAGTGCCCCCTCAACCTGACTTTTCGCTACCATTGCCCGAAGCGCTAGAGAAGTGCTCTGAAAATATGGACGCGAGCTCTTCAAGCTTGCTCCATTCGCTACCTGAAGTGAAGTCGTGCAGCGACTCCAAACGTTGGAACAGCCTAGATGTACTCGGTGTTTCGCGGGCCCCTTCATCTGGGCCCCCTCAAGTGGTCGGCTCCGCTGAGTCGCTCGCTTCTATACAGAGACACGTGCAACTAAACTCGTCTTGGAGTGCACAATGCCGTACTCCGCAGCCAAAAACACCTACACAAACTCACAAACAGCAATCACTTATATTAAACTCCAGCACAAACAATAACAATAAGCTCTCTCAAAACGTTATGAAATATCTTCCTCCCAGAGTAAGTACCAGCAAAAAACGCATTACTCAAAACTTTGCACACACTGATGGAGCTGCAGTGGAAACATTATTGCCGGCAATACAGACAGGACTTGATCGCTACATTCTCGTGCAATCAAAGAGAAAACTAACCTCAAAATAAAAATAATAGCCAATCCGCAAAAATTCTAAGAGCAGAACAAGAAATTCCTGTGGGTGAAAATAGATTTGCTCTTTTTGCGACAAATAGCGGTTCTGACACTACCACAGCCAAACCATCTAAACCACCACCTATATATTTGAGAGAACAGAGCACAAACAAGATAGTCGCTGAATTACCGCGTCCAGTGGGTATCGATTTCTACATCGTGTCAATAATTAATTGTGCCATAAAAGAGACGAAGATACAGGCAGCCACTGAAGACAGCTTCCCCAAAATTATTCCTTATTTTGAAGGTAGCAATAAAAAATTCTATACTTACCAACTGGAAAGTAGTAGAGGCTTATTCGTATATCCCCCAACCGCTATAGACAGCAATGTTGACTGCAATGAAGTCAAAGAGGCATTGAAAAGTTCAGGCTTTCCCACCAAATCGGTTTTCAATATAAAACACTGAAACAATATCCCCCAACCGCTATTCAAAATTGGACTTGAGCCAGAAACGAAAAAGCTACCAAAAAATGATGTTCATCCAATATACGATCTTAGGTATCTTCTACACCGAAGAATTGTAGTTGAGGAACCCCGTAAAAGGTAAGGTCTAGTGCAGTGCCCTCAATTATCAGGAATACGGTCACACCAAGTCGTATTCCACTTTAACACCAATTAGTGTAGTTTGGGGGGATCGACTCTCAACATCTTAATGCTCTCGTGACAAAAGTAACACTGCACCAAAAAAGTGTAGGAATTGCTCTGGTAATCACACAGCCAACTATCGGAGGTGCTCCGTCTAAGGAGAACTAAATCGTCTCAAATGCAAGGACCAGAACGACGTGTAGAAGAAAACCCTGTTCAACACGCTCCAGCTAATATCGTTCCAAACAGCACATTGATTGGAAATTGCTAGAGGTATACCAAACGAACAATCCAAAGAGACATCTTTCTCTCCGTCGTTAGAAGCTCTCATTACGAATTTAACCTGCAGCATGACTCAATTCATGAACACCATGCAAAATATGTTTCAAGAATTTGTCAAATCGCAAAATCAGTTCATGCAATTACTTTTATAAAAGAATGACCTCTTTTAAAATATGTCATTGGAATGCCAGCGGCGGTTTGCAAAACGCAAAAACGAAGTTCTAAATTTCCTGCGGACAAATAAAATTGACATACTACTGCTATCTGAAAACCCATTTAACCTCAAACAACTATTTTAAACTACCAGGCTAAAAATTTTACAACACAAGTCGACTAGACGATAAAGCACGTGGTGGAATAGGAATTGTAGTTAAAAATCATCTTAAACACATTGCAATCGAAGAATACTCAAAAGAGTACATTCAAGCAACATCGGTCTCGCTGCAGTGCTGGGGTGATGAAATTATAATAAGCGCAGTGTATTGTCCTGCAAGGTACAACATGACTGAAGGTCAATTTCTTGATTTTTTCAACACTAGGCTCAAAATTTTTGGCAGCAGGAGACTAATGCCAAGCATACGCTTTAGGGCCCTCGACTTATAAACCCAAAAGAAGGCAGCTGTACTCTGTTATAATTAATACGATAAATAAACAATCTACTGGCAAACCCACCTACTGGCCATTTGATTCTAGCAAAACTCCGGACCTATTTGATTTTGGCGTCACTAGAAACAGTGGCATTCACCCGATTGACTCAGCCCGGAGTCTGCTTGTCTCGGGCGAGCTTTCTATGCTGCCACAGACGTTTCGCCAAGACTCTTTTGGATGTCCTAACAGTATACTTGAGTTCCCTTTGTTTATCCTTGAAAGGGAGCCAGTCATTGGCTCTGTTGAAGAGATTGCGGCATTCTTTTCGTAGCTCAACAATTTCCGAATTCCACCAAGGGGGTTTTTGGGTTTGCCTCTAGGCTTCGGGGAGTTGCAGGCTGATTTGGCAGCAGAGTTAAACAGTGCTGTAATAGCTTGAACCGCTCGATCTATATCGATGTGATTGTTGATAGTGAGAGTAGTCGACTGCAGACCCGACTTCATAATGGCCTGGAACTTTGTCCACTCAGTTCGTTTTCTGTTAATATGCGTTTTACACTCTGCAGAATATAAGGGATCCGAGATCCCAATCTTAAAGCATATGTAACAGTGATCCGAGAAGGAGCATTCCTGCGAGACGCGCCAACTCGTAAGAAGATCAGACGAGTACTTGTTCCCAAGAATGATATCGAAAACCTCCCTTCTATTGGAGGTAAGAAAGGTAGGTTCGCTCCCTCTGTTAGCAATAACTAAGTCTTGGGCAAGAATAAAATCAAAAAGTGACTCACCACGCTCGTTGGTGTCCGTGCTACCCCACACCTCGTGATGGGCATTGGCATCGGCCCCGATGAAGACCAGGATTCGCTTCCGGTTTGCCTCCATGACCAGCAGCTTTAAAATGTCCGGAGGCGGCGATTGCCCGTGGTCGTGCACCATGTGGCTGCTGACGATCCATGTAGCCATGGTGTTGGTTGAAATGACCATGGCTTCATTGTCCTTGTCGCTGAACCTGTGAAGAAGAAGAGCGTTAATGTTGTTCTTAACAATAATACAGGCTCTGGGTTTACCTCGATCCTGTACGAATACTGTACGTTGCCCGCTGATGCTTTGTCCGCGAACCTGATCATATACGACCCACGGCTCCTGAATCAGTACGAGTTCCTCTCCTTTTTGAGTCAGGTGGAGGATCAGGGCTGCCGAGGCAGCTATTGCGTGGTGAAGGTTAATCTGTAATACCCTCACCATTCACGGAGGTGGCCATCATCGTTACGTTGGCGTCCTCCTCATCAGACAGAGGAGAATCCCCAACGTCGTCGGTATTCACTACCTGACGTCCGCAAAAGCTACCAACCGATTCTGAGGCCGAAGCGTAGCTCTCCCCATCATCGAAGGTGAGATCGGATTCGGTCTGTGTGGGGGTAGAAAGAGGGCAGAAAGTATTTCACTTGCTCTTGGGCAGGTTAATCTGCTATTTGGATCTTCTTTAGATTTTTTTCTATTGATTGCAGTTTGCAGTTTTATATCAGTAGACTTATTTCTCAATGTTTCGATGTTGAGGTGTTGACTAATTTTTTCTTTCTTATCTTTTCGAGCTCTTTTGCAACGACGCAACCTCGTTAGTTGGCTGGGTGAGTTACAAATTTTTGGTTGCTGTTGCTCAGCTTTTTTGCACTCAATTGTTTTGTGCTTTCCTACGTATTTCACGCATCTAGGTGTTTTGCCACAGTATTTTTTGTGTCGCCAAAGGATGGGCATGTTATATATTGTGGTATGCGTTTTTTGACATATAGATTTCGAGCGTGACAATGCAATTCAGTATAGTTTTAATTTGGTATATCCATTGAATATCAGCAGTATATTCAAAGCTTAATGGAAACAAATCAAGAGGTTTCTTCGTTTAAAATCTCAGTTTATTAATGGCATGCAACGAATTTAATCCTGGTCTCTTCAGGTTGGAAACAATGTCTTTGGGATGATGAGACTGATGAAGATTTTAATCAGTAACAGGGAAAATTTGTTTCTTTTCACAACAACACCAGGAGATTTCTGTACTAGAGAGTACTTTTCTGATAGACATGTAGTCATCAATATCAAATGTCGTAACTTTAAAGTCTCCATTGTTTAGCAGTTAAATAAAAAATTAAATTGTATAGAGGTTGATACTCGGTAAGAATTCATTTAGAACTCTGTGGTTGCGCTCTAGTAAGCCTATGGTATCGAAAATTTTTGTTGTATGTTGAGGAATGCACATATATTTGACATAAGTTCATTTGTAGATTCTGTCCCTCTATCTGATTTGATTACTTTAAATTGTCCGTATATGAGAAGTAACTGTTCAACTAGTGTTTTGGCTGTTGTGTGGGCATCTTTTGTTATCATTGGATGTGCGATTACAAATTTTGTCAGCTTGCAGTGCATAGTTAGAAGGTAGCGATATTCGTTTGACATTTTTAATGGTCTTACGATGTCGATTGCTATGACGTCGAAACTGCGGTTAAGAGTGTCTGTTATGGTTTGTGGTTCTTTGGTGTGTCTTGTTTGTTTACACTTCGCGCACGTGTCAAAGTTGGATACGAATTTCTTTATCATATTGTTCATGTTTTTCCAAATGAATTTCTGTTTTAGTTTGAGTATAGTTTTACGTACTCCGGGATGTACTGTTTTATGACTGTCATAAAATGCATATCTACGATTCACAACATAGGCAACGCAAACGCGGTATACCTTTTAGTAAATTTATATGCTGTTGTATTTAATTTTAAAAAGACTTGAATAGACGTTTATATGAATTACTTCCGATCGGTCGTGTCTTTTTTTGTTTAGCAGAGATAACTAACAAAGGTTATGGGCCCATATCACGTGGTTCGCTATTGATGTCCTTTGTATAGGGGTCCTTGCGTCGGTCGCCAATGCGCCTTTTGCAGCCGGTAAAGGCGCTGGCGTGATCAAGCACACTGATGTCTATTAAAGGCGCTCAAAGCTGCCAAATAAAACACGCTTGATATACGTTCAAAACACAAGAGAGCTTTAGTGCTTCAAATCATAAGTCTTAAATACTATTTTACAATGAATACTTACAGTCTAGGTAAGCGCCTTTGTGTTGCTCCAGTTACGCAATTGGTGGTTGGTGTCAGAGGATTAAGCCAACTGACCTATTGAATATAAGAATACTGACGATGCGTTTTATAGGCCAACGGGCGTCGTCAACTCGATTGCAGAACTGTAACACCGTAGAAGTTCTCATAATGATTATTCATAAATCACTATTTATTTGTATTACTCACACCCTAAAACTATGTGCTCACTTAATGCTACTTCTTAAAGATAACTACCCCAAAGGTGTAGTGTCTATTAGGAGTTGGTGGTATGAGTCAACTACACGCAAGTAGCTTGATTTTGACTCTCAACATCCCTTCCATCTTTCTTGAAGTGAATAGTGAATCTCTTGATAGTGCAGCGTTCGGTTCATTCACTGTCACTAATTGCGCCCTGTCAATTAATTTAAATTGTGCATTTGTGCAAATAAATAATGAGTTTAATTATTATTATTATTATTATTATTATTATTTAATTATTATTATTATTATTATTATTTAATTATTAGAGTTTTAATTGCATGTTAAATATCGAGAGACTCGAATTAAATTAAGTTAAAATTAAAAACAAATCAATTTGCATTATAAATTCAAAAATTCAAACAAATTGAAAAGTGATATAAACAAGGGTTTGCAACGGTCACGGTTGAGCGTACTGCGCTCTCCTACTCAGCGCGAGCGCTCTCTCCCAGCGCATGTGCCCCCAAAGAGTGTCTGCAGTGCCCCCTCAACCTGACTTTTCGCTACCATTGCCCGAAGCGCTAGAGAAGTGCTCTGAAAATATGGACGCGAGCTCTTCAAGCTTGCTCCATTCGCTACCTGAAGTGAAGTCGTGCAGCGACTCCAAACGTTGGAACAGCCTAGATGTACTCGGTGTTTCGCGGGCCCCTTCATCTGGGCCCCCTCAAGTGGTCGGCTCCGCTGAGTCGCTCGCTTCTATACAGAGACACGTGCAACTAAACTCGTCTTGGAGTGCACAATGCCGTACTCCGCAGCCAAAAACACCTACACAAACTCACAAACAGCAATCACTTATATTAAACTCCAGCACAAACAATAACAATAAGCTCTCTCAAAATGTTATGAAATATCTTCCTCCCAGAGTAAGTACCAGCAAAAAACGCATTACTCAAAACTGCACACACTGATGGAGCTGCAGTGGAAACATTATTGCCGGCAATACAGACAGGACTTGATCGCTACATTCTCGTGCAATCAAAGAGAAAACTAACCTCAAAATAAAAATAATAGCCAATCCGCAAAAATTCTAAGAGCAGAACAAGAAATTCCTGTGGGTGAAAATAGATTTGCTCTTTTTGCGACAAATAGCGGTTCTGACACTACCACAGCCAAACCATCTAAACCACCACCTATATATTTGAGAGAACAGAGCACAAACAAGATAGTCGCTGAATTACCGCGTCCAGTGGGTATCGATTTCTACATCGTGTCAATAATTAATTGTGCCATAAAAGAGACGAAGATACAGGCAGCCACTGAAGACAGCTTCCCCAAAATTATTGCTTATTTTGAAGGTAGCAATAAAAAATTCTATACTTACCAACTGGAAAGTAGTAGAGGCTTATTCGTATATCCCCCAACCGCTATAGACAGCAATGTTGACTGCAATGAAGTCAAAGAGGCATTGAAAAGTTCAGGCTTTCCCACCAAATCGGTTTTCAATATAAAACACTGAAACAATATCCCCCAACCGCTATTCAAAATTGGACTTGAGCCAGAAACGAAAAAGCTACCAAAAAATGATGTTCATCCAATATACGATCTTAGGTATCTTCTACACCGAAGAATTGTAGTTGAGGAACCCCGTAAAAGGTAAGGTCTAGTGCAGTGCCCTCAATTATCAGGAATACGGTCACACCAAGTCGTATTCCACTTTAACACCAATTAGTGTAGTTTGGGGGGATTGACTCTCAACATCTTAATGCTCTCGTGACAAAAGTAACACTGCACCAAAAAAGTGTAGGAATTGCTCTGGTAATCACACAGCCAATTATCGGAGGTGCTCCGTCTAAGGAGAACTAAATCGTCTCAAATGCAAGGACCAGAACGACGTGTAGAAGAAAACCCTGTTCAACACGCTCCAGCTAATATCGTTCCAAACAGCACATTGATTGGAAATTGCTAGAGGTATACCAAACGAACAATCCAAAGAGACATCTTTCTCTCCGTCGTTAGAAGCTCTCATTACGAATTTAACCTGCAGCATGACTCAATTCATGAACACCATGCAAAATATGTTTCAAGAATTTGTCAAATCGCAAAATCAGTTCATGCAATTACTTTTATAAAAGAATGACCTCTTTTAAAATATGTCATTGGAATGCCAGCGGCGTTTGCAAAACCCAAAAACGAAGTTCTAAATTTCCTGCGGACAAATAAAATTGACATACTACTGCTATCTGAAAACCCATTTAACCTCAAACAACTATTTTAAACTACCAGGCTAAAAATTTTACAACACAAGTCGACTAGACGATAAAGCACGTGGTGGAATAGGAATTGTAGTTAAAAATCATCTTAAACACATTGCAATCGAAGAATACTCAAAAGAGTACATTCAAGCAACATCGGTCTCGCTGCAGTGCTGGGGTGATGAAATTATAATAAGCGCAGTGTATTGTCCTGCAAGGTACAACATGACTGAAGGTCAATTTCTTGATTTTTTCAACACTAGGCTCAAAATTTTTGGCAGCAGGAGACTAATGCCAAGCATACGCTTTAGGGCCCTCGACTTATAAACCCAAAAGAAGGCAGCTGTACTCTGTTATAATTAATACGACAAATAAACAATCTACTGGCAAACCCACCTACTGGCCATTTGATTCTAGCAAAACTCCGGACCTAATTGATTTTGGCGTCACTAGAAACAGTGGCATTCACCCGATTGACTCAGCCCGGAGTCTGCTTGTCTCGGGCGAGCTTTCTATGCTGCCACAGACGTTTCGCCAAGACTCTTTTGGATGTCCTAACAGTATACTTGAGTTCCCTTTGTTTATCCTTGAAAGGGAGCCAGTCATTGGCTCTGTTGAAGAGATTGCGGCATTCTTTTCGTAGCTCAACAATTTCCGAATTCCACCAAGGGGGTTTTTGGGTTTGCCTCTAGGCTTCGGGGAGTTGCAGGCTGATTTGGCAGCAGAGTTAAACAGTGCTGTAATAGCTTGAACCGCTCGATCTATATGGATGTGATTGTTGATAGTGAGAGTAGTCGACTGCAGACCCGACTTCATAATGGCCTGGAACTTTGTCCACTCAGTTCGTTTTCTGTTAATATGCGTTTTACACTCTGCAGAATCTAAGGGATCCGAGATCCCAATCTTAAAGCATATGTAACAGTGATCCGAGAAGGAGCATTCCTGCGAGACGCGCCAACTCGTAAGAAGAGCAGACGAGTACTTGTTCCCAAGAATGATATCGAAAACCTCCCTTCTATTGGAGGTAAGAAAGGTAGGTTCGCTCCCTCTGTTAGCAATAACTAAGTCTTGGGCAAGAATAAAATCAAAAAGTGACTCACCACGCTCGTTGGTGTCCGTGCTACCCCACACCTCGTGATGGGCATTGGCATCGGCCCCGATGAAGACCAGGATTCGCTTCCGGTTTGCCTCCATGACCAGCAGCTTTAAAATGTCCGGAGGCGGCGATTGCCCGTGGTCGTGCACCATGTGGCTGCTGACGATCCATGTAGCCATGGTGTTGGTTGAAATGACCATGGCTTCATTGTCCTTGTCGCTGAACCTGTGAAGAAGAAGAGCGTTAATGTTGTTCTTAACAATAATACAGGCTCTGGGTTTACCTCGATCCTGTACGAATACTGTACGTTGCCCGCTGATGCTTTGTCCGCGAACCTGATCATATACGACCCACGGCTCCTGAATCAGTACGAGTTCCTCTCCTTTTTGAGTCAGGTGGAGGATCAGGGCTGCCGAGGCAGCTATTGCGTGGTGAAGGTTAATCTGTAATACCCTCACCATTCACGGAGGTGGCCATCATCGTTACGTTGGCGTCCTCCTCATCAGACAGAGGCGAATCCCCAACGTCGTCGGTATTCACTACCTGACGTCCGCAAAAGCTACCAACCGATTCTGAGGCCGAAGCGTAGCTCTCCCCATCATCGAAGGTGAGATCGGATTCGGTCTGTGTGGGGGTAGAAAGAGGGCAGAAAGTATTTCACTTGCTCTTGGGCAGGTTAATCTGCTATTTGGATCTTCTTTAGATTTTTTTCTATTGATTGCAGTTTGCAGTTTTATATCAGTAGACTTATTTCTCAATGTTTCGATGTTGAGGTGTTGACTAATTTTTTCTTTCTTATCTTTTCGAGCTCTTTTGCAACGACGCAACCTCGTTAGTTGGCTGGGTGAGTTACAAATTTTTGGTTGCTGTTGCTCAGCTTTTTTGCACTCAATTGTTTTGTGCTTTCCTACGTATTTCACGCATCTAGGTGTTTTGCCACAGTATTTTTTGTGTCGCCAAAGGATGGGCATGTTATATATTGTGGTATGCGTTTTTTGACATATAGATTTCGAGCGTGACAATGCAATTCAGTATAGTTTTAATTTGGTATATCCATTGAATATCAGCAGTATATTCAAAGCTTAATGGAAACAAATCAAGAGGTTTCTTCGTTTAAAATCTCAGTTTATTAATGGCATGCAACGAATTTAATCCTGGTCTCTTCAGGTTGTAAACAATGTCTTTGGGATCATGAGACTGATGAAGATTTTAATCAGTAACAGGGAAAATTTGTTTCTTTTCACAACAACACCAGGAGATTTCTGTACTAGAGAGTACTTTTCTGATAGACATGTAGTCATCAATATCAAATGTCGTAACTTTAAAGTCTCCATTGTTTAGCAGTTAAATAAAAAATTAAATTGTATAGAGGTTGATACTCGGTAAGAATTTATTTAGAACTCTGTGGTTGCGCTCTAGTAAGCCTATGGTATCGAAAATTTTTGTTGTATGTTGAGGAATGCACATATATTTGACATAAGTTCATTTGTAGATTCTGTCCCTCTATCTGATTTGATTACTTTAAATTGTCCGTATATGAGAAGTAACTGTTCAACTAGTGTTTTGGCTGTTGTGTGGGCATCTTTTGTTATCATTGGATGTGCGATTACAAATTTTGTCAGCTTGCACTGCATAGTTAGTATGTAGCGATATTCGTTTGACATTTTTAATGGTCTTACGATGTCGATTGCTATGACGTCGAAACTGCGGTTAAGAGTGTCTGTTATGGTTTGTGGTTCTTTGGTGTGTCTTGTTTGTTTACACTTCGCGCACGTGTCAAAGTTGGATACGAATTTCTTTATCATATTGTTCATGTTTTTCCAAATGAATTTCTGTTTTAGTTTGAGTATAGTTTTACGTACTCCGGGATGTACTGTTTTATGACTGTCAGAAAATGCATATCTACGATTCACAACATAGGCAACGCAAACGCGGTATACCTTTTAGTAAATTTATATGCTGTTGTATTTAATTTTAAAAAGACTTGAATAGACGTTTATATGAATTACTTCCGATCGGTCGTGTCTTTTTTTGTTTAGCAGAGATAACTAACAAAGGTTATGGGCCCATATCACGTGGTTCGCTATTGATGTCCTTTGTATAGGGGTCCTTGCGTCGGTCGCCAATGCGCCTTTTACAGCCGGTAAAGGCGCTGGCGTGATCAAGCACACTGATGTCTATTAAAGGCGCTCAAAGCTGCCAAATAAAACACGCTTGATATACGTTCAAAACACAAGAGAGCTTTAGTGCTTCAAATCATAAGTCTTAAATACTATTTTACAATGAATACTTACAGTCTAGGTAAGCGCCTTTGTGTTGCTCCAGTTACGCAATTGGTGGTTGGTGTCAGAGGATTAAGCCAACTGACCTATTGAATATAAGAATACTGACGATGCGTTTTATAGGCCAACGGGCGTCGTCAACTCGATTGCAGAACTGTAACACGGTAGAAGTTCTCATAATGATTATTCATAAATCACTATTTATTTGTATTACTCACACCCTAAAACTATGTGCTCACTTAATGCTACTTCTTAAAGATAACTACCCCAAAGGTGTAGTGTCTATTAGGAGTTGGTGGTATGAGTCAACTACACGCAAGTAGCTTGATTTTGACTCTCAACATCCCTTCCATCTTTCTTGAAGTGAATAGTGAATCTCTTGATAGTGCAGCGTTCGGTTCATTCACTGTCACTAATTGCGCCCTGTCAATTAATTTAAATTGTGCATTTGTGCAAATAAATAATGAGTTTAATTATTATTATTATTATTATTATTATTATTTAATTATTATTATTATTATTATTATTTAATTATTAGAGTTTTAATTGCATGTTAAATATCGAGAGACTCGAATTAAATTAAGTTAAAATTAAAAACAAATCAATTTGCATTATAAATTCAAAAATTCAAACAAATTGAAAAGTGATATAAACAAGGGTTTGCAACGGTCACGGTTGAGCGTACTGCGCTCTCCTACTCAGCGCGAGCGCTCTCTCCCAGCGCATGTGCCCCCAAAGAGTGTCTGCAGTGCCCCCTCAACCTGACTTTTCGCTACCATTGCCCGAAGCGCTAGAGAAGTGCTCTGAAAATATGGACGCGAGCTCTTCAAGCTTGCTCCATTCGCTACCTGAAGTGAAGTCGTGCAGCGACTCCAAACGTTGGAACAGCCTAGATGTACTCGGTGTTTCGCGGGCCCCTTCATCTGGGCCCCCTCAAGTGGTCGGCTCCGCTGAGTCGCTCGCTTCTATACAGAGACACGTGCAACTAAACTCGTCTTGGAGTGCACAATGCCGTACTCCGCAGCCAAAAACACCTACACAAACTCACAAACAGCAATCACTTATATTAAACTCCAGCACAAACAATAACAATAAGCTCTCTCAAAACGTTATGAAATATCTTCCTCCCAGAGTAAGTACCAGCAAAAAACGCATTACTCAAAACTTTGCACACACTGATGGAGCTGCAGTGGAAACATTATTGCCGGCAATACAGACAGGACTTGATCGCTACATTCTCGTGCAATCAAAGAGAAAACTAACCTCAAAATAAAAATAATAGCCAATCCGCAAAAATTCTAAGAGCAGAACAAGAAATTCCTGTGGGTGAAAATAGATTTGCTCTTTTTGCGACAAATAGCGGTTCTGACACTACCACAGCCAAACCATCTAAACCACCACCTATATATTTGAGAGAACAGAGCACAAACAAGATAGTCGCTGAATTACCGCGTCCAGTGGGTATCGATTTCTACATCGTGTCAATAATTAATTGTGCCATAAAAGAGACGAAGATACAGGCAGCCACTGAAGACAGCTTCCCCAAAATTATTCCTTATTTTGAAGGTAGCAATAAAAAATTCTATACTTACCAACTGGAAAGTAGTAGAGGCTTATTCGTATATCCCCCAACCGCTATAGACAGCAATGTTGACTGCAATGAAGTCAAAGAGGCATTGAAAAGTTCAGGCTTTCCCACCAAATCGGTTTTCAATATAAAACACTGAAACAATATCCCCCAACCGCTATTCAAAATTGGACTTGAGCCAGAAACGAAAAAGCTACCAAAAAATGATGTTCATCCAATATACGATCTTAGGTATCTTCTACACCGAAGAATTGTAGTTGAGGAACCCCGTAAAAGGTAAGGTCTAGTGCAGTGCCCTCAATTATCAGGAATACGGTCACACCAAGTCGTATTCCACTTTAACACCAATTAGTGTAGTTTGGGGGGATCGACTCTCAACATCTTAATGCTCTCGTGACAAAAGTAACACTGCACCAAAAAAGTGTAGGAATTGCTCTGGTAATCACACAGCCAACTATCGGAGGTGCTCCGTCTAAGGAGAACTAAATCGTCTCAAATGCAAGGACCAGAACGACGTGTAGAAGAAAACCCTGTTCAACACGCTCCAGCTAATATCGTTCCAAACAGCACATTGATTGGAAATTGCTAGAGGTATACCAAACGAACAATCCAAAGAGACATCTTTCTCTCCGTCGTTAGAAGCTCTCATTACGAATTTAACCTGCAGCATGACTCAATTCATGAACACCATGCAAAATATGTTTCAAGAATTTGTCAAATCGCAAAATCAGTTCATGCAATTACTTTTATAAAAGAATGACCTCTTTTAAAATATGTCATTGGAATGCCAGCGGCGGTTTGCAAAACGCAAAAACGAAGTTCTAAATTTCCTGCGGACAAATAAAATTGACATACTACTGCTATCTGAAAACCCATTTAACCTCAAACAACTATTTTAAACTACCAGGCTAAAAATTTTACAACACAAGTCGACTAGACGATAAAGCACGTGGTGGAATAGGAATTGTAGTTAAAAATCATCTTAAACACATTGCAATCGAAGAATACTCAAAAGAGTACATTCAAGCAACATCGGTCTCGCTGCAGTGCTGGGGTGATGAAATTATAATAAGCGCAGTGTATTGTCCTGCAAGGTACAACATGACTGAAGGTCAATTTCTTGATTTTTTCAACACTAGGCTCAAAATTTTTGGCAGCAGGAGACTAATGCCAAGCATACGCTTTAGGGCCCTCGACTTATAAACCCAAAAGAAGGCAGCTGTACTCTGTTATAATTAATACGATAAATAAACAATCTACTGGCAAACCCACCTACTGGCCATTTGATTCTAGCAAAACTCCGGACCTATTTGATTTTGGCGTCACTAGAAACAGTGGCATTCACCCGATTGACTCAGCCCGGAGTCTGCTTGTCTCGGGCGAGCTTTCTATGCTGCCACAGACGTTTCGCCAAGACTCTTTTGGATGTCCTAACAGTATACTTGAGTTCCCTTTGTTTATCCTTGAAAGGGAGCCAGTCATTGGCTCTGTTGAAGAGATTGCGGCATTCTTTTCGTAGCTCAACAATTTCCGAATTCCACCAAGGGGGTTTTTGGGTTTGCCTCTAGGCTTCGGGGAGTTGCAGGCTGATTTGGCAGCAGAGTTAAACAGTGCTGTAATAGCTTGAACCGCTCGATCTATATCGATGTGATTGTTGATAGTGAGAGTAGTCGACTGCAGACCCGACTTCATAATGGCCTGGAACTTTGTCCACTCAGTTCGTTTTCTGTTAATATGCGTTTTACACTCTGCAGAATATAAGGGATCCGAGATCCCAATCTTAAAGCATATGTAACAGTGATCCGAGAAGGAGCATTCCTGCGAGACGCGCCAACTCGTAAGAAGATCAGACGAGTACTTGTTCCCAAGAATGATATCGAAAACCTCCCTTCTATTGGAGGTAAGAAAGGTAGGTTCGCTCCCTCTGTTAGCAATAACTAAGTCTTGGGCAAGAATAAAATCAAAAAGTGACTCACCACGCTCGTTGGTGTCCGTGCTACCCCACACCTCGTGATGGGCATTGGCATCGGCCCCGATGAAGACCAGGATTCGCTTCCGGTTTGCCTCCATGACCAGCAGCTTTAAAATGTCCGGAGGCGGCGATTGCCCGTGGTCGTGCACCATGTGGCTGCTGACGATCCATGTAGCCATGGTGTTGGTTGAAATGACCATGGCTTCATTGTCCTTGTCGCTGAACCTGTGAAGAAGAAGAGCGTTAATGTTGTTCTTAACAATAATACAGGCTCTGGGTTTACCTCGATCCTGTACGAATACTGTACGTTGCCCGCTGATGCTTTGTCCGCGAACCTGATCATATACGACCCACGGCTCCTGAATCAGTACGAGTTCCTCTCCTTTTTGAGTCAGGTGGAGGATCAGGGCTGCCGAGGCAGCTATTGCGTGGTGAAGGTTAATCTGTAATACCCTCACCATTCACGGAGGTGGCCATCATCGTTACGTTGGCGTCCTCCTCATCAGACAGAGGAGAATCCCCAACGTCGTCGGTATTCACTACCTGACGTCCGCAAAAGCTACCAACCGATTCTGAGGCCGAAGCGTAGCTCTCCCCATCATCGAAGGTGAGATCGGATTCGGTCTGTGTGGGGGTAGAAAGAGGGCAGAAAGTATTTCACTTGCTCTTGGGCAGGTTAATCTGCTATTTGGATCTTCTTTAGATTTTTTTCTATTGATTGCAGTTTGCAGTTTTATATCAGTAGACTTATTTCTCAATGTTTCGATGTTGAGGTGTTGACTAATTTTTTCTTTCTTATCTTTTCGAGCTCTTTTGCAACGACGCAACCTCGTTAGTTGGCTGGGTGAGTTACAAATTTTTGGTTGCTGTTGCTCAGCTTTTTTGCACTCAATTGTTTTGTGCTTTCCTACGTATTTCACGCATCTAGGTGTTTTGCCACAGTATTTTTTGTGTCGCCAAAGGATGGGCATGTTATATATTGTGGTATGCGTTTTTTGACATATAGATTTCGAGCGTGACAATGCAATTCAGTATAGTTTTAATTTGGTATATCCATTGAATATCAGCAGTATATTCAAAGCTTAATGGAAACAAATCAAGAGGTTTCTTCGTTTAAAATCTCAGTTTATTAATGGCATGCAACGAATTTAATCCTGGTCTCTTCAGGTTGGAAACAATGTCTTTGGGATGATGAGACTGATGAAGATTTTAATCAGTAACAGGGAAAATTTGTTTCTTTTCACAACAACACCAGGAGATTTCTGTACTAGAGAGTACTTTTCTGATAGACATGTAGTCATCAATATCAAATGTCGTAACTTTAAAGTCTCCATTGTTTAGCAGTTAAATAAAAAATTAAATTGTATAGAGGTTGATACTCGGTAAGAATTCATTTAGAACTCTGTGGTTGCGCTCTAGTAAGCCTATGGTATCGAAAATTTTTGTTGTATGTTGAGGAATGCACATATATTTGACATAAGTTCATTTGTAGATTCTGTCCCTCTATCTGATTTGATTACTTTAAATTGTCCGTATATGAGAAGTAACTGTTCAACTAGTGTTTTGGCTGTTGTGTGGGCATCTTTTGTTATCATTGGATGTGCGATTACAAATTTTGTCAGCTTGCAGTGCATAGTTAGAAGGTAGCGATATTCGTTTGACATTTTTAATGGTCTTACGATGTCGATTGCTATGACGTCGAAACTGCGGTTAAGAGTGTCTGTTATGGTTTGTGGTTCTTTGGTGTGTCTTGTTTGTTTACACTTCGCGCACGTGTCAAAGTTGGATACGAATTTCTTTATCATATTGTTCATGTTTTTCCAAATGAATTTCTGTTTTAGTTTGAGTATAGTTTTACGTACTCCGGGATGTACTGTTTTATGACTGTCATAAAATGCATATCTACGATTCACAACATAGGCAACGCAAACGCGGTATACCTTTTAGTAAATTTATATGCTGTTGTATTTAATTTTAAAAAGACTTGAATAGACGTTTATATGAATTACTTCCGATCGGTCGTGTCTTTTTTTGTTTAGCAGAGATAACTAACAAAGGTTATGGGCCCATATCACGTGGTTCGCTATTGATGTCCTTTGTATAGGGGTCCTTGCGTCGGTCGCCAATGCGCCTTTTGCAGCCGGTAAAGGCGCTGGCGTGATCAAGCACACTGATGTCTATTAAAGGCGCTCAAAGCTGCCAAATAAAACACGCTTGATATACGTTCAAAACACAAGAGAGCTTTAGTGCTTCAAATCATAAGTCTTAAATACTATTTTACAATGAATACTTACAGTCTAGGTAAGCGCCTTTGTGTTGCTCCAGTTACGCAATTGGTGGTTGGTGTCAGAGGATTAAGCCAACTGACCTATTGAATATAAGAATACTGACGATGCGTTTTATAGGCCAACGGGCGTCGTCAACTCGATTGCAGAACTGTAACACCGTAGAAGTTCTCATAATGATTATTCATAAATCACTATTTATTTGTATTACTCACACCCTAAAACTATGTGCTCACTTAATGCTACTTCTTAAAGATAACTACCCCAAAGGTGTAGTGTCTATTAGGAGTTGGTGGTATGAGTCAACTACACGCAAGTAGCTTGATTTTGACTCTCAACATCCCTTCCATCTTTCTTGAAGTGAATAGTGAATCTCTTGATAGTGCAGCGTTCGGTTCATTCACTGTCACTAATTGCGCCCTGTCAATTAATTTAAATTGTGCATTTGTGCAAATAAATAATGAGTTTAATTATTATTATTATTATTATTATTATTATTTAATTATTATTATTATTATTATTATTTAATTATTAGAGTTTTAATTGCATGTTAAATATCGAGAGACTCGAATTAAATTAAGTTAAAATTAAAAACAAATCAATTTGCATTATAAATTCAAAAATTCAAACAAATTGAAAAGTGATATAAACAAGGGTTTGCAACGGTCACGGTTGAGCGTACTGCGCTCTCCTACTCAGCGCGAGCGCTCTCTCCCAGCGCATGTGCCCCCAAAGAGTGTCTGCAGTGCCCCCTCAACCTGACTTTTCGCTACCATTGCCCGAAGCGCTAGAGAAGTGCTCTGAAAATATGGACGCGAGCTCTTCAAGCTTGCTCCATTCGCTACCTGAAGTGAAGTCGTGCAGCGACTCCAAACGTTGGAACAGCCTAGATGTACTCGGTGTTTCGCGGGCCCCTTCATCTGGGCCCCCTCAAGTGGTCGGCTCCGCTGAGTCGCTCGCTTCTATACAGAGACACGTGCAACTAAACTCGTCTTGGAGTGCACAATGCCGTACTCCGCAGCCAAAAACACCTACACAAACTCACAAACAGCAATCACTTATATTAAACTCCAGCACAAACAATAACAATAAGCTCTCTCAAAATGTTATGAAATATCTTCCTCCCAGAGTAAGTACCAGCAAAAAACGCATTACTCAAAACTTTGCACACACTGATGGAGCTGCAGTGGAAACATTATTGCCGGCAATACAGACAGGACTTGATCGCTACATTCTCGTGCAATCAAAGAGAAAACTAACCTCAAAATAAAAATAATAGCCAATCCGCAAAAATTCTAAGAGCAGAACAAGAAATTCCTGTGGGTGAAAATAGATTTGCTCTTTTTGCGACAAATAGCGGTTCTGACACTACCACAGCCAAACCATCTAAACCACCACCTATATATTTGAGAGAACAGAGCACAAACAAGATAGTCGCTGAATTACCGCGTCCAGTGGGTATCGATTTCTACATCGTGTCAATAATTAATTGTGCCATAAAAGAGACGAAGATACAGGCAGCCACTGAAGACAGCTTCCCCAAAATTATTCCTTATTTTGAAGGTAGCAATAAAAAATTCTATACTTACCAACTGGAAAGTAGTAGAGGCTTATTCGTATATCCCCCAACCGCTATAGACAGCAATGTTGACTGCAATGAAGTCAAAGAGGCATTGAAAAGTTCAGGCTTTCCCACCAAATCGGTTTTCAATATAAAACACTGAAACAATATCCCCCAACCGCTATTCAAAATTGGACTTGAGCCAGAAACGAAAAAGCTACCAAAAAATGATGTTCATCCAATATACGATCTTAGGTATCTTCTACACCGAAGAATTGTAGTTGAGGAACCCCGTAAAAGGTAAGGTCTAGTGCAGTGCCCTCAATTATCAGGAATACGGTCACACCAAGTCGTATTCCACTTTAACACCAATTAGTGTAGTTTGGGGGGATCGACTCTCAACATCTTAATGCTCTCGTGACAAAAGTAACACTGCACCAAAAAAGTGTAGGAATTGCTCTGGTAATCACACAGCCAACTATCGGAGGTGCTCCGTCTAAGGAGAACTAAATCGTCTCAAATGCAAGGACCAGAACGACGTGTAGAAGAAAACCCTGTTCAACACGCTCCAGCTAATATCGTTCCAAACAGCACATTGATTGGAAATTGCTAGAGGTATACCAAACGAACAATCCAAAGAGACATCTTTCTCTCCGTCGTTAGAAGCTCTCATTACGAATTTAACCTGCAGCATGACTCAATTCATGAACACCATGCAAAATATGTTTCAAGAATTTGTCAAATCGCAAAATCAGTTCATGCAATTACTTTTATAAAAGAATGACCTCTTTTAAAATATGTCATTGGAATGCCAGCGGCGGTTTGCAAAACGCAAAAACGAAGTTCTAAATTTCCTGCGGACAAATAAAATTGACATACTACTGCTATCTGAAAACCCATTTAACCTCAAACAACTATTTTAAACTACCAGGCTAAAAATTTTACAACACAAGTCGACTAGACGATAAAGCACGTGGTGGAATAGGAATTGTAGTTAAAAATCATCTTAAACACATTGCAATCGAAGAATACTCAAAAGAGTACATACAAGCAACATCGGTCTCGCTGCAGTGCTGGGGTGATGAAATTATAATAAGCGCAGTGTATTGTCCTGCAAGGTACAACATGACTGAAGGTCAATTTCTTGATTTTTTCAACACTAGGCTCAAAATTTTTGGCAGCAGGAGACTAATGCCAAGCATACGCTTTAGGGCCCTCGACTTATAAACCCAAAAGAAGGCAGCTGTACTCTGTTATAATTAATACGATAAATAAACAATCTACTGGCAAACCCACCTACTGGCCATTTGATTCTAGCAAAACTCCGGACCTATTTGATTTTGGCGTCACTAGAAACAGTGGCATTCACCCGATTGACTCAGCCCGGAGTCTGCTTGTCTCGGGCGAGCTTTCTATGCTGCCACAGACGTTTCGCCAAGACTCTTTTGGATGTCCTAACAGTATACTTGAGTTCCCTTTGTTTATCCTTGAAAGGGAGCCAGTCATTGGCTCTGTTGAAGAGATTGCGGCATTCTTTTCGTAGCTCAACAATTTCCGAATTCCACCAAGGGGGTTTTTGGGTTTGCCTCTAGGCTTCGGGGAGTTGCAGGCTGATTTGGCAGCAGAGTTAAACAGTGCTGTAATAGCTTGAACCGCTCGATCTATATCGATGTGATTGTTGATAGTGAGAGTAGTCGACTGCAGACCCGACTTCATAATGGCCTGGAACTTTGTCCACTCAGTTCGTTTTCTGTTAATATGCGTTTTACACTCTGCAGAATATAAGGGATCCGAGATCCCAATCTTAAAGCATATGTAACAGTGATCCGAGAAGGAGCATTCCTGCGAGACGCGCCAACTCGTAAGAAGATCAGACGAGTACTTGTTCCCAAGAATGATATCGAAAACCTCCCTTCTATTGGAGGTAAGAAAGGTAGGTTCGCTCCCTCTGTTAGCAATAACTAAGTCTTGGGCAAGAATAAAATCAAAAAGTGACTCACCACGCTCGTTGGTGTCCGTGCTACCCCACACCTCGTGATGGGCATTGGCATCGGCCCCGATGAAGACCAGGATTCGCTTCCGGTTTGCCTCCATGACCAGCAGCTTTAAAATGTCCGGAGGCGGCGATTGCCCGTGGTCGTGCACCATGTGGCTGCTGACGATCCATGTAGCCATGGTGTTGGTTGAAATGACCATGGCTTCATTGTCCTTGTCGCTGAACCTGTGAAGAAGAAGAGCGTTAATGTTGTTCTTAACAATAATACAGGCTCTGGGTTTACCTCGATCCTGTACGAATACTGTACGTTGCCCGCTGATGCTTTGTCCGCGAACCTGATCATATACGACCCACGGCTCCTGAATCAGTACGAGTTCCTCTCCTTTTTGAGTCAGGTGGAGGATCAGGGCTGCCGAGGCAGCTATTGCGTGGTGAAGGTTAATCTGTAATACCCTCACCATTCACGGAGGTGGCCATCATCGTTACGTTGGCGTCCTCCTCATCAGACAGAGGAGAATCCCCAACGTCGTCGGTATTCACTACCTGACGTCCGCAAAAGCTACCAACCGATTCTGAGGCCGAAGCGTAGCTCTCCCCATCATCGAAGGTGAGATCGGATTCGGTCTGTGTGGGGGTAGAAAGAGGGCAGAAAGTATTTCACTTGCTCTTGGGCAGGTTAATCTGCTATTTGGATCTTCTTTAGATTTTTTTCTATTGATTGCAGTTTGCAGTTTTATATCAGTAGACTTATTTCTCAATGTTTCGATGTTGAGGTGTTGACTAATTTTTTCTTTCTTATCTTTTCGAGCTCTTTTGCAACGACGCAACCTCGTTAGTTGGCTGGGTGAGTTACAAATTTTTGGTTGCTGTTGCTCAGCTTTTTTGCACTCAATTGTTTTGTGCTTTCCTACGTATTTCACGCATCTAGGTGTTTTGCCACAGTATTTTTTGTGTCGCCAAAGGATGGGCATGTTATATATTGTGGTATGCGTTTTTTGACATATAGATTTCGAGCGTGACAATGCAATTCAGTATAGTTTTAATTTGGTATATCCATTGAATATCAGCAGTATATTCAAAGCTTAATGGAAACAAATCAAGAGGTTTCTTCGTTTAAAATCTCAGTTTATTAATGGCATGCAACGAATTTAATCCTGGTCTCTTCAGGTTGGAAACAATGTCTTTGGGATCATGAGTCTGATGAAGATTTTAATCAGTAACAGGGAAAATTTGTTTCTTTTCACAACAACACCAGGAGATTTCTGTACTAGAGAGTACTTTTCTGATAGACATGTAGTCATCAATATCAAATGTCGTAACGTTAAAGTCTCCATTGTTTAGCAGTTAAATAAAAAATTAAATTGTATAGAGGTTGATACTCGGTAAGAATTCATTTAGAACTCTGTGGTTGCGCTCTAGTAAGCCTATGGTATCGAAAATTTTTGTTGTATGTTGAGGAATGCACATATATTTGACATAAGTTCATTTGTAGATTCTGTCCCTCTATCTGATTTGATTACTTTAAATTGTCCGTATATGAGAAGTAACTGTTCAACTAGTGTTTTGGCTGTTGTGTGGGCATCTTTTGTTATCATTGGATGTGCGATTACAAATTTTGTCAGCTTGCAGTGCATAGTTAGAAGGTAGCGATATTCGTTTGACATTTTTAATGGTCTTACGATGTCGATTGCTATGACGTCGAAACTGCGGTTAAGAGTGTCTGTTATGGTTTGTGGTTCTTTGGTGTGTCTTGTTTGTTTACACTTCGCGCACGTGTCAAAGTTGGATACGAATTTCTTTATCATATTGTTCATGTTTTTCCAAATGAATTTCTGTTTTAGTTTGAGTATAGTTTTACGTACTCCGGGATGTACTGTTTTATGACTGTCATAAAATGCATATCTACGATTCACAACATAGGCAACGCAAACGCGGTATACCTTTTAGTAAATTTATATGCTGTTGTATTTAATTTTAAAAAGACTTGAATAGACGTTTATATGAATTACTTCCGATCGGTCGTGTCTTTTTTTGTTTAGCAGAGATAACTAACAAAGGTTATGGGCCCATATCACGTGGTTCGCTATTGATGTCCTTTGTATAGGGGTCCTTGCGTCGGTCGCCAATGCGCCTTTTGCAGCCGGTAAAGGCGCTGGCGTGATCAAGCACACTGATGTCTATTAAAGGCGCTCAAAGCTGCCAAATAAAACACGCTTGATATACGTTCAAAACACAAGAGAGCTTTAGTGCTTCAAATCATAAGTCTTAAATACTATTTTACAATGAATACTTACAGTCTAGGTAAGCGCCTTTGTGTTGCTCCAGTTACGCAATTGGTGGTTGGTGTCAGAGGATTAAGCCAACTGACCTATTGAATATAAGAATACTGACGATGCGTTTTATAGGCCAACGGGCGTCGTCAACTCGATTGCAGAACTGTAACACCGTAGAAGTTCTCAATGATTATTCATAAATCACTATTTATTTGTATTACTCACACCCTAAAACTATGTGCTCACTTAATGCTACTTCTTAAAGATAACTACCCCAAAGGTGTAGTGTCTATTAGGAGTTGGTGGTATGAGTCAACTACACGCAAGTAGCTTGATTTTGACTCTCAACATCCCTTCCATCTTTCTTGAAGTGAATAGTGAATCTCTTGATAGTGCAGCGTTCGGTTCATTCACTGTCACTAATTGCGCCCTGTCAATTAATTTAAATTGTGCATTTGTGCAAATAAATAATGAGTTTAATTATTATTATTATTATTATTATTATTATTTAATTATTATTATTATTATTATTATTTAATTATTAGAGTTTTAATTGCATGTTAAATATCGAGAGACTCGAATTAAATTAAGTTAAAATTAAAAACAAATCAATTTGCATTATAAATTCAAAAATTCAAACAAATTGAAAAGTGATATAAACAAGGGTTTGCAACGGTCACGGTTGAGCGTACTGCGCTCTCCTACTCAGCGCGAGCGCTCTCTCCCAGCGCATGTGCCCCCAAAGAGTGTCTGCAGTGCCCCCTCAACCTGACTTTTCGCTACCATTGCCCGAAGCGCTAGAGAAGTGCTCTGAAAATATGGACGCGAGCTCTTCAAGCTTGCTCCATTCGCTACCTGAAGTGAAGTCGTGCAGCGACTCCAAACGTTGGAACAGCCTAGATGTACTCGGTGTTTCGCGGGCCCCTTCATCTGGGCCCCCTCAAGTGGTCGGCTCCGCTGAGTCGCTCGCTTCTATACAGAGACACGTGCAACTAAACTCGTCTTGGAGTGCACAATGCCGTACTCCGCAGCCAAAAACACCTACACAAACTCACAAACAGCAATCACTTATATTAAACTCCAGCACAAACAATAACAATAAGCTCTCTCAAAATGTTATGAAATATCTTCCTCCCAGAGTAAGTACCAGCAAAAAACGCATTACTCAAAACTGCACACACTGATGGAGCTGCAGTGGAAACATTATTGCCGGCAATACAGACAGGACTTGATCGCTACATTCTCGTGCAATCAAAGAGAAAACTAACCTCAAAATAAAAATAATAGCCAATCCGCAAAAATTCTAAGAGCAGAACAAGAAATTCCTGTGGGTGAAAATAGATTTGCTCTTTTTGCGACAAATAGCGGTTCTGACACTACCACAGCCAAACCATCTAAACCACCACCTATATATTTGAGAGAACAGAGCACAAACAAGATAGTCGCTGAATTACCGCGTCCAGTGGGTATCGATTTCTACATCGTGTCAATAATTAATTGTGCCATAAAAGAGACGAAGATACAGGCAGCCACTGAAGACAGCTTCCCCAAAATTATTGCTTATTTTGAAGGTAGCAATAAAAAATTCTATACTTACCAACTGGAAAGTAGTAGAGGCTTATTCGTATATCCCCCAACCGCTATAGACAGCAATGTTGACTGCAATGAAGTCAAAGAGGCATTGAAAAGTTCAGGCTTTCCCACCAAATCGGTTTTCAATATAAAACACTGAAACAATATCCCCCAACCGCTATTCAAAATTGGACTTGAGCCAGAAACGAAAAAGCTACCAAAAAATGATGTTCATCCAATATACGATCTTAGGTATCTTCTACACCGAAGAATTGTAGTTGAGGAACCCCGTAAAAGGTAAGGTCTAGTGCAGTGCCCTCAATTATCAGGAATACGGTCACACCAAGTCGTATTCCACTTTAACACCAATTAGTGTAGTTTGGGGGGATCGACTCTCAACATCTTAATGCTCTCGTGACAAAAGTAACACTGCACCAAAAAAGTGTAGGAATTGCTCTGGTAATCACACAGCCAACTATCGGAGGTGCTCCGTCTAAGGAGAACTAAATCGTCTCAAATGCAAGGACCAGAACGACGTGTAGAAGAAAACCCTGTTCAACACGCTCCAGCTAATATCGTTCCAAACAGCACATTGATTGGAAATTGCTAGAGGTATACCAAACGAACAATCCAAAGAGACATCTTTCTCTCCGTCGTTAGAAGCTCTCATTACGAATTTAACCTGCAGCATGACTCAATTCATGAACACCATGCAAAATATGTTTCAAGAATTTGTCAAATCGCAAAATCAGTTCATGCAATTACTTTTATAAAAGAATGACCTCTTTTAAAATATGTCATTGGAATGCCAGCGGCGGTTTGCAAAACGCAAAAACGAAGTTCTAAATTTCCTGCGGACAAATAAAATTGACATACTACTGCTATCTGAAAACCCATTTAACCTCAAACAACTATTTTAAACTACCAGGCTAAAAATTTTACAACACAAGTCGACTAGACGATAAAGCACGTGGTGGAATAGGAATTGTAGTTAAAAATCATCTTAAACACATTGCAATCGAAGAATACTCAAAAGAGTACATACAAGCAACATCGGTCTCGCTGCAGTGCTGGGGTGATGAAATTATAATAAGCGCAGTGTATTGTCCTGCAAGGTACAACATGACTGAAGGTCAATTTCTTGATTTTTTCAACACTAGGCTCAAAATTTTTGGCAGCAGGAGACTAATGCCAAGCATACGCTTTAGGGCCCTCGACTTATAAACCCAAAAGAAGGCAGCTGTACTCTGTTATAATTAATACGATAAATAAACAATCTACTGGCAAACCCACCTACTGGCCATTTGATTCTAGCAAAACTCCGGACCTATTTGATTTTGGCGTCACTAGAAACAGTGGCATTCACCCGATTGACTCAGCCCGGAGTCTGCTTGTCTCGGGCGAGCTTTCTATGCTGCCACAGACGTTTCGCCAAGACTCTTTTGGATGTCCTAACAGTATACTTGAGTTCCCTTTGTTTATCCTTGAAAGGGAGCCAGTCATTGGCTCTGTTGAAGAGATTGCGGCATTCTTTTCGTAGCTCAACAATTTCCGAATTCCACCAAGGGGGTTTTTGGGTTTGCCTCTAGGCTTCGGGGAGTTGCAGGCTGATTTGGCAGCAGAGTTAAACAGTGCTGTAATAGCTTGAACCGCTCGATCTATATCGATGTGATTGTTGATAGTGAGAGTAGTCGACTGCAGACCCGACTTCATAATGGCCTGGAACTTTGTCCACTCAGTTCGTTTTCTGTTAATATGCGTTTTACACTCTGCAGAATCTAAGGGATCCGAGATCCCAATCTTAAAGCATATGTAACAGTGATCCGAGAAGGAGCATTCCTGCGAGACGCGCCAACTCGTAAGAAGATCAGACGAGTACTTGTTCCCAAGAATGATATCGAAAACCTCCCTTCTATTGGAGGTAAGAAAGGTAGGTTCGCTCCCTCTGTTAGCAATAACTAAGTCTTGGGCAAGAATAAAATCAAAAAGTGACTCACCACGCTCGTTGGTGTCCGTGCTACCCCACACCTCGTGATGGGCATTGGCATCGGCCCCGATGAAGACCAGGATTCGCTTCCGGTTTGCCTCCATGACCAGCAGCTTTAAAATGTCCGGAGGCGGCGATTGCCCGTGGTCGTGCACCATGTGGCTGCTGACGATCCATGTAGCCATGGTGTTGGTTGAAATGACCATGGCTTCATTGTCCTTGTCGCTGAACCTGTGAAGAAGAAGAGCGTTAATGTTGTTCTTAACAATAATACAGGCTCTGGGTTTACCTCGATCCTGTACGAATACTGTACGTTGCCCGCTGATGCTTTGTCCGCGAACCTGATCATATACGACCCACGGCTCCTGAATCAGTACGAGTTCCTCTCCTTTTTGAGTCAGGTGGAGGATCAGGGCTGCCGAGGCAGCTATTGCGTGGTGAAGGTTAATCTGTAATACCCTCACCATTCACGGAGGTGGCCATCATCGTTACGTTGGCGTCCTCCTCATCAGACAGAGGAGAATCCCCAACGTCGTCGGTATTCACTACCTGACGTCCGCAAAAGCTACCAACCGATTCTGAGGCCGAAGCGTAGCTCTCCCCATCATCGAAGGTGAGATCGGATTCGGTCTGTGTGGGGGTAGAAAGAGGGCAGAAAGTATTTCACTTGCTCTTGGGCAGGTTAATCTGCTATTTGGATCTTCTTTAGATTTTTTTCTATTGATTGCAGTTTGCAGTTTTATATCAGTAGACTTATTTCTCAATGTTTCGATGTTGAGGTGTTGACTAATTTTTTCTTTCTTATCTTTTCGAGCTCTTTTGCAACGACGCAACCTCGTTAGTTGGCTGGGTGAGTTACAAATTTTTGGTTGCTGTTGCTCAGCTTTTTTGCACTCAATTGTTTTGTGCTTTCCTACGTATTTCACGCATCTAGGTGTTTTGCCACAGTATTTTTTGTGTCGCCAAAGGATGGGCATGTTATATATTGTGGTATGCGTTTTTTGACATATAGATTTCGAGCGTGACAATGCAATTCAGTATAGTTTTAATTTGGTATATCCATTGAATATCAGCAGTATATTCAAAGCTTAATGGAAACAAATCAAGAGGTTTCTTCGTTTAAAATCTCAGTTTATTAATGGCATGCAACGAATTTAATCCTGGTCTCTTCAGGTTGGAAACAATGTCTTTGGGATCATGAGTCTGATGAAGATTTTAATCAGTAACAGGGAAAATTTGTTTCTTTTCACAACAACACCAGGAGATTTCTGTACTAGAGAGTACTTTTCTGATAGACATGTAGTCATCAATATCAAATGTCGTAACTTTAAAGTCTCCATTGTTTAGCAGTTAAATAAAAAATTAAATTGTATAGAGGTTGATACTCGGTAAGAATTCATTTAGAACTCTGTGGTTGCGCTCTAGTAAGCCTATGGTATCGAAAATTTTTGTTGTATGTTGAGGAATGCACATATATTTGACATAAGTTCATTTGTAGATTCTGTCCCTCTATCTGATTTGATTACTTTAAATTGTCCGTATATGAGAAGTAACTGTTCAACTAGTGTTTTGGCTGTTGTGTGGGCATCTTTTGTTATCATTGGATGTGCGATTACAAATTTTGTCAGCTTGCAGTGCATAGTTAGAAGGTAGCGATATTCGTTTGACATTTTTAATGGTCTTACGATGTCGATTGCTATGACGTCGAAACTGCGGTTAAGAGTGTCTGTTATGGTTTGTGGTTCTTTGGTGTGTCTTGTTTGTTTACACTTCGCGCACGTGTCAAAGTTGGATACGAATTTCTTTATCATATTGTTCATGTTTTTCCAAATGAATTTCTGTTTTAGTTTGAGTATAGTTTTACGTACTCCGGGATGTACTGTTTTATGACTGTCAGAAAATGCATATCTACGATTCACAACATAGGCAACGCAAACGCGGTATACCTTTTAGTAAATTTATATGCTGTTGTATTTAATTTTAAAAAGACTTGAATAGACGTTTATATGAATTACTTCCGATCGGTCGTGTCTTTTTTTGTTTAGCAGAGATAACTAACAAAGGTTATGGGCCCATATCACGTGGTTCGCTATTGATGTCCTTTGTATAGGGGTCCTTGCGTCGGTCGCCAATGCGCCTTTTGCAGCCGGTAAAGGCGCTGGCGTGATCAAGCACACTGATGTCTATTAAAGGCGCTCAAAGCTGCCAAATAAAACACGCTTGATATACGTTCAAAACACAAGAGAGCTTTAGTGCTTCAAATCATAAGTCTTAAATACTATTTTACAATGAATACTTACAGTCTAGGTAAGCGCCTTTGTGTTGCTCCAGTTACGCAATTGGTGGTTGGTGTCAGAGGATTAAGCCAACTGACCTATTGAATATAAGAATACTGACGATGCGTTTTATAGGCCAACGGGCGTCGTCAACTCGATTGCAGAACTGTAACACCGTAGAAGTTCTCATAATGATTATTCATAAATCACTATTTATTTGTATTACTCACACCCTAAAACTATGTGCTCACTTAATGCTACTTCTTAAAGATAACTACCCCAAAGGTGTAGTGTCTATTAGGAGTTGGTGGTGTGAGTCAACTACATGCAAGTAGCTTGATTTTGACTCTCAACATCTTTCTTGAAGTGAATAGTGAATCTCTTGATAGTGCAGCGTTCGGTTCATTCACTGTCACTAATTGCGCCCTGTCAATTAATTTAAATTGTGCATTTGTGCAAATAAATAATGAGTTTAATTATTATTATTATTATTATTATTATTATTTAATTATTATTATTATTTAATTATTAGAGTTTTAATTGCATGTTAAATATCGAGAGACTCGAATTAAATTAAGTTAAAATTAAAAACAAATCAATTTGCATTATAAATTCAAAAATTCAAACAAATTGAAAAGTGATATAAACAAGGGTTTGCAACGGTCACGGTTGAGCGTGCTGCGCTCTCCTACTCAGCGCGAGCGCTCTCTCCCAGCGCATGTGCCCCCAAAGAGTATCTGCAGTGCCCCCTCAACCTGACTTTTCGCTACCATTGCCCGAAGCGCTAGAGAAGTGCTCTGAAAATATGGACGCGAGCTCTTCAAGCTTGCTCCATTCGCTACCTGAAGTGAAGTCGTGCAGCGACTCCAAACGTTGGAACAGCCTAGATGTACTCGGTGTTTCGCGGGCCCCTTCATCTGGGCCCCCTCAAGTGGTCGGCTCCGCTGAGTCGCTCGCTTCTATACAGAGACACGTGCAACTAAACTCGTCTTGGAGTGCACAATGCCGTACTCCGCAGCCAAAAACACCTACACAAACTCACAAACAGCAATCACTTATATTAAACTCCAGCACAAACAATAACAATAAGCTCTCTCAAAATGTTATGAAATATCTTCCTCCCAGAGTAAGTACCAGCAAAAAACGCATTACTCAAAACTGCACACACTGATGGAGCTGCAGTGGAAACATTATTGCCGGCAATACAGACAGGACTTGATCGCTACATTCTCGTGCAATCAAAGAGAAAACTAACCTCAAAATAAAAATAATAGCCAATCCGCAAAAATTCTAAGAGCAGAACAAGAAATTCCTGTGGGTGAAAATAGATTTGCTCTTTTTGCGACAAATAGCGGTTCTGACACTACCACAGCCAAACCATCTAAACCACCACCTATATATTTGAGAGAACAGAGCACAAACAAGATAGTCGCTGAATTACCGCGTCCAGTGGGTATCGATTTCTACATCGTGTCAATAATTAATTGTGCCATAAAAGAGACGAAGATACAGGCAGCCACTGAAGACAGCTTCCCCAAAATTATTGCTTATTTTGAAGGTAGCAATAAAAAATTCTATACTTACCAACTGGAAAGTAGTAGAGGCTTATTCGTATATCCCCCAACCGCTATAGACAGCAATGTTGACTGCAATGAAGTCAAAGAGGCATTGAAAAGTTCAGGCTTTCCCACCAAATCGGTTTTCAATATAAAACACTGAAACAATATCCCCCAACCGCTATTCAAAATTGGACTTGAGCCAGAAACGAAAAAGCTACCAAAAAATGATGTTCATCCAATATACGATCTTAGGTATCTTCTACACCGAAGAATTGTAGTTGAGGAACCCCGTAAAAGGTAAGGTCTAGTGCAGTGCCCTCAATTATCAGGAATACGGTCACACCAAGTCGTATTCCACTTTAACACCAATTAGTGTAGTTTGGGGGGATCGACTCTCAACATCTTAATGCTCTCGTGACAAAAGTAACACTGCACCAAAAAAGTGTAGGAATTGCTCTGGTAATCACACAGCCAACTATCGGAGGTGCTCCGTCTAAGGAGAACTAAATCGTCTCAAATGCAAGGACCAGAACGACGTGTAGAAGAAAACCCTGTTCAACACGCTCCAGCTAATATCGTTCCAAACAGCACATTGATTGGAAATTGCTAGAGGTATACCAAACGAACAATCCAAAGAGACATCTTTCTCTCCGTCGTTAGAAGCTCTCATTACGAATTTAACCTGCAGCATGACTCAATTCATGAACACCATGCAAAATATGTTTCAAGAATTTGTCAAATCGCAAAATCAGTTCATGCAATTACTTTTATAAAAGAATGACCTCTTTTAAAATATGTCATTGGAATGCCAGCGGCGGTTTGCAAAACGCAAAAACGAAGTTCTAAATTTCCTGCGGACAAATAAAATTGACATACTACTGCTATCTGAAAACCCATTTAACCTCAAACAACTATTTTAAACTACCAGGCTAAAAATTTTACAACACAAGTCGACTAGACGATAAAGCACGTGGTGGAATAGGAATTGTAGTTAAAAATCATCTTAAACACATTGCAATCGAAGAATACTCAAAAGAGTACATACAAGCAACATCGGTCTCGCTGCAGTGCTGGGGTGATGAAATTATAATAAGCGCAGTGTATTGTCCTGCAAGGTACAACATGACTGAAGGTCAATTTCTTGATTTTTTCAACACTAGGCTCAAAATTTTTGGCAGCAGGAGACTAATGCCAAGCATACGCTTTAGGGCCCTCGACTTATAAACCCAAAAGAAGGCAGCTGTACTCTGTTATAATTAATACGATAAATAAACAATCTACTGGCAAACCCACCTACTGGCCATTTGATTCTAGCAAAACTCCGGACCTATTTGATTTTGGCGTCACTAGAAACAGTGGCATTCACCCGATTGACTCAGCCCGGAGTCTGCTTGTCTCGGGCGAGCTTTCTATGCTGCCACAGACGTTTCGCCAAGACTCTTTTGGATGTCCTAACAGTATACTTGAGTTCCCTTTGTTTATCCTTGAAAGGGAGCCAGTCATTGGCTCTGTTGAAGAGATTGCGGCATTCTTTTCGTAGCTCAACAATTTCCGAATTCCACCAAGGGGGTTTTTGGGTTTGCCTCTAGGCTTCGGGGAGTTGCAGGCTGATTTGGCAGCAGAGTTAAACAGTGCTGTAATAGCTTGAACCGCTCGATCTATATCGATGTGATTGTTGATAGTGAGAGTAGTCGACTGCAGACCCGACTTCATAATGGCCTGGAACTTTGTCCACTCAGTTCGTTTTCTGTTAATATGCGTTTTACACTCTGCAGAATCTAAGGGATCCGAGATCCCAATCTTAAAGCATATGTAACAGTGATCCGAGAAGGAGCATTCCTGCGAGACGCGCCAACTCGTAAGAAGATCAGACGAGTACTTGTTCCCAAGAATGATATCGAAAACCTCCCTTCTATTGGAGGTAAGAAAGGTAGGTTCGCTCCCTCTGTTAGCAATAACTAAGTCTTGGGCAAGAATAAAATCAAAAAGTGACTCACCACGCTCGTTGGTGTCCGTGCTACCCCACACCTCGTGATGGGCATTGGCATCGGCCCCGATGAAGACCAGGATTCGCTTCCGGTTTGCCTCCATGACCAGCAGCTTTAAAATGTCCGGAGGCGGCGATTGCCCGTGGTCGTGCACCATGTGGCTGCTGACGATCCATGTAGCCATGGTGTTGGTTGAAATGACCATGGCTTCATTGTCCTTGTCGCTGAACCTGTGAAGAAGAAGAGCGTTAATGTTGTTCTTAACAATAATACAGGCTCTGGGTTTACCTCGATCCTGTACGAATACTGTACGTTGCCCGCTGATGCTTTGTCCGCGAACCTGATCATATACGACCCACGGCTCCTGAATCAGTACGAGTTCCTCTCCTTTTTGAGTCAGGTGGAGGATCAGGGCTGCCGAGGCAGCTATTGCGTGGTGAAGGTTAATCTGTAATACCCTCACCATTCACGGAGGTGGCCATCATCGTTACGTTGGCGTCCTCCTCATCAGACAGAGGAGAATCCCCAACGTCGTCGGTATTCACTACCTGACGTCCGCAAAAGCTACCAACCGATTCTGAGGCCGAAGCGTAGCTCTCCCCATCATCGAAGGTGAGATCGGATTCGGTCTGTGTGGGGGTAGAAAGAGGGCAGAAAGTATTTCACTTGCTCTTGGGCAGGTTAATCTGCTATTTGGATCTTCTTTAGATTTTTTTCTATTGATTGCAGTTTGCAGTTTTATATCAGTAGACTTATTTCTCAATGTTTCGATGTTGAGGTGTTGACTAATTTTTTCTTTCTTATCTTTTCGAGCTCTTTTGCAACGACGCAACCTCGTTAGTTGGCTGGGTGAGTTACAAATTTTTGGTTGCTGTTGCTCAGCTTTTTTGCACTCAATTGTTTTGTGCTTTCCTACGTATTTCACGCATCTAGGTGTTTTGCCACAGTATTTTTTGTGTCGCCAAAGGATGGGCATGTTATATATTATGGTATGCGTTTTTTGACATATAGATTTCGAGCGTGACAATGCAATTCAGTATAGTTTTAATTTGGTATATCCATTGAATATCAGCAGTATATTCAAAGCTTAATGGAAACAAATCAAGAGGTTTCTTCGTTTAAAATCTCAGTTTATTAATGGCATGCAACGAATTTAATCCTGGTCTCTTCAGGTTGTAAACAATGTCTTTGGGATCATGAGACTGATGAAGATTTTAATCAGTAACAGGGAAAATTTGTTTCTTTTCACAACAACACCAGGAGATTTCTGTACTAGAGAGTACTTTTCTGATAGACATGTAGTCATCAATATCAAATGTCGTAACGTTAAAGTCTCCATTGTTTAGCAGTTAAATAAAAAATTAAATTGTATAGAGGTTGATACTCGGTAAGAATTCATTTAGAACTCTGTGGTTGCGCTCTAGTAAGCCTATGGTATCGAAAATTTTTGTTGTATGTTGAGGAATGCACATATATTTGACATAAGTTCATTTGTAGATTCTGTCCCTCTATCTGATTTGATTACTTTAAATTGTCCGTATATGAGAAGTAACTGTTCAACTAGTGTTTTGGCTGTTGTGTGGGCATCTTTTGTTATCATTGGATGTGCGATTACAAATTTTGTCAGCTTGCAGTGCATAGTTGTATGTAGCGATATTCGTTTGACATTTTTAATGGTCTTACGATGTCGATTGCTATGACGTCGAAACTGCGGTTAAGAGTGTCTGTTATGGTTTGTGGTTCTTTGGTGTGTCTTGTTTGTTTACACTTCGCGCACGTGTCAAAGTTGGATACGAATTTCTTTATCATATTGTTCATGTTTTTCCAAATGAATTTCTGTTTTAGTTTGAGTATAGTTTTACGTACTCCGGGATGTACTGTTTTATGACTGTCAGAAAATGCATATCTACGATTCACAACATAGGCAACGCAAACGCGGTATACCTTTTAGTAAATTTATATGCTGTTGTATTTAATTTTAAAAAGACTTGAATAGACGTTTATATGAATTACTTCCGATCGGTCGTGTCTTTTTTTGTTTAGCAGAGATAACTAACAAAGGTTCTGGGCCCATATCACGTGGTTCGCTATTGATGTCCTTTGTATAGGGGTCCTTGCGTCGGTCGCCAATGCGCCTTTTGCAGCCGGTAAAGGCGCTGGCGTGATCAAGCACACTGATGTCTATTAAAGGCGCTCAAAGCTGCCAAATAAAACACGCTTGATATACGTTCAAAACACAAGAGAGCTTTAGTGCTTCAAATCATAAGTCTTAAATACTATTTTACAATGAATACTTACAGTCTAGGTAAGCGCCTTTGTGTTGCTCCAGTTACGCAATTGGTGGTTGGTGTCAGAGGATTAAGCCAACTGACCTATTGAATATAAGAATACTGACGATGCTTTTTATAGGCCAACGGGCGTCGTCAACTCGATTGCAGAACTGTAACACCGTAGAAGTTCTCATAATGATTATTCATAAATCACTATTTATTTGTATTACTCACATCCTAAAACTATGTGCTCACTTAATGCTACTTCTTAAAGATAACTACCCCAAAGGTGTAGTGTCTATTAGGAGTTGGTGGTGTGAGTCAACTACATGCAAGTAGCTTGATTTTGACTCTCAACATCTTTCTTGAAGTGAATAGTGAATCTCTTGATAGTGCAGCGTTCGGTTCATTCACTGTCACTAATTGCGCCCTGTCAATTAATTTAAATTGTGCATTTGTGCAAATAAATAATGAGTTTAATTATTATTATTATTATTATTATTATTATTTAATTATTATTATTATTTAATTATTAGAGTTTTAATTGCATGTTAAATATCGAGAGACTCGAATTAAATTAAGTTAAAATTAAAAACAAATCAATTTGCATTATAAATTCAAAAATTCAAACAAATTGAAAAGTGATATAAACAAGGGTTTGCAACGGTCACGGTTGAGCGTGCTGCGCTCTCCTACTCAGCGCGAGCGCTCTCTCCCAGCGCATGTGCCCCCAAAGAGTATCTGCAGTGCCCCCTCAACCTGACTTTTCGCTACCATTGCCCGAAGCGCTAGAGAAGTGCTCTGAAAATATGGACGCGAGCTCTTCAAGCTTGCTCCATTCGCTACCTGAAGTGAAGTCGTGCAGCGACTCCAAACGTTGGAACAGCCTAGATGTACTCGGTGTTTCGCGGGCCCCTTCATCTGGGCCCCCTCAAGTGGTCGGCTCCGCTGAGTCGCTCGCTTCTATACAGAGACACGTGCAACTAAACTCGTCTTGGAGTGCACAATGCCGTACTCCGCAGCCAAAAACACCTACACAAACTCACAAACAGCAATCACTTATATTAAACTCCAGCACAAACAATAACAATAAGCTCTCTCAAAATGTTATGAAATATCTTCCTCCCAGAGTAAGTACCAGCAAAAAACGCATTACTCAAAACTGCACACACTGATGGAGCTGCAGTGGAAACATTATTGCCGGCAATACAGACAGGACTTGATCGCTACATTCTCGTGCAATCAAAGAGAAAACTAACCTCAAAATAAAAATAATAGCCAATCCGCAAAAATTCTAAGAGCAGAACAAGAAATTCCTGTGGGTGAAAATAGATTTGCTCTTTTTGCGACAAATAGCGGTTCTGACACTACCACAGCCAAACCATCTAAACCACCACCTATATATTTGAGAGAACAGAGCACAAACAAGATAGTCGCTGAATTACCGCGTCCAGTGGGTATCGATTTCTACATCGTGTCAATAATTAATTGTGCCATAAAAGAGACGAAGATACAGGCAGCCACTGAAGACAGCTTCCCCAAAATTATTGCTTATTTTGAAGGTAGCAATAAAAAATTCTATACTTACCAACTGGAAAGTAGTAGAGGCTTATTCGTATATCCCCCAACCGCTATAGACAGCAATGTTGACTGCAATGAAGTCAAAGAGGCATTGAAAAGTTCAGGCTTTCCCACCAAATCGGTTTTCAATATAAAACACTGAAACAATATCCCCCAACCGCTATTCAAAATTGGACTTGAGCCAGAAACGAAAAAGCTACCAAAAAATGATGTTCATCCAATATACGATCTTAGGTATCTTCTACACCGAAGAATTGTAGTTGAGGAACCCCGTAAAAGGTAAGGTCTAGTGCAGTGCCCTCAATTATCAGGAATACGGTCACACCAAGTCGTATTCCACTTTAACACCAATTAGTGTAGTTTGGGGGGATCGACTCTCAACATCTTAATGCTCTCGTGACAAAAGTAACACTGCACCAAAAAAGTGTAGGAATTGCTCTGGTAATCACACAGCCAACTATCGGAGGTGCTCCGTCTAAGGAGAACTAAATCGTCTCAAATGCAAGGACCAGAACGACGTGTAGAAGAAAACCCTGTTCAACACGCTCCAGCTAATATCGTTCCAAACAGCACATTGATTGGAAATTGCTAGAGGTATACCAAACGAACAATCCAAAGAGACATCTTTCTCTCCGTCGTTAGAAGCTCTCATTACGAATTTAACCTGCAGCATGACTCAATTCATGAACACCATGCAAAATATGTTTCAAGAATTTGTCAAATCGCAAAATCAGTTCATGCAATTACTTTTATAAAAGAATGACCTCTTTTAAAATATGTCATTGGAATGCCAGCGGCGGTTTGCAAAACGCAAAAACGAAGTTCTAAATTTCCTGCGGACAAATAAAATTGACATACTACTGCTATCTGAAAACCCATTTAACCTCAAACAACTATTTTAAACTACCAGGCTAAAAATTTTACAACACAAGTCGACTAGACGATAAAGCACGTGGTGGAATAGGAATTGTAGTTAAAAATCATCTTAAACACATTGCAATCGAAGAATACTCAAAAGAGTACATACAAGCAACATCGGTCTCGCTGCAGTGCTGGGGTGATGAAATTATAATAAGCGCAGTGTATTGTCCTGCAAGGTACAACATGACTGAAGGTCAATTTCTTGATTTTTTCAACACTAGGCTCAAAATTTTTGGCAGCAGGAGACTAATGCCAAGCATACGCTTTAGGGCCCTCGACTTATAAACCCAAAAGAAGGCAGCTGTACTCTGTTATAATTAATACGATAAATAAACAATCTACTGGCAAACCCACCTACTGGCCATTTGATTCTAGCAAAACTCCGGACCTATTTGATTTTGGCGTCACTAGAAACAGTGGCATTCACCCGATTGACTCAGCCCGGAGTCTGCTTGTCTCGGGCGAGCTTTCTATGCTGCCACAGACGTTTCGCCAAGACTCTTTTGGATGTCCTAACAGTATACTTGAGTTCCCTTTGTTTATCCTTGAAAGGGAGCCAGTCATTGGCTCTGTTGAAGAGATTGCGGCATTCTTTTCGTAGCTCAACAATTTCCGAATTCCACCAAGGGGGTTTTTGGGTTTGCCTCTAGGCTTCGGGGAGTTGCAGGCTGATTTGGCAGCAGAGTTAAACAGTGCTGTAATAGCTTGAACCGCTCGATCTATATCGATGTGATTGTTGATAGTGAGAGTAGTCGACTGCAGACCCGACTTCATAATGGCCTGGAACTTTGTCCACTCAGTTCGTTTTCTGTTAATATGCGTTTTACACTCTGCAGAATCTAAGGGATCCGAGATCCCAATCTTAAAGCATATGTAACAGTGATCCGAGAAGGAGCATTCCTGCGAGACGCGCCAACTCGTAAGAAGATCAGACGAGTACTTGTTCCCAAGAATGATATCGAAAACCTCCCTTCTATTGGAGGTAAGAAAGGTAGGTTCGCTCCCTCTGTTAGCAATAACTAAGTCTTGGGCAAGAATAAAATCAAAAAGTGACTCACCACGCTCGTTGGTGTCCGTGCTACCCCACACCTCGTGATGGGCATTGGCATCGGCCCCGATGAAGACCAGGATTCGCTTCCGGTTTGCCTCCATGACCAGCAGCTTTAAAATGTCCGGAGGCGGCGATTGCCCGTGGTCGTGCACCATGTGGCTGCTGACGATCCATGTAGCCATGGTGTTGGTTGAAATGACCATGGCTTCATTGTCCTTGTCGCTGAACCTGTGAAGAAGAAGAGCGTTAATGTTGTTCTTAACAATAATACAGGCTCTGGGTTTACCTCGATCCTGTACGAATACTGTACGTTGCCCGCTGATGCTTTGTCCGCGAACCTGATCATATACGACCCACGGCTCCTGAATCAGTACGAGTTCCTCTCCTTTTTGAGTCAGGTGGAGGATCAGGGCTGCCGAGGCAGCTATTGCGTGGTGAAGGTTAATCTGTAATACCCTCACCATTCACGGAGGTGGCCATCATCGTTACGTTGGCGTCCTCCTCATCAGACAGAGGAGAATCCCCAACGTCGTCGGTATTCACTACCTGACGTCCGCAAAAGCTACCAACCGATTCTGAGGCCGAAGCGTAGCTCTCCCCATCATCGAAGGTGAGATCGGATTCGGTCTGTGTGGGGGTAGAAAGAGGGCAGAAAGTATTTCACTTGCTCTTGGGCAGGTTAATCTGCTATTTGGATCTTCTTTAGATTTTTTTCTATTGATTGCAGTTTGCAGTTTTATATCAGTAGACTTATTTCTCAATGTTTCGATGTTGAGGTGTTGACTAATTTTTTCTTTCTTATCTTTTCGAGCTCTTTTGCAACGACGCAACCTCGTTAGTTGGCTGGGTGAGTTACAAATTTTTGGTTGCTGTTGCTCAGCTTTTTTGCACTCAATTGTTTTGTGCTTTCCTACGTATTTCACGCATCTAGGTGTTTTGCCACAGTATTTTTTGTGTCGCCAAAGGATGGGCATGTTATATATTATGGTATGCGTTTTTTGACATATAGATTTCGAGCGTGACAATGCAATTCAGTATAGTTTTAATTTGGTATATCCATTGAATATCAGCAGTATATTCAAAGCTTAATGGAAACAAATCAAGAGGTTTCTTCGTTTAAAATCTCAGTTTATTAATGGCATGCAACGAATTTAATCCTGGTCTCTTCAGGTTGTAAACAATGTCTTTGGGATCATGAGACTGATGAAGATTTTAATCAGTAACAGGGAAAATTTGTTTCTTTTCACAACAACACCAGGAGATTTCTGTACTAGAGAGTACTTTTCTGATAGACATGTAGTCATCAATATCAAATGTCGTAACGTTAAAGTCTCCATTGTTTAGCAGTTAAATAAAAAATTAAATTGTATAGAGGTTGATACTCGGTAAGAATTCATTTAGAACTCTGTGGTTGCGCTCTAGTAAGCCTATGGTATCGAAAATTTTTGTTGTATGTTGAGGAATGCACATATATTTGACATAAGTTCATTTGTAGATTCTGTCCCTCTATCTGATTTGATTACTTTAAATTGTCCGTATATGAGAAGTAACTGTTCAACTAGTGTTTTGGCTGTTGTGTGGGCATCTTTTGTTATCATTGGATGTGCGATTACAAATTTTGTCAGCTTGCAGTGCATAGTTGTATGTAGCGATATTCGTTTGACATTTTTAATGGTCTTACGATGTCGATTGCTATGACGTCGAAACTGCGGTTAAGAGTGTCTGTTATGGTTTGTGGTTCTTTGGTGTGTCTTGTTTGTTTACACTTCGCGCACGTGTCAAAGTTGGATACGAATTTCTTTATCATATTGTTCATGTTTTTCCAAATGAATTTCTGTTTTAGTTTGAGTATAGTTTTACGTACTCCGGGATGTACTGTTTTATGACTGTCAGAAAATGCATATCTACGATTCACAACATAGGCAACGCAAACGCGGTATACCTTTTAGTAAATTTATATGCTGTTGTATTTAATTTTAAAAAGACTTGAATAGACGTTTATATGAATTACTTCCGATCGGTCGTGTCTTTTTTTGTTTAGCAGAGATAACTAACAAAGGTTCTGGGCCCATATCACGTGGTTCGCTATTGATGTCCTTTGTATAGGGGTCCTTGCGTCGGTCGCCAATGCGCCTTTTGCAGCCGGTAAAGGCGCTGGCGTGATCAAGCACACTGATGTCTATTAAAGGCGCTCAAAGCTGCCAAATAAAACACGCTTGATATACGTTCAAAACACAAGAGAGCTTTAGTGCTTCAAATCATAAGTCTTAAATACTATTTTACAATGAATACTTACAGTCTAGGTAAGCGCCTTTGTGTTGCTCCAGTTACGCAATTGGTGGTTGGTGTCAGAGGATTAAGCCAACTGACCTATTGAATATAAGAATACTGACGATGCTTTTTATAGGCCAACGGGCGTCGTCAACTCGATTGCAGAACTGTAACACCGTAGAAGTTCTCATAATGATTATTCATAAATCACTATTTATTTGTATTACTCACACCCTAAAACTATGTGCTCACATAATGCTACTTCTTAAAGATAACTACCCCAAAGGTGTAGTGTCTATTAGGAGTTGGTGGTGTGAGTCAACTACACGCAAGTAGCTTGATTTTGACTCTCAACATCCCTTCCATCTTTCTTGAAGTGAATAGTGAATCTCTTGATAGTGCAGCGTTCGGTTCATTCACTGTCACTAATTGCGCCCTGTCAATTAATTTAAATTGTGCATTTGTGCAAATAAATAATGAGTTTAATTATTATTATTATTATTATTATTTAATTATTATTATTATTATTATTATTATTTAATTATTAGAGTTTTAATTGCATGTTAAATATCGAGAGACTCGAATTAAATTAAGTTAAAATTAAAAACAAATCAATTTGCATTATAAATTCATAAATTCAAACAAATTGAAAAGTGATATAAACAAGGGTTTGCAACGGTCACGGTTGAGCGTGCTGCGCTCTCCTACTCAGCGCGAGCGCTCTCTCCCAGCGCATGTGCCCCCAAAGAGTGTCTACAGTGCCCCCTCAACCTGACTTTTCGCTACCATTGCCCGAAGCGCTAGAGAAGTGCTCTGAAAATATGGACGCGAGCTCTTCAAGCTTGCTCCATTCGCTACCTGAAGTGAAGTCGTGCAGCGACTCCAAACGTTGGAACAGTCTAGATGTACTCGGTGTTTCGCGGGCCCCTTCATCTGGGCCCCCTCAAGTGGTCGGCTCCGCTGAGTCGCTCGCTTCTATACAGAGACACGTGCAACTAAACTCGTCTTGGAGTGCACAATGCCGTACTCCGCAGCCAAAAACACCTACACAAACTCACAAACAGCAATCACTTATATTAAACTCCAGCACAAACAATAACAATAAGCTCTCTCAAAATGTTATGAAATATCTTCCTCCCAGAGTAAGTACCAGCAAAAAACGCATTACTCAAAACTGCACACACTGATGGAGCTGCAGTGGAAACATTATTGCCGGCAATACAGACAGGACTTGATCGCTACATTCTCGTGCAATCAAAGAGAAAACTAACCTCAAAATAAAAATAATAGCCAATCCGCAAAAATTCTAAGAGCAGAACAAGAAATTCCTGTGGGTGAAAATAGATTTGCTCTTTTTGCGACAAATAGCGGTTCTGACACTACCACAGCCAAACCATCTAAACCACCACCTATATATTTGAGAGAACAGAGCACAAACAAGATAGTCGCTGAATTACCGCGTCCAGTGGGTATCGATTTCTACATCGTGTCAATAATTAATTGTGCCATAAAAGAGACGAAGATACAGGCAGCCACTGAAGACAGCTTCCCCAAAATTATTGCTTATTTTGAAGGTAGCAATAAAAAATTCTATACTTACCAACTGGAAAGTAGTAGAGGCTTATTCGTATATCCCCCAACCGCTATAGACAGCAATGTTGACTGCAATGAAGTCAAAGAGGCATTGAAAAGTTCAGGCTTTCCCACCAAATCGGTTTTCAATATAAAACACTGAAACAATATCCCCCAACCGCTATTCAAAATTGGACTTGAGCCAGAAACGAAAAAGCTACCAAAAAATGATGTTCATCCAATATACGATCTTAGGTATCTTCTACACCGAAGAATTGTAGTTGAGGAACCCCGTAAAAGGTAAGGTCTAGTGCAGTGCCCTCAATTATCAGGAATACGGTCACACCAAGTCGTATTCCACTTTAACACCAATTAGTGTAGTTTGGGGGGATCGACTCTCAACATCTTAATGCTCTCGTGACAAAAGTAACACTGCACCAAAAAAGTGTAGGAATTGCTCTGGTAATCACACAGCCAACTATCGGAGGTGCTCCGTCTAAGGAGAACTAAATCGTCTCAAATGCAAGGACCAGAACGACGTGTAGAAGAAAACCCTGTTCAACACGCTCCAGCTAATATCGTTCCAAACAGCACATTGATTGGAAATTGCTAGAGGTATACCAAACGAACAATCCAAAGAGACATCTTTCTCTCCGTCGTTAGAAGCTCTCATTACGAATTAAACCTGCAGCATGACTCAATTTATGAACACTATGCAAAATATGTTTCAAGAATTTGTCAAATCGCAAAATCAGTTCATGCAATTACTTTTATAAAAGAATGACCTCTTTTAAAATACGTCATTGGAATGCCAGCGGCGTTTGCAAAACGCAAAAACCAAGTTCTAAATTTCCTGCGGACAAATAAAATTGACATACTACTGCTATCTGAAAACCCATTTAACCTCAAACAACTATTTTAAACTACCAGGCTAAAAATTTTACAACACAAGTCGACTAGACGATAAAGCACGTGGTGGAATAGGAATTGTAGTTAAAAATCATCTTAAACACATTGCAATCGAAGAATACTCAAAAGAGTACATACAAGCAACATCGGTCTCGCTGCTGTGCTGGGGTGATGAAATTATAATAAGCGCAGTGTATTGTCCTGCAAGGTACAACATGACTGAAGGTCAATTTCTTGATTTTTTCAACACTAGGCTCAAAATTTTTGGCAGCAGGAGACTAATGCCAAGCATACGCTTTAGGGCTCTCGACTTATAAACCCAAAAGAAGGCAGCTGTACTCTGTTATAATTAATACGACAAATAAACAATCTACTGGCAAACCCACCTACTGGCCATTTGATTCTAGCAAAATTCCGGACCTAATTGATTTTGGCGTCACTAGAAACATTGGCATTCACCCGATTGACTCAGCCCGGAGTCTGGTTGTCTCGGGCGAGCTTTCTATGCTGCCACAGACGTCTCGCCAAGACTCTTTTGGATGTCCTAACAGTATACTTGAGTTCCCTTTGTTTATCCTTGAAAGGGAGCCAGTCATTGGCTCTGTTGAAGAGCTTGCGGCATTCTTTTCGTAGCTCAGCAATTTCCGAATTCCACCAAGGGGGTTTTTGGGTTTGCCTCTAGGCTTCGGGGAGTTGCAGGCTGATTTGGCAGCAGAGTTAAACAGTGCTGTAATAGCTTGAACCGCTCGATCTATATCGATGTGATTGTTGATAGTGAGAGTAGTCGACTGCAGACCCGACTTCATAATGGCCTGGAACTTTGTCCACTCAGTTCGTTTTCTGTTAATATGCGTTTTACACTCTGCAGAATCTAAGGGATCCGAGATCCCAATCTTAAAGCATATGTAACAGTGATCCGAGAAGGAGCATTCCTGCGAGACGCGCCAACTCGTAAGAAGATCAGACGAGTACTTGTTCCCAAGAATGATATCGAAAACCTCCCTTCTATTGGAGGTAAGAAAGGTAGGTTCGCTCCCTCTGTTAGCAATAACTAAGTCTTGGGCAAGAATAAAATCAAAAAGTGACTCACCACGCTCGTTGGTGTCCGTGCTACCCCACACCTCGTGATGGGCATTGGCATCGGCCTCGATGAAGACCAGGATTCGCTTCCGGTTTACCTCCATGACCAGCAGCTTTAAAATGTCCGGAGGCGGCGATTGCCCGTGGTCGTGCACCATGTGGCTGCTGACGATCCATGTAGCCATGGTGTTGGTTGAAATGACCATGGCTTCATTGTCCTTGTCGCTGAACCTGTGAAGAAGAAGAGCGTTAATGTTGTTCTTAACAATAATACAGGCTCTGGGTTTACCTCGATCCTGTACGAATACTGTACGTTGCCCGCTGATGCTTTGTCCGCGAACCTGATCATATACGACCCACGGCTCCTGGATCAGTACGAGTTCCTCTCCTTTTTGAGTCAGGTGGAGGATCAGGGCTGCCGAGGCAGCTATTGCGTGGTGAAGGTTAATCTGTAATACCCTCACCATTCACGGAGGTGGCCATCATCGTTACGTTGGCGTCCTCCTCATCAGACAGAGGAGAATCCCCAACGTCGTCGGTATTCACTACCTGACGTCCGCAAAAGCTACCAACCGATTCTGAGGCCGAAGCGTAGCTCTCCCCATCATCGAAGGTGAGATCGGATTCGGTCTGTGTGGGGGTAGAAAGAGGGCAGAAAGTATTTCACTTGCTCTTGGGCAGGTTAATCTGCTATTTGGATCTTCTTTAGATTTTTTTCTATTGATTGCAGTTTGCAGTTTTATATCAGTAGACTTATTTCTCACTGTTTCGATGTTGAGGTGTTGACTAATTTTTTCTTTCTTATCTTTTCGAGCTCTTTTGCAACGACGCAACCTCGTTAGTTGGCTGGGTGAGTTACAAATTTTTGGTTGCTGTTGCTCAGCTTTTTTGCACTCAATTGTTTTGTGCTTTCCTACGTATTTCACGCATCTAGGTGTTTTGCCACAGTATTTGTTTGTGTCGCCAAAGGATTGGCATGTTATATATTGTGGTATGCGTTTTTTGACATATAGGATCGAGCGTGACAATGCAATTCAGTATAGTTTTAATTTGGTATATCCATTGAATATCAGCAGTATATTCAAAGCTTAATGGAAACAAATCAAGAGGTTTCTGCGTTTAAAATCTCAGTTTATTAATGGCATGCAACGAATTTAATCCTGGTCTCTTCAGGTTGGAAACAATGTCTTTGGGATCATGAGACTGATGAAGATTATAATCAGTAACAGGGAAAATTTGTTTCTTTTCACAACAACACCAGGAGATTTCTGTACTAGAGAGTACTTTTCTGATAGACATGTAGTCATCAATATCAAATGTCGTAACTTTAAAGTCTCCATTGTTTAGCAGTTAAATAAAAAATTAAATTGTATAGAGGTTGATACTCGGTAAGAATTCATTTAGAACTCTGTGGTTGCGCTCTAGTAAGCCTATGGTATCGAAAATTTTTGTTGTATGTTGAGGAATGCACATATATTTGACATAAGTTCATTTGTAGATTCTGTCCCTCTATCTGATTTGATTACTTTAAATTGTCCGTATATGAGAAGTAACTGTTCAACTAGTGTTTTGGCTGTTGTGTGGGCATCTTTTGTTATCATTGGATGTGCGATTACAAATTTTGTCAGCTTGCAGTGCATAGTTGTATGTAGCGATATTCGTTTGACATTTTTAATGGTCTTACGATGTCGATTGCTATGACGTCGAAACTGCGGTTAAGAGTGTCTGTTATGGTTTGTGGTTCTTTGGTGTGTCTTGTTTGTTTACACTTCGCGCACGTGTCAAAGTTGGATACGAATTTCTTTATCATATTGTTCATGTTTTTCCAAATGAATTTCTGTTTTAGTTTGAGTATAGTTTTACGTACTCCGGGATGTACTGTTTTATGACTGTCAGAAAATGCATATCTACGATTCACAACATAGGCAACGCAAACGCGGTATACCTTTTAGTAAATTTATATGCTGTTGTATTTAATTTTAAAAAGACTTGAATAGACGTTTATATGAATTACTTCCGATCGGTCGTGTCTTTTTTTGTTTAGCAGAGATAACTAACAAAGGTTATGGGCCCATATCACGTGGTTCGCTATTGATGTCCTTTGTATAGGGGTCCTTGCGTCGGTCGCCAATGCGCCTTTTGCAGCCGGTAAAGGCGCTGGCGTGATCAAGCACACTGATGTCTATTAAAGGCGCTCAAAGCTGCCAAATAAAACACGCTTGATATACGTTCAAAACACAAGAGAGCTTTAGTGCTTCAAATCATAAGTCTTAAATACTATTTTACAATGAATACTTACAGTCTAGGTAAGCGCCTTTGTGTTGCTCCAGTTACGCAATTGGTGGTTGGTGTCAGAGGATTAAGCCAACTGACCTATTGAATATAAGAATACTGACGATGCTTTTTATAGGCCAACGGGCGTCGTCAACTCGATTGCAGAACTGTAACACCGTAGAAGTTCTCATAATGATTATTCATAAATCACTATTTATTTGTATTACTCACACCCTAAAACTATGTGCTCACTTAATGCTACTTCTTAAAGATAACTACCCCAAAGGTGTAGTGTCTATTAGGAGTAGGTGGTGTGAGTCAACTACACGCAAGTAGCTTGATTTTGACTCTCAACATCCCTTCCATCTTTCTTGAAGTGAATAGTGAATCTCTTGATAGTGCAGCGTTCGGTTCATTCACTGTCACTAATTGCGCCCTGTCAATTAATTTAAATTGTGCATTTGTGCAAATAAATAATGAGTTTAATTATTATTATTATTATTATTATTTAATTATTATTATTATTATTATTTAATTATTAGAGTTTTAATTGCATGTTAAATATCGAGAGACTCGAATTAAATTAAGTTAAAATTAAAAACAAATCAATTTGCATTATAAATTCAAAAATTCAAACAAATTGAAAAGTGATATAAACAAGGGTTTGCAACGGTCACGGTTGAGCGTGCTGCGCTCTCCTACTCAGCGCGAGCGCTCTCTCCCAGCGCATGTGCCCCCAAAGAGTGTCTGCAGTGCCCCCTCAACCTGACTTTTCGCTACCATTGCCCGAAGCGCTAGAGAAGTGCTCTGAAAATATGGACGCGAGCTCTTCAAGCTTGCTCCATTCGCTACCTGAAGTGAAGTCGTGCAGCGACTCCAAACGTTGGAACAGCCTAGATGTACTCGGTGTTTCGCGGGCCCCTTCATCTGGGCCCCCTCAAGTGGTCGGCTCCGCTGAGTCGCTCGCTTCTATACAGAGACACGTGCAACTAAACTCGTCTTGGAGTGCACAATGCCGTACTCCGCAGCCAAAAACACCTACACAAACTCACAAACAGCAATCACTTATATTAAACTCCAGCACAAACAATAACAATAAGCTCTCTCAAAATGTTATGAAATATCTTCCTCCCAGAGTAAGTACCAGCAAAAAACGCATTACTCAAAACTGCACACACTGATGGAGCTGCAGTGGAAACATTATTGCCGGCAATACAGACAGGACTTGATCGCTACATTCTCGTGCAATCAAAGAGAAAACTAACCTCAAAATAAAAATAATAGCCAATCCGCAAAAATTCTAAGAGCAGAACAAGAAATTCCTGTGGGTGAAAATAGATTTGCTCTTTTTGCGACAAATAGCGGTTCTGACACTACCACAGCCAAACCATCTAAACCACCACCTATATATTTGAGAGAACAGAGCACAAACAAGATAGTCGCTGAATTACCGCGTCCAGTGGGTATCGATTTCTACATCGTGTCAATAATTAATTGTGCCATAAAAGAGACGAAGATACAGGCAGCCACTGAAGACAGCTTCCCCAAAATTATTGCTTATTTTGAAGGTAGCAATAAAAAATTCTATACTTACCAACTGGAAAGTAGTAGAGGCTTATTCGTATATCCCCCAACCGCTATAGACAGCAATGTTGACTGCAATGAAGTCAAAGAGGCATTGAAAAGTTCAGGCTTTCCCACCAAATCGGTTTTCAATATAAAACACTGAAACAATATCCCCCAACCGCTATTCAAAATTGGACTTGAGCCAGAAACGAAAAAGCTACCAAAAAATGATGTTCATCCAATATACGATCTTAGGTATCTTCTACACCGAAGAATTGTAGTTGAGGAACCCCGTAAAAGGTAAGGTCTAGTGCAGTGCCCTCAATTATCAGGAATACGGTCACACCAAGTCGTATTCCACTTTAACACCAATTAGTGTAGTTTGGGGGGATCGACTCTCAACATCTTAATGCTCTCGTGACAAAAGTAACACTGCACCAAAAAAGTGTAGGAATTGCTCTGGTAATCACACAGCCAACTATCGGAGGTGCTCCGTCTAAGGAGAACTAAATCGTCTCAAATGCAAGGACCAGAACGACGTGTAGAAGAAAACCCTGTTCAACACGCTCCAGCTAATATCGTTCCAAACAGCACATTGATTGGAAATTGCTAGAGGTATACCAAACGAACAATCCAAAGAGACATCTTTCTCTCCGTCGTTAGAAGCTCTCATTACGAATTAAACCTGCAGCATGACTCAATTTATGAACACTATGCAAAATATGTTTCAAGAATTTGTCAAATCGCAAAATCAGTTCATGCAATTACTTTTATAAAAGAATGACCTCTTTTAAAATACGTCATTGGAATGCCAGCGGCGTTTGCAAAACGCAAAAACCAAGTTCTAAATTTCCTGCGGACAAATAAAATTGACATACTACTGCTATCTGAAAACCCATTTAACCTCAAACAACTATTTTAAACTACCAGGCTAAAAATTTTACAACACAAGTCGACTAGACGATAAAGCACGTGGTGGAATAGGAATTGTAGTTAAAAATCATCTTAAACACATTGCAATCGAAGAATACTCAAAAGAGTACATACAAGCAACATCGGTCTCGCTGCTGTGCTGGGGTGATGAAATTATAATAAGCGCAGTGTATTGTCCTGCAAGGTACAACATGACTGAAGGTCAATTTCTTGATTTTTTCAACACTAGGCTCAAAATTTTTGGCAGCAGGAGACTAATGCCAAGCATACGCTTTAGGGCTCTCGACTTATAAACCCAAAAGAAGGCAGCTGTACTCTGTTATAATTAATACGACAAATAAACAATCTACTGGCAAACCCACCTACTGGCCATTTGATTCTAGCAAAATTCCGGACCTAATTGATTTTGGCGTCACTAGAAACATTGGCATTCACCCGATTGACTCAGCCCGGAGTCTGGTTGTCTCGGGCGAGCTTTCTATGCTGCCACAGACGTCTCGCCAAGACTCTTTTGGATGTCCTAACAGTATACTTGAGTTCCCTTTGTTTATCCTTGAAAGGGAGCCAGTCATTGGCTCTGTTGAAGAGCTTGCGGCATTCTTTTCGTAGCTCAGCAATTTCCGAATTCCACCAAGGGGGTTTTTGGGTTTGCCTCTAGGCTTCGGGGAGTTGCAGGCTGATTTGGCAGCAGAGTTAAACAGTGCTGTAATAGCTTGAACCGCTCGATCTATATCGATGTGATTGTTGATAGTGAGAGTAGTCGACTGCAGACCCGACTTCATAATGGCCTGGAACTTTGTCCACTCAGTTCGTTTTCTGTTAATATGCGTTTTACACTCTGCAGAATCTAAGGGATCCGAGATCCCAATCTTAAAGCATATGTAACAGTGATCCGAGAAGGAGCATTCCTGCGAGACGCGCCAACTCGTAAGAAGATCAGACGAGTACTTGTTTCCAAGAATGATATCGAAAACCTCCCTTCTATTGGAGGTAAGAAAGGTAGGTTCGCTCCCTCTGTTAGCAATAACTAAGTCTTGGGCAAGAATAAAATCAAAAAGTGACTCACCACGCTCGTTGGTGTCCGTGCTACCCCACACCTCGTGATGGGCATTGGCATCGGCCTCGATGAAGACCAGGATTCGCTTCCGGTTTACCTCCATGACCAGCAGCTTTAAAATGTCCGGAGGCGGCGATTGCCCGTGGTCGTGCACCATGTGGCTGCTGACGATCCATGTAGCCATGGTGTTGGTTGAAATGACCATGGCTTCATTGTCCTTGTCGCTGAACCTGTGAAGAAGAAGAGCGTTAATGTTGTTCTTAACAATAATACAGGCTCTGGGTTTACCTCGATCCTGTACGAATACTGTACGTTGCCCGCTGATGCTTTGTCCGCGAACCTGATCATATACGACCCACGGCTCCTGGATCAGTACGAGTTCCTCTCCTTTTTGAGTCAGGTGGAGGATCAGGGCTGCCGAGGCAGCTATTGCGTGGTGAAGGTTAATCTGTAATACCCTCACCATTCACGGAGGTGGCCATCATCGTTACGTTGGCGTCCTCCTCATCAGACAGAGGAGAATCCCCAACGTCGTCGGTATTCACTACCTGACGTCCGCAAAAGCTACCAACCGATTCTGAGGCCGAAGCGTAGCTCTCCCCATCATCGAAGGTGAGATCGGATTCGGTCTGTGTGGGGGTAGAAAGAGGGCAGAAAGTATTTCACTTGCTCTTGGGCAGGTTAATCTGCTATTTGGATCTTCTTTAGATTTTTTTCTATTGATTGCAGTTTGCAGTTTTATATCAGTAGACTTATTTCTCACTGTTTCGATGTTGAGGTGTTGACTAATTTTTTCTTTCTTATCTTTTCGAGCTCTTTTGCAACGACGCAACCTCGTTAGTTGGCTGGGTGAGTTACAAATTTTTGGTTGCTGTTGCTCAGCTTTTTTGCACTCAATTGTTTTGTGCTTTCCTACGTATTTCACGCATCTAGGTGTTTTGCCACAGTATTTGTTTGTGTCGCCAAAGGATTGGCATGTTATATATTGTGGTATGCGTTTTTTGACATATAGGATCGAGCGTGACAATGCAATTCAGTATAGTTTTAATTTGGTATATCCATTGACTATCAGCAGTATATTCAAAGCTTAATGGAAACAAATCAAGCGGTTTCTGCGTTTAAAATCTCAGTTTATTAATGGCATGCAACGAATTTAATCCTGGTCTCTTCAGGTTGGAAACAATGTCTTTGGGATCATGAGACTGATGAAGATTATAATCAGTAACAGGGAAAATTTGTTTCTTTTCACAACAACACCAGGAGATTTCTGTACTAGAGAGTACTTTTCTGATAGACATGTAGTCATCAATATCAAATGTCGTAACTTTAAAGTCTCCATTGTTTAGCAGTTAAATAAAAAATTAAATTGTATAGAGGTTGATACTCGGTAAGAATTCATTTAGAACTCTGTGGTTGCGCTCTAGTAAGCCTATGGTATCGAAAATTTTTGTTGTATGTTGAGGAATGCACATATATTTGACATAAGTTCATTTGTAGATTCTGTCCCTCTATCTGATTTGATTACTTTAAATTGTCCGTATATGAGAAGTAACTGTTCAACTAGTGTTTTGGCTGTTGTGTGGGCATCTTTTGTTATCATTGGATGTGCGATTACAAATTTTGTCAGCTTGCATGCACTGCATAGTTAGTATGTAGCGATATTCGTTTGACATTTTTAATGGTCTTACGATGTCGATTGCTATGACGTCGAAACTGCGGTTAAGAGTGTCTGTTATGGTTTGTGGTTCTTTGGTGTGTCTTGTTTGTTTACACTTCGCGCACATGTCAAAGTTGGATACGAATTTCTTTATCATCTTGTTCATGTTTTTCCAAATGAATTTCTGTTTTAGTTTGAGTATAGTTTTACGTACTCCGGGATGTACTGTTTTATGACTGTCAGAAAATGCATATCTACGATTCACAACATAGGCAACGCAAACGCGGTATACCTTTTAGTAAATTTATATGCTGTTGTATTTAATTTTAAAAAGACTTGAATAGACGTTTATATGAATTACTTCCGATCGGTCGTGTCTTTTTTTGTTTAGCAGAGGTAACTAACAAAGGTTATGGGCCCATATCACGTGGTTCGCTATTGATGTCCTTTGTATAGGGGTCCTTGCGTCGGTCGCCAATGCGCCTTTTGCAGCCGGTAAAGGCGCTGGCGTGATCAAGCACACTGATGGCTATTAAAGGCGCTCAAAGCTGCCAAATAAAACACGCTTGATATACGTTCAAAACACAAGAGAGCTTTAGTGCTTCAAATCATAAGTCTTATATACTATTTTACAATGAATACTTACAGTCTAGGTAAGCGCCTTTGTGTTGCTCCAGTTACGCAATTGGTGGTTGGTGTCAGAGGATTAAGCCAACTGACCTATTGAATATAAGAATACTGACGATGCGTTTTATAGGCCAACGGGCGTCGTCAACTCGATTGCAGAACTGTAACACCGTAGAAGTTCTCATAATGATTATTCATAAATCACTATTTATTTGTATTACTCACACCCTAAAACTATGTGCTCACTTAATACTACTTCTTAAAGCTAACTACCCCGAAGGTGTAGTGTCTATTAGGAGTTGGTGGTGTGAGTCAACTACACGCAAGTAGCTTGATCCCTGTCAATTAATTTAAATTGTGCATTTGTGCAAATAAATAATGAGTTTAATTATTATTATTATTATTATTATTTAATTATTAGAGTGTTAATTGCATGTTAAATATCGAGAGACTCGAATTAAATTAAGTTAAAATTAAAAACAAATCAAATTGCATTATAAATTCAAAAATTCAAACAAATTGAAAAGTGATATAAACAAGGGTTTGCAACGGTCACGGTTGAGCGTGCTGCGCTCTCCTACTCAGCGCGAGCGCTCTCTCCCAGCGCATGTGCCCCCAAAGAGTGTCTGCAGTGCCCCCTCAACCTGACTTTTCGCTACCATTGCCCGAAGCGCTAGAGAAGTGCTCTGAAAATATGGACGCGAGCTCTTCAAGCTTGCTCCATTCGCTACCTGAAGTGAAGTCGTGCAGCGACTCCAAACGTTGGAACAGCCTAGATGTACTCGGTGTTTCGCGGGCCCCTTCATCTGGGCCCCCTCAAGTGGTCGGCTCCGCTGAGTCGCTCGCTTCTATACAGAGACACGTGCAACTAAACTCGTCTTGGAGTGCACAATGCCGTACTCCGCAGCCAAAAACACCTACACAAACTCACAAACAGCAATCACTTATATTAAACTCCAGCACAAACAACAACAATAAGCTCTCTCAAAATGTTATGAAATATCTTCCTCCCAGAGTAAGTACCAGCAAAAAACGCATTACTCAAAACTTTGCACACACTGATGGAGCTGCAGTGGAAACATTATTGCCGGCAATACAGACAGGACTTGATCGCTACATTCTCGTGCAATCAAAGAGAAAACTAACCTCAAAATAAAAGTAATAGCCAATCCGCAAAAATTCTAAGAGCAGAACAAGAAATTCCTGTGGGTGGAAATAGATTTGCTCTTTTGCGACAAATAGCGGTTCTGACACTACCACAGCCAAACCATCTAAACCACCACCTATATATTTGAGAGAACAGAGCACAAACAAGATAGTCGCTGAATTACCGCGTCCAGTAGGTATCGATTTCTACATCGTGTCAATAATTAATTGTGCCATAAAAGAGACGAAGATCCAAGCAGCCACTGAAGACAGCTTCCCCAAAATTATTGCTTATTTTGAAGGTAGCAATAAAAAATTCTATACTTACCAACTGGAAAGTAGTAGAGGCTTATTCGTATATCCCCCAACCGCTATAGACAGCAATGTTGACTGCAATGAAGTCAAAGAGGCATTGAAAAGTTCAGGCTTTCCCACCAAATCGGTTTTCAATATAAAACACTGAAACAATATCCCCCAACCGCTATTCAAAATTGGACTTGAGCCAGAAACGAAAAAGCTACCAAAAAATGATGTTCATCCAATATACGATCTTAGGTATCTTCTACACCGAAGAATTGTAGTTGAGGAACCCCGTAAAAGGTAAGGTCCAGTGCAGTGCCCTCAATTGTCAGGAATACGGTCACACCAAGTCGTATTCCACTTTAACACCAATTAGTGTAGTTTGGGGGGATCGACTCTCAACATCTTAATGCTCTCGTAACAAAAGTAACACTGCACCAAAAAAGTGTAGGAATTGCTCTGGTAATCACACGGCCAACTATCGGAGGTGCTCCGTCTTTAAAAAAAGGAGAACTAAATCGTCTCAAATGCAAGGACCAGAACGACGTGTAGAAGAAAACCCTGTTCAACACGCTCCAGCTAATATCGTTCCAAACAGCACATTGATTGGAAATTGCTAGAGGTATACCAAACGAACAATCCAAAGAGACATCTTTCTCTCCGTCATTAGAAGCTCTCATTACGAATTAAACCTGCAGCATGACTCAATTTATGAACACTATGCAAAATATATTTCAAGAATTTGTCAAATCGCAAAATCAGTTCATGCAATTACTTTTATAAAAGAAATTAAATAATTTTAAAATACGTCATTGGAATGCCAGCGGCGTTTGCAAAACGCAAAAACCAAGTTCTAAATTTCCTGCGGACAAATAAAATTGACATACTACTGCTATCTGAAAACCCATTTAACCTCAAACAACTATTTTAAACTACTAGGCTAAAAATTTTACAACACAATTCGACTAGACGATAAAGCACGTGGTGGAATAGGAATTGTAGTTAAAAATCATCTTAAACACATTGCAATCGAAGAATACTCAAAAGAGTACATACAAGCAACATCGGTCTCGCTGCAGTGCTGGGGTGATGAAATTATAATAAGCGCAGTGTATTGTCCTGCAAGGTACAACATGACTGAAGGTCAATTTCTTGATTTTTTCAACACTAGGCTCAAAATTTTTGGCAGCAGGAGACTAATGCCAAGCATACGCTTTAGGGCTCTCGACTTATAAACCCAAAAGAAGGCAGCTGTACTCTGTTATAATTAATACGACAAATAAACAATCTACTGGCAAACCCACCTACTGGCCATTTGATTCTAGCAAATTTCCGGACCTAATTGATTTTGGCGTCACTAGAAACATTGGCATTCACCCGATTGACTCAGCCCGGAGTCTGCTTGTCTCGGGCGAGCTTTCTATGCTGCCACAGACGTCTCGCCAAGACTCTTTTGGATGTCCTAACAGTATACTTGAGTTCCCTTTGTTTATCCTTGAAAGGGAGCCAGTCATTGGCTCTGTTGAAGAGCTTGCGGCATTCTTTTCGTAGCTCAGCAATTTCCGAATTCCACCAAGGGGGTTTTTGGGTTTGCCTCTAGGCTTCGGGGAGTTGCAGGCTGATTTGGCAGCAGAGTTAAACAGTGCTGTAATAGCTTGAACCGCTCGATCTATATCGATGTGATTGTTGATAGTGAGAGTAGTCGACTGCAGACCCGACTTCATAATGGCCTGGAACTTTGTCCACTCAGTTCGTTTTCTGTTAATATGCGTTTTACACTCTGCAGAATCTAAGGGATCCGAGATCCCAATCTTAAAGCATATGTAACAGTGATCCGAGAAGGAGCATTCCTGCGAGAAAAAGTGTAGGAAGATCCAACTCGTAAGAAGATCAGACGAGTACTTGTTCCCAAGAATGATATCGAAAACCTCCCTTCTATTGGAGGTAAGAAAGGTAGGTTGGCTCCCTCTGTTAGCAATAACTAAGTCTTGGGCAAGAATAAAATCAAAAAGTGACTCACCCCGCTCGTTGGTGTCCGTGCTACCCCACACCTCGTGATGGGCATTGGCATCGGCCCCGATGAAGACCGGGACCGGGACAATTCGCTTCCGGTTTACCTCCATGACCAGCAGCTTTAAAATAACCGGAGGCGGCGATTGCCCGTGGTCGTGCACCATGTGGCTGCTGACGATGTAGCCATGGTGTTGGTTGAAATGACCATGGCTTCATTGTCCTTGTCGTTGAACCTGTGAAGAAGAAGAGCGTTAATGTTGTTCTTAACAATAATACAGGCTCTGGGTTTACCTCGATCCTGTACGAATACTGTACGTTGTCCGCTGATGCTTTGTCCGCGAACCTGATCATATACGACCCACGGCTCCTGGATCAGTACGAGTTCCTCTCCTTTTTGAGTCAGGTGGAGGATCAGGGCTGCCGAGGCAGCTATTGCGTGGTGAAGGTTAATCTGTAATACCCTCACCATTCACGGAGGTGGCCATCATCGTTACGTTGGCGTCCTCCTCATCAGACAGAGGAGAATCCCCAACGTCGTCGGTATTCACTATCTGACGTCCGCAAAAGCTACCAACCGATTCTGAGGCCGAAGCGTAGCTCTCCCCATCATCGAAGGTGAGATCGGATTCGGTCTGTGTGGGGGTAGAAAGAGGGCAGAAAGTCTTTCACTTGCTCTTGGGCAGGTTAATCTGCTATTTGGATCTTCTTTAGATTTTTTTCTATTGATTGTTTGCAGTTTTATATCAGTAGACTTATTTCTCACTGTTTCGATGTTGAGGTGTTGACTAATTTTTTCTTTCTTATCTTTTCGAGCTCTTTTGCAACGACGCAACCTCGTTAGTTGGCTGGGTGAGTTACAAATTTTTGGTTGCTGTTGCTCAGCTTTTTTGCACTCAATTGTTTTGTGCTTTCCTACGTATTTCACGCATCTAGGTGTTTTGCCACAGTATTTGTTTGTGTCGCCAAAGGATGGGCATGTTATATATTGTGGTATGCGTTTTTTGACATATAGGATCGAGCGTGACAATGCAATTCAGTATAGTTTTAATTTGGTATATCCATTGAATATCAGCAGTATATTCAAAGCTTAATGGAAACAAATCAAGAGGTTTCTTCGTTTAAAATCTCAGTTTATTAATGGCATGCAACGAATTTAATCCTGGTCTCTTCAGGTTGGAAACAATGTCTTTGGGATCATGAGACTGATGAAGATTATAATCAGTAACAGGGAAAATTTGTTTCTTTTCACAATAACACCAGGAGATTTCTGTACTAGAGAGTACTTTTCTGATAGACATGTAGTCATCAATATCAAATGTCGTAACTTTAAAGTCTCCATTGTTTAGCAGTTAAATAAAAAATTAAATTGTATAGAGGTTGATACTCGGTAAGAATTCATTTAGAACTCTGTGGTTGCGCTCTAGTAAGCCTATGGTATCGAAAATTTTTGTTGTATGTTGAGGAATGCACATATATTTGACATAAGTTCATTTGTAGATTCTGTCCCTCTATCTGATTTGATTACTTTAAATTGTCCGTATATGAGAAGTAACTGTTCAACTAGTGTTTTGGCTGTTGTGTGGGCATCTTTTGTTATCATTGGATGTGCGATTACAAATTTTGTCAGCTTGCACTGTATAGTTAGTATGTAGCGATATTCGTTTGACATTTTTAATGGTCTTACGATGTCGATTGCTATGACGTCGAAACTGCGGTTAAGAGTGTCTGTTATGGTTTGTGGTTCTTTGGTGTGTCTTGTTTGTTTACACTTCGCGCACATGTCAAAGTTGGATACGAATTTCTTTATCATCTTGTTCATGTTTTTCCAAATGAATTTCTGTTTTAGTTTGAGTATAGTTTTACGTACTCCGGGATGTACTGTTTTATGACTGTCAGAAAATGCATATCTACGATTCACAACATAGGCAACGCAAACGCGGTATACCTTTTAGTAAATTTATATGCTGTTGTATTTAATTTAAAAAGACTTGAATAGACGTTTATATGAATTACTTCCGATCGGTCGTGTCTTTTTTTGTTTAGCAGAGATAACTAACAAAGGTTATGGGCCCATATCACGTGGTTCGCTATTGATGTCCTTTGTATAGGGGTCCTTGCGTCGGTCGCCAATGCGCCTTTTGCAGCCGGTAAAGGCGCTGGCGTGATCAAGCACACTGATGGCTATTAAAGGCGCTCAAAGCTGCCAAATAAAACACGCTTGATATACGTTCAAAACACAAGAGAGCTTTAGTGCTTCAAATCATAAGTCTTATATACTATTTTACAATGAATACTTACAGTCTAGGTAAGCGCTTTTGTGTTGCTCCAGTTACGCAATTGGTGGTTGGTGTCAGAGGATTAAGCCAACTGACCTATTGAATATAAGAATACTGACGATGCGTTTTATAGGCCAACGGGCGTCGTCAACTCGATTGCAGAACTGTAACACCGTAGAAGTTCTCATAATGATTATTCATAAATCACTATTTATTTGTATTACTCACATCCTAAAACTATGTGCTCACTTAATACTACTTCTTAAAGCTAACTACCCCAAAGGTGTAGTGTCTATTAGGAGTTGGTGGTGTGAGTCAACTACACGCAAGTAGCTTGATCCCTGTCAATTAATTTAAATTGTGCATTTGTGCAAATAAATAATGAGTTTAATTATTATTATTATTATTATTATTTAATTATTAGAGTGTTAATTGCATGTTAAATATCGAGAGACTCGAATTAAATTAAGTTAAAATTAAAAACAAATCAAATTGCATTATAAATTCAAAAATTCAAACAAATTGAAAAGTGATATAAACAAGGGTTTGCAACGGTCACGGTTGAGCGTGCTGCGCTCTCCTACTCAGCGCGAGCGCTCTCTCCCAGCGCATGTGCCCCCAAAGAGTGTCGGCAGTGCCCCCTCAACCTGACTTTTCGCTACCATTGCCCGAAGCGCTAGAGAAGTGCTCTGAAAATATGGACGCGAGCTCTTCAAGCTTGCTCCATTCGCTACCTGAAGTGAAGTCGTGCAGCGACTCCAAACGTTGGAACAGCCTAGATGTACTCGGTGTTTCGCGGGCCCCTTCATCTGGGCCCCCTCAAGTGGTCGGCTCCGCTGAGTCGCTCGCTTCTATACAGAGACACGTGCAACTAAACTCGTCTTGGAGTGCACAATGCCGTACTCCGCAGCCAAAAACACCTACACAAACTCACAAACAGCAATCACTTATATTAAACTCCAGCAAAAACAACAACAATAAGCTCTCTCAAAATGTTATGAAATATCTTCCTCCCAGAGTAAGTACCAGCAAAAAACGCATTACTCAAAACTGCACACACTGATGGAGCTGCAGTGGAAACATTATTGCCGGCAATACAGACAGGACTTGATCGCTACATTCTCGTGCAATCAAAGAGAAAACTAACCTCAAAATAAAAATAATAGCCAATCCGCAAAAATTCTAAGAGCAGAACAAGAAATTCCTGTGGGTGAAAATAGATTTGCTCTTTTTGCGACAAATAGCGGTTCTGACACTACCACAGCCAAACCATCTAAACCACCACCTATATATTTGAGAGAACAGAGCACAAACAAGATAGTCGCTGAATTACCGCGTCCAGTGGGTATCGATTTCTACATCGTGTCAATAATTAATTGTGCCATAAAAGAGACGAAGATACAGGCAGCCACTGAAGACAGCTTCCCCAAAATTATTGCTTATTTTGAAGGTAGCAATAAAAAATTCTATACTTACCAACTGGAAAGTAGTAGAGGCTTATTCGTATATCCCCCAACCGCTATAGACAGCAATGTTGACTGCAATGAAGTCAAAGAGGCATTGAAAAGTTCAGGCTTTCCCACCAAATCGGTTTTCAATATAAAACACTGAAACAATATCCCCCAACCGCTATTCAAAATTGGACTTGAGCCAGAAACGAAAAAGCTACCAAAAAATGATGTTCATCCAATATACGATCTTAGGTATCTTCTACACCGAAGAATTGTAGTTGAGGAACCCCGTAAAAGGTAAGGTCTAGTGCAGTGCCCTCAATTATCAGGAATACGGTCACACCAAGTCGTATTCCACTTTAACACCAATTAGTGTAGTTTGGGGGGATCGACTCTCAACATCTTAATGCTCTCGTGACAAAAGTAACACTGCACCAAAAAAGTGTAGGAATTGCTCTGGTAATCACACAGCCAACTATCGGAGGTGCTCCGTCTAAGGAGAACTAAATCGTCTCAAATGCAAGGACCAGAACGACGTGTAGAAGAAAACCCTGTTCAACACGCTCCAGCTAATATCGTTCCAAACAGCACATTGATTGGAAATTGCTAGAGGTATACCAAACGAACAATCCAAAGAGACATCTTTCTCTCCGTCGTTAGAAGCTCTCATTACGAATTAAACCTGCAGCATGACTCAATTTATGAACACTATGCAAAATATGTTTCAAGAATTTGTCAAATCGCAAAATCAGTTCATGCAATTACTTTTATAAAAGAATGACCTCTTTTAAAATATGTCATTGGAATGCCAGCGGCGTTTGCAAAACGCAAAAACCAAGTTCTAAATTTCCTGCGGACAAATAAAATAGACATACTACTGCTATCTGAAAACCCATTTAACCTCAAACAACTATTTTAAACTACCAGGCTAAAAATTTTACAACACAAGTCGACTAGACGATAAAGCACGTGGTGGAATAGGAATTGTAGTTAAAAATCATCTTAAACACATTGCAATCGAAGAATACTCAAAAGAGTACATACAAGCAACATCGGTCTCGCTGCAGTGCTGGGGTGATGAAATTATAATAAGCGCAGTGTATTGTCCTGCAAGGTACAACATGACTGAAGGTCAATTTCTTGATTTTTTCAACACTAGGCTCAAAATTTTTGGCAGCAGGAGACTAATGCCAAGCATACGCTTTAGGGCTCTCGACTTATAAACCCAAAAGAAGGCAGCTGTACTCTGTTATAATTAATACGACAAATAAACAATCTACTGGCAAACCCACCTACTGGCCATTTGATTCTAGCAAAATTCCGGACCTAATTGATTTTGGCGTCACTAGAAACATTGGCATTCACCCGATTGACTCAGCCCGGAGTCTGGTTGTCTCGGGCGAGCTTTCTATGCTGCCACAGACGTCTCGCCAAGACTCTTTTGGATGTCCTAACAGTATACTTGAGTTCCCTTTGTTTATCCTTGAAAGGGAGCCAGTCATTGGCTCTGTTGAAGAGCTTGCGGCATTCTTTTCGTAGCTCAGCAATTTCCGAATTCCACCAAGGGGGTTTTTGGGTTTGCCTCTAGGCTTCGGGGAGTTGCAGGCTGATTTGGCAGCAGAGTTAAACAGTGCTGTAATAGCTTGAACCACTCGATCTATATCGATGTGATTGTTGATAGTGAGAGTAGTCGACTGCAGACCCGACTTCATAATGGCCTGGAACTTTGTCCACTCAGTTCGTTTTCTGTTAATATGCGTTTTACACTCTGCAGAATCTAAGGGATCCGAGATCCCAATCTTAAAGCATATGTAACAGTGATCCGAGAAGGAGCATTCCTGCGAGACGCGCCAACTCGTAAGAAGATCAGACGAGTACTTGTTCCCAAGAATGATATCGAAAACCTCCCTTCTATTGGAGGTAAGAAAGGTAGGTTCGCTCCCTCTGTTAGCAATAACTAAGTCTTGGGCCAGAATAAAATCAAAAAGTGACTCACCTCGCTCGTTGGTGTCCGTGCTACCCCACACCTCGTGATGGGCATTGGCATCGGCCCCGATGAAGACCGGGACCGGGACAATTCGCTTCCGGTTTGCCTCCATGACCAGCAGCTTTAAAATGTCCGGAGGCGGCGATTGCCCGTGGTCGTGCACCATGTGGCTGCTGACGATCCATGTAGCCATGGTGTTGGTTGAAATGACCATGGCTTCATTGTCCTTGTCGCTGAACCTGTGAAGAAGAAGAGCGTTAATGTTGTTCTTAACAATAATACAGGCTCTGGGTTTACCTCGATCCTGTACGAATACTGTACGTTGCCCGCTGATGCTTTGTCCGCGAACCTGATCATATACGACCCACGGCTCCTGGATCAGTACGAGTTCCTCTCCTTTTTGAGTCAGGTGGAGGATCAGGGCTGCCGAGGCAGCTATTGCGTGGTGAAGGTTAATCTGTAATACCCTCACCATTCACGGAGGTGGCCATCATCGTTACGTTGGCGTCCTCCTCATCAGACAGAGGAGAATCCCCAACGTCGTCGGTATTCACTACCTGACGTCCGCAAAAGCTACCAACCGATTCTGAGGCCGAAGCGTAGCTCTCCCCATCATCGAAGGTGAGATCGGATTCGGTCTGTGTGGGGGTAGAAAGAGGGCAGAAAGTATTTCACTTGCTCTTGGGCAGGTTAATCTGCTATTTGGATCTTCTTTAGATTTTTTTCTATTGATTGCAGTTTGCAGTTTTATATCAGTAGACTTATTTCTCACTGTTTCGATGTTGAGGTGTTGACTAATTTTTTCTTTCTTATCTTTTCGAGCTCTTTTGCAACGACGCAACCTCGTTAGTTGGCTGGGTGAGTTACAAATTTTTGGTTGCTGTTGCTCAGCTTTTTTGCACTCAATTGTTTTGTGCTTTCCTACGTATTTCACGCATCTAGGTGTTTTGCCACAGTATTTGTTTGTGTCGCCAAAGGATGGGCATGTTATATATTGTGGTATGCGTTTTTTGACATATAGGATCGAGCGTGACAATGCAATTCAGTATAGTTTTAATTTGGTATATCCATTGAATATCAGCAGTATATTCAAAGCTTAATGGAAACAAATCAAGAGGTTTCTTCGTTTAAAATCTCAGTTTATTAATGGCATGCAACGAATTTAATCCTGGTCTCTTCAGGTTGGAAACAATGTCTTTGGGATCATGAGACTGATGAAGATTATAATCAGTAACAGGGAGAATTTGTTTCTTTTCACAATAACACCAGGAGATTTCTGTACTAGAGAGTACTTTTCTGATAGACATGTAGTCATCAATATCAAATGTCGTAACTTTAAAGTCTCCATTGTTTAGCAGTTAAATAAAAAATTAAATTGTATAGAGGTTGATACTCGGTAAGAATTCATTTAGAACTCTGTGGTTGCGCTCTAGTAAGCCTATGGTATCGAAAATTTTTGTTGTATGTTGAGGAATGCACATATATTTGACATAAGTTCATTTGTAGATTCTGTCCCTCTATCTGATTTGATTACTTTAAATTGTCCGTATATGAGAAGTAACTGTTCAACTAGTGTTTTGGCTGTTGTGTGGGCATCTTTTGTTATCATTGGATGTGCGATTACAAATTTTGTCAGCTTGCACTGCATAGTTAGTATGTAGCGATATTCGTTTGACATTTTTAATGGTCTTACGATGTCGATTGCTATGACGTCGAAACTGCGGTTAAGAGTGTCTGTTATGGTTTGTGGTTCTTTGGTGTGTCTTGTTTGTTTACACTTCGCGCACATGTCAAAGTTGGATACGAATTTCTTTATCATCTTGTTCATATTTTTCCAAATGAATTTCTGTTTTAGTTTGAGTATAGTTTTACGTACTCCGGGATGTACTGTTTTATGACTGTCAGAAAATGCATATCTACGATTCACAACATAGGCAACGCAAACGCGGTATACCTTTTAGTAAATTTATATGCTGTTGTATTTAATTTTAAAAAGACTTGAATAGACGTTTATATGAATTACTTCCGATCGGTCGTGTCTTTTTTTGTTTAGCAGAGATAACTAACAAAGGTTATGGGCCCATATCACGTGGTTCGCTATTGATGTCCTTTGTATAGGGGTCCTTGCGTCGGTCGCCAATGCGCCTTTTGCAGCCGGTAAAGTCGCTGGCGTGATCAAGCACACTGATGGCTATTAAAGGCGCTCAAAGCTGCCAAATAAAACACGCTTGATATACGTTCAAAACACAAGAGAGCTTTAGTGCTTCAAATCATAAGTCTTATATACTATTTTACAATGAATACTTACAGTCTAGGTAAGCGCCTTTGTGTTGCTCCAGTTACGCAATTGGTGGTTGGTGTCAGAGGATTAAGCCAACTGACCTATTGAATATAAGAATACTGACGATGCGTTTTATAGGCCAACGGGCGTCGTCAACTCGATTGCAGAACTGTAACACCGTAGAAGTTCTCATAATGATTATTCATAAATCACTATTTATTTGTATTACTCACATCCTAAAACTATGTGCTCACTTAATACTACTTCTTAAAGCTAACTACCCCAAAGGTGTAGTGTCTATTAGGAGTTGGTGGTGTGAGTCAACTACACGCAAGTAGCTTGATCCCTGTCAATTAATTTAAATTGTGCATTTGTGCAAATAAATAATGAGTTTAATTATTATTATTATTATTATTATTTAATTATTAGAGTGTTAATTGCATGTTAAATATCGAGAGACTCGAATTAAATTAAGTTAAAATTAAAAACAAATCAAATTGCATTATAAATTCAAAAATTCAAACAAATTGAAAAGTGATATAAGCAAGGGTTTGCAGCGGTCACGGTTGAGCGTGCTGCGCTCTCCTACTCAGCGCGAGCGCTCTCTCCCAGCGCATGTGCCCCCAAAGAGTGTCGGCAGTGCCCCCTCAACCTGACTTTTCGCTACCATTGCCCGAAGCGCTAGAGAAGTGCTCTGAAAATATGGACGCGAGCTCTTCAAGCTTGCTCCATTCGCTACCTGAAGTGAAGTCGTGCAGCGACTCCAAACGTTGGAACAGCCTAGATGTACTCGGTGTTTCGCGGGCCCCTTCATCTGGGCCCCCTCAAGTGGTCGGCTCCGCTGAGTCGCTCGCTTCTATACAGAGACACGTGCAACTAAACTCGTCTTGGAGTGCACAATGCCGTACTCCGCAGCCAAAAACACCTACACAAACTCACAAACAGCAATCACTTATATTAAACTCCAGCACAAACAACAACAATAAGCTCTCTCAAAATGTTATGAAATATCTTCCTCCCAGAGTAAGTACCAGCAAAAAACGCATTACTCAAAACTTTGCACACACTGATGGAGCTGCAGTGGAAACATTATTGCCGGCAATACAGACAGGACTTGATCGCTACATTCTCGTGCAATCAAAGAGAAAACTAACCTCAAAATAAAAGTAATAGCCAATCCGCAAAAATTCTAAGAGCAGAACAAGAAATTCCTGTGGGTGGAAATAGATTTGCTCTTTTGCGACAAATAGCGGTTCTGACACTACCACAGCCAAACCATCTAAACCACCACCTATATATTTGAGAGAACAGAGCACAAACAAGATAGTCGCTGAATTACCGCGTCCAGTAGGTATCGATTTCTACATCGTGTCAATAATTAATTGTGCCATAAAAGAGACGAAGATCCAAGCAGCCACTGAAGACAGCTTCCCCAAAATTATTGCTTATTTTGAAGGTAGCAATAAAAAATTCTATACTTACCAACTGGAAAGTAGTAGAGGCTTATTCGTATATCCCCCAACCGCTATAGACAGCAATGTTGACTGCAATGAAGTCAAAGAGGCATTGAAAAGTTCAGGCTTTCCCACCATATCGGTTTTCAATATAAAACACTGAAACAATATCCCCCAACCGCTATTCAAAATTGGACTTGAGCCAGAAACGAAAAAGCTACCAAAAAATGATGTTCATCCAATATACGATCTTAGGTATCTTCTACACCGAAGAATTGTAGTTGAGGAACCCCGTAAAAGGTAAGGTCCAGTGCAGTGCCCTCAATTGTCAGGAATACGGTCACACCAAGTCGTATTCCACTTTAACACCAATTAGTGTAGTTTGGGGGGATCGACTCTCAACATCTTAATGCTCTCGTGACAAAAGTAACACTGCACCAAAAAAGTGTAGGAATTGCTCTGGTAATCACACGGCCAACTATCGGAGGTGCTCCGTCTTTAAAAAAAGGAGAACTAAATCGTCTCAAATGCAAGGACCAGAACGACGTGTAGAAGAAAACCCTGTTCAACACGCTCCAGCTAATATCGTTCCAAACAGCACATTGATTGGAAAGCCATCATATTCCGAAATTGCTAGAGGTATACCAAACGAACAATCCAAAGAGACATCTTTCTCTCCGTCGTTAGAAGCTCTCATTACGAATTAAACCTGCAGCATGACTCAATTTATGAACACTATGCAAAATATGTTTCAAGAATTTGTCAAATCGCAAAATCAGTTCATGCAATTACTTTTATAAAAGAATGACCTCTTTTAAAATACGTCATTGGAATGCCAGCGGCGTTTGCAAAACGCAAAAACCAAGTTCTAAATTTCCTGCGGACAAATAAAATTGACATACTACTGCTATCTGAAAACCCATTTAACCTCAAACAACTATTTTAAACTACCAGGCTAAAAATTTTACAACACAAGTCGACTAGACGATAAAGCACGTGGTGGAATAGGAATTGTAGTTAAAAATCATCTTAAACACATTGCAATCGAAGAATACTCAAAAGAGTACATACAAGCAACATCGGTCTCGCTGCAGTGCTGGGGTGATGAAATTATAATAAGCGCAGTGTATTGTCCTGCAAGGTACAACATGACTGAAGGTCAATTTCTTGATTTTTTCAACACTAGGCTCAAAATTTTTGGCAGCAGGAGACTAATGCCAAGCATACGCTTTAGGGCTCTCGACTTATAAACCCAAAAGAAGGCAGCTGTACTCTGTTATAATTAATACGACAAATAAACAATCTACTGGCAAACCCACCTACTGGCCATTTGATTCTAGCAAATTTCCGGACCTAATTGATTTTGGCGTCACTAGAAACATTGGCATTCACCCGATTGACTCAGCCCGGAGTCTGCTTGTCTCGGGCGAGCTTTCTATGCTGCCACAGACGTCTCGCCAAGACTCTTTTGGATGTCCTAACAGTATACTTGAGTTCCCTTTGTTTATCCTTGAAAGGCAGCCAGTCATTGGCTCTGCTGAAGAGCTTGCGGCATTCTTTTCGTAGCTCAGCAATTTCCGAATTCCACCAAGGGAGTTTTTGGGTTTGCCTCTAGGCTTCGGGGAGTTGCAGGCTGATTTGGCAGCAGAGTTAAACAGTGCTGTAATAGCTTGAACCACTCGATCTATATCGATGTGATTGTTGATAGTGAGAGTAGTCGACTGCAGACCCGACTTCATAATGGCCTGGAACTTTGTCCACTCAGTTCGTTTTCTGTTAATATGCGTTTTACACTCTGCAGAATCTAAGGGATCCGAGATCCCAATCTTAAAGCATATGTAACAGTGATCCGAGAAAGAGCATTCCTGCGAGACGCGCCAACTCGTAAGAAGATCAGACGAGTACTTGTTCCCAAGAATGATATCGAAAACCTCCCTTCTATTGGAGGTAAGAAAGGTAGGTTCGCTCCCTCTGTTAGCAATAACTAAGTCTTGGGCCAGAATAAAATCAAAAAGTGACTCACCTCGCTCGTTGGTGTCCGTGCTACCCCACACCTCGTGATGGGCATTGGCATCGGCCCCGATGAAGACCGGGACCGGGACAATTCGCTTCCGGTTTGCCTCCATGACCAGCAGCTTTAAAATGTCCGGAGGCGGCGATTGCCCGTGGTCGTGCACCATGTGGCTGCTGACGATCCATGTAGCCATGGTGTTGGTTGAAATGACCATGGCTTCATTGTCCTTGTCGCTGAACCTGTGAAGAAGAAGAGCGTTAATGTTGTTCTTAACAATAATACAGGCTCTGGGTTTACCTCGATCCTGTACGAATACTGTACGTTGCCCGCTGATGCTTTGTCCGCGAACCTGATCATATACGACCCACGGCTCCTGGATCAGTACGAGTTCCTCTCCTTTTTGAGTCAGGTGGAGGATCAGGGCTGCCGAGGCAGCTATTGCGTGGTGAAGGTTAATCTGTAATACCCTCACCATTCACGGAGGTGGCCATCATCGTTACGTTGGCGTCCTCCTCATCAGACAGAGGAGAATCCCCAACGTCGTCGGTATTCACTACCTGACGTCCGCAAAAGCTACCAACCGATTCTGAGGCCGAAGCGTAGCTCTCCCCATCATCGAAGGTGAGATCGGATTCGGTCTGTGTGGGGGTAGAAAGAGGGCAGAAAGTATTTCACTTGCTCTTGGGCAGGTTAATCTGCTATTTGGATCTTCTTTAGATTTTTTTCTATTGATTGTTTGCAGTTTTATATCAGTAGACTTATTTCTCACTGTTTCGATGTTGAGGTGTTGACTAATTTTTTCTTTCTTATCTTTTCGAGCTCTTTTGCAACGACGCAACCTCGTTAGTTGGCTGGGTGAGTTACAAATTTTTGGTTGCTGTTGCTCAGCTTTTTTGCACTCAATTGTTTTGTGCTTTCCTACGTATTTCACGCATCTAGGTGTTTTGCCACAGTATTTGTTTGTGTCGCCAAAGGATGGGCATGTTATATATTGTGGTATGCGTTTTTTGACATATAGGATCGAGCGTGACAATGCAATTCAGTATAGTTTTAATTTGGTATATCCATTGAATATCAGCAGTATATTCAAAGCTTAATGGAAACAAATCAAGAGGTTTCTTCGTTTAAAATCTCAGTTTATTAATGGCATGCAACGAATTTAATCCTGGTCTCTTCAGGTTGGAAACAATGTCTTTGGGATCATGAGACTGATGAAGATTATAATCAGTAACAGGGAGAATTTGTTTCTTTTCACAATAACACCAGGAGATTTCTGTACTAGAGAGTACTTTTCTGATAGACATGTAGTCATCAATATCAAATGTCGTAACTTTAAAGTCTCCATTGTTTAGCAGTTAAATAAAAAATTAAATTGTATAGAGGTTGATACTCGGTAAGAATTCATTTAGAACTCTGTGGTTGCGCTCTAGTAAGCCTATGGTATCGAAAATTTTTGTTGTATGTTGAGGAATGCACATATATTTGACATAAGTTCATTTGTAGATTCTGTCCCTCTATCTGATTTGATTACTTTAAATTGTCCGTATATGAGAAGTAACTGTTCAACTAGTGTTTTGGCTGTTGTGTGGGCATCTTTTGTTATCATTGGATGTGCGATTACAAATTTTGTCAGCTTGCACTGCATAGTTAGTATGTAGCGATATTCGTTTGACATTTTTAATGGTCTTACGATGTCGATTGCTATGACGTCGAAACTGCGGTTAAGAGTGTCTGTTATGGTTTGTGGTTCTTTGGTGTGTCTTGTTTGTTTACACTTCGCGCACATGTCAAAGTTGGATACGAATTTCTTTATCATCTTGTTCATGTTTTTCCAAATGAATTTCTGTTTTAGTTTGAGTATAGTTTTACGTACTCCGGGATGTACTGTTTTATGACTGTCAGAAAATGCATATCTACGATTCACAACATAGGCAACGCAAACGCGGTATACCTTTTAGTAAATTTATATGCTGTTGTATTTAATTTTAAAAAGACTTGAATAGACGTTTATATGAATTACTTCCGATCGGTCGTGTCTTTTTTTGTTTAGCAGAGATAACTAACAAAGGTTATGGGCCCATATCACGTGGTTCGCTATTGATGTCCTTTGTATAGGGGTCCTTGCGTCGGTCGCCAATGCGCCTTTTGCAGCCGGTAAAGGCGCTGGCGTGATCAAGCACACTGATGGCTATTAAAGGCGCTCAAAGCTGCCAAATAAAACACGCTTGATATACGTTCAAAACACAAGAGAGCTTTAGTGCTTCAAATCATAAGTCTTATATACTATTTTACAATGAATACTTACAGTCTAGGTAAGCGCCTTTGTGTTGCTCCAGTTACGCAATTGGTGGTTGGTGTCAGAGGATTAAGCCAACTGACCTATTGAATATAAGAATACTGACGATGCGTTTTATAGGCCAACGGGCGTCGTCAACTCGATTGCAGAACTGTAACACCGTAGAAGTTCTCATAATGATTATTCATAAATCACTATTTATTTGTATTACTCACATCCTAAAACTATGTGCTCACTTAATACTACTTCTTAAAGCTAACTACCCCAAAGGTGTAGTGTCTATTAGGAGTTGGTGGTGTGAGTCAACTACACGCAAGTAGCTTGATCCCTGTCAATTAATTTAAATTGTGCATTTGTGCAAATAAATAATGAGTTTAATTATTATTATTATTATTATTATTTAATTATTAGAGTGTTAATTGCATGTTAAATATCGAGAGACTCGAATTAAATTAAGTTAAAATTAAAAACAAATCAAATTGCATTATAAATTCAAAAATTCAAACAAATTGAAAAGTGATATAAACAAGGGTTTGCAACGGTCACGGTTGAGCGTGCTGCGCTCTCCTACTCAGCGCGAGCGCTCTCTCCCAGCGCATGTGCCCCCAAAGAGTGTCGGCAGTGCCCCCTCAACCTGACTTTTCGCTACCATTGCCCGAAGCGCTAGAGAAGTGCTCTGAAAATATGGACGCGAGCTCTTCAAGCTTGCTCCATTCGCTACCTGAAGTGAAGTCGTGCAGCGACTCCAAACGTTGGAACAGCCTAGATGTACTCGGTGTTTCGCGGGCCCCTTCATCTGGGCCCCCTCAAGTGGTCGGCTCCGCTGAGTCGCTCGCTTCTATACAGAGACACGTGCAACTAAACTCGTCTTGGAGTGCACAATGCCGTACTCCGCAGCCAAAAACACCTACACAAACTCACAAACAGCAATCACTTATATTAAACTCCAGCACAAACAACAACAATAAGCTCTCTCAAAATGTTATGAAATATCTTCCTCCCAGAGTAAGTACCAGCAAAAAACGCATTACTCAAAACTTTGCACACACTGATGGAGCTGCAGTGGAAACATTATTGCCGGCAATACAGACATGACTTGATCGCTACATTCTCGTGCAATCAAAGAGAAAACTAACCTCAAAATAAAAGTAATAGCCAATCCGCAAAAATTCTAAGAGCAGAACAAGAAATTCCTGTGGGTGGAAATAGATTTGCTCTTTTGCGACAAATAGCGGTTCTGACACTACCACAGCCAAACCATCTAAACCACCACCTATATATTTGAGAGAACAGAGCACAAACAAGATAGTCGCTGAATTACCGCGTCCAGTAGGTATCGATTTCTACATCGTGTCAATAATTAATTGTGCCATAAAAGAGACGAAGATCCAAGCAGCCACTGAAGACAGCTTCCCCAAAATTATTGCTTATTTTGAAGGTAGCAATAAAAAATTCTATACTTACCAACTGGAAAGTAGTAGAGGCTTATTCGTATATCCCCCAACCGCTATAGACAGCAATGTTGACTGCAATGAAGTCAAAGAGGCATTGAAAAGTTCAGGCTTTCCCACCATATCGGTTTTCAATATAAAACACTGAAACAATATCCCCCAACCGCTATTCAAAATTGGACTTGAGCCAGAAACGAAAAAGCTACCAAAAAATGATGTTCATCCAATATACGATCTTAGGTATCTTCTACACCGAAGAATTGTAGTTGAGGAACCCCGTAAAAGGTAAGGTCCAGTGCAGTGCCCTCAATTGTCAGGAATACGGTCACACCAAGTCGTATTCCACTTTAACACCAATTAGTGTAGTTTGGGGGGATCGACTCTCAACATCTTAATGCTCTCGTGACAAAAGTAACACTGCACCAAAAAAGTGTAGGAATTGCTCTGGTAATCACACGGCCAACTATCGGAGGTGCTCCGTCTTTAAAAAAAGGAGAACTAAATCGTCTCAAATGCAAGGACCAGAACGACGTGTAGAAGAAAACCCTGTTCAACACGCTCCAGCTAATATCGTTCCAAACAGCACATTGATTGGAAAGCCATCATATTCCGAAATTGCTAGAGGTATACCAAACGAACAATCCAAAGAGACATCTTTCTCTCCGTCGTTAGAAGCTCTCATTACGAATTAAACCTGCAGCATGACTCAATTTATGAACACTATGCAAAATATGTTTCAAGAATTTGTCAAATCGCAAAATCAGTTCATGCAATTACTTTTATAAAAGAATGACCTCTTTTAAAATACGTCATTGGAATGCCAGCGGCGTTTGCAAAACGCAAAAACCAAGTTCTAAATTTCCTGCGGACAAATAAAATTGACATACTACTGCTATCTGAAAACCCATTTAACCTCAAACAACTATTTTAAACTACCAGGCTAAAAATTTTACAACACAAGTCGACTAGACGATAAAGCACGTGGTGGAATAGGAATTGTAGTTAAAAATCATCTTAAACACATTGCAATCGAAGAATACTCAAAAGAGTACATACAAGCAACATCGGTCTCGCTGCAGTGCTGGGGTGATGAAATTATAATAAGCGCAGTGTATTGTCCTGCAAGGTACAACATGACTGAAGGTCAATTTCTTGATTTTTTCAACACTAGGCTCAAAATTTTTGGCAGCAGGAGACTAATGCCAAGCATACGCTTTAGGGCTCTCGACTTATAAACCCAAAAGAAGGCAGCTGTACTCTGTTATAATTAATACGACAAATAAACAATCTACTGGCAAACCCACCTACTGGCCATTTGATTCTAGCAAATTTCCGGACCTAATTGATTTTGGCGTCACTAGAAACATTGGCATTCACCCGATTGACTCAGCCCGGAGTCTGCTTGTCTCGGGCGAGCTTTCTATGCTGCCACAGACGTCTCGCCAAGACTCTTTTGGATGTCCTAACAGTATACTTGAGTTCCCTTTGTTTATCCTTGAAAGGCAGCCAGTCATTGGCTCTGCTGAAGAGCTTGCGGCATTCTTTTCGTAGCTCAGCAATTTCCGAATTCCACCAAGGGAGTTTTTGGGTTTGCCTCTAGGCTTCGGGGAGTTGCAGGCTGATTTGGCAGCAGAGTTAAACAGTGCTGTAATAGCTTGAACCACTCGATCTATATCGATGTGATTGTTGATAGTGAGAGTAGTCGACTGCAGACCCGACTTCATAATGGCCTGGAACTTTGTCCACTCAGTTCGTTTTCTGTTAATATGCGTTTTACACTCTGCAGAATCTAAGGGATCCGAGATCCCAATCTTAAAGCATATGTAACAGTGATCCGAGAAAGAGCATTCCTGCGAGACGCGCCAACTCGTAAGAAGATCAGACGAGTACTTGTTCCCAAGAATGATATCGAAAACCTCCCTTCTATTGGAGGTAAGAAAGGTAGGTTCGCTCCCTCTGTTAGCAATAACTAAGTCTTGGGCCAGAATAAAATCAAAAAGTGACTCACCTCGCTCGTTGGTGTCCGTGCTACCCCACACCTCGTGATGGGCATTGGCATCGGCCCCGATGAAGACCGGGACCGGGACAATTCGCTTCCGGTTTGCCTCCATGACCAGCAGCTTTAAAATGTCCGGAGGCGGCGATTGCCCGTGGTCGTGCACCATGTGGCTGCTGACGATCCATGTAGCCATGGTGTTGGTTGAAATGACCATGGCTTCATTGTCCTTGTCGCTGAACCTGTGAAGAAGAAGAGCGTTAATGTTGTTCTTAACAATAATACAGGCTCTGGGTTTACCTCGATCCTGTACGAATACTGTACGTTGCCCGCTGATGCTTTGTCCGCGAACCTGATCATATACGACCCACGGCTCCTGGATCAGTACGAGTTCCTCTCCTTTTTGAGTCAGGTGGAGGATCAGGGCTGCCGAGGCAGCTATTGCGTGGTGAAGGTTAATCTGTAATACCCTCACCATTCACGGAGGTGGCCATCATCGTTACGTTGGCGTCCTCCTCATCAGACAGAGGAGAATCCCCAACGTCGTCGGTATTCACTACCTGACGTCCGCAAAAGCTACCAACCGATTCTGAGGCCGAAGCGTAGCTCTCCCCATCATCGAAGGTGAGATCGGATTCGGTCTGTGTGGGGGTAGAAAGAGGGCAGAAAGTATTTCACTTGCTCTTGGGCAGGTTAATCTGCTATTTGGATCTTCTTTAGATTTTTTTCTATTGATTGTTTGCAGTTTTATATCAGTAGACTTATTTCTCACTGTTTCGATGTTGAGGTGTTGACTAATTTTTTCTTTCTTATCTTTTCGAGCTCTTTTGCAACGACGCAACCTCGTTAGTTGGCTGGGTGAGTTACAAATTTTTGGTTGCTGTTGCTCAGCTTTTTTGCACTCAATTGTTTTGTGCTTTCCTACGTATTTCACGCATCTAGGTGTTTTGCCACAGTATTTGTTTGTGTCGCCAAAGGATGGGCATGTTATATATTGTGGTATGCGTTTTTTGACATATAGGATCGAGCGTGACAATGCAATTCAGTATAGTTTTAATTTGGTATATCCATTGAATATCAGCAGTATATTCAAAGCTTAATGGAAACAAATCAAGAGGTTTCTTCGTTTAAAATCTCAGTTTATTAATGGCATGCAACGAATTTAATCCTGGTCTCTTCAGGTTGGAAACAATGTCTTTGGGATCATGAGACTGATGAAGATTATAATCAGTAACAGGGAGAATTTGTTTCTTTTCACAATAACACCAGGAGATTTCTGTACTAGAGAGTACTTTTCTGATAGACATGTAGTCATCAATATCAAATGTCGTAACTTTAAAGTCTCCATTGTTTAGCAGTTAAATAAAAAATTAAATTGTATAGAGGTTGATACTCGGTAAGAATTCATTTAGAACTCTGTGGTTGCGCTCTAGTAAGCCTATGGTATCGAAAATTTTTGTTGTATGTTGAGGAATGCACATATATTTGACATAAGTTCATTTGTAGATTCTGTCCCTCTATCTGATTTGATTACTTTAAATTGTCCGTATATGAGAAGTAACTGTTCAACTAGTGTTTTGGCTGTTGTGTGGGCATCTTTTGTTATCATTGGATGTGCGATTACAAATTTTGTCAGCTTGCACTGCATAGTTAGTATGTAGCGATATTCGTTTGACATTTTTAATGGTCTTACGATGTCGATTGCTATGACGTCGAAACTGCGGTTAAGAGTGTCTGTTATGGTTTGTGGTTCTTTGGTGTGTCTTGTTTGTTTACACTTCGCGCACATGTCAAAGTTGGATACGAATTTCTTTATCATCTTGTTCATGTTTTTCCAAATGAATTTCTGTTTTAGTTTGAGTATAGTTTTACGTACTCCGGGATGTACTGTTTTATGACTGTCAGAAAATGCATATCTACGATTCACAACATAGGCAACGCAAACGCGGTATACCTTTTAGTAAATTTATATGCTGTTGTATTTAATTTTAAAAAGACTTGAATAGACGTTTATATGAATTACTTCCGATCGGTCGTGTCTTTTTTTGTTTAGCAGAGATAACTAACAAAGGTTATGGGCCCATATCACGTGGTTCGCTATTGATGTCCTTTGTATAGGGGTCCTTGCGTCGGTCGCCAATGCGCCTTTTGCAGCCGGTAAAGGCGCTGGCGTGATCAAGCACACTGATGGCTATTAAAGGCGCTCAAAGCTGCCAAATAAAACACGCTTGATATACGTTCAAAACACAAGAGAGCTTTAGTGCTTCAAATCATAAGTCTTATATACTATTTTACAATGAATACTTACAGTCTAGGTAAGCGCCTTTGTGTTGCTCCAGTTACGCAATTGGTGGTTGGTGTCAGAGGATTAAGCCAACTGACCTATTGAATATAAGAATACTGACGATGCGTTTTATAGGCCAACGGGCGTCGTCAACTCGATTGCAGAACTGTAACACCGTAGAAGTTCTCATAATGATTATTCATAAATCACTATTTATTTGTATTACTCACATCCTAAAACTATGTGCTCACTTAATACTACTTCTTAAAGCTAACTACCCCAAAGGTGTAGTGTCTATTAGGAGTTGGTGGTGTGAGTCAACTACACGCAAGTAGCTTGATCCCTGTCAATTAATTTAAATTGTGCATTTGTGCAAATAAATAATGAGTTTAATTATTATTATTATTATTATTATTTAATTATTAGAGTGTTAATTGCATGTTAAATATCGAGAGACTCGAATTAAATTAAGTTAAAATTAAAAACAAATCAAATTGCATTATAAATTCAAAAATTCAAACAAATTGAAAAGTGATATAAACAAGGGTTTGCAACGGTCACGGTTGAGCGTGCTGCGCTCTCCTACTCAGCGCGAGCGCTCTCTCCCAGCGCATGTGCCCCCAAAGAGTGTCGGCAGTGCCCCCTCAACCTGACTTTTCGCTACCATTGCCCGAAGCGCTAGAGAAGTGCTCTGAAAATATGGACGCGAGCTCTTCAAGCTTGCTCCATTCGCTACCTGAAGTGAAGTCGTGCAGCGACTCCAAACGTTGGAACAGCCTAGATGTACTCGGTGTTTCGCGGGCCCCTTCATCTGGGCCCCCTCAAGTGGTCGGCTCCGCTGAGTCGCTCGCTTCTATACAGAGACACGTGCAACTAAACTCGTCTTGGAGTGCACAATGCCGTACTCCGCAGCCAAAAACACCTACACAAACTCACAAACAGCAATCACTTATATTAAACTCCAGCACAAACAACAACAATAAGCTCTCTCAAAATGTTATGAAATATCTTCCTCCCAGAGTAAGTACCAGCAAAAAACGCATTACTCAAAACTTTGCACACACTGATGGAGCTGCAGTGGAAACATTATTGCCGGCAATACAGACAGGACTTGATCGCTACATTCTCGTGCAATCAAAGAGAAAACTAACCTCAAAATAAAAGTAATAGCCAATCCGCAAAAATTCTAAGAGCAGAACAAGAAATTCCTGTGGGTGGAAATAGATTTGCTCTTTTGCGACAAATAGCGGTTCTGACACTACCACAGCCAAACCATCTAAACCACCACCTATATATTTGAGAGAACAGAGCACAAACAAGATAGTCGCTGAATTACCGCGTCCAGTAGGTATCGATTTCTACATCGTGTCAATAATTAATTGTGCCATAAAAGAGACGAAGATCCAAGCAGCCACTGAAGACAGCTTCCTCAAAATTATTGCTTATTTTGAAGGTAGCAATAAAAAATTCTATACTTACCAACTGGAAAGTAGTAGAGGCTTATTCGTATATCCCCCAACCGCTATAGACAGCAATGTTGACTGCAATGAAGTCAAAGAGGCATTGAAAACTTCAGGCTTTCCCACCATATCGGTTTTCAATATAAAACACTGAAACAATATCCCCCAACCGCTATTCAAAATTGGACTTGAGCCAGAAACGAAAAAGCTACCAAAAAATGATGTTCATCCAATATACGATCTTAGGTATCTTCTACACCGAAGAATTGTAGTTGAGGAACCCCGTAAAAGGTAAGGTCCAGTGCAGTGCCCTCAATTGTCAGGAATACGGTCACACCAAGTCGTATTCCACTTTAACACCAATTAGTGTAGTTTGGGGGGATCGACTCTCAACATCTTAATGCTCTCGTGACAAAAGTAACACTGCACCAAAAAAGTGTAGGAATTGCTCTGGTAATCACACGGCCAACTATCGGAGGTGCTCCGTCTTTAAAAAAAGGAGAACTAAATCGTCTCAAATGCAAGGACCAGAACGACGTGTAGAAGAAAACCCTGTTCAACACGCTCCAGCTAATATCGTTCCAAACAGCACATTGATTGGAAAGCCATCATATTCCGAAATTGCTAGAGGTATACCAAACGAACAATCCAAAGAGACATCTTTCTCTCCGTCGTTAGAAGCTCTCATTACGAATTAAACCTGCAGCATGACTCAATTTATGAACACTATGCAAAATATGTTTCAAGAATTTGTCAAATCGCAAAATCAGTTCATGCAATTACTTTTATAAAAGAATGACCTCTTTTAAAATACGTCATTGGAATGCCAGCGGCGTTTGCAAAACGCAAAAACCAAGTTCTAAATTTCCTGCGGACAAATAAAATTGACATACTACTGCTATCTGAAAACCCATTTAACCTCAAACAACTATTTTAAACTACCAGGCTAAAAATTTTACAACACAAGTCGACTAGACGATAAAGCACGTGGTGGAATAGGAATTGTAGTTAAAAATCATCTTAAACACATTGCAATCGAAGAATACTCAAAAGAGTACATACAAGCAACATCGGTCTCGCTGCAGTGCTGGGGTGATGAAATTATAATAAGCGCAGTGTATTGTCCTGCAAGGTACAACATGACTGAAGGTCAATTTCTTGATTTTTTCAACACTAGGCTCAAAATTTTTGGCAGCAGGAGACTAATGCCAAGCATACGCTTTAGGGCTCTCGACTTATAAACCCAAAAGAAGGCAGCTGTACTCTGTTATAATTAATACGACAAATAAACAATCTACTGGCAAACCCACCTACTGGCCATTTGATTCTAGCAAATTTCCGGACCTAATTGATTTTGGCGTCACTAGAAACATTGGCATTCACCCGATTGACTCAGCCCGGAGTCTGCTTGTCTCGGGCGAGCTTTCTATGCTGCCACAGACGTCTCGCCAAGACTCTTTTGGATGTCCTAACAGTATACTTGAGTTCCCTTTGTTTATCCTTGAAAGGCAGCCAGTCATTGGCTCTGTTGAAGAGCTTGCGGCATTCTTTTCGTAGCTCAGCAATTTCCGAATTCCACCAAGGGGGTTTTTGGGTTTGCCTCTAGGCTTCGGGGAGTTGCAGGCTGATTTGGCAGCAGAGTTAAACAGTGCTGTAATAGCTTGAACCACTCGATCTATATCGATGTGATTGTTGATAGTGAGAGTAGTCGACTGCAGACCCGACTTCATAATGGCCTGGAACTTTGTCCACTCAGTTCGTTTTCTGTTAATATGCGTTTTACACTCTGCAGAATCTAAGGGATCCGAGATCCCAATCTTAAAGCATATGTAACAGTGATCCGAGAAGGAGCATTCCTGCGAGACGCGCCAACTCGTAAGAAGATCAGACGAGTACTTGTTCCCAAGAATGATATCGAAAACCTCCCTTCTATTGGAGGTAAGAAAGGTAGGTTCGCTCCCTCTGTTAGCAATAACTAAGTCTTGGGCCAGAATAAAATCAAAAAGTGACTCACCTCGCTCGTTGGTGTCCGTGCTACCCCACACCTCGTGATGGGCATTGGCATCGGCCCCGATGAAGACCGGGACCGGGACAATTCGCTTCCGGTTTGCCTCCATGACCAGCAGCTTTAAAATGTCCGGAGGCGGCGATTGCCCGTGGTCGTGCACCATGTGGCTGCTGACGATCCATGTAGCCATGGTGTTGGTTGAAATGACCATGGCTTCATTGTCCTTGTCGCTGAACCTGTGAAGAAGAAGAGCGTTAATGTTGTTCTTAACAATAATACAGGCTCTGGGTTTACCTCGATCCTGTACGAATACTGTACGTTGCCCGCTGATGCTTTGTCCGCGAACCTGATCATATACGACCCACGGCTCCTGGATCAGTACGAGTTCCTCTCCTTTTTGAGTCAGGTGGAGGATCAGGGCTGCCGAGGCAGCTATTGCGTGGTGAAGGTTAATCTGTAATACCCTCACCATTCACGGAGGTGGCCATCATCGTTACGTTGGCGTCCTCCTCATCAGACAGAGGAGAATCCCCAACGTCGTCGGTATTCACTACCTGACGTCCGCAAAAGCTACCAACCGATTCTGAGGCCGAAGCGTAGCTCTCCCCATCATCGAAGGTGAGATCGGATTCGGTCTGTGTGGGGGTAGAAAGAGGGCAGAAAGTATTTCACTTGCTCTTGGGCAGGTTAATCTGCTATTTGGATCTTCTTTAGATTTTTTTCTATTGATTGTTTGCAGTTTTATATCAGTAGACTTATTTCTCAATGTTTCGATGCTGAGGTGTTGACTAATTTTTTCTTTCTTATCTTTTCGAGCTCTTTTGCAACGACGCAACCTCGTTAGTTGGCTGGGTGAGTTACAAATTTTTGGTTGCTGTTGCTCAGCTTTTTTGCACTCAATTGTTTTGTGCTTTCCTACGTATTTCACGCATCTAGGTGTTTTGCCACAGTATTTGTTTGTGTCGCCAAAGGATGGGCATGTTATATATTGTGGTATGCGTTTTTTGACATATAGGATCGAGCGTGACAATGCAATTCAGTATAGTTTTAATTTGGTATATCCATTGAATATCAGCAGTATATTCAAAGCTTAATGGAAACAAATCAAGAGGTTTCTTCGTTTAAAATCTCAGTTTATTAATGGCATGCAACGAATTTAATCCTGGTCTCTTCAGGTTGGAAACAATGTCTTTGGGATCATGAGACTGATGAAGATTATAATAACAGGGAGAATTTGTTTCTTTTCACAATAACACCAGGAGATTTCTGTACTAGAGAGTACTTTTCTGATAGACATGTAGTCATCAATATCAAATGTCGTAACTTTAAAGTCTCCATTGTTTAGCAGTTAAATAAAAAATTAAATTGTATAGAGGTTGATACTCGGTAAGAATTCATTTAGAACTCTGTGGTTGCGCTCTAGTAAGCCTATGGTATCGAAAATTTTTGTTGTATGTTGAGGAATGCACATATATTTGACATAAGTTCATTTGTAGATTCTGTCCCTCTATCTGATTTGATTACTTTAAATTGTCCGTATATGAGAAGTAACTGTTCAACTAGTGTTTTGGCTGTTGTGTGGGCATCTTTTGTTATCATTGGATGTGCGATTACAAATTTTGTCACCTTGCACTGCATAGTTAGTATGTAGCGATATTCGTTTGACATTTTTAATGGTCTTACGATGTCGATTGCTATGACGTCGAAACTGCGGTTAAGAGTGTCTGTTATGGTTTGTGGTTCTTTGGTGTGTCTTGTTTGTTTACACTTCGCGCACATGTCAAAGTTGGATACGAATTTCTTTATCATCTTGTTCATGTTTTTCCAAATGAATTTCTGTTTTAGTTTGAGTATAGTTTTACGTACTCCGGGATGTACTGTTTTATGACTGTCAGAAAATGCATATCTACGATTCACAACATAGGCAACGCAAACGCGGTATACCTTTTAGTAAATTTATATGCTGTTGTATTTAATTTTAAAAAGACTTGAATAGACGTTTATATGAATTACTTCCGATCGGTCGTGTCTTTTTTTGTTTAGCAGAAATAACTAACAAAGGTTATGGGCCCATATGACGTGGTTCGCTATTGATGTCCTTTGTATAGGGGTCCTTGCGTCGGTCGCCAATGCGCCTTTTGCAGCCGGTAAAGGCGCTGGCGTGATCAAGCACACTGATGGCTATTAAAGGCGCTCAAAGCTGCCAAATAAAACACGCTTGATATACGTTCAAAACACAAGAGAGCTTTAGTGCTTCAAATCATAAGTCTTATATACTATTTTACAATGAATACTTACAGTCTAGGTAAGCGCCTTTGTGTTGCTCCAGTTACGCAATTGGTGGTTGGTGTCAGAGGATTAAGCCAACTGACCTATTGAATATAAGAATACTGACGATGCGTTTTATAGGCCAACGGGCGTCGTCAACTCGATTGCAGAACTGTAACACCGTAGAAGTTCTCATAATGATTATTCATAAATCACTATTTATTTGTATTACTCACATCCTAAAACTATGTGCTCACTTAATACTACTTCTTAAAGCTAACTACCCCAAAGGTGTAGTGTCTATTAGGAGTTGGTGGTGTGAGTCAACTACACGCAAGTAGCTTGATCCCTGTCAATTAATTTAAATTGTGCATTTGTGCAAATAAATAATGAGTTTAATTATTATTATTATTATTATTTAATTATTAGAGTGTTAATTGCATGTTAAATATCGAGAGACTCGAATTAAATTAAGTTAAAATTAAAAACAAATCAAATTGCATTATAAATTCAAAAATTCAAACAAATTGAAAAGTGATATAAACAAGGGTTTGCAACGGTCACGGTTGAGCGTGCTGCGCTCTCCTACTCAGCGCGAGCGCTCTCTCCCAGCGCATGTGCCCCCAAAGAGTGTCGGCAGTGCCCCCTCAACCTGACTTTTCGCTACCATTGCCCGAAGCGCTAGAGAAGTGCTCTGAAAATATGGACGCGAGCTCTTCAAGCTTGCTCCATTCGCTACCTGAAGTGAAGTCGTGCAGCGACTCCAAACGTTGGAACAGCCTAGATGTACTCGGTGTTTCGCGGGCCCCTTCATCTGGGCCCCCTCAAGTGGTCGGCTCCGCTGAGTCGCTCGCTTCTATACAGAGACACGTGCAACTAAACTCGTCTTGGAGTGCACAATGCCGTACTCCGCAGCCAAAAACACCTACACAAACTCACAAACAGCAATCACTTATATTAAACTCCAGCACAAACAACAACAATAAGCTCTCTCAAAATGTTATGAAATATCTTCCTCCCAGAGTAAGTACCAGCAAAAAACGCATTACTCAAAACTTTGCACACACTGATGGAGCTGCAGTGGAAACATTATTGCCGGCAATACAGACAGGACTTGATCGCTACATTCTCGTGCAATCAAAGAGAAAACTAACCTCAAAATAAAAGTAATAGCCAATCCGCAAAAATTCTAAGAGCAGAACAAGAAATTCCTGTGGGTGGAAATAGATTTGCTCTTTTGCGACAAATAGCGGTTCTGACACTACCACAGCCAAACCATCTAAACCACCACCTATATATTTGAGAGAACAGAGCACAAACAAGATAGTCGCTGAATTACCGCGTCCAGTAGGTATCGATTTCTACATCGTGTCAATAATTAATTGTGCCATAAAAGAGACGAAGATCCAAGCAGCCACTGAAGACAGCTTCCCCAAAATTATTGCTTATTTTGAAGGTAGCAATAAAAAATTCTATACTTACCAACTGGAAAGTAGTAGAGGCTTATTCGTATATCCCCCAACCGCTATAGACAGCAATGTTGACTGCAATGAAGTCAAAGAGGCATTGAAAAGTTCAGGCTTTCCCACCATATCGGTTTTCAATATAAAACACTGAAACAATATCCCCCAACCGCTATTCAAAATTGGACTTGAGCCAGAAACGAAAAAGCTACCAAAAAATGATGTTCATCCAATATACGATCTTAGGTATCTTCTACACCGAAGAATTGTAGTTGAGGAACCCCGTAAAAGGTAAGGTCCAGTGCAGTGCCCTCAATTGTCAGGAATACGGTCACACCAAGTCGTATTCCACTTTAACACCAATTAGTGTAGTTTGGGGGGATCGACTCTCAACATCTTAATGCTCTCGTGACAAAAGTAACACTGCACCAAAAAAGTGTAGGAATTGCTCTGGTAATCACACGGCCAACTATCGGAGGTGCTCCGTCTTTAAAAAAAGGAGAACTAAATCGTCTCAAATGCAAGGACCAGAACGACGTGTAGAAGAAAACCCTGTTCAACACGCTCCAGCTAATATCGTTCCAAACAGCACATTGATTGGAAAGCCATCATATTCCGAAATTGCTAGAGGTATACCAAACGAACAATCCAAAGAGACATCTTTCTCTCCGTCGTTAGAAGCTCTCATTACGAATTAAACCTGCAGCATGACTCAATTTATGAACACTATGCAAAATATGTTTCAAGAATTTGTCAAATCGCAAAATCAGTTCATGCAATTACTTTTATAAAAGAATGACCTCTTTTAAAATACGTCATTGGAATGCCAGCGGCGTTTGCAAAACGCAAAAACCAAGTTCTAAATTTCCTGCGGACAAATAAAATTGACATACTACTGCTATCTGAAAACCCATTTAACCTCAAACAACTATTTTAAACTACCAGGCTAAAAATTTTACAACACAAGTCGACTAGACGATAAAGCACGTGGTGGAATAGGAATTGTAGTTAAAAATCATCTTAAACACATTGCAATCGAAGAATACTCAAAAGAGTACATACAAGCAACATCGGTCTCGCTGCAGTGCTGGGGTGATGAAATTATAATAAGCGCAGTGTATTGTCCTGCAAGGTACAACATGACTGAAGGTCAATTTCTTGATTTTTTCAACACTAGGCTCAAAATTTTTGGCAGCAGGAGACTAATGCCAAGCATACGCTTTAGGGCTCTCGACTTATAAACCCAAAAGAAGGCAGCTGTACTCTGTTATAATTAATACGACAAATAAACAATCTACTGGCAAACCCACCTACTGGCCATTTGATTCTAGCAAATTTCCGGACCTAATTGATTTTGGCGTCACTAGAAACATTGGCATTCACCCGATTGACTCAGCCCGGAGTCTGCTTGTCTCGGGCGAGCTTTCTATGCTGCCACAGACGTCTCGCCAAGACTCTTTTGGATGTCCTAACAGTATACTTGAGTTCCCTTTGTTTATCCTTGAAAGGCAGCCAGTCATTGGCTCTGTTGAAGAGCTTGCGGCATTCTTTTCGTAGCTCAGCAATTTCCGAATTCCACCAAGGGGGTTTTTGGGTTTGCCTCTAGGCTTCGGGGAGTTGCAGGCTGATTTGGCAGCAGAGTTAAACAGTGCTGTAATAGCTTGAACCACTCGATCTATATCGATGTGATTGTTGATAGTGAGAGTAGTCGACTGCAGACCCGACTTCATAATGGCCTGGAACTTTGTCCACTCAGTTCGTTTTCTGTTAATATGCGTTTTACACTCTGCAGAATCTAAGGGATCCGAGATCCCAATCTTAAAGCATATGTAACAGTGATCCGAGAAGGAGCATTCCTGCGAGACGCGCCAACTCGTAAGAAGATCAGACGAGTACTTGTTCCCAAGAATGATATCGAAAACATCCCTTCTATTGGAGGTAAGAAAGGTAGGTTCGCTCCCTCTGTTAGCAATAACTAAGTCTTGGGCCAGAATAAAATCAAAAAGTGACTCACCTCGCTCGTTGGTGTCCGTGCTACCCCACACCTCGTGATGGGCATTGGCATCGGCTCCGATGAAGACCGGGACCGGGACAATTCGCTTCCGGTTTGCCTCCATGACCAGCAGCTTTAAAATGTCCGGAGGCGGCGATTGCCCGTGGTCGTGCACCATGTGGCTGCTGACGATCCATGTAGCCATGGTGTTGGTTGAAATGACCATGGCTTCATTGTCCTTGTCGCTGAACCTGTGAAGAAGAAGAGCGTTAATGTTGTTCTTAACAATAATACAGGCTCTGGGTTTACCTCGATCCTGTACGAATACTGTACGTTGCCCGCTGATGCTTTGTCCGCGAACCTGATCATATACGACCCACGGCTCCTGGATCAGTACGAGTTCCTCTCCTTTTTGAGTCAGGTGGAGGATCAGGGCTGCCGAGGCAGCTATTGCGTGGTGAAGGTTAATCTGTAATACCCTCACCATTCACGGAGGTGGCCATCATCGTTACGTTGGCGTCCTCCTCATCAGACAGAGGAGAATCCCCAACGTCGTCGGTATTCACTACCTGACGTCCGCAAAAGCTACCAACCGATTCTGAGGCCGAAGCGTAGCTCTCCCCATCATCGAAGGTGAGATCGGATTCGGTCTGTGTGGGGGTAGAAAGAGGGCAGAAAGTATTTCACTTGCTCTTGGGCAGGTTAATCTGCTATTTGGATCTTCTTTAGATTTTTTTCTATTGATTGTTTGCAGTTTTATATCAGTAGACTTATTTCTCACTGTTTCGATATTGAGGTGTTGACTAATTTTTTCTTTCTTATCTTTTCGAGCTCTTTTGCAACGACGCAACCTCGTTAGTTGGCTGGGTGAGTTACAAATTTTTGGTTGCTGTTGCTCAGCTTTTTTGCACTCAATTGTTTTGTGCTTTCCTACGTATTTCACGCATCTAGGTGTTTTGCCACAGTATTTGTTTGTGTCGCCAAAGGATGGGCATGTTATATATTGTGGTATGCGTTTTTTGACATATAGGATCGAGCGTGACAATGCAATTCAGTATAGTTTTAATTTGGTATATCCATTGAATATCAGCAGTATATTCAAAGCTTAATGGAAACAAATCAAGAGGTTTCTTCGTTTAAAATCTCAGTTTATTAATGGCATGCAACGAATTTAATCCTGGTCTCTTCAGGTTGGAAACAATGTCTTTGGGATCATGAGACTGATGAAGATTATAATAACAGGGAGAATTTGTTTCTTTTCACAATAACACCAGGAGATTTCTGTACTAGAGAGTACTTTTCTGATAGACATGTAGTCATCAATATCAAATGTCGTAACTTTAAAGTCTCCATTGTTTAGCAGTTAAATAAAAAATTAAATTGTATAGAGGTTGATACTCGGTAAGAATTCATTTAGAACTCTGTGGTTGCGCTCTAGTAAGCCTATGGTATCGAAAATTTTTGTTGTATGTTGAGGAATGCACATATATTTGACATAAGTTCATTTGTAGATTCTGTCCCTCTATCTGATTTGATTACTTTAAATTGTCCGTATATGAGAAGTAACTGTTCAACTAGTGTTTTGGCTGTTGTGTGGGCATCTTTTGTTATCATTGGATGTGCGATTACAAATTTTGTCAGCTTGCACTGCATAGTTAGTATGTAGCGATATTCGTTTGACATTTTTAATGGTCTTACGATGTCGATTGCTATGACGTCGAAACTGCGGTTAAGAGTGTCTGTTATGGTTTGTGGTTCTTTGGTGTGTCTTGTTTGTTTACACTTCGCGCACATGTCAAAGTTGGATACGAATTTCTTTATCATCTTGTTCATGTTTTTCCAAATGAATTTCTGTTTTAGTTTGAGTATAGTTTTACGTACTCCGGGATGTACTGTTTTATGACTGTCAGAAAATGCATATCTACGATTCACAACATAGGCAACGCAAACGCGGTATACCTTTTAGTAAATTTATATGCTGTTGTATTTAATTTTAAAAAGACTTGAATAGACGTTTATATGAATTACTTCCGATCGGTCGTGTCTTTTTTTGTTTAGCAGAGATAACTAACAAAGGTTATGGGCCCATATCACGTGGTTCGCTATTGATGTCCTTTGTATAGGGGTCCTTGCGTCGGTCGCCAATGCGCCTTTTGCAGCCGGTAAAGGCGCTGGCGTGATCAAGCACACTGATGGCTATTAAAGGCGCTCAAAGCTGCCAAATAAAACACGCTTGATATACGTTCAAAACACAAGAGAGCTTTAGTGCTTCAAATCATAAGTCTTATATACTATTTTACAATGAATACTTACAGTCTAGGTAAGCGCCTTTGTGTTGCTCCAGTTACGCAATTGGTGGTTGGTGTCAGAGGATTAAGCCAACTGACCTATTGAATATAAGAATACTGACGATGCGTTTTATAGGCCAACGGGCGTCGTCAACTCGATTGCAGAACTGTAACACCGTAGAAGTTCTCATAATGATTATTCATAAATCACTATTTATTTGTATTACTCACATCCTAAAACTATGTGCTCACTTAATACTACTTCTTAAAGCTAACTACCCCAAAGGTGTAGTGTCTATTAGGAGTTGGTGGTGTGAGTCAACTACACGCAAGTAGCTTGATCCCTGTCAATTAATTTAAATTGTGCATTTGTGCAAATAAATAATGAGTTTAATTATTATTATTATTATTATTATTTAATTATTAGAGTGTTAATTGCATGTTAAATATCGAGAGACTCGAATTAAATTAAGTTAAAATTAAAAACAAATCAAATTGCATTATAAATTCAAAAATTCAAACAAATTGAAAAGTGATATAAACAAGGGTTTGCAACGGTCACGGTTGAGCGTGCTGCGCTCTCCTACTCAGCGCGAGCGCTCTCTCCCAGCGCATGTGCCCCCAAAGAGTGTCGGCAGTGCCCCCTCAACCTGACTTTTCGCTACCATTGCCCGAAGCGCTAGAGAAGTGCTCTGAAAATATGGACGCGAGCTCTTCAAGCTTGCTCCATTCGCTACCTGAAGTGAAGTCGTGCAGCGACTCCAAACGTTGGAACAGCCTAGATGTACTCGGTGTTTCGCGGGCCCCTTCATCTGGGCCCCCTCAAGTGGTCGGCTCCGCTGAGTCGCTCGCTTCTATACAGAGACACGTGCAACTAAACTCGTCTTGGAGTGCACAATGCCGTACTCCGCAGCCAAAAACACCTACACAAACTCACAAACAGCAATCACTTATATTAAACTCCAGCACAAACAACAACAATAAGCTCTCTCAAAATGTTATGAAATATCTTCCTCCCAGAGTAAGTACCAGCAAAAAACGCATTACTCAAAACTTTGCACACACTGATGGAGCTGCAGTGGAAACATTATTGCCGGCAATACAGACAGGACTTGATCGCTACATTCTCGTGCAATCAAAGAGAAAACTAACCTCAAAATAAAAGTAATAGCCAATCCGCAAAAATTCTAAGAGCAGAACAAGAAATTCCTGTGGGTGGAAATAGATTTGCTCTTTTGCGACAAATAGCGGTTCTGACACTACCACAGCCAAACCATCTAAACCACCACCTATATATTTGAGAGAACAGAGCACAAACAAGATAGTCGCTGAATTACCGCGTCCAGTAGGTATCGATTTCTACATCGTGTCAATAATTAATTGTGCCATAAAAGAGACGAAGATCCAAGCAGCCACTGAAGACAGCTTCCCCAAAATTATTGCTTATTTTGAAGGTAGCAATAAAAAATTCTATACTTACCAACTGGAAAGTAGTAGAGGCTTATTCGTATATCCCCCAACCGCTATAGACAGCAATGTTGACTGCAATGAAGTCAAAGAGGCATTGAAAAGTTCAGGCTTTCCCACCAAATCGGTTTTCAATATAAAACACTGAAACAATATCCCCCAACCGCTATTCAAAATTGGACTTGAGCCAGAAACGAAAAAGCTACCAAAAAATGATGTTCATCCAATATACGATCTTAGGTATCTTCTACACCGAAGAATTGTAGTTGAGGAACCCCGTAAAAGGTAAGGTCCAGTGCAGTGCCCTCAATTGTCAGGAATACGGTCACACCAAGTCGTATTCCACTTTAACACCAATTAGTGTAGTTTGGGGGGATCGACTCTCAACATCTTAATGCTCTCGTGACAAAAGTAACACTGCACCAAAAAAGTGTAGGAATTGCTCTGGTAATCACACGGCCAACTATCGGAGGTGCTCCGTCTTTAAAAAAAGGAGAACTAAATCGTCTCAAATGCAAGGACCAGAACGACGTGTAGAAGAAAACCCTGTTCAACACGCTCCAGCTAATATCGTTCCAAACAGCACATTGATTGGAAAGCCATCATATTCCGAAATTGCTAGAGGTATACCAAACGAACAATCCAAAGAGACATCTTTCTCTCCGTCGTTAGAAGCTCTCATTACGAATTAAACCTGCAGCATGACTCAATTTATGAACACTATGCAAAATATGTTTCAAGAATTTGTCAAATCGCAAAATCAGTTCATGCAATTACTTTTATAAAAGAATGACCTCTTTTAAAATATGTCATTGGAATGCCAGCGGCGTTTGCAAAACGCAAAAACCAAGTTCTAAATTTCCTGCGGACAAATAAAATAGACATACTACTGCTATCTGAAAACCCATTTAACCTCAAACAACTATTTTAAACTACCAGGCTAAAAATTTTACAACACAAGTCGACTAGACGATAAAGCACGTGGTGGAATAGGAATTGTAGTTAAAAATCATCTTAAACACATTGCAATCGAAGAATACTCAAAAGAGTACATACAAGCAACATCGGTCTCGCTGCTGTGCTGGGGTGATGAAATTATAATAAGCGCAGTGTATTGTCCTGCAAGGTACAACATGACTGAAGGTCAATTTCTTGATTTTTTCAACACTAGGCTCAAAATTTTTGGCAGCAGGAGACTAATGCCAAGCATACGCTTTAGGGCTCTCGACTTATAAACCCAAAAGAAGGCAGCTGTACTCTGTTATAATTAATACGACAAATAAACAATCTACTGGCAAACCCACCTACTGGCCATTTGATTCTAGCAAAATTCCGGACCTAATTGATTTTGGCGTCACTAGAAACATTGGCATTCACCCGATTGACTCAGCCCGGAGTCTGGTTGTCTCGGGCGAGCTTTCTATGCTGCCACAGACGTCTCGCCAAGACTCTTTTGGATGTCCTAACAGTATACTTGAGTTCCCTTTGTTTATCCTTGAAAGGGAGCCAGTCATTGGCTCTGTTGAAGAGCTTGCGGCATTCTTTTCGTAGCTCAGCAATTTCCGAATTCCACCAAGGGGGTTTTTGGGTTTGCCTCTAGGCTTCGGGGAGTTGCAGGCTGATTTGGCAGCAGAGTTAAACAGTGCTGTAATAGCTTGAACCGCTCGATCTATATCGATGTGATTGTTGATAGTGAGAGTAGTCGACTGCAGACCCGACTTCATAATGGCCTGGAACTTTGTCCACTCAGTTCGTTTTCTGTTAATATGCGTTTTACACTCTGCAGAATCTAAGGGATCCGAGATCCCAATCTTAAAGCATATGTAACAGTGATCCGAGAAGGAGCATTCCTGCGAGACGCGCCAACTCGTAAGAAGATCAGACGAGTAATTGTTCCCAAGAATGATATCGAAAACCTCCCTTCTATTGGAGGTAAGAAAGGTAGGTTCGCTCCCTCTGTTAGCAATAACTAAGTCTTGGGCAAGAATAAAATCAAAAAGTGACTCACCTCGCTCGTTGGTGTCCGTGCTACCCCACACCTCGTGATGGGCATTGGCATCGGCCCCGATGAAGACCGGGACCGGGACAATTCGCTTCCGGTTTGCCTCCATGACCAGCAGCTTTAAAATGTCCGGAGGCGGCGATTGCCCGTGGTCGTGCACCATGTGGCTGCTGACGATCCATGTAGCCATGGTGTTGGTTGAAATGACCATGGCTTCATTGTCCTTGTCGCTGAACCTGTGAAGAAGAAGAGCGTTAATGTTGTTCTTAACAATAATACAGGCTCTGGGTTTACCTCGATCCTGTACGAATACTGTACGTTGCCCGCTGATGCTTTGTCCGCGAACCTGATCATATACGACCCACGACTCCTGGATCAGTACGAGTTCCTCTCCTTTTTGAGTCAGGTGGAGGATCAGGGCTGCCGAGGCAGCTATTGCGTGGTGAAGGTTAATCTGTAATACCCTCACCATTCACGGAGGTGGCCATCATCGTTACGTTGGCGTCCTCCTCATCAGACAGAGGAGAATCCCCAACGTCGTCGGTATTCACTACCTGACGTCCGCAAAAGCTACCAACCGATTCTGAGGCCGAAGCGTAGCTCTCCCCATCATCGAAGGTGAGATCGGATTCGGTCTGTGTGGGGGTAGAAAGAGGGCAGAAAGTATTTCACTTGCTCCTGGGCAGGTTAATCTGCTATTTGGATCTTCTTTAGATTTTTTTCTATTGATTGTTTGCAGTTTTATATCAGTAGACTTATTTCTCACTGTTTCGATATTGAGGTGTTGACTAATTTTTTCTTTCTTATCTTTTCGAGCTCTTTTGCAACGACGCAACCTCGTTAGTTGGCTGGGTGAGTTACAAATTTTTGGTTGCTGTTGCTCAGCTTTTTTGCACTCAATTGTTTTGTGCTTTCCTACGTATTTCACGCATCTAGGTGTTTTGCCACAGTATTTGTTTGTGTCGCCAAAGGATGGGCATGTTATATATTGTGGTATGCGTTTTTTGACATATAGGATCGAGCGTGACAATGCAATTCAGTATAGTTTTAATTTGGTATATCCATTGAATATCAGCAGTATATTCAAAGCTTAATGGAAACAAATCAAGAGGTTTCTTCGTTTAAAATCTCAGTTTATTAATGGCATGCAACGAATTTAATCCTGGTCTCTTCAGGTTGGAAACAATGTCTTTGGGATCATGAGACTGATGAAGATTATAATCAGTAACAGGGAAAATTTGTTTCTTTTCACAACAACACCAGGAGATTTCTGTACTAGAGAGTACTTTTCTGATAGACATGTAGTCATCAATATCAAATGTCGTAACTTTAAAGTCTCCATTGTTTAGCAGTTAAATAAAAAATTAAATTGTATAGAGGTTGATACTCGGTAAGAATTCATTTAGAACTCTGTGGTTGCGCTCTAGTAAGCCTATGGTATCGAAAATTTTTGTTGTATGTTGAGGAATGCACATATATTTGACATAAGTTCATTTGTAGATTCTGTCCCTCTATCTGATTTGATTACTTTAAATTGTCCGTATATGAGAAGTAACTGTTCAACTAGTGTTTTGGCTGTTGTGTGGGCATCTTTTGTTATCATTGGATGTGCGATTACAAATTTTGTCAGCTTGCACTGCATAGTTAGTATGTAGCGATATTCGTTTGACATTTTTAATGGTCTTACGATGTCGATTGCTATGACGTCGAAACTGCGGTTAAGAGTGTCTGTTATGGTTTGTGGTTCTTTGGTGTGTCTTGTTTGTTTACACTTCGCGCACATGTCAAAGTTGGATACGAATTTCTTTATCATCTTGTTCATGTTTTTCCAAATGAATTTCTGTTTTAGTTTGAGTATAGTTTTACGTACTCCGGGATGTACTGTTTTATGACTGTCAGAAAATGCATATCTACGATTCACAACATAGGCAACGCAAACGCGGTATACCTTTTAGTAAATTTATATGCTGTTGTATTTAATTTTAAAAAGACTTGAATAGACGTTTATATGAATTACTTCCGATCGGTCGTGTCTTTTTTTGTTTAGCAGAGATAACTAACAAAGGTTATGGGCCCATATCACGTGGTTCGCTATTGATGTCCTTTGTATAGGGGTCCTTGCGTCGGTCGCCAATGCGCCTTTTGCAGCCGGTAAAGGCGCTGGCGTGATCAAGCACACTGATGGCTATTAAAGGCGCTCAAAGCTGCCAAATAAAACACGCTTGATATACGTTCAAAACACAAGAGAGCTTTAGTGCTTCAAATCATAAGTCTTATATACTATTTTACAATGAATACTTACAGTCTAGGTAAGCGCCTTTGTGTTGCTCCAGTTACGCAATTGGTGGTTGGTGTCAGAGGATTAAGCCAACTGACCTATTGAATATAAGAATACTGACGATGCGTTTTATAGGCCAACGGGCGTCGTCAACTCGATTGCAGAACTGTAACACCGTAGAAGTTCTCATAATGATTATTCATAAATCACTATTTATTTGTATTACTCACATCCTAAAACTATGTGCTCACTTAATACTACTTCTTAAAGCTAACTACCCCAAAGGTGTAGTGTCTATTAGGAGTTGGTGGTGTGAGTCAACTACACGCAAGTAGCTTGATCCCTGTCAATTAATTTAAATTGTGCATTTGTGCAAATAAATAATGAGTTTAATTATTATTATTATTATTATTATTTAATTATTAGAGTGTTAATTGCATGTTAAATATCGAGAGACTCGAATTAAATTAAGTTAAAATTAAAAACAAATCAAATTGCATTATAAATTCAAAAATTCAAACAAATTGAAAAGTGATATAAACAAGGGTTTGCAACGGTCACGGTTGAGCGTGCTGCGCTCTCCTACTCAGCGCGAGCGCTCTCTCCCAGCGCATGTGCCCCCAAAGAGTGTCGGCAGTGCCCCCTCAACCTGACTTTTCGCTACCATTGCCCGAAGCGCTAGAGAAGTGCTCTGAAAATATGGACGCGAGCTCTTCAAGCTTGCTCCATTCGCTACCTGAAGTGAAGTCGTGCAGCGACTCCAAACGTTGGAACAGCCTAGATGTACTCGGTGTTTCGCGGGCCCCTTCATCTGGGCCCCCTCAAGTGGTCGGCTCCGCTGAGTCGCTCGCTTCTATACAGAGACACGTGCAACTAAACTCGTCTTGGAGTGCACAATGCCGTACTCCGCAGCCAAAAACACCTACACAAACTCACAAACAGCAATCACTTATATTAAACTCCAGCACAAACAACAACAATAAGCTCTCTCAAAATGTTATGAAATATCTTCCTCCCAGAGTAAGTACCAGCAAAAAACGCATTACTCAAAACTTTGCACACACTGATGGAGCTGCAGTGGAAACATTATTGCCGGCAATACAGACAGGACTTGATCGCTACATTCTCGTGCAATCAAAGAGAAAACTAACCTCAAAATAAAAGTAATAGCCAATCCGCAAAAATTCTAAGAGCAGAACAAGAAATTCCTGTGGGTGGAAATAGATTTGCTCTTTTGCGACAAATAGCGGTTCTGACACTACCACAGCCAAACCATCTAAACCACCACCTATATATTTGAGAGAACAGAGCACAAACAAGATAGTCGCTGAATTACCGCGTCCAGTAGGTATCGATTTCTACATCGTGTCAATAATTAATTGTGCCATAAAAGAGACGAAGATCCAAGCAGCCACTGAAGACAGCTTCCCCAAAATTATTGCTTATTTTGAAGGTAGCAATAAAAAATTCTATACTTACCAACTGGAAAGTAGTAGAGGCTTATTCGTATATCCCCCAACCGCTATAGACAGCAATGTTGACTGCAATGAAGTCAAAGAGGCATTGAAAAGTTCAGGCTTTCCCACCAAATCGGTTTTCAATATAAAACACTGAAACAATATCCCCCAACCGCTATTCAAAATTGGACTTGAGCCAGAAACGAAAAAGCTACCAAAAAATGATGTTCATCCAATATACGATCTTAGGTATCTTCTACACCGAAGAATTGTAGTTGAGGAACCCCGTAAAAGGTAAGGTCCAGTGCAGTGCCCTCAATTGTCAGGAATACGGTCACACCAAGTCGTATTCCACTTTAACACCAATTAGTGTAGTTTGGGGGGATCGACTCTCAACATCTTAATGCTCTCGTGACAAAAGTAACACTGCACCAAAAAAGTGTAGGAATTGCTCTGGTAATCACACGGCCAACTATCGGAGGTGCTCCGTCTTTAAAAAAAGGAGAACTAAATCGTCTCAAATGCAAGGACCAGAACGACGTGTAGAAGAAAACCCTGTTCAACACGCTCCAGCTAATATCGTTCCAAACAGCACATTGATTGGAAAGCCATCATATTCCGAAATTGCTAGAGGTATACCAAACGAACAATCCAAAGAGACATCTTTCTCTCCGTCGTTAGAAGCTCTCATTACGAATTAAACCTGCAGCATGACTCAATTTATGAACACTATGCAAAATATGTTTCAAGAATTTGTCAAATCGCAAAATCAGTTCATGCAATTACTTTTATAAAAGAATGACCTCTTTTAAAATATGTCATTGGAATGCCAGCGGCGTTTGCAAAACGCAAAAACCAAGTTCTAAATTTCCTGCGGACAAATAAAATAGACATACTACTGCTATCTGAAAACCCATTTAACCTCAAACAACTATTTTAAACTACCAGGCTAAAAATTTTACAACACAAGTCGACTAGACGATAAAGCACGTGGTGGAATAGGAATTGTAGTTAAAAATCATCTTAAACACATTGCAATCGAAGAATACTCAAAAGAGTACATACAAGCAACATCGGTCTCGCTGCTGTGCTGGGGTGATGAAATTATAATAAGCGCAGTGTATTGTCCTGCAAGGTACAACATGACTGAAGGTCAATTTCTTGATTTTTTCAACACTAGGCTCAAAATTTTTGGCAGCAGGAGACTAATGCCAAGCATACGCTTTAGGGCTCTCGACTTATAAACCCAAAAGAAGGCAGCTGTACTCTGTTATAATTAATACGACAAATAAACAATCTACTGGCAAACCCACCTACTGGCCATTTGATTCTAGCAAAATTCCGGACCTAATTGATTTTGGCGTCACTAGAAACATTGGCATTCACCCGATTGACTCAGCCCGGAGTCTGGTTGTCTCGGGCGAGCTTTCTATGCTGCCACAGACGTCTCGCCAAGACTCTTTTGGATGTCCTAACAGTATACTTGAGTTCCCTTTGTTTATCCTTGAAAGGGAGCCAGTCATTGGCTCTGTTGAAGAGCTTGCGGCATTCTTTTCGTAGCTCAGCAATTTCCGAATTCCACCAAGGGGGTTTTTGGGTTTGCCTCTAGGCTTCGGGGAGTTGCAGGCTGATTTGGCAGCAGAGTTAAACAGTGCTGTAATAGCTTGAACCGCTCGATCTATATCGATGTGATTGTTGATAGTGAGAGTAGTCGACTGCAGACCCGACTTCATAATGGCCTGGAACTTTGTCCACTCAGTTCGTTTTCTGTTAATATGCGTTTTACACTCTGCAGAATCTAAGGGATCCGAGATCCCAATCTTAAAGCATATGTAACAGTGATCCGAGAAGGAGCATTCCTGCGAGACGCGCCAACTCGTAAGAAGATCAGACGAGTAATTGTTCCCAAGAATGATATCGAAAACCTCCCTTCTATTGGAGGTAAGAAAGGTAGGTTCGCTCCCTCTGTTAGCAATAACTAAGTCTTGGGCAAGAATAAAATCAAAAAGTGACTCACCTCGCTCGTTGGTGTCCGTGCTACCCCACACCTCGTGATGGGCATTGGCATCGGCCCCGATGAAGACCGGGACCGGGACAATTCGCTTCCGGTTTGCCTCCATGACCAGCAGCTTTAAAATGTCCGGAGGCGGCGATTGCCCGTGGTCGTGCACCATGTGGCTGCTGACGATCCATGTAGCCATGGTGTTGGTTGAAATGACCATGGCTTCATTGTCCTTGTCGCTGAACCTGTGAAGAAGAAGAGCGTTAATGTTGTTCTTAACAATAATACAGGCTCTGGGTTTACCTCGATCCTGTACGAATACTGTACGTTGCCCGCTGATGCTTTGTCCGCGAACCTGATCATATACGACCCACGGCTCCTGGATCAGTACGAGTTCCTCTCCTTTTTGAGTCAGGTGGAGGATCAGGGCTGCCGAGGCAGCTATTGCGTGGTGAAGGTTAATCTGTAATACCCTCACCATTCACGGAGGTGGCCATCATCGTTACGTTGGCGTCCTCCTCATCAGACAGAGGAGAATCCCCAACGTCGTCGGTATTCACTACCTGACGTCCGCAAAAGCTACCAACCGATTCTGAGGCCGAAGCGTAGCTCTCCCCATCATCGAAGGTGAGATCGGATTCGGTCTGTGTGGGGGTAGAAAGAGGGCAGAAAGTATTTCACTTGCTCTTGGGCAGGTTAATCTGCTATTTGGATCTTCTTTAGATTTTTTTCTATTGATTGTTTGCAGTTTTATATCAGTAGACTTATTTCTCACTGTTTCGATATTGAGGTGTTGACTAATTTTTTCTTTCTTATCTTTTCGAGCTCTTTTGCAACGACGCAACCTCGTTAGTTGGCTGGGTGAGTTACAAATTTTTGGTTGCTGTTGCTCAGCTTTTTTGCACTCAATTGTTTTGTGCTTTCCTACGTATTTCACGCATCTAGGTGTTTTGCCACAGTATTTGTTTGTGTCGCCAAAGGATGGGCATGTTATATATTGTGGTATGCGTTTTTTGACATATAGGATCGAGCGTGACAATGCAATTCAGTATAGTTTTAATTTGGTATATCCATTGAATATCAGCAGTATATTCAAAGCTTAATGGAAACAAATCAAGAGGTTTCTTCGTTTAAAATCTCAGTTTATTAATGGCATGCAACGAATTTAATCCTGGTCTCTTCAGGTTGGAAACAATGTCTTTGGGATCATGAGACTGATGAAGATTATAATCAGTAACAGGGAAAATTTGTTTCTTTTCACAACAACACCAGGAGATTTCTGTACTAGAGAGTACTTTTCTGATAGACATGTAGTCATCAATATCAAATGTCGTAACTTTAAAGTCTCCATTGTTTAGCAGTTAAATAAAAAATTAAATTGTATAGAGGTTGATACTCGGTAAGAATTCATTTAGAACTCTGTGGTTGCGCTCTAGTAAGCCTATGGTATCGAAAATTTTTGTTGTATGTTGAGGAATGCACATATATTTGACATAAGTTCATTTGTAGATTCTGTCCCTCTATCTGATTTGATTACTTTAAATTGTCCGTATATGAGAAGTAACTGTTCAACTAGTGTTTTGGCTGTTGTGTGGGCATCTTTTGTTATCATTGGATGTGCGATTACAAATTTTGTCAGCTTGCACTGCATAGTTAGTATGTAGCGATATTCGTTTGACATTTTTAATGGTCTTACGATGTCGATTGCTATGACGTCGAAACTGCGGTTAAGAGTGTCTGTTATGGTTTGTGGTTCTTTGGTGTGTCTTGTTTGTTTACACTTCGCGCACGTGTCAAAGTTGGATACGAATTTCTTTATCATCTTGTTCATGTTTTTCCAAATGAATTTCTGTTTTAGTTTGAGTATAGTTTTACGTACTCCGGGATGTACTGTTTTATGACTGTCAGAAAATGCATATCTACGATTCACAACATAGGCAACGCAAACGCGGTATACCTTTTAGTAAATTTATATGCTTTTGTATTTAATTTTAAAAAGACTGCTCATAGTAGACTCGCCAAAGGCCAAAGTCAACATTTCAAATGTCCTTGCGCATTTAATTTCATGTTTGACACAATACTGAATACAGTTTCTTTGATCCATTTTTTCGAATAGTACAAAATCGAAGAGCACACCAAAACACGACTAACGTTTTTATCTGTCAAAAACACACTGACAATCCAAAATGGTTGGTATTGCCAACATATATAACAGACATGTGTACAAACATAACAGAAAAAAATGCGAACATCGAACATACGTAACTCACGAAAAGATGAAAATAACGGTTATTTTTTGATCATACCTCGTATGTAGTTGTGAGCTATTAGACTCCACTACAAATTTATTTTTTTCGGTGCCAAAAGCCTTAGAGAAATTGCAGTATAGAGAATAGTTTGACCATTTACGCGCGAAGTAATTGGAAATATCGATGGCATAGATATGGGACCAGAATTGGCGTTGATCACCTTAATTGAATTTTGTTTAATGGTCCCAGTTAGCTTTTTAATATCAAACCACATTTTTTTCGGCTTCGACAAGGGGTTGATTGCGCTGGTTAAAGTTTCCAAGCAGCTCCTTTTTGATTTTTTTGCGTTGTATCTGAACCGTGCTGCCAGTTTTTTTGTAGTTTAACAGATTTTCTCTGGACCAACAACGTTTGAGAATTGCCCATGAATTTTGTTTTTCGGTTCGTAGTGCTGCGAATTCTGGGCTCCACCATGGGACCGATGGTTTCTTATAGTTGTTCTTTGTTTGAGGAATATATAGATGAGCAGCAGTTCGGATGACTTTTGAGATTTTTGCTTCTTTAATGTGACTTGAATATGGTAAAGTAATGTCCAAATTTGTTCCAATTTGCTATATCGGTTTTGAATCTCGGCTTTGGTTTATTCTTGAATATTGTTGTAGAAGAATTAATCTCAATTGTTATTGGGTAGTGGTCACTACCATGTAAGTTATCTAATGCAGTCCAATTACATTTGGGTGTTAGGTCTGAGGAACAGAGTGTGAGATCTATTTGTGTGAGTATATTATGAGTAGAAAAATGAGTGGGAGATCCATCATTCAATACTATGAGATTTGATGAGAGGATTACATCTTCAATCACTTTGCCACATTGATTAGTTGAGGTAGAACCCCAAAGTGGACTCCAAGCATTAAAGTCACCAATTAGTATGTGTGATTTTGGGAGGGCTTCTAGAATTTGGAATAAATATCTTGTGCAAAAATTTTGATTGGGAGGAATGTAGACAGATACTATTGCAAGCTTTATTATATGGTTAATTTCTATGGCGATGAATGAGATATTAGAAGGAATTTGAATTTTGTTGTGGGAGATTTTTTTTTTTCAGCAGACCAACGCCTTGTTTGCTGGTCGTGTTTTGGGAAAGATTGTGGAAATACGCAACGTACGAGTACATTACTGGAATGCCAGTTGGGTATTTATTAAAGGGAATATGGATTTCTTGGAGAGCTATTCTGGCTGGTGAGATATCTTTTATTAATAATTGTAATTCATGCAGATTGTTATAGTAACCTTTCATGTTCCATTGTAGTATGTTAAGCATAGTAAATAGAGTAAATAAGAGAGGAAATTGTTATTTTTGAGGACTTATTATTTATAGTCAGTGATAATTGTAAGTAGGAAAACATATTCCGTGAAAATCATAAGCAACCTGGATTCTGAAAGTGACAAGACACTAAAAACACCGAGACAGTAAACAGCTTGATTGAAGCTTAAATAGGATCATTATCAAGAAAGATTGTGGAACTAACTAGGAATCTACAAAAACTTACTTCATATAACAAGGTATCAGAATATAGGGAGGAATGAAGAAACGATCTAGTTCATTGTGATGAACCATTAGATGAAATCAAGTCCTTGCCAACATTCAATGGCAAAAACTCATACGTGAGTTGGCGTGAGTCTGCCACTCACTCAATGTTGCTATATGTACCAGGAAGTAAAAGATATTTTTCCGCCCTGACTATTCTGAGAAATAAATTAACTGACGAAGCTAACGACATTCTGACGAACCACGGTCTTGTTTTAAATTTTGATGCGATAATTAGTCGACTCGACTTTGCGTATGCTGACAAAAGACCAGTTCATATTATATAACAAGAACTTGGTATCATGCGACAAGGATCGCATTCAATAATAGACTATTACAACGAGATTAACAAAAAACTCACAGCTTTGATTAATAAGACCATAATGACACATGGAACAAATACAGAATTGACTAAGTAATTGAACAATAAAAACAGACAATACGCTCTTAGAGTACGGTCTTAACACTCCATTATCTAACATTTTGTTTTCTCTATCACCTAACGATTTGCCCAATGCCTTGGCAAAAAATGCACTGAGCATCGAAAGACCCATGAAAATTCTCATATACGACAACTATCGGGAATGGAAAATTGCCCACAAAGAAGACTATAGTGAATCGCACCCACCGAACTTCAACATACGTTTTAAGATTGTCTTTTTATGTTTTGTTTTTCATGTATATTAATATGTATATAGATATAAATATTATTATTATTATACCTTCTTACACTATAATTAACTATAAGTGCAAGGTGTTGGGAATGAGTACTAGCTAAAGTGGCTTTCGCCTCGAAGAGAAAAAGATTTTATAGAAGGAAGCATTTTGCAGACCAAGCCCGTGGCAGGATTTGAACCTGCGACCCTCGGGGTGTGAGTCTAGAATGCTTACCACTAGACCACAGAGGACGGCTAGATATAGATAAATAATACATTTTCTTTAAATAATATTTGCTCTGGCAGTGGCCAGAATATATACTATAACCTAATTGTACAAATAATTTTACTTATTGTTGGAGAACAGATTGTAAATAAATAGCGGAACTAAAAGAAAAAAAGGCAGCCCCGCGACCCTGAAGCTCAACAACGTCACCATTCCTGCATTTAGTGAAGCTACCTATCTTGGAATACATCTCGACAGAAGGCTGACTTGACACAAACATATAGAGACCAAACAAAAATAAAGTTAACAGACCTAAAATTTAATTTTTTAATATATAAAAAATCTCGCCTTCCGATAGAGCACAAAGTTCTTCTGTACAAAACCGCAATCAAGCCGATTTGGTCATATGGCGCTCAGTTATGGTCAACTGCTAGTTCTTCTAATATAGAGAAAATTCAACGACCTCAGTCTAAAATACTAAGGATCATTGTGAACGCACCGTGGTACGTGAGAAATGTGAATATTCATCTCGATCTAGACATTACACCCGTTAAAGAAGAGCTAATCGTTCTGTCTGAAAAATACCATGCAAGGTTTCTGCATCATCCGAACTCGCAATCCCAGGTCCTGCAAGACACTCGAAGCTTATCGCGGATAAAAATACGAGTTCTTATATAAGTATATAATTTAAATATATATATATATATATATATATATATATATATATATATATATTTATATATATAATATATATATTAAATATATATATATATATAAATATATATATATATATATATATATATAATATATATATATTAAGTATATATATATATATATATATATATATATATATATATATATATATATATATATATTTATTTATTAATGTTAGGATTTGAACACAATTGTCAATCTCTTATAGAAAATACAATAAAAAACTAAATTGAAACAAACAAAAAAAATTAAAATAAAATACAATTTGTATACCAAAAAGGTAAATCTACCATAACAGCTATACTTGTGCTAGTAACAAAAAAGCAATAGAGTCGAAAGAAATATCCCTGTGTGCATTCATGGACATATAGGGTGCTTTTACAATGCTACCTACCAGGGCATAAGAATATAGAAGGAAATGAGAGTGCGGATACCAGTGCAAATAGCGGAATCTTACAACCAAACGAGCAAGTAAGTAACGTACTAATGCCACTATGAATGATCAACAGCCGTGTTGAAGATAATATGATGAGAAAGGTGAAAAAACGGTGGAGTATTGCCACATGTAAGATCACAAAGCTCATGTGCAAACCGTACGGCATTTAGGGATATAGGATCTACTGCGATTTGTTCACAAATCAGATAGATTCAAAGAAAAATAAAAATGGAACATCAAATATAGCACAATTGATGTTTTGTGGTCTGATTGGTATATGTGGCTAGTTGTTCCGACAAAAAAAAGAGCTGGGTGGATTCCGCTAAGCGTTCAGTAAAGTAATTATATTTTTCTACTTTTGGATCGTTATTAATGAGTAAACCCAGTCGCGCTATTGTATGTGGATGAAACTTTGTTCTAGTTGTTGATGTCGTTGTCAATAACAGTGTCGCTCCAGTGGATTGTGGAATAATAAGTAAGATAGATTCTGATGCCGTACATGCCAGTAGTGTCGTTAAAAGCAGATAAGTAGATTATGTGTTTAGTGAAGAGAACAACATTAGCATGTTGAAGTAACCAGCCGCTGTAGGCTTAGCTGCTGCCTCTTTTATAGGGCAGCTCGGTTGCACTATCCGCCGCATGTGTTGTATCCCAGCCATTGCTAGGACCAACTTATGCTATAACCTGTTGCTATGACTTCGAAGTCACGTTTCCTATTGTTGTCATTTGGTTATGGACTGTACCTTGTTTAAGTGCTCTGAGATTCTATATTGCCGGTGTGTAGGTATTGTTATTGGGGAGTTTACATAATGCGTTTATGTCTTTAAAATGTTGTAACTGTCATACTGGTCGACCGGGTATACGTTAGCTGACATCGTTTTTGATTACATTCGTTGTCTTAAGAGTACTAGTTTTCTTTCGTCTTTCCATTTTGTTAAGTTTGGCTGGTTGACTTTTTTCAATAAACCAATTTACATTTCAAAAATCGATACGAAATAGACAAGGTGGCACATAATATATGATTTTATTTTATAATTTGCATGAAAAAAAAACTGAATTCATAATTTGAAACTACACAAAATAAAAATAAATAACTTTGAAGGTGTAACAAATTCAATAAATACAAATATAATGCCCTCACTTTCAGCAAACAAAATAAAGTTGAAATAAAAAAAAAACATTTTTTTTTTGGTCTTGTTAAATTTTTTTTTTATTTCTAAGGTTTTTTAAACTAAATAATAGTTTTTAAAGTACAGTGGAGTTTATTATCCTATAAATTTATATTAAGATTAGAACTATCTGTTATTAGTTCAGATGGAAGAAGATGCTTAAGTCAAGTCTCTTCTGTGTTGACAATTCAACCCCTGGCAAAAGTTGCATTTCGCATGACGAGTGTGTTTGTGTAACCGGTTGGTGTGGTTGATACTGCTCTTTTTAATTTTGTTATTTGCGGTGTCGATTTTCAGATCCCGATGTATGCCTTCATTAGTAACATACCATTCAGCGGTAATGATAGTACGAAGGATTTTTGATTGTAGACGTTGTATTACTTTGATGTTTGATTTACTTGCTGTACCGCATATCTCGATTCCATAACTCCAAATGGGAGCGATTATTGCTTTGTAAATTAAAAGAGCTTATTTTCAATAGAGAAACAATTTTTTGTCAAGTAGCCAAAAGAGTTGGGCAAATCTGAATTTCGCTTCATTACGTTTAAGAATTATATATGATTTCCAGGTTATCTTAAAATTAATTATCATTCCTAAATATTTTGCGACCTGTACGGTCTTGTCTGCATTAATTTAGATTCCCCATTTATCGAACCAGTTCATAATATTATCAAGGTGGCTGCAGTAATTTTCTTGTTTGACGCTAGTAGTACTGTATCATCAGCAAAGGTTGCTAACAAGCCATCTTCTGTAGAGGGATCCGTTGTGTAAAGGAGATATAGAATGGGGCCCAGTACACTTGGGGGCTTACATCATGTAAGAAATTTTATGTTTGTATATGACATAGAAGTGCCTGTCAGTTATGTAGATTTTTAACAGCAAAAAATAGTCTTTAGGAAGCAGTTCTTAAATCTTATGGGTGAGGCCAATATGCCAAACGCTTTCAAATGCCTTGGCGACATCAAGATATATGCTTACCCAAAATTTTTTATTGTCTTTGTCCATCAGTATTTTATATTGACTACTCGGTGATTTTGTTATATTGTAGACTGCTGCGCCGAACACGAAACTGATGTGAAGGGATTAGTTTTTTGTCCTCAATTAAAGGCTCTAGGCGGATAAAGATTAGTTTTTCAAACAGGTTTGAGAGTACTGGCAGTAAGCTGATTGGTCTACAAGAATTTGGCAGGGTTGGATCTTTGTCAGCTTACGGTACGCGAATTTTTCGTCTGCCTTCCATACAATTGGTAAATATTTAATGGCTATGATCGAGATGAAAATATTTCTCATATATAGAATTGCTTTATCTGGTAGCTCTTTTAATAATTTTCCCATAATGCCGTCGTATCCAGGAGACTTTTTTGGTGTGAATTTGGGTTTGGATACAGTTTCTTATTTCTCTGAAAGTCGCTTTTGCCGATTATTTTCTAGTAGAGTATGATTGGTGGTTTTTTTTTTGGGTTTGCGAAAGTTGTGTTGCGAGGTGCTGAGCCAGTACATTAGCTTTCTCAAGGGGTTTTCTTGCCCATTTATTACTCGGGGCTTTTATGGCATGTTGGTGCAAAACTGAATGATTGGCTTCTTCCAAAGGTTATAGTTGGTATCCTTGCGGTGATTCATATTTGAAAGGTGCAGTTGGACCTTTTGTTCTTTGTCTGGTCTTAGAGGTTCTGTAAGTTCTCTAGTTGCTCTATTTGCTTGCTATCTAGTTATGAGCTGCCTCTTCTTTTATCTTCTTTTTTATATCAGCTGCTATTGGGTAATCTATAAAGATAATTTTTATTACTGGAGTCGCATCTACCGCTTCTTGGAGTATTGTGTCACTGAATAAGGCTAACGCGCTGTCAATTTCAGGACGAATTTTCAGAGAAATTTGGGTGCTCAAATTTTTATCTACCAGCCCGCAATATGAGTCAGCAGGTTTTGTGGTTAAATATGTAAATTTTCGATGGAGTAGTGATGGGCGTTGTGTTGTAGTATAGCATCACAGGTGAGTGGTCTGAAGATAGTATATAGAGTAACTGATGATTAATGGTTTTCGTTATGAAGAAGTCAATGACATCAGGAATTTTTCCTATATCTGTTGGCCAATATGTTGGCTTTCCTGTGCTTATAACCATAGATTTGTTTTGTAATATCACTTCAAGCAGTTTTTTACCTTTTGCATTAGTGAATCGAAATTCCCAAACAGCGTTTTTGGCATTGAAGTTACCTCCCAAAAGAAAGCAATCACCATGGCTTTTCAAAATGTTTAAGTAATCATTTTTAGTGTTACTGTAGGCCAGATTTTTCATTAATGGCAATGATGGCAATGGATGTGACTTGCATATGCTCTTTCGCATATTGCTCCAGTTCATATCATTTTATGCTTATAAGTGTTTTGTTATGTTTTATAAGTGTGGGGTCATAAAGCTAGTCTGGTAACTACATAATTTCTAAGCATATTGAATTCCCTCTTTCGCTTAAATTTGAATTGTATAGCACAAGAATTTTAAGCAATAAAATCGCAAAAAGGTGATCGAAGAGTTCGTTTCAAAAAAGGGAAAGAACCAAGTAGCCAAAACCAGAACCAAATAATCCACATTTTCAGCTCCCAAACAATTGGCGACCGTGGCAGGATACAAATCGTAAGTTGTTAAAATTTGTGTGCTAAAATATTAGATTAGTTCCTATAAGTTTCGAAGCAGAACATCATTGGATAAGTTGAATGGTGATTACATTTGGATTAAGGACCTTGGAATTATATATGTACACACACACACACGGATGTATATTCATACATAAATCTATATTAAAAATCTCACTTAATTTACATAAATTGTCAGCTAACAGTGAAGAGCCGTTAGTTCGCTAAATTCCGTTGCTGCTGAAACCAACGCCGTCATTGTTAGAATCTGCAGCGCAGTCATCGCTCTGCCTGCGTCAATCGATTTGTTGCTGCGCTCTCGCCGCGTACAATCATATAAGCATTGGCAGTCGCAGTCAAGTACCGCATATTTTCTCTCGGTCATATTACTTGCTACGCTCTTGTAGCATTACTGGCATCTTGCTTGCTTAGTTACTATTATACCAGCTTGGTGTCTTTATACTCACATCTCTTGCTTCGGAGCAGTGAACTGCACACATTGGTCGGCATACAACTTCGTCACATAATCTTTCGATCACACTTACACGAATTCATTACCATGCCTTAGAGAAGCTTAAACAACAGCGACAACAGTGTTTACGGTTCTTGTATATTCCCCGTGCACAGTTCAAAGTTGCCTTCACTGCAACTACCACCATTTAGTGACAAATGTGTTGAATTCCAGACCTTTATTGCGAGCTTCACACAATTAGTTGATCGGGAAGCAACTTTATCGAACGCTGAAAAATTCCATTATTTACTCAATTGCCTTCGAGGTCAAGTGTTGAAAACAGTTAAGGCTTTCCAAACTATTGGAGGGAATTATCCTAAAGCCCTTGCTAGACTTTGAACGGGGACGAAAATGCAATTACTCAAGCAATGCCAATTCATATAGTATTAGCAAATTGTGATGAGTATACAAAGCGAACATTAAAGAAATCATTAGACTTTAATAAATTGCCACGTTGGGATGACTGCGTTAATATCTGGAATCATTAGATACACCTAAAGCTACCGGTCTCGAAACACATGCCAACAATAAGAACCCTGATCAGACAAAAGAACAAAAAGGTTAAGCGTTTAATTGTGCAAAATCGCTCTGTTCTATCTGTTCAAATACATAACACAAAATTATCAATTGTGATGCTTTTAAACCACTAGAAAACTCATAACGATTTGACAATAAGAAAAAAATTGAATCTTTGTCTTGTCTTTTCAAGGAACATCAAGTTTCAAACTGCCCTTCTTGCCATAGATGCAGAATTTGTTCACGTCAATACCACAGCCTACTACATCGACACAACATAACTAACCCGCCAGAGGTTACGCTAACAACTACTGCCGTACAGTTACACCCGAATCAGCAGTTGGCACCACCACCAGTCTTTCATGCTTACAATCCACATAGAGGGGAGCGGTAGCACTTACACATATGAACGATTTTCCGATAGACCATGTCATACTTGCTACTGCCAGGGTGTTGGTAAGGAATGCGTCAGGCCAGTACAAGCTTGGCACAGCGTTATTAGATTCCTGTTCCCATATCAACTTTATAACTTCGGAATTCGCTCAGAAGTTACAGTCACCTCGGAATAAACTCAACCTTGAGATCCACAATGTGGGAAATTCATTAGAAAAAATAAAACATAAGGCCGCAACCACGTTTTTGTGGTATTGAACTCCCACTAACGTTTTGTATTATACCTCATATCGCATACCAACCAGAAACGGAGATGGACACATCATTCTGGCTGATGAACAATTTAATAAATCGAAACGAGTTGATATGGTGTTGGGAACAGAGAGCTTCTTCAGTATTTTATCTGTTGGACAGATCAGACTGGGTGACAGCCTACCTAAGAAAATTATCGAAATTCATTCAGAGCAAACACCTCAATATGCTTACTTGCAAATGAAAAATCAGTGAATGAAAATCTAGAAAAATATTAAGTCTAGAAAAATTATGGAAAGTTTCAACCATTTGTGAACGCTTATATATGGAAACAGTTGCTCGGACTTCTGAAGGAAGAATTATAGTAAGACTACCGTTCGAAGATGACCCCGGCTCTCTTGGAGGGTCATACGATACAGTCTTGAGAAAGTTTATTTTACAAGAACGACGACTATCGCGTTCACAAGACTTAAAAGCTCAATACATTGCATTCATGCAGGAATATGAAGCTTTACGACACATGACTACCACATTGAGGACGTAGCATTAAATAAACCTCATTATTTCATACCACATCATTGCGTAGTACGGCCCAATAGTACTTCTACAAAACTAAGAGTCGTATTTGATGCGTCTTGCCGCACAACATCTCAAATCTCCTTGAATGATATCCAGTTCATAGGACCAGTCTTGCAAAATGATTTATTTACGCTGCTGTTCCGTTTCCGTTTATATCTTTTTTCAATTGCTGATAATGTAAAAATGTACAGACAGGTTCTTGTAGACCCCAGAGATCGAAAATTCCAATGCATTATTTTGCAGAAATTCACCGGATGAGGAAAATCGCACTTTCGAACTTAACACGGTATCGTACGGGATGGCAGCAGCACCTTATCTTGCCATAAGAAGCTTATTCTACTTAGAAGATCCATATGCATCAAAATTCGAAGTAGGCGCAAGAATCCTTAAATCGTCATTTTGCGTCGATGATCTACTCACTGGAGCAGATTCTCTCGTCGAAATATCCCGCATTGAGGACGAACTGGAAGCACTTATGAATCTAGTAAGGTTTGTTCTTGCAAAATGGCATTCGAATTTTCAGAACTTCAGAAACGATAAAGCAATCAAGGATCTTAATCTTGAACCAAATTCAGTTACAACCACTCTTGGTCTAAAATGGGGCCAAACAAACGGCTTGTTTCTACCATCATTCAACTATGAAATTAATTTAATTAAACACGTTACTAAACGATCTATTCTTTCAGTTGCGCCATCTCTGTTTTGATTGGGATTGGTAGCACCGGTCGTTATTTCGGCGAACTTCATATTACAGGGGTTGTGGTTGCTTAAATTGAACTGGGATGAATCTGTTCCCCAAGGAGTTCACACTGCTTGGAGCAACTTTCTCAATGTCTTATCAACTCTTCATTCAATATCAGATAGTGTCTGACCCCAAAGCCGGAATCAACCCAACTTCGTGGATTTTGTGATGCCTCCATCCGAGCGTACGGGTGCTGCATTTACACAAGGGAATGAGTGTAACACGGAAATCAAGGTTTGTACCACTCAAAAAACAATCGCTCCCAAAACTTGAACTTTGTAGCGTGTTTATTCTCGTTCGGCTCTAACAGAATATCAAGACATCATTCGAAAATCCTATCGTCTTTCTTTGGACGGCTCAAACGTCACTCAGCCGCCTTCACGCAGTCTTTACACAGCTCACATCAACGCAGTCTTTACATCCTCGCTTGGATGTTTCGATTCTATAACCGGTTCCGTAAGGTGAAGACTAGCAACTTCAAACCAGAATCTCCTTCTCCCCAAGAACTACAACATGCACTTTGGTGCATCGTCTGGAACCTTCAACGACATCACATTGCTGAAGACATTCACCTGCTAAAGATGAATCGGTCCGTTTCAAGGACATTGAAATATCTAAATCCATTCCTGCAAGATACAGGAGGTTTCAGTCTGCTAAAGGGACTAGAATTAGGACAGCTACCAAAAATTCAAAAGCTACCCATCCTGCTACCTAGCAAATGCGAATTCGTGAAAACTTACATTCGCCATCTGCATCAAAAAAACTACCATGCGGGGCCCAAAGCGTTGGTTGCCCTCATTCGTCAAAATTTCGCCGAATCCGAAGCTGCATTCCTTGCGTTCGCTACAAACCAAAATTGCTCCAGCAGATAATGGGTCAATTACCGGTGGAACACTTAACTCCATCGCGACCTTTTGCTCGGAGTGGCGTTGACTTTTGTGGGCCAGAAAATATATTTTTGCGCATCAGGGGAAAGAGGCCGTATGAGGCATACATAGCTGTTGTTACGCCGAACAGAGTTTTTTAAATTCTATGATTTCTTTTTTTTCCTACTGGGTGTTTTGCTTATCATAGAATTTTTTTGTTTCTCATTACATATGTATATAGTTTTATTTTCCCCCCTTTTGTCTATACATTCTCTTATACGCATTTATATTTGGTAGCCTTGGAGTAACTGTCAAAGAATAACGTTTTAAAAAATTGCTTACGCATTTAGAGACTTGGAAGAGTACAGTCAGTTCGCGTTTGTAAATTAAGGAAAAAACAAGAATTTTTAAAGTCGAGGCAAAAACGGTTTAAAACCTTATTTAATTTTTATTAATACGTATGTAATGTATAGTTTTAACTTTACAAATAAAATCTAAAATCGCCCTTCTTTTAAAAACTTGTCGAGCGCGGATTCGGGATTGTGAAATCTCCTTTCACAGCTGTCTTTCTTTGTTTCTCAACAAAAGAAGTTTACTCAGACCCCCAGGGCACCCCACTTTGGAGGGCTTAGGGAAGCTGCCGTAAAATCAGCCAAGAGTCATCTGAAGCGTATTCTAATGAGCGCCAGACTCACCTTCAGTTTTAGTCGACATCAAGGCAATTTTAAAGTCTCGTCCGACCCGAGTGACTACGAGGCACTAACTCCAGGTGATTTCATCATCGGAAGTTCGTTAAAGGCGCTACCCGAACACACTGCAGATATTAACTATCTATCCCGATGGGCTGTAATTACTATTGTCAAACAATCATTCTGAAACTGATCATGACTACGTAAACGAATTGCAACTGCGGACTGTCAGAATAAGTGCAATGAACAAAAACACGACCGTTCAGTTTAGCAGGTTTATTAGAAAATAAAAATGATTACTTGACATAGTAAGAACAAGAAGTTAGAGCTTAACAGCAGTTGGGTTGCCTATGCTTATATTAACTTTGGTACTATATACCTACATGCCTGTACCCAAATGCGATTACACAAAAATTTAATCAGAATCAAGAATTTATATACATAGTGGGAAAATTTTCACAAAAATATAGTTGAATCGAAAATTAAGCAAATTCAATTTTTAACAGTTTACAAAAAATGTGATGTTTGTCTTTAGTTAAACATTTTGTAAAAAGATCAGGTACATTTTCCGAAGATGGAATGTACTGGATACCAATCTCGTTCGAAAGATGTTTGTCTCGAATGTAATGGTACTTGATGTCTATGTGTTTGGTGCGTTTGTGAGCAATAGGATTTTGGACCAAAAATTGCGCGCCTTGGTTGTCACAAAAAATTGTTGCGCGATTTACGTAGGCCTCAAATCTCATCTCCTTTAGCAAACTTCGGTGGAATGAAATTTCTTTCGCTACCTGGCATATCGCGATATATTCCGCTTCCATGGAACTTAGCGAACCACATGCTGTTTTTTCGACTCCCATGCGATGGGGGTGCCACCAAAAAATAAAACAAATCCACTGTAGGATTTGCGATCAGTCGACTCAGAACCCCAATCTGCATCTGTAAAACATACCAAATCTTTGTTATTACATGCGTCTGTTAACGTACCTTTAGTATTTGCTTTTAAATAGCGCAATACATGTTTCGCCGTTGCGAAGTGCTCCTTGTGCGGATGTGCGTGAAACGCCAATTTTGACACGATATGTGCGATGTCAGGTCGTGATATTACCGCTAAATAGGTTAGACCTCCAAAGAGTGATTGATAGCTCTTTATATCGAACCCTTCGCAGTCCTTTTCGCCGCACTTTTGCAAAACAATGCCCGCTGCGAATGGTGTAGTGGCGGCTGGCTTACACTCGAGCATATTCCACCGCTCCAGAAGCTCACGCGTATACCGATTTTGGTTAATTGATATATAGTCGCGCAGTCCGTCTCGCTCGACTTCCATCCCCAAATAGAATTTTTTAGGACCTCGATCAACTGCTTCCACCTGCGCACTGAGTTACTTAACGATGTCGCGCATTGTTGATTCGTGAGAGCACGCGAAAAAAATATCATCAACATAAAGTGTTATGATGTTAATTTATCTATCTCTCATTATGGTGTACAAACATGAGTCTCGTTCTAGCATCGAGTGAAACCAATTTGACATATTCTAACGTTGATTTTGGTGTTCCAATATCTGCCTGCTTGCTTAAGCCTTTTGCAAGATTTTAATTTGCAGTTTTTATTGGGAAACTTTTCATTTGTGAACATCTCCGGCTGGCGCAAAAATGTCCTCTGACAGCTCTCCGTTGAGGTATGCGGCTACAACGTCAATATGGTTAACAAGAAGTTTATGTTTCGCAGCAAGTGCAAGCATAAGCCGAATAGTTGAGTGCCTCACTACTGGTGCGTATCCGTCAAAAAAAACTTCAAACTTCCTCTGACCTCATCCTTGTGCAACCAAACGTGCTTTGCGCTTTTCTATCGTTCCATCAGCGTTGAATTTGGTTGTAAAAACCCATCAGCATCCGATAACGTTTTTTCCTGCTGGACACTCAACCAACTCCCAGGTGCCATTTTTCATTAAACCATCAAATTCCCCCTGCATCGCGTTTCGCCACTGAGTCCCATTTGCTGACTCTAGCGCTTCAGCTACGGTGATTGGATATGTAATAATACCGTTCAATTATTCAGTGACACACAGTTTGCTCGGCCTGCCAGGTCTGCAAGTGCGATTTATTCGCGGTCTGCCTTTCTTTCGCTTTCCCGCATCGACTTCCACCGCTTCGTCAGACGACCATTTCTGCTCTTGAGCCTCTTTTCCATCCGAGCTTTCATGTACCTCTCTTGCATTTACGAATACGCGCGTTGCAGTGCGCGCTATATCTGCGCTAATGCTCTCACCGTCGCTGCTAATATCTCCGCCGTCTTCATTGCCTGTGCCTTCAATACCTGCGCTTTTCATGTTAGCGCGCTCGCTACTGCTACTTCTATTGTTGGTCTCATAGTTTGGCTCTGCGTAAACGAAGAATCTATCCTTGGCGGTTTCCACTGCTTGATCTGCGAAAGCTGCATCACTTAATATAATTGAGTTTTCGAAGAAATTGACGTCCCGTGCAATATTTATAGTTTTCGATGCTTTGGTATAAAGCCTATAACCCTTCGTATTGCTCGCGTAGCCAACAAAAACCAGTTGTGTACCTTTTGGCTCAAATTTCGACCGATTCCGATTCTTGTCGAGTACAACAGCATTACAGCCAAACGTTCGGAAATGTGCTACAGATGGTTTCCTCTCGAACCAACGTTCATATGTAGTTTCGTCATTCAACGTTCATATGTAGTTTCGTCATTCAATATCTTTGTAGGAGAACGATTACGTATGTACGTAGCAGTACTTACAGCCTCCGACCATAAGCTTTGAGGAGATGCGCTGTTTCTAGCATACACCGAGCCATTTCGACGACCGTTCTATTAGCTCTCTCCGCTATGCCATTCTGCTGTGGTGTGTAGCTAACTGTCTTCTGATGCACGATTCCATATCGCTTGAAGAAATAATTGAAATTTGAGTTTACATACTTCAACCCGTTGTCGCTCCTTAAGCATTTCAGCTTGCGTCCAGTCTGCTTCTGCACACGCGTTATGAAGTCCACGAATGTTTCATAGGCCTGCGATTTGTGCTGCAAAAATGAGGTTTCTGCAGACCTCGAGTGAGGTGATGAAGTATCTCGAATCACCTTGTGAGCAAACGCGCATTGGACCATAAATGTCGGTGTGGACCACTTCTAGAGCACTAGTTGTATTTACATTAGGATAGCACATAGCTTAGTACTAATATTGCAAACTGCACAAGTGACACATTGGAAATCTTTTCGATTGTCTATATTTAAACCACGAACCATATTTTTATTAGACAGTTTATACAAGTCATTAACATTTATATGCCCTTACCTGCGATGCCACAGTTCGATTTCTTGCTTTTTATAGTAAACGTGGTATACAAATATTCATTTTTACCACTTTTTAGAAATTTAAAACAGAAAATGCCGCCGTTCATTTTTGCTGAGAACACTAATTTATTATGCTGCGTTTTAATCACCGCTTCGTCTTTGCGAAATTGTACCATATAACCATTGCTGATTAGTTTACTCACTGACAAGAAATTAGAATGTAAGTTCGGCACATACAACACGTCGCACAATGTAATGTCAGAGGTAACTGATCTTAGAGTCACATTACCTATACCCATTGCATTCACACTTTCGCCCGAAGCTAGTATTATTTTTTGCGCGCGATTGTCAATCGAAGAAAAAAACTTGTTTTCTCGGCACATATGCGACGATGCGCCACTATCGAGTATCCATACGTCGCTGCTTACGAGGTGTGATCAAATAATAACCGTTATTGTGTGATCAAAAAATAAAGTATTTATTTATTCATCAACAACTATCTTGTCCCCTGTAAAGTAATTCCCCTCAGATATAATACACTTATGCCAGCATTTTTTTCAATCCTCGAAACACTTCTGAAACGCTTTTTTTCGTACCGCCTACAGCTCCTGTTTCGATTTTCTTTTATCTCCTCAATCGTAGCACAATTGAACTTGTGTTCTGCTCATAGTAGACTCGCCAAAGGCCACAGTCAAAATTTCAAATGTCCTTGCGCATTTAATTTCATTTTTTACACAAAACTGAATACAGTTTCTTTGATCCATTTTTTTCGAATATTACAAAATCGAAGAGCACACCAAAACACGACTAACCTTTTTATCTGTCAAAAACAAACTGGCAATCCAAAATGGTTGGTATTGCCAACATATATAACAGTCATGTGTAACAACATAAAAAAAAAAAAAATGCGAACATCGAACATACGTAACTCACGAAAAGATGAAAAGAACGGTTATCTTTTGATCACACCTCGTACATCAAGTTCGTTAGTAAGGTTTAATTAGACAGACGATGTTCTGTTTCCATTTGTTCTGCATTTCGATCGTATATGTCCCCGCTTACCGCGCACTTTATATTTCGCCTCGCTGACATATCTCTACTGTCACTGCGACCTGATTTAAAACTCTTTTCGCTGCAAAAACGCTTTCTCTGCTGACGTATTTCCGCTCATCTCGTCGCTGCAGCACTTCAAATATTTTGACCTTCAACTGCTCGACATTTGGTAGCATGTCGCGACTCTCCATTGCCACAACAAAATTGTCCATATCTTCCGGCAAGCTGCATAGTAGCAAGATTCTGAGTAGATCCTTTGGAACGTCGATTCCAAAGTCTTTTAGATCATCCTAGAGGGTACAAAATTCAATGATTTGTTCAGCCCATTTTACAACGATTTTGAATCGAAAGCGAGCTAGTTTTCTGAAAAAACTTACCTTGAGCGCTGGTGCGTTTTTTTATATAAATTGCTCAATGTTTCCCACGCGCCCATTGCGGAAGCACACCTTTTTATGTGGATTAGCTCCGATGACTTGACACACAATGTGATCGTTGCTAGCGCCTTTTTGTCCGCCTTTTCCCACGCAAGTTTTTCAGCCGCCGTTGCTGTTGCTGCACATGCGTTTTCCACGACATCCCATTGATCCTGTATTATTAACAGACTTCTTATCTGGACCGACCAAGATGTATAATTTTCACTGTTCAATTTTTCGATTTGCGAAAACGAATTACTCATTTTTAATTCTAGTTCGACTAACGATTTTAAGAACACTTTACAAAAAACTTCCGAAACACGTGTTTAGCTATTGGCTTTTTGATCTGGGCCCATAACCTTTGTCAGAATAAGCGCAATGAACAAGCAGGTGACAGTTCAGTTTAGCAGGTCTATTAGAAAAGAAAAATGATTACTTGACACAGTAAGAACAAGAAGTTAGAGCTTGATAGCAGTTGGGTTGGCTATGCTTACATTAACTTCGGTCTTCTGTTGATCTTTTAAGAAGATAACATGCCACCGCAACATTATCAGTTAGTGCGAATCATCAACTGTATACCCGGCAAGGATGCACGATTTAGAGTCGTCGACATTTGTACATCAATAGGCACTATACAACGCCCAATACAGAAGCTTACCATTGTACCTGTTTGAAAGTCCATTCTACCTGTTTGAAACGTTTACTAATTGCTCAGGATTTCCTATAGGCTGTAGTAATCCTATAGATTGTAGTAAATACTGCCTCAAGATTATTCAGTTGCTTGTCCAAAATTTCTGATTGATTGTATGTGAAGCACCTGAACTCAATTAAGTTTGACCGTGGCTACTCTGGAGAATGTTCCCTATTTGATTATTTTTGGGTTTCTAAATACTTTTGGGTCTATTATTATCAGACAGACACTGAAGATTATCCAACTATGGTCCGAAAAGGGCCGTTTGTTGGACACCTTCCAGTTCACCACCTGGTTTGTTGTATTGTATGTTAACAGAGGTGGATCTAACACTTCTTCCCACGCGTTGTTACTTGCCGAGCTAGGAAATGGGAAGGTAGGTGTGCTCCCCCCTATTGCATATAGTGAGATTGGAGCTACTAATAAAATCAAAAAGTGACTCACCCCTTTCATTATCCTCCGTGCTGCCCCAAATCATATGTCTCGCATTGGCGTCGCATCCATGAAATACACCAGTACCTTCAGCGTTTACGGTGGGTGTTAACAACACAACTGCTTCCTATGGTGCGTCCCTGTCAAGCGCCATATATGCTCATGCTATCACCAGTCCCGGTCCCGTTGGCACTTCGATTTTAACAATTGTTAAATCGCCTGTGCTGTACTAAGGACAAAGAAAATTGTTAATATTTTTCTTTAGTAGGATGAATGACCTTGACTTGCTACCAGTATTTGTATAAAAAGTTAAAAAATTTTGCAGTTTTAGTCCCATGATATCAGTACCTCTGACCAATGGCTCCTGCACGATCCGATGTCCATATCCTCGTCGGCTAGGAAGACGGCAGGATTTTCCGCGGCATTCCTAGAATGGTGTGGGTTAATCTTGGAACAAAGCGTCTGTAATATGTGCAAAGACTCAAGAAGATCCGCGGCTCATGCAAACTAGTTGGTCTATTTTATCTGGATATGCATGTACTCCTTCAAGTATGACTTTGTGTACAAGGTACTTGACTTCTTTCTTGAACAACGAGCATTTCTTTGCGCTCAGTTTCATCCCTGAAGCTCTTTTTCGCATGAATACTGCTTCCAAATTCTTCAAGTGGTACTCGAAGTCCTTACCGATAGCGGTGATGTCATCTAGGTAGACCAGACACGTTTTCCAGTGGAGACTCTTTAGCACATGTTCCATTAGGCGTTCAAATGTAGCTGGAGCATTACACAGTCCAAATGCCATCACCAAAAATTCCCATGGTCCATCACCGGCACTGAATGCTGTCTTTTCCTTGTCTTGTTCGTCTACTGCCACTTGCAAATATCCGCTTTGTAAATCCAACGTTGAGAACCAATTTTAACCAGAAAGTGTGTCCAACGTATTGTCGATGCGAGGATAACTGTGTGGATAACTATCTTTCTTCGTTACCGTTTAGTTTACGATAATCAACACAGAAACGTGTGGAGCCATCCTTCTTCTTGACTAATACCACTGGAGAACTCCAGGGGCTCGCTGATGGCTCAATGACGTTGTTCTGATGCATTTCCTTCAGGAACACATTCACCTCTTCTCTCTTCGCCAGAGGTACTCTTCTCGACGCTGTGGCAATGTTGTGGCATCACCAGTGTTGATTGTGTGTTTCACCATCTTTGTTCTGCCTTCGTGTTTACCCTTTTCAGCAAATACTGACCATTGTTTTGCCAAAAGTTGGCTGGCTGTTTTCCCCTGCGCTGTGGATAAGTCTTTACTCCATTGTTTCGTTAGATCGTCGAGTACCTTTTTATCAGTTGGTATGTTACTTTTCGTGTCTTGAGGTTGGCTCTCACAGTTTACAATTGTCGAAATTGCCTGGCAATTTCCAATTATCTGTCCTTTCTTTGTGGTTCTAGCGGAATTTGCAATATTGACCACTTTTACTGGCACTATTCTGTTCTGCTGTTCTACGAGGGTTTTTCCAATTATGATGTCATCCAGTGCAAATTTTTCGTCAGTCTCCACAACCCACAACTGGTTCTTCTCAGCATCTCCGTCCATTTTGGCCCATATAGCTGCCTCTGGCTTTGCTGGGAATTTTGTCCGCCGCGATAAAATGGCTTGTTTAACACCTCCGCAATTATCCTCACCAACGGATAACGGTATTTTGGTTTTCGCATATTTCAACATTTGGCTTTTCAAATCTATCGTGACCATTCCGTATCATAAAATTAACAATCAATTCGTCCACAATATCCGCTACTACAAACTCGTGCATCACTGGTGAGGTGCCGATACTGATTTTTCGGGTAACTTTTCCAAGTACCGGTGCATCATCTCCAGTTGCGCGACGGAATTTTATTCCAAACTGCGGCTCGATTCCCCGAACGAGATCTCTTCTGATTATTGAATGTGATACGCTTATATCCAATGTCACTGCGATTTTTCTTAACACGTTCGTAACGTTTATTACACTGTTGACAGTGAGACTTTTGATTTTCCCTGCCATCTTATGAGCGAAGATTCTGGGGCTACATGTTGTGGTAGTTAGATCATGCCCCTCGAGACTGACTCTATATAATTATTCGACGGCTTAGGAACATTTTCCGAATCCCTATTTCGGGATTTGACTTGCTTTGATCTGGATCTAACCGGCTTTCGATCTTACCGGCGAGCCACGTGTCCAACCTCACCGCAGGTAAAGCATTTGCCAGTGAAACGGGTTCTCTGTCACATACCCAAGCTGCTGTCTGTAATGTCAAAGCGCTAGCTGCTGCCACCATATACGTTGTTTTCGGATTTGTTATCGCTGAACGCTTTATTTCCCCACCGCGAATACAATATACAAAGGTGTCCATCATAGACCTCTCAGTAATCTCTCCTGGATAGGCAAGATGGGCCAACCGTTCCACTTCTGCGGCAAACTGTTGTAGAGACGGCATTCATCAAGCTTTCAAAACATTCTCGCTCACTTTCTAAGATATTTTGAAGTACATCAACTGCAGCAACTTTCAATGACACGGTCAATCAACCCACTTTTTCGCGACTACTCCAACCATTTGTGCTAGCGGTAGTTTCAAACTGTATTCTGAACACGCTGAATATCGTGGATCCATCATAAGTCGGAGGCTTAGCTTGCATAGGCAAGGAACCTTCCTGTAGTAGGTGCATCCCTGGTTCTATTTGTCTATTGTCGTTCTGCTTTTGGTCGTTATCGAATGGATTTTTGTTCCACAGATTTTTCGAATGATTGCTGCGTTGTCTCAATTTCAGAAACCTTCCTGTCTACCATCTCGGACATTTCTTTTATCTATGCTGTGAGTTTTGTTCTGTTAGTTGAGTAAGTCGTGTGTCACTCTGCTGTAAGCGCTGCTGTAGCTTCTCATCGCTTTGTTGTAAATTCTGCTGCATATAATCATGTAAGCGTTTGATGTAAGCGTTATTTGGCGCACTGTTTGACGGATGTAGCACTCTTTTCGATGGATTCAGGATTTTGTAGTAACTGTTCTTTGACACCCTCTTTGACGTGTTGAGCATTTTGTTGTTACTGCAGAATTTCCCTGTCGAATATTTTTATTTTTTTTTTTTTAATTTCTTTCTCTATATATTACAATCTATAACAATAATATTAAGTAATATTTTGTGCCGGTTTGGATTGAATATGCTCTTTTTGCCAATGCCAAAAGAACTTCTTTTATTTATTTGTTTATTAAATTTTCTCTATTTATCCATCATTTTATTTATGTATATAATTAATTATTTATTTTGTTATTGTTATGTATTTATTTTTTTAAACCTTCCTGTAAGTTCTGCAGGGGTAATTCGCTTCAATCTTCTTGGAGTTGCACCCTCCGTGTCTGCTGCACTACGCAGTTCCAGGTTTTGATGGCCTCTCGGTCGGTGTATATGTTTGGTGCTGCATTTTGTGATTGTGTCCTTGATGGTTTCAATGTGTAGATCACGGTGTATAACCTCGTTCGGGATATACGGTTTAGCATTTGTAATTGTTCGTAGTATTCTTGACTGCATTCGTTGTATTAAATTTAAGTTTGATATGCTAGCTGTGCCCCATATCTCGAATCCATATTTCCAGATAGGTGCTATTATTGTCTTGTATATTCTTAGTTTGTTGTAGAGAGATAGTCTAGATGCTCGTCCAAGTAGCCAGCTTAACTGTCGGTACTTATTTTTTCCTTCGTTTCGCTTGTTAATGATGTGCTGCTTCCAAGTCAATTTTTCGTCTATGGTTATTCCAAGATACTCGTATTTTGCAGCAGAGTGAGTTTTTATTTTTTTGCCCTTTATAGCAAGGCTGTATTTTGTCGATTTTCTGTTTGTATATACAACTTGTACAGTTTTGTCTTTATTTATCTCTATTCCCCATAAGTCACACCATGCTACTACATTGTCTAATATATGTTGGATTGCATTTGTTGCGTTTTTTTCGTCATTGTGTGATGCCATTAAAACTGTGTCGTCTGCGAATGTTGCTATCGTCGCATTGCTTTTCGTTGGAATTGGTATATCTGCTGTGAATATTAAGTATACTAGAGGTCCTAATACGCTGCCTTGTGGTACTCCAGCTGTCATTGGTAGGATGTCTGAGCAATGCTCGTCATATTTTATGTAGAATTGTCGTTCGCTTATATAGCTCTTTAAAATGTCATAATAATTTTGTGGAAATATTCGCTTAAGTTCATATAGAAGTCATTTGTGCCACACCTCTTCGAATGCTTTTGCAATGTCTAAGTATACAGCTACGCAGTATTTTTTGTTGTCTATACTTTCAAGGATTTTGTTTACAACCCTGTGGACCTGTTGCACAGTTGAGTGCTGTCTTCTAAATCCAAACTGATGGCTGCGTATTAAATTTTTTGTTGTTAAGATTGGCTCTAATCTGCCCTGTAGTATCCTTTCAAATACTTTCAATAGTATTGGCAATAGACTGATAGGTCGGTAAGAAGTTGTTTTGGTGGCATCTTTTCCTGGCTTGCTGAGGGCTGTTATCTGTGCAACTTTCCATAAGCGAGAGAAATACTTAGTTTCTAGCATGCAGTTAAATATATTTCGGATATATATTATAGCTATATCAGGCATTTCTTTTAGCATTTTCCCGCTTATCAGATCATATCCTGGCGCCTTTTTGTCTTTTAATTTTTTAATTTAGTTTTTGGTTTTTGCCACTGACGTCTTTTTTGTTTTGGATTGCGGGATATTTATTACATTGTCAAGATGAGTGGTTTGATTGTCCATTTCGCTTGTAAATATTTCAAGGAAATGTTTGGCCAGTGTGTTGGCTTTGTCTTTACTTGTTTTCGCCCATGTACCGGTTTGTGTTCTGATAGGAGGTTTGTGTATTATTGCACCAGTGAGTTTTTTCGTAGCCTTCCAAAGAGAGTAATTTGCTGATGTGGTCGTTCCCAAGTTCGGCATATGTTTTTCTAGTTCCTTTTCTCTGTTTTTCTGAAGTAAAATTTTTAATTCATTTATTGCCTTGTTTAGGTTGCGTTTATCTTCCGGATTCCTAGTGATTTGCCATGTTTTCCGGAGCTTCCTTTTCTATTTAATTTTTCCCTTGATGAACGCTGGTGTAGTGTCCGTATTTGCTAACGTTAGCTTTGGTGTTGAAGCTGTGATTGCTTCGATGACGCTATCATTGAAGTATGCTATTGCGGAATCGATTTCATTTTTTGTTTTTAATCATATATCTATTTTTAGTTGTTTTTCCAGTGCTAGACGAAAATTATTCCAGTCTATTTTATTGTTATAAATGCCTGAGAAAACTCTTGCCTCTATTAATCCTAGTAATGTCAATAGGATTGGGGAGTGGTCTGAGGATAATTCTAAATATGATTTAATAGTCAGCTGTTTATGAGGAATATTTTTTGTGATGCAGAAGTCTATTAAATCTGGTTGTTTTTTTGTATCTGTTGGCCAGTATGTTGGTTCATCAGTGCTAATGAATCGACTATTACTATATCGTATAGCTTTAAGTAACTCACGTGCTTTTGCGTTTGTCAACCTTGATCCCCATAAAACATTTTTAGCGTTATAGTCACCTCCGGCTAAATAGCGATTCCCCAGTTTTTTTAAATAGTCTAGATATTGTTCTTTTGTGTTGTTATATTTTGGTGGACAATAGACAGCAGATACTACGATTTGTCCTTTCGAGTCTTTTAGTGCTATTGTGGTTGCTTGAAGGTTTTCTTTTTTATATGCGTCAAGTTCTATGTAATTCATATTTTTTTTATAATGATCGCCGTTCCACCGTGAGATTTGTTGTCAGGATGATTTGTGTAATGTATGTCAAAGCTAGGGAATTTAACAAATGTTTTGTCTCTAGCAAGTGTTTCCGAGATTAACATCACATCTATTGAATTATTTATTAGGAAAGTCTTTAGTTTAGCGCGACAGTCCATTTGCATTCCATATTGCCAAATTTATTATATTTTCTGCGTTCATCTATTTTGCATAGAAGCATAGTTACTATGTTCATCATACTGGTCATTTGATTTATTAGTTGTTTCATCATTATTTTTAATTCGGATAGAATAAATAAGAAATGCAACAGTATCCACTGGGAAGAAGTTAACAAGGAGAAGCAAAAGTGTGCGTTCCACGTATATGAGTGTCGTCCAGTTGATGCTTCTAATACAACAGGCTTATTCTTTTTAATTTATAAGCGATAAGTATGTATATATGCATGTCCATATGTACTCGTATGTGCATTAAGCGGTACACTTCAAAAGAGAATATATATATATATATATATATATATATATATATATATATATATATATATATATATATATATATATATATATATATGTTGAGTTGATGTTGTATTTTTTATAAATAAAGTTGAGCTGATATTGTTTGTTTTTTGTTTGTAACGAAATACTATATACCAAAGTTCTTATCGAATCGTACAAAATTTATAAGTATAATAATATAATAGTAGCATCTGTGATAGCCATGGTGTTACTAAATTGTAATTGTAATTCAAATAGGTCCAAAATTTACGGCACAGTTAATAAGTAACTGAAATAGTGCTCTATTTGTGAAAGGTGGTGCGATGTTGCTCCCTCGAAGACACAAACGTAAGTGGCCCAGCTTCTACTCACGCATCCGCGTGAAAGTTAGTATCCTTCAGAAATTATCAAAGATGGATGTGCCTTGCCTAAAAATATCATCTGCTGCTGCTCTCTGTCTCAGGCGACATTACGTCGGAAATTCTCTCGACATCACGCTGCTTTTAACTGAGAGCAGCAACATATTGATATGGCATCAGGTCACAGTCATCTAGAGTGGGGACTCATCACGAACATGCCGCCCCCTTGCAGTATTGCAAGAGAAACGGAATGGCCTCGCCGAGGCCCACCCAGTGGCCCCTCACACGTGGAGGGTGGTGTGGTGTTCACACCGGCATATGGCACACGGCGGCTTCTGGCATCGGCGGCTTCTGGCATTAGAAAAATGGAGCAGGATCTGTGCTTGAGTTGCATCGAATCATGACGACGAGACCATAATCAAATTGGCTGAAGATGGCGTCACCAAAATTTTGTGGATGTCCTGGAAACCGAAGTTAGATATATTATGTTCTAACAAAGAGGTCAATTTTGTCTGTTAATGCAGAAATCTACGATTTACTCGGAATTTTGAGTCCCATTGTAATTCGATGCAAGATATCTACATGAAACTTGGGTTCAAAACTGTGTTTGGGAAAACGTCACAATTGGTCAACTTATACTGCTGTGGCTCCAAATACAAATTAATCTGCTATTTATTCAAAAAATTGAAGTACCTCAATATGTGTCCTTAGAAAATCGAGGAGAAGTCCATGGTTTCGCTGATGCCTTCTCTCAGAGCATTTGGGTATTGTCTATACTATCGGATTTGGGTCCAAGGCACGCACAAAATAACGCTCTTCATCGCCAAGTCAAAGGTTGCCCCAATAAAGGCCCAATCTTTACCTCTCCCTGAGTTATGCGCCGCCGTTTTGCTAAGTAAGACGTGGCACAAAAGTAAATAAAAAATGGAGCACTTCGTATCATCTACTTATTTTTGGACTGACTCAAAAATAGTTCTTCAATGGTTCAAATTGCACTCATCAACACTCAATTGTTTCGTCGCAAATCGTATCTCAGAGCTTCAGGAGCAAACTAGAGAAATTTATTTGAGACACGTTCCCTGAAAAAGTAACCCGGCTGTTATAGTGTCTCGTGGTTGCAGTGCTCAAGATTTGCCCAATACAATGCCCAATATACTGCCATGGCTAAAGGAACTTCAATTCAACCATCATTGTAGAAGCTAACGACATTTTTACACGATACGACCGTTGGAAATGGCCCCGTAAGCATACTTAGAGTTGGTGGCCGATTGTCAAATGCTTCTTTACCATACGACGCTCGATTTCCCGCATTGTTGCCAAAACTCTTCGTTTCGGCAAGCTGTATATCGAATATCTTCATCGCGTTCATTTACACGCTGGTCTGAAGGTCTTACTGGGCATCCTGCGTCAGAAAATATGGATAATCAACGCCAGAGATGTCGTACGAAGAGTGGTACGCACTGCTCTCGATACAAGCCCAAACTAATGGAGAAAATAATGTGTAATTTACCAGCTGATCGCCCAAGAGCTCAACGTGCTTTCTTAGTAGCTGGTGTCGATCATTGATAACAAACTTCTTTGGAAAACACATATCGAACTGAAGACATCCAAAGCACTGTCAGTTTTCTGGCAGTGTAAGGGTGTTTTTGGTAAGACATGGGATCTTTCCCCTAGTAAGGTCCTATTTATCTATACAGCTATGGTAAGACCTATTATCACCTATGCATCGATGGTTTGGATGAGCAGACTCTCTCTTGTAGGGGTCCAAAAAGCTCTGTCAAAACTACAACGTGCTGTGGCCATATGTTGTACCGGAGTATTTCCGACTACTCCAGGCCCGGCACTTGATGCTTTGGTGAATCTCCCGCCACTAGATGTTTTCATCCGCGGAGAGGCCGTTAAGGCCATCTGCAGATTGAAACATAGTGGCCACTGGTATAGGGTATACTCGATATTGGACGACGGCGCAGGCACTGACATCGATTCTGCAATCCTGTCTATGCCCCCGGACTCCATGTCGTCAACCGTCATACTAGAAAAGCGGTACAATGTGTTGCTGCCAAAGGCTCGTTCATGGTTAGATCCCGAGAACGAGCCCGGCAAACACTGCTGCCGTATTTTCACTGATGGCTCCAGGACTGAAGAAGGTTCAGGTTCTGGTGTCTTCGTGGAATCTTGTGGGACCCGTCGGTTCTTTGCCCTTGGTCTGCATGTGTCTGTGTTTCAGGCGGAGGTGTATGCGATACTTGAGGCGATGGGCTTTGTTGTGGAAAACAGGTGGAAAGGCAAATCTATTTGTGTCTGCAGTGACAGCCAAGCTGCGCTAATGGCCTTGGATAGTCCGACCACCACTTCCACGATAGTCAGGTCCTGCAAATCCAGGTTGAAGTATGTTGGAAAACATAATAGTCTGACGCTGACTTGGGTCCCGGGACACGCTGGCATTTCGGGTAACGAGACCTCTGACTCTTTGGCCAGGATGGGCTCCGAGGCTGTTTTTATTGGCCCTGAGCCTGTTCTGCCACTCCCTTGTGCTGTCATCAAAGCTACTGCAAACAAGTGGGTTGTTTCGACCCACAAGCGAGCATGGCGGGCTCAGAGAGACTGCGGATGGACGAAAATTATGCTACCTGCTATCTCTGACCAATGGTCGCAGTTCCTTCTATCTTTAGGTATGAGGGACTGCAGGCTGTTGGTGGCGTGATGACGGGGCACTTTCTATGGGCTAGGCACATGGGAAGGATTGGCATATCAGACAGTGCGCTGTGCTCAGCCTGTGGAGAAGAAGACGAGACGGCGTACCATTTTCTTTGCGTCTGCCCTGCCTTTGCTCGAATCAGGTTTGGGATTTTTGGCACTGATACTGTTCATTTGATTTATTACTTGTTTCATAATTGTTTTTAATTCGGAGAGGTCATTGTTTGATATTATTTCAAAAGGGTTGTTTGTTTTTATTTGATTTGGCGCGTGTGAAATGATTTTTTGACCATTAATTTTCGTATTGTGATTATTTTGGTTTTTTAGTGTCAGTTGAATGGTGCATATTTTGTAATACCACTCTAAGCCCTCGCTCATCTTTTGGTCGAAATGTGTAATAATTTGTCCCTTTTTGCTTTAATAATTCAATTATTTTTGTGTAGTGTGTAGACTCTTTGGTTGAATTTTTATTTCGTTCTTGCTTAGTATTTTCATTTTGTAAAATATATTAAGCATGGAGTTTAGTGCTTCAGATAAGGCGTTTATATTTTCAATATTCTGAACAGGGAGGGGGTTTTTGTAAACGTTCCGCAATTAGTTTTGTTATGTTAATGTTCGCATTTATCCCACTGTTGTTTTGTTTTACACTGTTGTCTTGGGAGTCCGTTTTGTTATTTACTACAGTTCGAATCCGTTTGTTGTGTTTGGAGTGACAGGCTTGCTCAACCAATATTTTTCAAGTTTTTGTGTTGTGCTCAACATTTTCTTTTTCTATCTTTTGCTAGCATTATTTTGTTTCGTTAGCTCGTTTGGCGATTGCTTTTCGCGGTTTCGTTTTGTGTCTCTATTTTCGGTACTTTTATTAGTGGTTTTAATGTTTGTGTTTTGTACTTGCGTCTTTGTTGTTGTTGGTGTAGTTGGTGTTGATCAGATTGACATTATTGGTGAGTTGCACCCAAAAATCGTTTTCGTCGTAGTTACCGGTACACTTGTGGTACAGGAGCTTTGAGTTGCTATTGTTGTTCCGAAAGTAGTAACAGATGGATGAAATTCTGTAGTGGGAGTCGCGCATTGGACACTCCAAGATAGGAATTCGCTGCCACCTAGTAGAGCGGGAGAGCAAGATCGTGGTCTGCTCTCTTTCATTCCAACCGTCAATTTGGAGTCGCCGTTGTGTTTGAGACGAAAGAGAAATATGGGTTTATTTTTATTGCTGTTTTTTGTTTAAGACATGAGTGTCAGCTACACTCATTATAAATTTGTGACTTGTTTTTTAAAATTATATTTTAAAAGAGGTGTCCCAGTAAGTGACTGGTAGAATGGTTCTAGTCGGTTACTGCACTATTGCACTTTTTGCTTTATAACTTAGGTTACTTTAACTTAATAAATTTTTACTGGCGAATTAATTTTTGCGTAGCGAGTTTAAACAAGTCCGCACTATTCACTGAATACCTCCACATTTAAAGCTAGAGTCTAACAGCTGCCAAGTAATAGCATATGCGGACGACATTGCGTTAGTAGTGGCAGCAAGACAATCGAAACCTAGAGGGACGCAATACAATGAGTCCGGCATACTATATCAAGATGGGCAAAAGATTAGAAGATAAAGAAGATACGGCTGGGCCGTATATGCTGCAAAGGCGGAACTTATGCTTTTCAGGAGGAAGCACAAGATTTCGGGTCTCATCATCATCATAATTGGCGTACAACCATTTCTGATCATTGCCGCGTTATTAGCCTTCGCCAGTCGTCCCTGCTTCGCGCACGCTGGCGCCAATTGGAAACACCAAGTGCAGCCAGGTCCTCTTGAACTTGGTCCTTCCAACGTAGTGGTGGTCTCCCCCTCCTGCGTCCGCCACCCGGCGGCATCGATGCAAACACTTTTTTCGCCGGAGCACTTTCATCCAATCGCACAACATGTCCCAGCCAGCGCAGCCGCTGTGTTTTTATGCGCTGAACTATATCAATGTCGGCGTACAGCTCATACAGCTCGTTGTTCCATCTGATTCGATACTCTCCGTAGACGCATATAGGACCATAGATCCTTCGAAGAATTTTTTTCTCGAACGCCCCCAAAGCTCGCTCATCGTTGTTTGTCATCGTCCAGGTTTCGGCACCATAAAGCAGGACGGGAAGGACGAGGGTCTTGTAGAGCGTAACTTTTGTTCGTCGAGAGAGGGCTCTGTTTCTCAATTGCCTACTGAGCCCAAAGTAACACCTGTTGGCAAGAGTGATTCTTCGCTTGATCTCCTTGCTGACATCGTTCGTGGTGTTGATGCTGGTTCCCAGATAAACGAAGTCCTTCACAACTTCAAAGTTGTAGTCGCCAACAGTGACGTGGTGTCCAAGACGCCGAGACTCTTTGTGTGTTGACACCAAGTACTTCGTTTTGTCCTCGTTCACCGCTAAACCCACTCGCCTCGCTGCTCTCTCCAAGCCGGAAAATGCAGCACTCACAGCGCGGCTGTTATGGCCAATGATGTCAATATCATCAGCATACGCCAGTAACATGACACTCTTGTGAAGATAGTGCCTGTGCGATTTAGACCTGCTGCACGTACGATTTTTTCCAACATTGGATTGAAGAGAACACACGATAAGGAGTCACCTTGTCTGAATCCTCGCTCAGTAACAAACGGCTCGGACAAGTCATTACCGATTTTAACTGAGCCAGTGGTGGTGCTTAGCGTCATTTTGCACAGCCGAATTAGCTTAGCAGGGACGCCAAATTCAGACATAGCGGCGTATAGGTGACTCCTTACGGTGCTGTCGAATGCGGCTTTGAAATCGACGAAAAGGTGGTGTATGTCGATCTGCTTCTCTAGGGTTTTCTCCAGGATTTGGCGTAGTGTGAACATTTGGTCAATGTTGTCTTTACCAGGTCTGAAGCCACGCTGATAAGGCCCAATCAGTTCATTGGCGATGGGCTTCAGCCTTTCACAGAGTACGCTCGACAGGACCTTATATGCGATGTTCAGAAGGCTGATCCCGCGGTAGTTGGCACAGATTGCCGGATCACCCTTCTTGTGGATTGGGCAGAGCACACTTAAGTTCCAGTTGCTAGGCATACATTCCTCCGACCATATTTTGCAGATGAGCTGATGCATGCGTTTCGAGAGCTCATCGCCGCCATCCTTGAATAGCTCCGCTGGTATACCATCAGCTCCGGCGGCTTTATTGTTTTTGAGCCGCCTAATAACCAGCAAGACCTCGTCATAGTCGGGGGGCGCTACTTCATGTTCGTCGTCAGCAACTGTGGGGTCGGGTTCATCTTCATTGCTATCATTAGCGCTGTCGCCATTCAGCAGCTTCGAGAAGTGTTCCCTCCATAACGTGAGTACGCTCTGGACATCCGTCACTAAAAGCCCGTTTTCGTCTTTGTAGGAATTGGAATTGGCTCCGGTCTTAAAACCTTCCGTTTGGAGCCTCCCACGTTCGTAGAATTTTCGAGCCATATTCCTGCTGCCAAATATCTCGATTTCCTCGCATTCTCTCTTTTCGGCTTCTCGTTTCTTGCGCCTAAAGAGACGCTTCTCTTCCCTTCTCTTCTCTCGATATCGCTACTTAGTAGCTCGCGTTGCTGCCGATCGCAGGGTGAGTTGGTATGCTGCGTCTTTCTCTGCAGCGGCGTTGCGACACTCTTCGTCATACCAGCTGTTTTTCTTCGGGCGGTGATAGCCAATCACCTCTTCAGCGGCCGTGCGCATGGAGTGGGAAATAAGCGACCACTGCGCGTAAATATTGAGATCATGGGGAGAATCCGTCAGCAGCATATTCGAGAGCCGAGAAGCAAATGCGGTAGCTGTCTGTAGCGATTGTAGCTTTCCGACGTCAAGCTTCCTCTGCGAATTAGAGCGAACGTTTTTTACCGCACTGAGGCGAGTGCGAACCTTAGCTACAACAAGGTAGTGGTCCGAGTCAATGTTGGCACCTCGGATTGTACGTACGTCTAACACGCTGGATGCATGCCTGTCGTCGATCACAACGTGATCAATTTGGCAATCCCAATTTCGGGTCTCACCATGTCTAAATAAAATGGCACCCTCTACTACTAGGAATTAGAATTATCTTAGACCGAGAGCATAGCTGGAAGGAGAACATTAGTAACCAACTCAAAAAACCCCACTGCCCTTTACGTGTGCAAAAGAGCGGTTAAAGCCTACTATCACTTTCCCAGATTGCGATTATCTGCTTAATTGTCTACGACACCAATATCATATCAACTCAGTATTTTGCGGTACTTCGTTAAAAGATGACGTTTGACGAAATGAGTTCCATATGTGCGAAGCGGTATGAGGCCGTGTTTCCTACACACACCCGAAAGGTCCGAAAATATGGTATGCTGCCGCTGCAGATTGGGTCCGTTTATATGGACAGAGCGGCCAAAAATACTTCCAAAAGAGTTAGCGGCCTGAAACTTGGGATATAAGTGAACTAAAATATAATAATGATTTTCTGTAAAAATTGGGCAGAATAAAAAATTTTTCCAAACTTTTTTCCTTGAGTAATCAGTCATAGTTTTAGTCTTTTCGTAGTTTCGTAGTTACCTAATATCAGTATTTAAATTTATGAATGTGGATTTTTATGGTTTAAAATTCATATATAATGCTCCTGGGAAAGCGAGTGTACATTGAACAATGTTTCAGTATTATTTTAATTAATAAATTGCATCTAAAGAGATTTGATAGTTCATATAATTACGTTGTTTTATTTATTATTATTACGAATTAATTTCACAAACACCCAATTAGCTAATTATAACAAATATAGCGTACAAAATATTATCTACATTGCATTACTCAACGCGTTGTCAAAATTCATACAATTTAATGAATCGCTCAATGCCGTGTATGCAAGCAACACTATAGCACGATAATACATTATTTTTAACACGAAATTATATACTAATAATGCATTAAATTTACTAAAATCAATGGATTTATTCTAAGATATGTAATGTATAAAAAAACTAACTTTGCATTAATATATATATCGAAAAATAATATAAATATTGTCGCATGGAAATTTTTCTTATAATTCTTATTCTGTATTATATTATTATTTCATTTTATTAATAAGAAATACTATAAAGTGATAACATCTTTTATTCTAATTGTTCCTTTTTTGCTTTTGCTACTCCAATTTCGTACTATGGCCCATATTGAACTCATATATGTACACTATATATGTTTTTTTTCATACAGTAAAATATTTGGCGTTCAAATTACACCTGTATGCCTTAAAGTGCCTTGCGTTGAATCAGTTGTACCAACCACTCCCTTAAATCCAAATTTAGAATAGAGTTTATGCAAACATTCACAGAACATTAGATACGAGGTTTGTTCAAAAAGTATCGCGAATTTTGAATTTTCGTGGGCTACGAATGTTCGATTTTCGATATTTTTGTGACGTTATGTTGGTACTCATGACCTTCACTTATGTTGACAATCGCAGCCATTTTAAATGTACAGTCAGTTTTTGACAACTATTGTGCGTGGACGTGTTTTAGCTTATCTTCGATTTTATTTCTATCCCATATCGTCGATATGGCTGAAAACAGTAGCGTTGCTCAATTTGGTGAAGATGTCTTCTGGAAGCGGAAGTGGATATTGGTACGTTTCAAGTACGTCGTTGAGACCTGTTGAGAAATCTCCGCATACACGAACTTGGCCGTTCGGCTTTTTGATAACTACGATGGGTGCAGCCCATTCTGAAAAATTTACTGGCGAAATAACGTTCAGCTTTTGTAGTCGTAGGATTTCTTCTTCAACCAGGCTTCTTATTGCATATGCTACTGGATGTTTTGGACAAAAAACAGGTTGACAGTTGGGATTTACCACCAAATGAGCTTTAGTTTTATTGCAAAGACCCCCATGTTGTTGTCAAAAAGTACTGGAAATAATTTGTCTGGAAATAACTTTGTATCATCCAAATTATTTGGAATAGTACTTGCCTGTTCTGTTGATGTGATGTTGTTGCAAACTTCACTGAGCGGCTCACTCTGTAATTGGAACGCATGTATCCAATCTAAGCCAAATAAGTTTAGATCGACTAATGTAACGTAGCATGTTAATGTTTTTGAAACATTTTTCAGTTGTACTTCACATGTGAACTGTTTAGACATTGAGATTTCCAGTTGCTGTTCTTGCTGTACGAGTTACTTCCATACAATTTGAAACATTTAATTTGTCGAAATTAAATTTTGAAATTATGCTTATGTCCGACGCTGTATCAAATTGCAATTTAATTGGCACATTGTTGATTTTTACGTTGACATATAAACGCTGTGAAGTGGTGATGCTGTTTGTTACGTAAATGCTATTCGTTTTTAGCGTTGTGTTTTTGTTCGATCTGCTGATGCATTTTTGTTGTTGTGATTACTGCTTTTTGATTTTTGCTTATCTTTGCAGTAACCTTCTTTGTGCCCTGTGTTTCGACAGTCTTCGCACTTGTGATTTTTATATGGACAATTACGTACGTAATGCATTGCTCCACAAAACCCACAAGGTGTCTTTGGCTTGTGCTTTTTCAACTTATTTGTCTGTAGTTGATTCACGTGATTGTCCCGTGATTTGCTTTCTACTAGTGCTGTGTCGTTTTTCAAGTTAATAATGCGTTGGCATTCCTTTGAAAGTGTATCCAAATTAATAGTATCAGCTTCGCTGTCCAGTTGTGTAAGCATTCGGGTTCTTATTTCAAAGTCCGACTCTGCCTTAAGTCCCATTACGAATATCAAACATTTCAACTGATCAAGCGTTAAACTTGTTAATTTGAAATTTTCGCATTGTTTATTTACTTCTGCAGCATACGTAGTATAATCAGTGTCTGGCGCTTTTGCTATTTGTAACCAAGTGTAGCGAATACTGAACTGCGACTTTTGTAAGCCAAATAGTGGTTTTAGTTTTTCAATAGTTGTAGCGAAATTGTATTCATGTGGATGTTTGGGCAAAATATAATCAATATATTTGCTGTGAACGCTTGTACTCAATTTGCGAAGTAGCAATCTAAACTTTGCTGCATCATCAAGTTTATTTGCATCGACCAAACACAAATCTTCATAACGCATGTACCACGCATCAAATGTTAGGTTATGTTCTGGATCATATACAAATTCCGTAATGCTTGAGGCTAATGTGTCCATTGTTCGCTCTGGATGCTCCTCTTTTGGAGAAGCGTTCGCACTGTTGACTTTCGCTTGCATACACTCTTTGAGAAGCTCTCGCATTGCTTGCGCGTCCTGAGCACGTTGCTTTTGAAATTCATCAAAAAGGATTCTGAATTCATTTTTTTTCCATGTATGACGTATCGAAAAAAAATTCACCTCCTCGTCGCCACTATTATGTATGCGTATCTGATCAAAAAGCGTAATATATATTTGGTAGAATATATTTATTAATAAAAGAAAAACTTAAGTATCTAATGTTAACTTCACAACAGTCGAGATGTCAAAATTACCTCCTCTTCATTTTAGGGTTGACACGCCAACAGTTATTCCAAGATATTTTGCAACAGAGGAAGTTTTTATTTTTTGCCCTTTATAGCAAGGCTGTATTTTGTCTGATTTTCTGTTTGTATATACAACTTGTACAGTTTTGTCTTTATTTATCTCTATTCCCCATAAGTCACACCATGCTACTACATTGTCTAATATATGTTGGATTGCATTTGTTGCGTTTTTTGTCATTGTGTGATGCCATTAAAACTGTGTCGTCTGCGAATGTTGCTATCATCGCATTGCTTTTCGTTGGAATTGGTATATCTGCTGTGAGTATAGTAGAGGTCCTAATACGCTGCCTTGTGGTACTCCAGCTGTCATTGGTAGGATGTCTGAGCAATGCTCGTCATATTTTATGTAGAATTGTCGTTCGCTTATATAGCTCTTTAAAATGTCATAATAATTTTGTGGAAATAATCGCTTAAGTTTATATAAAAGTCCTTTGTGCCACACCTTGTCGAATGCTTTTGCAATGTCCAAGTATACAGATACGCAGTATTTTTTGTTGTCTATACTTTCAAGGATTTTGTTTACAACCCTGTGGACCTGTTGCACAGTTGAGTGTTGTCTTCTAAATCCAAACTGATGGCTGGGTAGTAAATTTTTTGTTGTTAAGATTGGCTCTAATCTGTCCTGTAGTATCCTTTCAAATACTTTCGATAGTATTGGCAATAGACTGATAGGTCGGTAAGAAGTTGTTTTGGTGGCATCTTTTCCTGGCTTGCTGATGGCTGTTATCTGTGCAACTTTCCATAAGCGAGAGAAATACTTAGTTTCTAGCATGCAGTTAAATATATTTCGGATATATATTATAGCTATATCAGGCATTTCTTTTAGCATTTTCCCGCTTATCAGATCATATCCTGGCGCCTTTTTGTCTTTTAATTTTTTAATTTTGTTTTTGATTTCTGCTACTGATGTCTTTTTTGTTTTGGATTGCGGGATATTTATTACATTGTCAAGATGAGTGGTTTGATTGTCCATTTCGCTTGTAAATATTTCAAGGAAATGTTTGGCAAGTGTGTTGGCTTTGAATTTACTAGTTTTCGCCCATGTACCGGTTTATGTTTTGATAGGAGGTTTGTGTATTATTGCACCAGTGAGTTTTTTCGTAGCCTTCCAAAGAGAGTAATTTGTTGATGTGGTCGTTCCCAAGTTCAGCATATGTTTTTCTAGTTCCTTTTATCTGTTTTTCTGAAGTAAAATTTTGTATTCATTTGTTGCTTTGTTTAGGTTGCGTTTATCTTCCGGATTCCTAGTGATTTGCCATGTTTTCCAGAGCTTCCTTTTCCATTTCATTTTTCCCCTTGATGAACGCTGGTGTAGTGTCCGTATTTGCTAACGTTAGCTTTGGTGTTGAAGCTGTGATTGCTTCGATGATGCTATCATTGAAGTATGCGTTTTGCATTTTTTGTTTTTAATCGTATATCTATTTTTAGTTGTTTTTCCAGTGCTAGACGAAAATTATTCCAGTCAGTTTTATTGTTATAGATGCCTGAGAAAAGTCTTGTCTCTATTGATCCTAGTAATGTCATTAGGATTGGGGAGTGGTCTGAGGATAATTCTAAACATGATAAACATGATAGTTAGCTGTTTATGAAGAATATTTTTTGTGATGCAGAAGTCTATTAAATCTGGTTGTTTTTTTGTATCTGTTGGCCAATATGTTGGATCACCAGTGCTAATGAAGCGACCATTACTACATATATCGTATAGCTTTAAGTAACTCGCGTCCTTTTCCGTTTGTCAACCTTGATCCCCATAAAACATTTTTAGCGTTATATTCACCTCCGGCTAAATAGCGATTCCCCAAGTTTTTTAAAGATATTGTTCTTTTGTGTTGTTATATTTTGGTGGACAATAGACAGCAGATACTACGATTTGTCCTTTCGAGTCTTTTAGTGCTATTGTGGTTGCTTGAAGGTTTTCTTTTTTATATGCATCAAGTTCAATGTAATTCATATTTTTTTTTATAATGATCGCCGTTCCACCGTGAGATTTGTTGTCAGGATGATTTGTGTAATGGATGTCAAAGTTAGGGAATTTAACATATGTTTTGTCTGTAGCATGTGTTTCCGAGATTAACATCACATCTATTGAATTATTTATTAGGAAAGTCTTTAGTTTAGCGCGACAGTCCATTTGCATTCCATATTGCCAAATTTATTTTATTTACTGCGTTCATCTATTTTGCATGCAAGCATAGTTACTATGTTCATCATACTGGTCATTTGATTTATTAGTTGTTTCATCATTGTTTTTAATTCGGATAGATCGTCATTGTTTGATATTATTTCATATGTGCTGTTGCTTTTTATTTGATTTGGCTCCTCCTGATATTGTTTCCATTTGTGCAGCTTGAGTGTATGAAATACCAGAGATGATTTTCTGGCCATTTATTTTTGTATTGGGATTGTTTTGGTTTGTTTCAATATTGATTTGTCCATTTGTTTCTTTCTTGCGATGTGTAGGGTATCTCTGGACTTGTAGAGCTTTATATATCGCACATCCTCTGTAGTTTGCCGTGTGGTTTTCACCGCAATGTACGCATTTAATATTTACTCTATCAGCGTCGATTTTAATTGTGCACATGTTTGTCTTGTGTTTTCCAGCACATTTGACACACACCGGGTCTATCTGGCAGTAGTTTCTTGTGTGGCCGTACTTTTGGCAATTTGTGCATTGGGGAACTGTTCTCTTTTGTCGGGGTGGCTCAAAGCTAATTTTGCAGTGTAGGAGGTGAGTAATGTCGTATATGCCTTTATTGTTATCTTTTATTTTCAATTCAATTGAAAATAGTGAAAGTGGTTGTTTTATTTTGGCACCATTAGCTATTTGGATGTTATGGATATTTGTCACTTCATGGCCTAGTTCGGCTAATTCGTTTTTAATGTCTTCTGTGTCGGTTGAATGGTGCATATTTCGTAATACCACTCTAAAGCCTCCCTCATCTTTTGGTCGAAATGTGTAATACTTTGTCCCTTTTTGTTTTAATAATTCAATTACTTTTGTGTAGTGTGTGGATTCTTTTGGTTGAATTTTTATTTCGTTCTTGCTTAGAATTTTCATTTCGTACAATATATTTGGCATGGAATTTAGTGCTTCAGATAAGGCTTTTATATTTTCAACATTCTGAACATATATAGGAGTCGGTTTTCGTAAACGTTGCGCAATTGGTTTTTGTATATTAATGTTCGTATTTGTCCCACTGTTGTTTTGTTCTTCCCTGTTGTCTTGAGAGTCCGTTTTGTCATTGACTGCTAACAGTTCGAATCTGTTTGTTGTGTTTGGAGGGATAGGGTTGCTCAGCCAATATTTTTGGAGTGATGTTTGTGTTGTGTTGAACATTTTATTTTTCGGTCTTTTCTTCCTTTAACTTGTTTGGCGATTGTTTTTCGCGATTTCGTTTTGTGTTTTTATTTTCGGTAATTTTATTACTGGTTTTAATATTTATATTTTGTACTTGCGTGTTTGTTGTTGCTGATGAAATTGGTGTTGTTCCGATTGCCATTATTGGTGAGTTGCAGCTAATCGTTACCGTCGCAGTCACCGGTGTTACAGTTGTGGTAGAGGAGCTTTGAGTTGTTATTGTGGTTGCTGAAGTAGTAACTGGTGGATAAAACTCCATAGTGGGAGTCGCGCATTGGACACTCCAAGGTAGGGAATTGCTGGCACCTAGTAGAGCGGGAGAGCAAGATCGTGCTCTGCTCTCTGTCACTTCGACCGGCAATTTGGAGTTGCCGTTGTTTTCGTTTGAGACGAAAGAAAAATATGCGTTTCTTTTTGTTGCTGTTTTTTGTTTAAGTGTGTCAGCCACACTCATTAAAAATTTGTGATTTGTTCTTTTTTTATTCTATTTTAAAAGATGTGTCCCAGTAAGTGACCGGTAGATTCGTTCTACTCGATCACTGCACTATTGCACTTTTTCTTTACAACTTAAGTTACTTTAACTTAATAAATTTGTATTAAAGAATTAATTTTTGCGGAGCGAGCTTAAACACGTCTGCACTGTTCAAACTTAATAATTTCAACGAATTTAGTTGAGCAAAGAGGCTGTCTGAAATATTGTGTTTCTAACAATATATCATGTGCGGAAGCGTTGAAAATGTTAACAGTATCCTACGGGGACTCGACAATGTCGAAAACACAAACATATGTTTCGGTCGTATATCCACCTCTATGAGGAATTTAAGAAAATTGTACTCGAAGATCGTCATGTGAGCAATATGGACATAGTAGCCGATATTGATGTCTCGCTCGGATCGGTGCAGATTTTTTGGTGCAAGCCGAGTTGAAGCGCTGAATTTTTTGCAAAAACAGCGTCGCATTAATTTCGCTAAAGAAATGCTTTCTTTGGGCCAATATGTTATCGAACGCTCCATTACCGGTGACGAGACATGCTTCTATGAATAAGACATCGAAACGAACATACAATCATCGGAATGGGGTTTTTTCAGACGACTCAAAAACCAAAAAACCCGACAAAGTCGATCAAAAATCAAGGTTTTGTTGATTGCCGTTGTGTGGCTCACTCAGAATTTCTTCCGCCAGGACAAACAATAAATAAGGAGTATAGTGTAAGCGTACTGAAGCGTTTGCAAGAGAGTGTTCGTCGCAAGAGACCAGATTTATGGAGAATCAACTCGTGCTCCGGCTCCCACATCTCATCTTGTAGAGGATTGTGAAAGGAAAGTTACACCTTTTCAAACTTCTTTGACTCTTTTATGAATCACATAAGTCTGTCTAGGGATAAAGAATGTACGTTGTCTGTATAGGAGAATTTCAACGTTACTATATTTATTTTTAGAACGCATTAGCAGAGCTAACCACGCTTTGTGTGACTAATTATAGAAGGCGCGCGCAAAATCGGTCGTAAATCGTCTACGGGTTGTAATGGCCAACTAAGAAGTGTTCTAATTAGCGTATACTTGGTATATTAACCAATTATATTTCGCTGGAGTAGTTTTAGAAACCACCTTGTATTGTTTGTCTTAATAATCACACTGCCCTTCTTTATTGATTTTACAAACTATTTATGGATACAATTTTGGATATTTGGGACATACAAGAACAAACAAAAAATCAAAATGCTGACCACATAAGTGCAAGGCATTGCTAATTAACCTCGAATGTCAGAGGAAGTGTATTGTCGCAATGTTATGCAATGCAATGTAGCCATTTTTAGTCACATTGATATCTTGTGCAACAATCCACTTCTCTACATTGTTCAGATTTATCACATCGTTTGGTTCACCGCAGTTTTTCATTTTGTAGGGTTTGTATTTATAATCCGTCCGAACCAAGTTAGTTATTACAAATTCAAAATAAATTCAATCAAAAATATATATGCGTATATTAGTTTCATATGACTGGAACCTTCAACAATATTTAAAACTGTTTCTTTTAGTTTTTACATCTATCAACTAAATTTACTTGGAACTGTTCAATATTGAATGTATTATTCACCCTTGGCATTATTTATATTTTTTATTATGTGTTATTGTTTCCAAAAAAAGCAGAGGCTATTTTCCATATGTAATCAATGTATGTATCCACATATTGAAAATCAGTTTATTTTAGTTCGGATCACTGGATTGTTTTAGTAATACAAAATTATTTTAAAAGAGACTATTTCGCATTATAGTCTCGACTGTACAAGAGGTCCATTAGTGCAAAGGATATAGCATTTTCGTATGTGCATCATAGTATGACAGAAAAAGACAACATCTCAAATGAATCAGTCAGTAATGACATTAGCAAACGGTAGAACGAGACAGCAATATCATATATACCCAATTTAGGTTTATAATTTCAGGGTAAATTTTTCATATTAACCTATAAATTCTAAAATCGTAATTTCGTCAAAATATATTGTATACAAAGAGGAAGCAATGAAAAAATAATAATATAAAATTTAAATAAATAAAAATTAAATTTTTTCAAAAGTATAAGTTTTATTTTTATTTTAGTATAACCTTCTTCCCAGAGGAATATTATCACTTAAGGTTTTGCAAGAACTTCCAATTATTGTTGTTTTAATGTATCAAATTTATAAAAACGCTGTCCATCAAGAAGTATCAGAATTCATACCATTAATTATGACAACTATAAATTTGCAACCATCGTCAGTACAAAGGTTTGTAATTCTTTTGAAATTATTAGTACCCTAAAATATATTTAAGTTTTGTTTTTTCCAGAAATTCATTATTGTTCAACAAAGAAATATTTGTTGATTTTATGGGTGCACAAATAAAAACCCTTTCGTTTTTAGCCTATATAGTAAGGATATACCAAGTAAATACAATTTAATAGTCTGATTTTTTATGATATCTAAACAAAATTATTTATTTTCCAGGAAGCTGTACTGTTACATTCAATATCTATAACAAATGGCATGCTTAGTTTAATGGAGTGGTGTCCAAAGGAAGCTGCCCATTTAAGGAAAGAGTTACTCATTGCAGCTCGCCATATTTTTGCAACTGAACTACGCCAAAGTAAATTACTTTACTTTATAGTATATTATATGTAGACAAAGCTACAATAGGTTTAGGCACTGCAAATAAAAATATTCTGCACTAACAATTTTTCTATCTCTAATCCTAGATTAGATTAGATTGCGAGAACAAATCACCTAGTCACTGTGGCCACCTTTGGACCTATTGTGACAAGCTCTTTAGTTACAAAACATTCCAAAGTTTAGAATTCAAATTTCTGTGGGTTCTAGGTAATAGTTTCCTAAGTAACGAAGTCTGGTCCAGATTAGACAGTTACATTGACATAAATATTCAGATGTTTCCTCTTCTTAGTTGCAATTGTCAATTGGGCTTACCTTCATGTTATATAGGAGTTTGTTTACCTTACAATGCCCATTTAGAAAGACTGAGCCAATGCGAGTACTTCTTCTCGTTAAACCGAGAATTTCTATGGTTCTTTTTGGCATGAAGTTTTTTGTGCCTCCTATATCTTTTGTTTCCATCCAATATTGATTTGATTTCACCTCTAGCCATTGATTTAGGTTGTACTTCGTGGAACTGCATGGCAGCCCACAGAATGGTTCCGGTCCAATAAATCTACTGGTTGCCCCTTTCCTAGCGAGTTCATCTGCCTATTGCTTCGCTATATGTCCGCTGTGACCTGGCACCCAGATCAGATGCACTGTGTTATTAGTTTCTAGTCTTTTCAGCAGTTGAATACAATCCCAAACCAGTTTTGATTTTATTACAAAAGCGTTCAGCTCTAGTAGTGTTGCTTTGCTGTCAAAGTGGAAAAGGATGTGGCAATTTATTATACCTCTCTTTAGTACCTCTCTTAGGCAGAGATCTATAGCGTGACTTTCGGCCTGAAAATCAGAGTTTTCTCTGCCCATGCTTCTTGGTTTTTGAACATAAACCCCAGCCCGAACTCCCTCCTCCGTTTTTGAGCTACATAAGGTAGCGTTGGTCTATAATATACCCAGTTAACCCTACTCGGGAATGTGAACTTGAAGTTGTGTGTGAGGTTATACCTAGGATTACATAACAGATGCCGCATAGGCAAGGATTGGTCTGGTGATAGCTATATATAACCATAGAACCATTTTTGTATTAAGACCCCAGCTTTTGCCCATTAAGTATCTACTCGTCCATAGAGTGGCTCTAGCTTTCTTAATGGTGTTATTTAGGTGACTATTCCACAGAAATTTTTCATCGAGTGTAACACCGAGCTATTTTACTTCGTTTGAAAACCCCCAATGGCTTCGTTTCTCCAAAAATGGCTGGCTCTAAAGTTTTCCTTTCTTATTTATTGGTGAAGATCACTATGCTCGTCTTATTTTGGTTAACTTTTAGTAACACCTTTCCGCACCAGTTTGATATAAGAGTTAAAGCACTCTGGAGTGGAGTAACTCTGAGATCTTGTCTTCAAATTTTCCTGATAAGACCGACAAAGTCGTGGGCATAGCCCTGTACATCGTACTTATTATTGCTCAGTAGGTCCAAAAGTTCGTCAACAACTACAGACTACAATAGCGGCGATAGTACTCCAGCTTGTGGACATCCTTTTGCCGCGCGAACCCGAACCTCTGAAGATTGGATGCTCCTTTCTCTGCGAACATTGTTTATCCATCTACATTAGGGTGGGGCGATTAGTATGGAAGGAAAAATATGTTAATGGGCGCTTCGCGTTTCTGATTCTTGGGATTGTACTGAGTAAAAAAGTCCGCTACACCATATGTGTACGGTGAAAATCGAGCTTCCAGATTTTGACTTGCATTTTTTTCTCAGACTTTATTTTTTTGGAAAATTTGCAAATTTTCTTGGGCTCATATTTCCTAAAGTATTTGAAATTTTGACTTACTTGACGTGACAAAAAGTGGTTCATTTTCTACATTTTCGACTTTTCGACCATGAAAACGAAGTTTTTTCTAAGTAATATGTTCAGAGAAATTGTAGCCCGAGACAGTAGCTACAACTTTACTTTTGAAAATAAGTCAAAATTTCAAATACTTTACGAAATATAAGCCTAAGAAAATTTGCAAATTTTCAAAAAAAAATAAAGTGAGAAACAACTGCAAGTCAAAATCTGGAAGCTCGATTTTCACCGTAGACATATGGTCTAGTGGACTTTTTTGCTCAGTACAAGATCCCAAGAATCAGAAACGCGAAGCGCCCAATAAGATTTTTTTCCTTCCATACTAATCGCCCCGCGCTAATAATATATATATATATATATATATATATATATATATATATATGCATTTTTAAAAAAATAGAAAGTTTGAAGATGTTGTTGTTGTAGTCGTTACATTAGAAGAAGCAGTTGTGAGTACTTTGGCGGATGTAGGTGTATTTGTGATTGTTTTTGTTTCTAGATGGTTCAGTAGAACTGGATCTACCGGTGTTGTTATAGTGTTGCCGCTCTTTCTCCGTAAATTAGAAGAGTGGATGACTGAAGCATGATAGGTATTTTTGTTTGTGTATTTGTCCGCTCTTGCTATTTTTATGATGCTTTGTTTGGAAATATAATAGATGTGTCCCAGATAGCTCTCGCGAATCGTATTCACCGATCACTGCACTTATTTAAATAACGGCTAGAATGCGGAGCAAAATTATATGCGTCTGCACACTGTGGCTAATAAATTTACATATATATATATAGGTAAGCCATTTTGTAGGAGTGCTAAAATTAGACCATCAGCTCCCGGGGGTTTGTAAGGATGAAGAGTGTCTATTGCCCTCTTAATTCTTTTCTCAGAGAACAATTTTCTTGCTCAAAACCAGTCATTTGTATTGGGCCTGTGCTCCTGTCCCATTCCCGTTAGGGCCTGAGTAAGGATTGTGGAACCTGGGAAGTGCACGCTGGCAAGAAGCCAAGGGTCACCAAGCCATTGTTTGTGTATGTGCCATCTGGTCTTTTCAAAAGTCCGATGTTGTTAGTGTGTTTTTTGGAGAGTATTTTGAGGATTCTGGAGCTACTACTTAGGTCAAAAATTCACTGCAGGAGTTCCTCCACGACTCCCTTTTCGCTCTTCTAATTTCTAGGTTGTATTTATTAAGGGATTCTCTATATTTAAGCCATTCACCATTTGGCCCAATTAAAGAGCCCTCGGTCTCTTTCCTTAGTTTGGCAAAGTTATTCCACCATGGGGTAATTCTATTGCCTGATTTAGGGTTTCTAACTATTGTATTGCATCTCTCTATGTTTTTTGCTAAGAGGTTCCTATATACCCAGTTAGTGGGTTATGGTTATATGTAGGTGGTAGAGACTGATGTCAAGCTCGATTTCAAATCGAACTTGGTGATGATCGGACATGGATTTTCATCAGAAACTCTCCAGTTTTGAACAATATTTTTTAAGAAGGTATCGCATAAAGTGAGGTTTTGCTTCGCAATTCTTGTTTAGCAGCAGCGCAGATGGTAGAACCTCTTAAGGCGGTAGGTATGTAACGAACACAAATGTTTGGGGCATATTCTGACCCTCAGACATCTTAATATTTGAGTCAGGGAAGGGCTTTATACTCTTAATTGTCAGTTCAAGTCAGACTTTGGTCTCCTTCTTGTGACACGTAAGGGAAAGCACCCATCCATGTTCCCACAGTTAATAAAGCCGAGACAACTATTGAGGTTTTCGGACTTGTCCACTTCAGACAGTGTCATTTTTATTAGCGCGATCTTATCAACACTCAGTCTTTCTTCAGGATACTTGGTGAGTATTATTGCAACCTTACACGCGGTTGTCACATCTCTAAATGAGAGCTTCTTTGTGTTCGGCTGCTCTTGTGCGTCACTTGAAGATGGTGGTTCTGCAGGTAGTGCTGTCGTACCTTGCGTCGAAGATGCATTTGATGCTTGCGCCGAATGGCCTGAGCGGTCTTCCTCTTTTAGGGGTTACCTTGGCCTTTTGCCTCGTTTGGCGAGCTGTTCGTCGATCTGCATCATTTCTTCGAGTGGTTGGGTGGGTTGGTTGCCTGCTCAGCTTTGACCTGAGCAAACCGCTCACGCTCTTTCTCTCTAGATTCTTCGGGTGTCAAGACATCTCTTATCATGGCCTTGATTCGACGCTTCCGTGAGTGAAGTACTTATACTGTTTTCTGCGGCACATTGTTCCTCGATATTTCTGGTAGCGTCTTCAACAGTTAATTCCAAGGGACCCTGAGTTTTGGCGCTAAATGGGGCAATAGGTCCTGTGTATCACTATTCGCGATAATCTCAAACTCTTGGACGGTGATGGTCACATCCATGTCCTCACCTCCTCCGGCACTAGCCGGCGAAAGAAGTAGAGTTTCCTCATCTGACTGCTTTATTAAATTTATGTTATATTTTTTATATTACAATCCAAAAAATTTTGATTTGGTGAGAAATATAGGTTCGTGTTCTCAGAGCTCCTGTACGAACATAGGTAGGTAGGTAGGTAAAGCGGCCACCCAAAAAGGGCGCACTTTGGCCAACATTGACCCTTTGCCTTGTACCAGCTTAGTCTTGGTCGGATTAACCCCCAACCCACAGTCAGTAGTCCATTTAGAGAGAATGTTCAGCACGGTTTGCGTACGAATATAACACCCCAATTCTCAATAAGTTTCCGCTGTAAATGTTTTCGCTTTCCGCATATTCTAAACAAAATCCGCATGCGATCTTTCAAATTCCAATTTTCGAACTTGCGAAAAAATCTGCAAAAGAATTCTCATCCACAATACCAGGTATTCTAAGGAACATAAATTAGCGGAAATTTTTCGCATTACACCTAATTATGTTGGCCAACATTTTTTATGTGAAATTAGTAGAATCTTGTGAGTATTTAATTAAAAATTCTTAAAAATGAAGTTAGATTAGATATATTTAAGGGTATTATACACTGCGACCTGAAAGATCTATTATGATGCCCCTATTTATTTGAAAGATGAAGATAGTCTTATCTATAAATCTTCTGTCAGGTTAATTTTCGACAGGAATTCATATATTTTGGAGGAATCAAGATGAGGGATCTTGCTCATATCTAAGATATATTCTCCAAAACACCTGAGTCTATTGTGTGCTAATGGTCCGCAGTCTGTGGTCAGGTGCAGTGAGGCTTCGTCACTTTCTCCACAGAATCGACAGATGGCAATTGAGTCTACAGTGTCCGCTTAAAATGCCTGTGATGACACTTAGTTTACTCCGAGGTATATTTATTAACTCCTTAGCTCTTTTAGGATTAAAATCTCCCAGAAGAGCTTTGGACTGTCTTAATCACGGAAGAGTTTTCCAGGTTTGACTTCTTTTTGCATCTGTACACTTCTTCAGCAGACCTCCAATGGTATTGGATGATAATCCACAGAAGGGTTCAGGGCCGTTGAAAGGAGAGGCCGCAGCCTTTCTAGCTAAGCTATCAGCCTTCTCATTTCTCTCTACTACTATGTGGCCTGGCACCCACATTAGAGATAACTTGTTCATACTGCCTAGGGAGTTTAGCTTCCCAATAAAGTTCCATACAAGTTTAGACCTCACCAAGGGTGAGCTCAGACTCTTGTGTGCTGCTTGACTATCAGAGAGTATCACGATGTTTTTCCCCCGATATTTCCTGTCAATGTTGATCTGGGCACATTTTTCAATAGCGTGAAAACCGACATAGTTGTCGACAGTGATACGCGATCAAGTCGAAGAAGTTGAATGGTTCTGTTTTTGTCCATTCTTGACCCGTGTGGCAGCGTTCCTCGTCAACCCAGGATTTGTAGGCGTCAGCCAGGTATTTCCGTTTAATATCAAGCTTGGCTGTTGCCAATGGGATGCCGATATTTACGGAGGACTGAATTTCGTGCAGTAGCGTGCCTGCTTCGGCAAGCTTGTCCGCCTCAGAGTTGCCCGGGAGAGTTTCTTGAGAGCTCATATTATGTTTGACATTCATGAACAAGTCTTGAGGTGGCCGTAGAGCCAAAAAGAGATTTAATGGCGGCTTGCCTGTCTGAGAATATGGATACGTCGACTGTGCCGATATCGCTACTCAACATCCGCTTAGCTGCGTGATAAATGGCCATGACCTCAGTCTGAAAAATGCTACAATAGTCAGGGAGACGTGGGAAGATTTTTAAGTCCAGTTTGTCGGAAAAGATAGCGCTGCCGACTCTACAACCAATTTTGGAACCGTCGGTATAGATACCGACCATTTCACCGACGATTATGTCGTTTGAAATCCTGTCATTTCTGCTTGGAATAGTGAGGTCGAACTCCCTCTTAAAATCGGGATAGACCGACACATATTCGATAAAGTTGGGGATAGTTGGACCCTGATTCAGAATAGAGGCGTGGCCCGAAGGTTTAAATCGTCAGTGCAAAAGAGAGTTGAGTTTAATCGCTGTCAACTTGGCTTGTTGCTTAACCTGGTGCCCCGAAGGGAGCCAGTGAAGCATGGTTAAAAAAGCTTTCGTAGGTCTGGTACGAAGAGCGCCAGTGATCAGAAGTGTAATGTATCTTATGATTTTATGGAGGGGTTTGCTGTTGTAGGCTTTTTCGCCATCAACAACGGCCGAGTAGACCCAGAGCATGACGCGAGAGGACTTCGTCCTCTTGCTGCAACTGCTCTTCTACAGCAGTATATAGCGCATGTTGCTTTACGTGCCCTCTCAGCTAGATTGGCTTTCCAATTTAGCTTTGGGTCGAGAATCAGGCCTAAGTACTTCACGTATGTGCCCAAAGAGAGCGGAGTGCCTTTTAGACTTGACATTGTACACCTTGTAATTTTGTGTTTCCTAGTGAAAAGCATAGCCTCGGTTTTGGTTGGGTTAACCCCAAGTTCGAAATCACGACAACAGTTCGACACAATAGTAAGTGAATAGTCAAGTTTTTCGGTAAGTGTTTGGGGGAATTTGCCGGAAGCCGCGATGGCTACGTCGTCCGCATAGGCTATCACTTTGCATCATGTAGATTCCAATCTCACCAGTAGTATGTTAACTGCCAGTTTCGAGGGAAGGTTTGATAAAACATCCCCTTGCGGCGTGGCCCTGCTTGATTGGGTACTGCTGACCGTGGAAGTGATGATTCTAGATTTTAGTAGAAGGTCTATAAATTTAAGAAGTCAAGATTATAGAGTGCGGAAATGACAGTGTTGGGGCATACATTGTTGAATGCTTCCACGATGTCTTGTACGCCAAGGATTTCTCAACTTGAGAAATGAGAGAATGAAGTGCTGTTTTTACCGATAGTCGTGTTGAGATACAGAGAGAAAAGACGGGTTGATCGATGTCCTGATATGTGGGTCAAGAGCTCTTTCTAAAACCTTGAGAAAAAGGATGTTAGACTTATGGGTCTGTAATCCTTAGGTTTGGTGTGTGAGGCCTTCCCCACTTTCGGGTTGAAGGCCACCCGAGCCGTGCGCAAGCGTAAGGGAATATACTCGTATTGCCATCTGAGGCTTGCATTGTATATTTGTAGCAGCCATGGAAGGATAATTTCTTCCCCATTTTGCATATCGGCGGGAATGATGCCATCCGGCCACGGGGACCAGTATGGCTTAAAGGTTTGAATAACCACTCAAGGTGACTTTTTGTCATTTGGAATGTAGGGAGGGTAGCATGGGAAGCCTGATCCACCTGATAGATTGCTTGATCCACTGAGGCTACGCTCCCTGGGAAGTCAACTTTAACTTTTTCACTCTTAAGGTTGGAGCATTCAAACTTATTTGGTTTGAACACAGAACTTAAGTGGTCTACGCAAACTTTCCATAACTAATAGTCCGTTTGGATTATTGCGACTAAGTTATTGAGTATCTTCTCCTTCTTCATCAACAGCTTTTGTTCTCCGATAATCCTGTTTAGTTTGCCTTGGTATCGGGTGTCTTGCAATTTTCCATTGTTTGCGCGCTCGTCGTTTCTCCGCAATTTTGTCAATCGCTTCAATAGAGTATTTCGGAGCGGATGAATTAAATGTATTTTTTCTGTGGAGTAGCACGATAAACAGATTCTTGTATAATGTACGTCAGATACTCGAGGGCAGCATCAATGTCTTTATCTGTTTTGAGTGGTACATGGAGTTCTTTATTTCTCATAAGACAGTATCGAAAGTAGTCCCAGTCTGTAGACTTTGTATTAAGAACCCTATTCCAGTATATTGTAAAAATTGTTGACTAAAATCACAACTACAACCGAGAGGTCGGAGAAAAATTCGCAGTCTGTAGTAAAATGTGATTAGCAGATCGGTATATCTTTGGATATACAAAAATCAATAACATCAGGAGGCATAGTAATATCAGTGGGCCAATATGCGGGTGTTCCAGGGAGTTTATGGAGCTTAGTAACTCGCGCTTTTTGCTTGTTGTAAGCCTTTAGCTCCACGATGTATACTTAGCATTAAAATCACTTCCCACCATAAACCGATTGCCTTGCATTTTAAAAAAGGAAGTATAGTCATCCCGTTTTATAGTCACCCCAATTCTAAATAACTTTCTGCAATGATTTTTTTCGTTTTCCGCTTTCCGCATATTCTAAACCAAATCCGCATGCGATTTTTCATATTTCAGTTTTCGAACTTGCGAAAGAATCCGCAACCCCAATAGCAGGTATTCTAAAGAACATAAATTGGCGGAAATTTTTCACATTTCATTTCATTTTGTTCGCCAACATTTTTGCTGTGAGATTAGTGGAATTTTTATGAATATTTAATTAAAACTTCTTGAAAATGAAGTTCTTTTAATAAAATGGGGTTATAAATTAAATTGCTGAATTAAAATATATTTATCTCTGAATTTATTTTCGGAAAATGAAAAAATTTTTTTTCAATTTGGAAACTTTTTTGCGTGCAAACACAATAAAATAAAATTGTAAGCTTTAATGGACAAGATATGTTATATATAAAAACAGGTGCTTCTTGTTTGAAGGCGCAATAATGCGTATATGTGTTCCATCGACACAACCCATAATTCCTGGTAACCATGTTTGGAATAAAAGCCTATCGCAATTTTTCTTTTATCGTCGATTGTCTTGCACATTTGTATCCATTATGGGCAAAGCTGACTTTCAAAAATATCCAAAACTTCCGAAAGCACCTTACTAAAACTGAGCTATCGCTACATCGTGGTCCTTTCCAACTCCAGTTTTATAACCACCTTCTGCAAAGAAGCGCAAGCACGCACTTAGCTTCACTATTGGAGCAATCCCAAATTTCTTCCTCCTCTGTTGTAAAGCACTTGTTAGCATTTGAAGCAATTATAGGAAAGCTTCCTTATCTGTAGGGTTACTGAAATCTAAAATTGCAAGAAAATTGTATATTATTGCTAAAATAATCAAAATTAATTTATACTTACAGTGATTTGACGAGGATTAGAACTGTGCCGCAAATTTCTCTTTCTAACTCTTACCTCTACATTTGCTTCCTCTGTAACCAATCTCAACATATTTCATAGCATATTTATTATTAAAAAATAATTGTTATCCACCGAAACACTGAGATAATTTTGACCACTACACGTAATATTTTTTTTAAACTTTATGCGTGTTAATTCTAATACCAAATCACATAAAAAAATCCCATGTTTGTAAGTTCGAATCCGCCTAAATTTAGAATAGGAGGAAAAAATCCACACGGAAAATAAAATCGGCGTTAACAAGAATCCGCATTAGTATTTAGAATTGTGGTGAAGGCTTCTTACTGTCAGCCCTTGGCACGATTTGGGAAAGTTCAGTTTGCAGAGTCTCACCAAGGACCTTACACCAAGCAATGACTTGTTGCCCTCAAAATTAACATCAGGTGAAAATGCTTTATGCACCATCAGCAAGGTCGTCACCGTGCTGGTGTGTCGCACTCCTCCATGGCTACTGACTAAAAAACACCTCTCTTCCGGATTTTCATCCGCCCTGGAATAATGTTTCGGTATTACTTCAGGCGGGATTCCCTTTTCTTTGGCTATCTGCCCTGTAGTCGTCCTGTTTGTAGCCTACGTCTAACGCGGGTTTTCATGGTGTTTGCTGGCTACATTGGCTCTTGCTCAGTAAAAAGTTCTGACGAGTCATCACTTCCATGCGTGGTTGATTCTCAGCGTCTCACTTCGTGCGTTGGAAAGAGCATGTTTACAATGTGTTCCATCTTTTCTTCTGGCAAATTTGCTGTGGGGGGCTTTCCACCGAGTTTCTGTGTAAATTGTAACCCCATGTGTTTTTGTTAATGTCGCTGCGAAGATCCTCCCATTTTCTTTTGTTGGTCAAAACTATCTCTAGCTTGTTAGTATACTACGGCCTGGTCGATTATGTTTCCATGTCGTCGCGCTCTCGTATATTTTGTTCGGCGGCGGATGCATATTGCCCTTAGAGTGCTTATTTCAGCTGTCCACCAATAGGCAGCTTTCCTTTTGCCGTTTCTTTTAGTTTTAGGCATTGACGTCTCGCACGCTTGCGTAATACGCCACATTGTGTTTTCAACCATCTCTCTCGCTCCGTTCGTCTCGCTGAATGCGCGGGAGAATGCTTCAATAGCAGCTAAAAAATGGTTCTGCCTGAGTTTTGATAGATGCCCATTGCGTGTTCCTCTTTGCTTTTTGTCGGTATCGGCATCTATACTTGTCTGAACACTGTACGGCAAATATTGGTGGTCACTTCCGTTGTAATCCTCTTGGACTTTCCAATGTTTAATCTTGTTGTTTATTTGCTCAGATATGAGTTTAATGTTGGGAGTTGTCTCCTCACATCCTGCTTTTCTGTAAGTTGTTGCCGTTCCCGTGTTTGTGACGGTTAGCCCTAGTATGGAGGCCATGTTTAGGATTCTTCCTCTGGAATTTGTAATAGACATTCACCATTCTACAGCCTGAGCGATGAAGTCACCGGCGATGATGAAATTTCCACCGTGTGCATCTTCAATGTTATCGAGTGCTGTTTTGGAATTGATATTTGGAGTGAGGTAACAGCTCATAATGGTATATTCGCTGCTTCTGATCCAGACGAAACAATATCTTAATTCGCTGCTTGTAATTTGTAACTTGGCAGCGTTCATCACCCATATAGCTGCTGTTTTGGCCGCTAATTTAGCCAATTACCATTTTTCGCTTTATTGTACTGTTCGTTAATGACGGCCAGATCTGCTTCATGTTCTAGCACAACTTGTCTCATCAGTGCGTTCGCTGTCTTACTTCTGTGCATATTAGCTTGAAATATCTTCATGTTCGGGCTTGTTTCTTGTTAGTCAAGCATATTCTGGTACCAGGACGGTGGTCTGTGGATTCAGAGCCTTCATCTACGCAAATACAGCATCTATGGATTTTAGTGCATTCTTTTAGCTAGTGTCCTTTGGTTCCTCAACGAATGCATAAAACCGGTCCCCTTCTGTCGGGTCCTTTACAGTTAAACTGTGTGTGGCCCAGACCAAAACATCTGAAACATCGTATTATGTTGTCCAGTCGTTTTACTCTGCAGTACATCCAATTTATCTTTATGCATTGCTGTGCAATGATGGATTTTGCAGCTTCTGCAGCCAACGTAACAAAACCTCGACGTTGTTCTCTGCTGTTTGTCTTTTTAAGCCTTACCGCTACATCTTCGTTTTCATTTTGTAGCGCTTGTTTGACTGCAAGTATTACTTCTTCTGTGTCGGTAAGGGAGTCCAGATCCCTAATTTCGACTGATATTTTCTCTTTTAAGTCAAACACGGTTGCAGCACTCTTTAAGGAACCTTTAATTGCTTCGCAGAATTTTTCCGTTTTTCCTCCTAATTCCAGCAAGATAACTCCTCCTCTTGTCTTTCTAACGGACTTAATCGTTACTTCTACTTCTTCTGGTTTGACCGTTTGCTTCAGATTTCTGAGCACGTTAGCGTAGCTCCTACCGTCGGCAGGTTTCCCCAGTACTGCCTGTAATATTTTTAGCGCCGTTTTTTCTTTCTTCTTGTGTGTTTTCGCCTTGTCATCATTCATTTTCTTTTTTGTGGTCGGAGTTTCAAAAAGTGCCTCGTTGTCGTCTTTATGCTTGAATTTTTTTTAGGTTCACCGTCTTCCACTCATCGGGGTCCTTTTCTCTTGCCTTTTTGTTTGTGTTGGGTCCAGCTGGACTTATGACAGCCCTTCTTTCTCGTCCAGTCAGCGGTGTGTTGTCGCCAACTGCTTTCGAGATATACTTCTTGGTTTTTTCCATCATTGTGATCGCAAACTTTTCTTTCTCATTTTCTTTGCAGCCCTTTCTGTAGCATGCAGTTAAATCTTGGATTTCGTGGTTTATATTTCTCGATCGTTTAATCACTTGTTTCATTTTTCGGAGTATAGTTATCCATTTTCCCAGCGTGTCCTCTTCTAGCGCTCTCATCTTATAAATTTGCTCTACCCGAGGCGAGCAGTCTATATTTGCCTGAATTGCTGTGTGCACCAATGGGTGTCGTCGCTAAAATGCTTTGTTCAGTCACCCATTTAAGGCCCCCGTGGTTATCCATGTTAAGCCGGGAGGTCACGCGAGGGTTGAACTTAAGGGCGCTGGCTTACAGTGCCAGGACGAATGTTAACCGGGAGTTATCTCAACCGGACCTGAACGGCCAAATAAATGGCGACGAGTGTAGAAGCCGTTTCCACAGGATGTCACAGAATACTAAAATCATCAGCCCAAAAGCAATCTCACCCAAAAATTGTGTTCAAAATCGTATTCCATATCCACAGTATATGATCGTTTCTGTTTGAAATCGGATACATTCGGTGCCACATGGGCGGGTAAAACGCTTATATCGGTGTTGACTTGCTTCATCGCATTTACTTCCCGAGACTCTTGAGGATATTTGTCCTTCGCGTTCCGCTTCTTCGATTGTTTAGCGTCCACGGGACTGTTAAAAACCCTTCCTCATTTTCAGTTAGAATTGACGTCCTTGCGGGCATCGCATTCCCTCGTTGGCACCTATAGCCATCCCTCCACTGTTGAGCAGACGTTAAGTACTACGCTCCCACGTTGGTATCCGAATTTGTTCTGTACGGGCTGAAAGTTATACTATCTTGTCTCGGTCGCCAAAGCCTCGTTAGTATAGCAGGGTACACCACGTGCAGGTGAGGTTGACTTTTGAGTAAGTTGAATCACCGCATATACCCCTGTATTACCCAATATACAATGCCTCAGAAAAAAGACTACTGCTTAGATAAAGGTTTTAAGCCTAAATTTACTATTTATGATAATTTTAAGAGACCGAATTCGGGGTAGGCTAACCAGTTTAAGCAAGTAGAGCTTAGAAAGAGGATGGGTAAAGTACTAGAATCACAGAAGTTGGAGCCGAGTATAAATTCAGAGGAAAAGGCCTCCATAGAAGCCATTTTTGCGCCTTTTAATTTGGCTTCCTTTATACTCTTTACATTATGTTTTTGTCTTAGTCTAACTAATGTTACATTACCTATCCTATTTCTACTTGTTACTACAAATTATATTGCTTAATTGTATAACGATGCCTACAATCTAGTTTTGCCGAAAAAGTTCAGTACAGCGGACGAACTTTAATCGTACTTTAAGGTGAGGAGTCTGGCGGAAGTGACTCATGAAATTAGGGTAGGGCAGCAACTGGAGAATGAGGAGATCCGACGCTTCGCTAAACTGCTCGGGACGCTACAGGAATTGGCAACGGAGATAGTGAGAGGAAAATACAAGGGAACTTGAGATTCAGCGCTATTGCAAGAGATAGATAAGTCAGTAATAACAGCGTTTTTAGAAGGTCTTCTAGAGCCCGCGTTCAGGGTACACATGCTAAGTATGGGGTCAGGGACTGTGTATTAACTGACGTAGGGAGCTGTGAGAGCCTACTTTTTAATGGAGCGTAGCCGCGTTAGTATTGAGGAAGTACAGATCATAGGGAACGGCCAGGCTATGCCCATTCCTTTTACGGGTGGCAGAGAATCCGACAGTATAGTGTCGAATACACCCAGAACAATGGGTGGCCCGGGGGTCAGCGAAGGTATATTCAGGGATCAGGGTATTACAGGAAGGAGCTTCCAACAGATGCCCCTGTGTTTGTCATAAGCCAGGCCGGGGTGCGTGGCAACTGGCAGCATGGCGCCCGAGGGTGCCTGGAACTAACGCCGTAGCTGGTCTGATTGGCGGCAATCCGAATGGTAACGTTCGATCTCCAGCAGGACGTCGAGATACCCCGCAAGGAGGCAGATGGCGGTAAATTAGTGCTGCTAGTAGATTCGGGGGCGGACACCAGCCTCGTTAAAACGAGTGTCCTACGGTAAGGACTGGAGGTCGATAGGACAGATGTGAGGACTCTAAACGGTGCGTTTGGTGGATGCATTGGAACGTCGGGGTCAGTGAGGATAAGCCACAGTAAAGTTAAGGGTGTGGACTTTAGGATGCAGGTATTTGCTTTGAAGAAGGAAGGTATTCCGGACGATGGAATAATCGGCCGGGACAACCTGTGGAATCGCACCATTTTAGATGCATTAAAAACGAGGCTTTTGTTTTTTGATAAGAATGGAAGTAAGGTTCTGACTCTCCCCCTTATATCATGACAGGGAGGAGAAATTAGTAAAGTTAGAGGTAGTAGCACGGACTTGGTGGGCGCAAGGTCGTTAAAGGTACTCACGTTCCGCGTAAATACGAAGTTAGCAACAGTTGTTGTGCACAAGCAGCAGTTGGCAGAAGGCGTTTACATGGGAGAATCGGTGACGCACGTTAATAGAGGTAGGGTATATGCTAGCGTGCTGAACGCCACCGAGGAAGACTTCTGTATAGATAGGGATTATAGGCCTAAGTTTACAAATTACGACAATTTTAGGAACCGAACCGGGGATCGGTTAATCAGGTTAATCAAGTAGACGCAAGGAAAATAATAAAAAGCTGGAGTCAGAAAAGTTAGACCCAAGCATAAATTCAGAGGAGAAGGTCTCCATAGGAAATATATGTGCGTCATTTCATCACTTATTTTTACTTGAAGCAGATCAGTTAACCTACGCACCGAACGTAGAACACAGAATACCGATAATGGCGGATCACCCACCTATTAACCAGAAACAGTACAGGTTGCCACAGGCACATAAGAATGAGGTAAACAGACAGGTCCATGGCATGTTGGAGGACAACATCATTGGCATGTTGAACGACGCCACTATCAAGCAAGTGTTCCAAATCCCAAGGATAGAAGAGCCTGGATCAGTTGGTACACAGTAGGCAGTAGGTATTTTTCTACACTTGATTTAGCGAGTGGCCACTATCAAGTTTCGGTGGATACCCGAGAAAGCGGCGGTCAAGGCAACACCTGAAATCTTCACGCAGGTGTACAATGCGTGCTTAAACGAGGGAACATACCCAGATATTTGGAAAAGACAGAGGCTGGTATTACTGCTTAAGCCCGGAAAGCAGCCGGACCACCCATCCTCGTACAGACCAATTTGCATGCTCGATACGCTGGGTAAAATCTTAGAGAGAATTATCTCCAATAGACTGCAAGAATCACTTGAAAAGCCAGGAGGATTGGCCGCAAATCAATTTGGATTTCGGAGATCGCGATCCACTAGCTACTATCGAGGGTAACTACCTCGATCATCCTATATGCGGCTCCAATTTGGGCAGAAGTCGCGCGTACAGAGAGTGTCTCAAAAGGAATCCGATCTGTACATAGGCTCAGCGCGCTAAGGGTTGCTAGCGCCTTTCGGACAGTTTCGGATGATGCCATTTGTGTGTTATCAAGTAAGCCACCAATCGACCTGCTTGCATATGAAATACAGGATTTGTATAGGAGAGTGACAAGACCAAGGGCTGCAGATAAGCTTGAAATAAGACAGAAAACCATGCAGCAATGGCAGCAAAGATGGGAGCAATCCAGCAAAGGCCGATGGACATTCCAACTGATACATAATATCAACGAATGGTACTCGCGCACACACGGCGAACTTAACTTCTATTTGACACAGATGCTTAGTGGCCACGGGTGCTTCAAGGAATACTTGCACAAATACAAATACGATGTTGACCCGTTTTGTCCAAGTTGCCCGGGAGAGCAGGAAAACGCGCAGCATATACTGTTTCATTGCCCGCGATTTAACGAGAGCAGAAACAACTTGAGCGCTATCTTAGGAGAACAACCAGCAGTGGCTAATCTGGTAGCGCATATGTGTGAAACCGAGACTAAATGGGAGGCAGTTTGTTCTACAGTATCCATTATGATGATAACTCTGCGGAACACTGAACGCGCCCGAACAGCAGCACGCCTAAGCCAGCGCAGTGCTGAGGAAAACGTTAATAGGGATGTTTCAAGAAGTAGGACTGAAAATGGACAGACCTAAGACTGACGATTGAGCGGGAACGCTCGTAACGGCCTCTCGACGTATTACCTAACGGTGAGGTCCCGAGGGGATAATCCGTCCGGACATCGGGGTGATTTTAGTGGGTTAAGGCCCCACAACAAGGGTTTTTGACTGCTTTAACCTCGTAAAAAAAAAAAAAAAAAAAAAACCGACTAGCAGAATACCATGTGCAGAACCGGTCTAGAGATTAATAGGATGCCGTTCGGTTTAACAGGAGCACCACCCACCTTCCACCGGTTAATGAATAAAGTGCTAACGGCTTTGAAAGGGTTCGATTGTTTTGTGTATCTCGACGATGTAATTAATTATGGCAAGAACTTCACAACGCTTAGCGGCAGCATTCACAACGCTTGTGCAATGAGCTCCAGAAATTAGGAGAGCACAATCTTAAATTAAACACGGGAAAGTGTCAATTTTTACGAAGAGAGGTAGTTTACCTAGGTCACCGTTGCTCACAGGCAGGAGCGCTGCCCGACCCCCAGAAGATGGAGTGTGTGAAGAATTTAGCTGTTCTAAGGAAGAGAAAAGAAGAGGGCCCCGTGAATTTTGGCGTACCATGATTTTGAAAAAACTTTGCTGTTGACCACCGATGCTAGAAATGATGCATTGGGAGCGGTGTTGTCACTAGGTCTGGTGGGGAGTTCTGAAAAAAGGTATTCCACTATAGAAAATAAGTTTCTAGCCATCGTTTTGGCTACCAAAAACTTCAGGGCGTATCCGCTAGGGCGTCCGTTTAAAATTTACAGTGACCACCAGCTATTGCGTGGCATAGCAAATTTGAAGGACCAAACCCCCAGGTTGCCCAGGTTCAGGCATAAGTTTCTGAGTATGATTTTGATATCATCTATTAACCTGGGAAAACCAATATGAATGCTGATGCGCTCAGAAGAGTACCGCATAAGGTATCAGTAGTGCAAACTAGGGCTAAATCAAGGTCAGAGAAGGATAAGGCCGGAAGAAGTCCAGTGGGTAAAAGTGATGCGACACTAGATGTGAGTGATGCGGGTTGCGATGACAATGAGCAACCAGCCAGTAGTGTGGCATGGCTGGAAGATGAAAAGGATATCCAGGCAGTGTTATAGGGTTTCGATGACTCGCCTCTAAGTGGACACCAGGGATTCTGGAAAACACATGACAGAATTAGGCGAGTATACGGAAGGAAGGGTATGCTCAGGGATATAACTTCTAGTGTCAGCGTTTACAATTCGGTGCCGAGTCTTTGTGAGAGCCGATCCGAATTCTGAAGCAATAGTAGTGAGTAGCAGAGAGAGCGTAGATGCAGTTGCCGGCAGTAGCTATACTGGAGCATAAAACTCAACTTTTACTTGATTATTTTAATTTATTATTCTATTTAATGTATTATTCTATTTATTTTATTTTAATTTATTATTCTATATTACTCTCAGCTTCACTATTTAGTTTCTTCTTTATTTTTATTCAAGTGTTTAATTGCACATTTACATATATTAATAGCTTAAATGCTCTCTCTCTATATACCTTGTGCTCGACTATTTTTTTAAGTAATTTCCTCTTCTCTACTATCTGCTTCTTCTCTTACTGTAGTGCTTATTGTTGTGTTGCTGATATGTACATATTTTTATGCTAATTATGGGTGATGAAGTTTCTGCCTCCAGTGACGTTCATAAAACATTGATTGGCGTTTTATGCAACCAGCTCTCTGGATTAAACATTCTACATTTTATTGCGAGGAGTCTAAGTGATTCTAAGATGGATTCTGTTAGACACTGCTTTGAGAATTCATCTGTTGATGTAATTTGTGTATCCGAAACCTGGTTGCATAAAGGTATAGGTGACTCTTGCCTGAATATAGGCAGTGTTTTATTTGGGACTTAAGGGTAGCATAGATATGAGCGATAACTTAAATTGACAAAAGGCACGAGTACTTTATTGTCACAAAATTTCAAGATTTTATGACGCTCCAGAAAAAGTTACAAGCATTTGAATGTTGCAAACTTTGATAGGTATAGGACGCACCGTATAAAAGTTAGGTCCGCTTGAAGTTTTAGCAGTGTTTGATTTGGGACTCAAGGGTAGCATAGCTATGAGCGATAACTTAAATTGACAAAAGGCTCGAGTACTTTATTGTCACAAAATTTCAAGGTTTTATGACGCTCCAGTAAAAAGTTACAAGTAGTATGGTCAGCGGACCCCTCCTAGCTATTTTCCATTGCGCGTCTACGCCACTCCTGGTGGCGGAGGTCTTTCATAATGGCGGCGGTGGTGTCACACACCGCAGCCCATTTCTCCGGGCTCTCGAGCATATGCTGCACTATGTTGTCGGGCACCACGGGCTCTCCGCATACTCCTCTAGTGCCACTCTAGCACTTTCATATCGTGGGCAATAGAAGAAGACATGTTTGGGATCTTCTATCTCTGTACCTCCACAGTTTGCACAGTAGGGAGATTCCTCCAAGTGGAATCTGTGCAGGTATGCCCGAAAACCTCCGTGGCCTGTCAGCAATTGTGTGACGTAGAAATTCACCTCACCATGCGACCTGCTTACCCATTGCTGAATGTTGAGGATCAGCCTTCTTGTCCAGCGGCCATTTGTAGAAGTATCCCACTGGGCTTGCCACTCTTGGCCTTCCGCTTTCCAATTTCCAAGAGCTCCTCTACATTTGTCGCGTGTGTCCCTTTAGCGTGGTAGAGGTTCATCGCTTCTTTCGCTAGCAGGTTCACGGGAATCATGCCGGCTATTACCAAGGTGGCATCTGTGGATACGGTGCGGTATGCGCAGATCACTCGTAGTGCACTTCTCCTGTATGCTGCCTCAATGGTGCGGACGTAAGCCTTCACATCCGTGTTTTCGGCCCATATTGGCGCTCCATAGAGAATAATGGATCTGACAACCCCGGCGATGAGTCGCCTTTTCCGCTGCCTGGGTCCTCCGACGTTGGGCATTATTCTTCATAGGAGAGAACATGTGTTTGCTGCCTTATCTCCCACGCGCCGCAGATGTTCTTTGAAGGTAAGCCGCGCGTCTATCCACACTCTTAGGTACTTGAGGTGTGGAATCGTGGTTATGGCACATCTACCAACTCTTATTTCCACTACCTCCAATACTCTGCGGCTCGAAACCAGGATTGCCTCGGTCTTGTGTTCAGCCAAGCTAAGTCCAACGTTTGCAAGCCATCTTCCGACGGTAGCCACAGTTCGGTTGGCCTCTGCTACCACTTCCTCCAAGTATTTAGCTGTGATTACCAATGCTATGTCGTCCGCGTATCCAAAGATTTTGACACCATCAGGGACTTGTACGCGGAGGATGCCGTCGTACATAGCATTCCAGAGTAACGGTCCAAGCAACGATCCATGGGGAACTCCTCCGATAATCTTGTGCGACTCCACACCTTTTTCGGACTGGTAGAGCAGGATCCTATCGCTGAAGTAGCTGGCAATCATTCGCCTCAGGGTACCCCAAACTCTGCTAACGCTTTGGCTATGCGCTCACAAGTTCGTTGATGGCGTCCACGGTAGATCTCGCCTTCCGGAAACCATATTGCCGTTTTGAGAGCCCTCCAGATTTTGCAATGGCCTCATCAATCCTCTCACAGATTATCCGCTCCAGAATTTTTCCCGCCGTATCTAACATGCAGGCGCTTCGTGAACTTCCTCTACTGTGGTGATCTCGTCCAAATCCTTTATTTCCAGCAGAGTCTACTGGGTGAGTTGTCCCACCTCCACACTAGTCCCCAGTGTATTTTCTACTGCTTCCCGCAGAGTGACCGTCTTCGGGTCCGCTGTCGTGGCTAATTCGAGTAGCAGCTCACCTTTCGCGGTTTTCCTTATTTTGTTCACTCTCTCGCCCAATTCCCCAAGCCGCGGCTCCGTCTTTATCCTCCGCAAGATCTCCGCATAGGTTGTCACTCCCGTTCCCTTGATGACAATTGCATCAGGTCTGGTCGGCTTCGCTTTAGCGAGTGTCTTCGGCTTTGCCCGGGGGCGAGCACGAACCATCGTCCACTCTGGCCTTTTCACCACTGCATCGGGTTTACCCACTTCTGGCTTGTTTCATTTATACCTCTATGGTTGTGATTGCTGTGGTGATCTCGGATTAAGTTTTCCTGTTCGTCACTTCCTTTAACATCAGTTAAAAGTTCTGTGCTGCGAATTAGACGGAATGTGTTATTATTCGAGAAATACTTAGAATAAACGGACTGTATTATTCTGAAGTTCTCATTGTTGGAATATATCGCTGAGAGTTTGTTTGCTGGCAGAAACTTTTTGAAAATATCGATGACGATATCTTCGGAGAATTCTTTTTTTCTTATTGTACGACGTTGTTTGTTTTTAAAGGGTACTTCCAGAGTCATTTCTGGGGTTTCTGTTGATGTTTCTAGAACAATTTGGATGTTGAATTCGTTTAAGGGCTTTTCTGAAATTTCAATACCATCATTCAAGTTTTCATCAGCAGAATGGATGGTTTCTTTTGAATTTGCATCGGTGAGGTTTTTGTCTGCATCTTGTAGTCTCACTCTGCTCAAAGCGTCGGCGTTGTTATTGAGTTTGCCTTTTTTGTTTATTATCTCGTAATCGTACTCTACTAGTTTTAAACGCCATCTAATAAGCTTTGAATTTGGTTCTTTGAGGGACATTAACCATGTGAGGGGCCTGTGATCTGTTAGTATTTGAAACTTGTGTCCAAATAGGTACGGTCTAAAATACTTTGTTTGCCCATACAATGGCTAACATTTCCTTTTCAATAGTCGAATAATTTATTTCCGACTCCGATAGGGTGCGGCTTGCGTAACATATCGGTTTATCACTTCCAATACGATTAGGATTGCTCCTAACGCGAAATTACTAGCGTCGGTAGTAAGGACGAAGGGCTTCGAGAAGTGCGGGTACTGTAGTATGGGATCGTTAGTTAAGAGGCTTTTGCACATTTCGAAGGTTCGTTCAGTTGTATGACTCTTCCTTTTTTCAGGCATTCCGTTAAAGGCTTCTTTATCTTGGAAAAATCCTTAATGAACTTGCTGGAATAACCTAGTAACCCTAGAAATGCTTTTATTTGTTTTTGGCTTCGAGGTATGGGAAAGTTCTTGATTGCGTGGATTTTGGCTGGGTTGGGTTTTATCCCATCAGTCGAAACGATATGACCTAAAAAAGGTATTTCTTTTTGCAGGAATTCTGATTTATTATTTTAGGACGTTGGCCATAACTCTCTGGAATGTGGAGGGAGCATTTTTCAGCCCGAATGGCATCCTAACGTACTCATAATGGCCACCTTCCACTGTAAAGGCTGTTTTTGGTATGTCTTTTGGATGCATCTCTATTTGGTGAAAGCCGCTGGCTAAATCCAAAGTAGAGAAGTACATGCACTTCCCTAGCTTATCCAAAATTTCATTGATGTTTGGTAAAGGATATTTGTCGGATATTGTTTTTTCATTAAGCTTGCGGTAATCTATAACAAGGCGCCATTTTTGTTTGCCGCTAGCGTCTGCTTTTTTCGGCACTATCCATACAGGGGCGCTCCATGGAGAATAGCTTGGACGTATAATGCCTTGGTCTAACATATTGGAGATCTGTTTTTTGACCTCTTCTTTATGTACGTATGGATACCGATATGATTTTGTGTAAATAGGTATGTCTTCCGTAGTGGGAATGCGGTGTTTTACTTCGTTTGTAAAACTAAGCGTTTGATTTTCGCGATAGAATATATCTATAATTTTTGCAAAGGTGTATTAGGGCTTTCTTTTCCTCTGCATTGAGGTGATTTGTACGGAGCAGTTTGTGTAGATCTATTTGTTCATCAGTTGGAAAATCAGACTCGAAATTGTTTACTTCGATATGTTGCGAAAACCAGCAATGTGCTTGAACATCTGGCTTCTATCACGCATAGAGTGTAGAAAGATGCTGAAAATGTGGCCGAGTCTCCTTTACAATTTTCTTTTGACAGGAAGTTTGACGGCACTTAGGGTGTTTCTTATATTTAAAAAAAAATGTAAAGTACCTATCTTAATTGAAATTGAGAAAAACTTGTGAAAATAAACCTGTTAGATCAAATTATAATCGAAAAAAGTGGTTTTTAAATAGCTAGGTGTGAATTCAATTTGAACTAGGTTCATTCTAATATAAAATTCACAAACTCTTAAAAACATAATCATTCATCTTTAATCATTAATATTGGAATATGTGTTTGTTTTCTTTACTTAATTGTGTGTTTTCTTTCTCATTTCTTATACCAACGGTAGTGTCACCAATTCGATTGTAGGGCTTAATATTCTGTTAGTTGTAGAAAGATATGGTCCATTAACAAAATTATTTCATTTTTTTAAGATTACAAAATGCAAAATATATTTTATAGCCTCAACCAATCCTATATAGAATGCATTTTTTAAGGTATCTCACATTCTAAATATATTCTATAAACGTAAATATGCGTTCCTTTTTAGGTCAATACGCTAATTGTAACATTGATGTTGGTACTTTTTTGGTGACCTTTTTAAACTATCAATATGAAAATAAATGTCAAAAATATTCAATTTAAATATTAAAAATAATATATTTTTCAAACTGGAAACTAGAAAATATTGCTATATAAACATAATTATGATGACGGTAGGGTAAAACCACATAAACACTGCACTACGCGTTGCAGTAAACACTGGCATTGTAAAAGCGTGATGTTACTCCTCTTTTTTTCAATTAATCCGTGCGGTGAGCTTTTCGTGTGATTGATGCCATTGAATTAGAAGCATATTATTAATTGATGTAATAAAAAAATAGATAATAAAATATTTTAGATACATACATGCACTTTTTTTAAAAATAATTATAAGTAATTATAAACTTTAATTTTTTTTATTTGTAAATTTTAAATGTATATAATAGAAATAAGCAAAGGAGCGCTAGCTTTCCAGGCTGTCGGCTATGACCAAGATTAGGTTAGGTTGTGAAGGAGTGTGCGGATACGAAGTATCCGCACTTCCACTCGGAGACATCTATGTCCATTGTGACTGCCTTCAAAAATACCAAGAGGAGGCATACTCGTCATACGCGACCCCAAATATTGAAGTAGTTTCAATTATAGTCTTGAACATTGACATAACAAGTGATGATTCTATCTCTTCTTCATCATGGCAAATCCGCCTTTTCATAGCCCGCTCGACGGAACACGCCAACGTTGAAGCATTGGTGCGATAGCGCAATGCCCGGTAATGACCCTCGTAAGCACCTTGCTGCAGGTTTGTTGAGCCCTGAGAGAACCTTGATTCTCTTCATGTCTAACCTAGGCCAAAAGGCCCGTGAGACATCACAGTCGTCACGATTAGTCCATTAGTTGTTTGTCACCGCAATTGTGAATTCATCTGTACTCGTAATCACTTCACATATCGGGATGTGTATTGAGGTATCTGCTTCGTTAATCTCCATTTCAGAACCCCTTCTGGCTCCTGAAATCCCCAGGCCAGCAAGTCTTCGTACTTTTCCAATACGGTTTTAATTACATTTCCTTCCAAACGCCTTCCAACGGACGATGGACCCGTAGGTTATAATTGGTCTAATGATTGTGGTGTACATCCCATACACAATGTACGGTGACAATTCCCATTTTTTCCCAAAGATCCTTTTACAGGTATAGTATGCAGCCAAACCCTTCTTTCTTCTCTCCTCAATATTCCTTCTCCAATTTACCTTGGAGTCCAGAATGGTACCTAAGTATCTCGCTTCTGAAGAAAGATTCAACGTTACCCTACCTAACTTTGGCAAAGGGAACTCGGGGATCTTTGTTTTCCTAAGTTTGTTAACTCCTAAGCCGTTGCGCTCAGCCCATCCGGAAATCTCACCCAGTGCTGATTCCATGAGTTCGCTAATCGTTGATAAGAACTTGCCCGGGATTAATATGCCAACGTCATCATCGTAGACTACAACCTTTGTTCTCTTTGCTTTGAAGTTTCCTAATATCTTATTTACTACTAGAAGCCATAGCAGAGGTTATAGCACCCTGCGGCGTACCCCTTGTAGGCCTCCTACTCACCGAGGCCGTCCCCATAGTTGATGACCCGTGATCTCTCAGCGCCTTACAGGTCGCCTCTGTGTTTACATTGCTGAAGGCCGTCTCAATGTCCAGAAAACCTACCTTATAATTCATTGACCTCTCAATGATACCAACCACTTCATGAAGTGCGCTATCCAGTGATCTACCCTTACGGTATGCGTGTTGCGCGATATCCATTGTGCGAATATTGGTAAACCTTCTAATATACAAATCGAGAAGTCTCCCAAGTGTTTTAAGAATAAACGAAGAGACTTATTGGTCTGTAATCTTCGTCAGTAGAATGATTTATTTTTCGCGGTTTTGGAATGAAAACCACCCTGACTTCTTTCCAACTTTTTGGCACATACCCATCCTTGAGACACTTTGTGAAGATGTGAACAAGATGAGGAATCACGTAGAATGGTGCAGCATAGCCGGTATCGCCCACGGAATTTTATCCCCCTTCACGATATCCAACACGTCGGTCCTTGAAAAACGGGCAAGATTTATCGACTGAGTATCGACGGTGTACGAGTCCGCGCAACCTGGAAAATGCGTTTCCATTAAAACTTCCAGCGACTCCTGACACGAGCCAGTCCTTGAGCCATCTTGCTTCTTCACACTGCCCAGAACCGTCGTAGTTCTGGACAGTATTTTCCTAAGCCTTGATGTCTCATTGACCAACTCCAGAGTTCCTCAGAACCTCTTCGCAGCCTTAATTTTACTTTTGTATTCATTAAAAGTGACTATAGTTTTCCTAATCATCTTCCAGCCGACTATATTTGGCCTTGTTGAAGAGTCCTCTTGATTTTTTCCTAAAAAGTCCTAACTCTGCGTTCCACCAAACCGGTTTTGGTTTAGCTCGCGGCGTAGTCAATGGACAAGATAGTTCAAAAGATTTTTTTCAGTATTCCCGTAAGACGACCGACCGCCTTGTCAATGTCAGCATTCCCTTCGCCGACTTTGACTTTCATCAAAGTAAGTTTTTGGGTCGCCAGTCTTGAGAATTTGGACCAGTCAGTCTTTTTTGGGTTCCTAAAACGCCGGGGGTCTCTACCTCTGAGTAACCTATGATCCGAAAAGGAGCAGGCGTCAGATACTCTCCAATTGTCGACCTTTATGGTATTAGGTCCAGTGGCCAGAGTGATGTCAATAACTTCCTCCCTAACCTTCTTTCGAAACGTTGGCTGATTTCCCTTGTTACACAATGTTATAGAATGTAATAAAAATATGCTCACGCTATCCCCAGTCCCGGTCCCGTTGGCACTTCGATTTTAACAACTGTTAAATCGCCTGTGCTGTACTAAGGACAGAGAAAATTGTTAATATTTTTCTTTATTAGGATGAATGACCTTGACTTGCTACCAGTATTTGTATAAAAAGTTAAATAATTTTGCAGTTTTAGTCCCATGATATCAGTACCTCTGACCCATGGCTCCTGCACGATCCGATGTCCATATCCTCGTCGGCTAGGTAGACGGCAGGATTTTCCGCGGCATTCCTAGAATGGAACAAAGCGTCTGTAATATGTGCAAAGACTCAAGAAGATCCGCGGCTCATGCAAACTAGTTGGTCTATCTTATCTGGATATGCATGTATTCCTTCAAGTGTGACTTTGTGTACAAGGTACTTGACTTCTTTCTTGAACAACGAGCATTTCTTTGTGCTCAGCTTCATCCCTGAAGCCCTTTTTCGCATGAATACTTCTTCCAAATTCTTCAAGTGGTCCTCGAAGTCCTTACCGATAGCGGTGATGTCATCTAGGTAGACCAGACACGTTTTCCAGTGGAGACTCTTTAGCATATGTTCCATTAGGCGTTCAAATGTAGCTGGAGCATTACGCAGTCCAAATGCCATCACCAAAAATTCCCATGGTCCATCACCGGCACTGAATGCTGTCTTTTCCTTGTCTTTATCGTGTACTGCCACTTGCCAATATCCCCTTTGTAAATCCAACGTTGAGAACCAATTTGAACCAGAAAGTGTGTCGAGGGATGCGAGGTAGTGGATAACTATATTTATTCGTTACTTCATTAAGTTTCCGATAATCTACACAGAAACGTGGTGAGCCATCCTTTTTTTTGACTAATACTTCTGGAGAACTCCAGGGGCTCGCTGATGGCCGAATGTCGTTCTGTTGCATTTTCTTCAATAACACATTCACCTCTTCTTTCTTTTGCCAGAGGTACTCTTATTGACGCTTGACGAATGTTGTGGCATCAGCAGTGTTGATTGTGTGTTTGACCATCTTTGTTCTTGCCATCGTTTTTACTCTTCAGCAAATACTGTCCAATGTCGTGCCAAAAGTTGGCTGGCTGTTTTCCCCTACTCTGTGGATAACTCTTGAGTCCATTCTTTCTTCAGATCGTCCAGTAGCTTTTTATCTGCTGGTATTTTACTTTTCGTGTATCGAGATTGGTTCTCACTATTTACAATTGCTGATATTGAAATGCAATTTCCAAGTAACTCCCCTTTCTCTTTGGTTTTAGCGGTATGTGCCAGATTGGCTTCTCTTACTGAAAGTGTTGTGCTCTGCTGTATTTCTATGAGGGTTTTTCCAATTATGATGTCGTCTATTAAAAATTTGTTATCAGCCTCCGCCATCCACAACTTATTCTTTGGACTTATACAGTCCTAAGGAACATCCTTGATACCAATCCACATACATGGATGAAATGGATCTACTTGACTAAAATTTCGTCCACTTCAAGACTCCTAGCATCCGACCACATTGAGTCAAATGTATCATTGTCAAATCAATATATCCACAAATACCTCCATTGTGTAGGCAGCAGTTTCCAGCCCTGTTTCAATCTTAGACACTAGATCGTGCAGAGCCGATTCGCATGATTTTCCACTCTGGTTACAAGTTGATGGATATTAAGGGGGCTATGCAACATTAAACCCGCCCTAATGTACTTCTCTACCATACGCTCCAGACCTTGCAACATGAACGAGTTCAAACTGATCGGCCTGCAGCTTTTGGCTAAGGTGTAGTCATCCTTTCCCGGTTTGGAAATGAAGACCACCCTAATCTGTCGCCAAATAGATGGTACGTATCCTAGAGCAAGACCAGCAAAGTAGATCTTTTTAAGGCCTTATTGAACTTATCCCCTCTTCTCTTTAACATTATTGGGTATATATTATTAGGTCCAGGTGACATAAAGTTGTCAAAAGAGGAAAGAGAAAACCTCATTGATTCCTCTGTCACAATTTTTGATGCCGTTTGATGCCTGTCCAGAGAGTCCAGCACTCGGCCCCACTCAAGCACCCTTCATAGCCTAGCTGACTCCTTCATGATACCAATTTCACTACAGAAGTTTCTATAAGAGTCCACTTTGGCTGACCGAATTTTCTTCTTAAAGATTCTCTGCGCTATTTTATTTTCAGCCCAGTCTTCTACTTTTCACGTTTTTAAACCCCTATTCAAAAGTTTTCTGGACCTTTTTCGGGGTTTTTTTCTGTATAGCTCTGAGTTTAGAAAACCTGGTACTCCCCTCTTCAGCAAGAACCCCAAACTTGTCCTAGTCCGAACTTCTATCAAACAGTGGTCTGAGAGATATACCTCTGCCAGAACCTTCCACTGTTTTATTTGATATATCAGATACCTTGCCTCTTTTGCGTCACAAAGGTCGGTTTGTTAACCACATTGTGTATCACTAAATGTGAAGCCAATGAAATCCAACATCTTGTTACCCCGGGAGTTGCATTTAGTGCTACTCTATACTGTGTTCTGTGAATTTCCGTCACAACTCACAATCAGGCCGCAACCATTGGATTCTGCGTACTGAACGACATCTGCGACTTCCCTTAATGCTGGGAGGGAAGTATAGAATCGGAGGGCAGGTAGATCGATACGATAACTGTCTCTACCATGTTCCCTCCCCGTTTGTCCTTTATTTTTGCTGCAACGACATGAACCGTGGCATGATAATACATACACGCGGCCTATCATTCCCTTCGCACTGAAGGATATTTCCCCATTTTATTGCTCCTAGCCCACAGAAACGGTAATAACATAGCCATGGATCTTGGATAAATATTATTGGGTGCATGTGTGGAACTTCGCGTGCCTACTGCATAGTAAAGCAATAGACGATTTTCTATGTTGCTAGTTTATTTGCATAAATATAATTTCAGCCATAAGATAATTATTTTAAGACCGATATTCATGAATTCGCCCTACCGCCTTCATTATCCTGAACGCGGAAAGTTAAGCATCGAAGATGTAGATGAGGACGGTATCCGTATATGGAGCTTATGACCTTCAGCGAACCCAGGCTGTTACATACCACCACCACTAGGTGGGAACTCGCTCATTTGTTGGAAGATGAGTCCCCCCTGATATACGAGTATATCTTCTACAGGCTCGTGTTCAGTCCTTCGTTTTGATCACGGATACATGCGAGTATTTCGCTTGGTTTATTGGTACGTATCTCTACCGTCATATAATTATGTCTTTTAGTTAACTTTGTTAGCATAAGTATAGTTTTATTGTGTCAAATGTCATGGAATTAATAATAATAATAATCTCTACCGTCATCGATGTAGCTGCCACTCCTGCCAATGAGTCACCAAAGGTAGATGGACGAGTATCATCCGACTTATTTAAGGGTCCTTCTGCCACCTATTTTACAGGAGGAGACTGACAAGGAGGCACCTGCGAGCATACGGGCAGATCAGATTCCGGTATTGCAACCTTCCTTTTCTTTGCCTTTCTGCTATTCCTATCTTCCTGCACAGACCCCAGATTGACATCAGAAGAGTGTGCCATGGCAGACAAGTTATCATATGTTCTGTCGACGGAGTTCGTATAAATTTAATTTTCTCTATTTACGCATCCTTCTGTTCATTTTATTTATGCATTTAATTATTTATTTAGTTATTGTTATGTAAATCTTCCTGTAAGTTCTGCAGGTGTAATTCGCTTCAATATTCTTGGAGTTGCAGTGTGTAGATCACGGTGTATAACCTCGTTCGGGATATACCATTCAATATTTGTAATTGTTCGTAGTACCCTTGACTGCATTCATTGTACTAAACTTAAATTTGATTTGCTAGCTGTTCCCCATATCTCGGTTCCATATTTCCAGATAGGCTCTGTTACTGTCTTGTATATTACTAGTTTGTTGTAGAGAGATAGTCTAGATGCTCGTCCAAGTAGCCAGCTTAACTGTCGGTACTTTTTTTTTGCTTCGTTTTGCTTGTTAATGATATGATGCTTCCAAGTCAATTTTTCGTCTATGGTTACTCCAATATATTTTGCAATAAAGTAAGTTTTTATTTTTTGTCCTTTATGGCAAGGCTGTATTTTGTCGGTTTTCTGTTTGTATATACAACTTGTCTCTATTCCCCATAAGTCACACCATGTTACTACATTGTCCAATATTTGTTGGATTTGTATTTGTTGCCTTTTTTCGTTATTGTGTCATGCCATTAAAAATGTGTCGTCTGCGAATGTTGCTATGATCGCGTAACTTTTCGTTGGAAATGGTACATCTGCTGTGAATATTAAGTATACTAGATGTCCTAATACGCTGCCTTGTGGTACTCCATCTGTCATTGGTAGGATGTCTTAGAAAACCTCGTCATATTTAATGTAAAATTGTCGTTCGCTTATATAGCTTTTTAATTTCATAATAATTTTGTGGAAATATTCGCTTAAGTTTATATAGAAGTCCTTTGTGCCACACCTTGACGAATGCTTTTGCAATGCCCAAGTGTACAGCTACGTAGTACTCTTTGTTGTCTATACTTTCATGGATTTTGATCACAACCTATTGCACAGTTGAGGTATTCAATTTTTTGTTAAGTTTAGCTCTAATCTGTCCTGTACCCATTCAAATACTTTCGATAGGATTGGCAATAGACTCACGGGCCGGTAAGAAGCTCTTTTGGTGGCATCCTTTCATGGATTGCTGATGTCTGTTATTTGTGTATCTTTGCATTAGCGTGAGAAATACTTGATTTCTAAGATGCAGTTAAATGTATTTCGGATATATGTTATAGCTATATCAGACATTTCTTTTAGCATTTTCACGCTTATCAGATCATATCCCGGTGCCTTTTTGTCTTTTAATTTTTTAATTTTGTTTTAGATTTCTGCCACTGTCTTTTTGTTTTGTTTTTGGATTGCGGGATATTATTTACATTGTCAACATGAGTGTTTTGATTGTCCATTTCGCTTGTGAATATTTTAAGGAAATGCTTGGCCAGTGTATTGGTTTTGTCTTTACTTGTTTTCGCCCATGTACCGGTTAGTATTTTGATAGGAGGTTTTTGTATTATTGCACCAATGAGCTTTTTCGTAGCCTTCCAAAGAGAGAAATTTGTAGATGTGGTTGTTCCGAAATTCAGCCTATGTCTTTCTAGTTTCTTTTCTAGGATTTTCTCAAGTAATATTTTCAATTCATTTGTTGCCTTGTTTAGTTTGGATTCATCTTCTGGATTCCTAGTGATTTGCCATGTTTTTTGGAGCTTCCTTTTCCATTTAATTTTAATGAATGCTGGTGTAGTGGCCGCATTTGCTAACGTTAGCTTTGGTGTTGAAGCTGTGATTGCTTCGATAACGCTATAATTGAAGTATGCGATTGCGATATCTATTTTTAGTTTTTTTTCCAGTGTAGACGAAAATTATTCCAGTATTGTTACAATGGTCCTAGTAATGTCATTAAGATTGGGGAGTGGTCAGAAGATAATTCTAGACATGATTTAATAGTAAGCTATTTATGATGAATATTTTTTGTGATGCAGAATAGACTTCTGGTTGTTTTTTAGTATCTGTTGGCCAGTATGCTAGTTAACCTGTGCTAATGAATAGATCATTATTATATCGTATAGCTTTAAGTAACTCGTGTCCTTTTGCGTTTGTCATCTTTGAGCCCCCCATAAAACATTTTTAGCGTTATAGTCCGCCTCCGGCTAAATAACGATTCCCCAGTTTTTTTAAATTGTCTAGATATTATTTTTTTGTTGTTATTTTGGTAGACAATAGTGAATAGAGAATAGAGAAATCCTCACGTGGCTCTGCCGGCCCTTCTGTGTCAACTCCCTCCAAAAGGCCCAGGTCGGCGGAAGTGACACCCACGGAAGCCACCGAGACTGCGGAGGGATTGACCGCTCCGAAATCTCGCTCGCGAGGTAAGCGGCGGAAGATTGTTGCTGAAAACAGCATACCCACCTGCCCTGCAGCTGTTACTGCTGGTGGCGCCACGACCCCAAAGGGTACGAGCGAAACCTCGGTGGCGGCTATTGTGGCGGGGAAGAATGTTGCCAATAAGCTGCAGTTTGCCCAGCACCTCGTATCCAGCAAAACCATCTGCCCGGAGAAATCTTTGCCAGTGGCGGGTGTTGAGTTGGACCTTCGCCCAAGCACTTCCAAAGGTGCAGCCAAGCCATCGTACAGCGAGAAGGCTACCGGCCCGCAACCAATGGCGGTGATTGGGAAGCTGTGGCCTGACCATCGGCTGACTGATGCAGAGATAAAACACTGCAAAGGTCATCTGATGCGTCGCGTCATTGCCTCCGGTCCTGAAGCTAATGCGAAGGGCTATGAGACAAAGGACGGCACTCTACAGGTGTCGTGCGCGTCTCAGGCCAACTTTGATTGGCTCAGGGGTGCAGGCAATGACGTGCCCCCCATGGGGACCACTCGCTTCGCATTCTATATCGAAGCTGGCGTGTCCCTCAGGAAGGCCATCTGCTGGATTCCGGATCCCGATCTGACGACCACAGATGTCCTTTCTTGTCAGCGTGCTCAGAACTCTGGCATCAACACGAGGCTTTGGAGAGTTCTTTCGCACACCAGGGGTAGCAACCGGGATGGTAAAGAAGGTGCTAGTCTTGTGGTGCGAGTGGATGAGGCCACTGTTGGTGTCATGGTTTTTCGGTACCGGAGCCGTCTGAGTCTCTTCTTTGGGACTGTAACCTTGTCTTTCCCAGATGAGTGGCTCGGACGATTCTCGTAGCTATCGTTCTTTGACGGTAATGCAGATCAACATGCAGCATTCTAAAGCCGCTACTGTACTCCTAAGTAGACGACTCACCCAGCTGCACACATCACCCCACATAACAACATTCCAAGAGCCCTGGGTCTTTAGGGGTCGCCTCTGTGGCCTTGGCTCGTTGAAAGGGGCTACGATATTGTATGACAGAAACTCGATTAAACCTAGAGCCGGTCTTATAATATCATCCCATCTCGCAGCGACCTGCCTTGACGCATTTTGTTGTCAGGATCTGGTTGCTGCTTACTTTCCTTACGATGCTTTGGAGGCTCCACCACCTGGGAAGGTCGCAACTCTCGTAGGGTTCTGTGAGCGGCGCAGTCTTGGTCTGGTTCTTTGTTGCGATGCTAATGCCCAGCATACGATCTGGGGCAGCAGCATGTGCAATGAGCGGGGCTCTCGACTTTTCGAGTATATTGCCTCCTCCAGCCTGAACATCCACAATGTAGGCAAGCAGCCTACTTTTGTGACTACGAGAAGGCAGGAGGTAATTGACGTCACCCTGTGAAATCCAAGACTGGGGTGGTCGATCAACAACTGGAGGGTCCTCGCCGAACAATCGTGCTCGGACCACAGATACATTGAGTTTCAGTGTGGCGAGCGGGCGCAGATGCCATTGCCCACCAGAAACCCAAGAAAAAGAGACTGGCCAAATTTCAGGGAGCCACTGCTTAGCAATTACGTGACGCCACTGCAACTTCGCAAGGAGCAGGACATTGAGGCGGCTGTTGAACATCTCAACACCGCTCTAACAAACAGCTTCGAGCTAGCCTGTCCAACTAGACCTCCTCTTTGCCGGACTCCTGTTCCATGGTGGAATCGAGAACTTCAGGTGCTGAGGCGTGAGTCTAGAAAACTCCTCAACCGGGCCCTCAAGACAAATCTTGATGAGGACTGGGAACGATAACGACGTGTTCACAGAGCTTCTTTTAGAGATTTCTGCAGTGATATCGAATCCCTGAGTGACACGGCAAAACTGGTGAAAGTCCTGAAAAAGGACCAAACCGCTCAGCTGGGGTCGCTCAGGAAACCTGCTGGCTCCTATACGGAGAGGCAAAGTGAGACACTCAGCTTGCTGTTGGAGTCAAACTTTCCCGGAAATCAGGTAAGCATAGCCCGTGAACAACCACCTTTGGTCGGAACTGTTGTCAGGGCAGCTACACCCTCTCGACATGATTGGTATGTCGCCAGGACTGTGGCGAATGGGGCTGCTATTAGATTTGCCATCAAATCCTTTGACGGCTTCAAGTCGCCCGGACTGGATGGCATATATCCGATTGTCTTGAAGGAAAGCATTGAAATAGTGTTGGCAGCACTGAAGAAGATCTTCACTGCATGTCTCGCGCTGGCCTATGTACCACGCTCCTGGAGGATGGTGAGGGTTGCTTTCATTCCTAAGGTTGGAAGAGACGACTACACCAATCCCAAGAGCTGCAACCCTATTAGTATGACCTCGTTCATGCTAAACAGTTTAGAACGGCTGGTGGAGCTTCGCATACGTAAGGAGTCTCTGAAGACACATCCACTCTCTCCATTTCAGCATGCCTATCAAAGCGGAAAATCCTGCGAGACGGCTCTGCAAAACCTTGTTGGAAGGATAGAGCGAGCCATCATCGACGAAAGAATACGCAATAGGCATCTTTGTGGACATAGAGGGTGCGTTTGACAATGCTATTTTCGACAGTATGTGCGGCTCTGCTAGGCGGCATGGCGTAGACCGGGCTCCAGTAAATTGGATACGTTCAATGGTGGCCCAGAGAATCATAACGGTGCGGGCGGAGGAAGATTTGCTTGTGTCGTCTGGGGTTAATAGAGGCTGTCCCCAAGGTACTGTCGTACTGTCTCCATTGCTCTGGTGCATGGTAGTCGATCCCCTGCTTAACGCCATTAATGACTCGGGTGTCTACGCTCAGGCATATGCGGATGATCTTGGCTGTTTTGTGACAGGTCCATCCCTTATGATTGTCTGCAGAAGGGTGCAGAGAACTCTGGATATGATTGACACTTGGTGCAGTGCGAATGGGTTATCGGCTAATCCTGTCAAAACTGGTATTGTCCTCTTTACCAGAAGGAGAAAGCTTGATGGACTTATTCTGCCTACACTAAAAGGAGTCACTATCCAGCTATCCAAGGAAATCAAATATCTTGGAGTCATCCTTGATAACAAACTTCTTTGAAAAACACATGTCGAACTGAAGACATCCAAAGCACTGTCAGTTTTCTGGCAGTGTAAGGGTATTTTTGGTAAGACATGGGGTCTTTCCCCTAGTAAGGTCCTATGGATCTATACAGCTATGGTAAGACCTATTATCACCTATGCATCGATGGTTTGGATGAGCAGACTCTCTCTTGTAGGGGTCCAAAAAGCTCTGTCAAAACTACAACGTGCTGTGGCCATATGTTGTACCATAGTATTTCCGACTACTCCAGGCCCGGCACTTGATGCTTTGGTGAATCTCCCGCCACTAGATGTTTTCATCCGCGGAGAGGCCGTTAAGGCCATCTGCAGATTGAAACATAGTGGCCACTGGTATGGGGTATACTCGATATTGGACGACGGCGCAGGCACTGACATCGATTCTGCAATCCTGTCTATGCCCCCGGACTCCATGTCGTCAACCGTCATACTAGAAAAGCGGTACAATGTGTTGCTGCCAAAGGCTCGTTCATGGTTAGATCCCGAGAACGAGCCCGGCAAACACTGCTGCCGTATTTTCACTGATGGCTCCAGGACTGAAGAAGGTTCAGGTTCTGGTGTCTTCGTGGAATCTTGTGGGACCCGTCGGTTCTTTGCCCTTGGTCTGCATGTGTCTGTGTTTCAGGCGGAGGTGTATGCGATACTTGAGGCAATGGGCTTTGTTGTGGAAAACAGGTGGAAAGGCAAATCTATTTGTGTCTGCAGTGACAGCCAAGCTGCGCTCATGGCCTTGGATAGTCCGACCACCACTTCCACGATAGTCAGGTCCTGCAAATCCAGGTTGAAGTATGTTGGAAAACATAATAGTCTGACGCTGACTTGGGTCCCGGGACACGCTGGCATTTCGGGTAACGAGACCTCTGACTCTTTGGCCAGGATGGGCTGTTTTTATTGGCCCTGAGCCTGTTCTGCCACTCCCTTGTGCTGTCATCAAAGCTACTGCAAACAAGTGGGTTGTTTCGACCCACAAGCGAGCATGGCGGGCTCAGAGAGACTGCGGATGGACGAAAATTATGCTACCTGCTGTCTCTGACCAATGGTCGCAGTTCCTTCTATCTTTAGGTATGAGGGACTGCAGGCTGTTGGTGGCGTGATGACGGGGCACTTTCTATGGGCTAGGCACATGGGAAGGATTGGCATATCAGACAGTGCGCTGTGCTCAGCCTGTGGAGAAGAAGACGAGACGGCGTACCATTTTCTTTGCGTCTGCCCTGCCTTTGCTCGAATCAGGTTTGGGATTTTTGGCACTGATACTGTTCATTTGATTTATTACTTGTTTCATAATTGTTTTTAATTCGGAGAGGTCATTGTTTGATATTATTTCAAAAGGGTTGTTTGTTTTTATTTGATTTGGCGCGTGTGAAATGATTTTTTGACCATTAATTTTCGTATTGTGATTATTTTGGTTTTTTTGTGTCAGTTGAATGGTGCATATTTTGTAATACCACTCTAAGCCCTCGCTCATCTTTTGGTCGAAATGTGTAATAATTTGTCCCTTTTTGCTTTAATAATTCAATTATTTTTGTGTAGTGTGTAGACTCTTTGGTTGAATTTTTATTTCGTTCTTGCTTAGTATTTTCATTTTGTAAAATATATTAAGCATGGAGTTTAGTGCTTCAGATAAGGCTTTTATATTTTCAATATTCTGAACAGGGAGGGGGTTTTTGTAAACGTTCCGCAATTAGTTTTGTTATGTTAATGTTCGCATTTATCCCACTGTTGTTTTGTTTTACACTGTTGTCTTGGGAGTCCGTTTTGTTATTTACTACAGTTCGAATCCGTTTGTTGTGTTTGGAGTGACAGGCTTGCTCAACCAATATTTTTCAAGTTTTTGTGTTGTGCTCAACATTTTCTTTTTCTATCGTTTGCTAGCATTATTTTGTTTCGTTAACTCGTTTGGCGATTGCTTTTCGCGGTTTCGTTTTGTGTCTCTATTTTCGGTACTTTTATTAGTGGTTTTAATGTTTGTGTTTTGTACTTGCGTCTTTGTTGTTGTTGGTGTAGTTGGTGTTGATCAGATTGACATTATTGGTGAGTTGCACCCAAAAATCGTTTTCGTCGTAGTTACCGGTACACTTGTGGTACAGGAGCTTTGAGTTGCTATTGTTGTTCCGAAAGTAGTAACAGATGGATGAAATTCTGTAGTGGGAGTCGCGCATTGGACACTCCAAGATAGGAATTCGCTGCCACCTAGTAGAGCGGGAGAGCAAGATCGTGGTCTGCTCTCTTTCATTCCAACCGTCAATTTGGAGTCGCCGTTGTGTTTGAGACGAAAGAGAAATATGGGTTTATTTTTATTGCTGTTTTTTGTTTAAGACATGAGTGTCAGCTACACTCATTATAAATTTGTGACTTGTTTTTTAAAATTATATTTTAAAAGAGGTGTCCCAGTAAGTGACTGGTAGAATGGTTCTAGTCGGTTACTGCACTATTGCACTTTTTGCTTTATAACTTAGGTTACTTTAACTTAATAAATTTTTACTGGCGAATTAATTTTTGCGTAGCGAGTTTAAACAAGTCCGCACTATTCACTGAATACCTCCACATTTAAAGCTAGAGTCTAACAGCTGCCAAGTAATAGCATATGCGGATGACATTGCGATAGTAGTGGCAGCAAGACAATCGAAACCTAGAGGGACGCAATACAATGAGTCCGGCATACTATATCAAGATGGGCAAAAGATTGCGGCTGGGCCGTATATGCTGCAAAGGCGGAACTTATGCTTTTCAGGAGGAAGCACAAGATTTCGGGTCTCATCATCATTATAATTGGCGTACAACCATTTCTGATCATTGCCGCGTTATTAGCCTTCGCCAGTCGTCCCTGCTTCGCGCACGCTGGCGCCAATTGGAAACACCAAGTGCAGCCAGGTCCTCTTGAACTTGGTCCTTCCAACGTAGTGGTGGTCTCCCCCTCCTGCGTCCGCCACCCGGCGGCATCGATGCAAACACTTTTTTCGCCGGAGCACTTTCATCCATTCGCACAACATGTCCCAGCCAGCGCAGCCGCTGTGTTTTTATGCGCTGAACTATATCAATGTCGGCGTACAGCTCATACAGCTCGTTGTTCCATCTGATTCGATACTCTCCGTAGACGCATATAGGACCATAGATCCTTCGAAGAATTTTTTTCTCGAACGCCCCCAAAGTTCGCTCATCGTTGTTTGTCATCGTCCAGGTTTCGGCACCATAAAGCAGGACGGGAAGGACGAGGGTCTTGTAGAGCGTAACTTTTGTTCGTCGAGAGAGGGCTCTGTTTCTCAATTGCCTACTGAGCCCAAAGTAACACCTGTTGGCAAGAGTGATTCTTCGCTTGATCTCCTTGCTGACATCGTTCGTGGTGTTGATGCTGGTTCCCAGATAAACGAAGTCCTTCACAACTTCAAAGTTGTAGTCGCCAACAGTGACGTGGTGTCCAAGACGCCGAGACTCTTTGTGTGTTGACACCAAGTACTTCGTTTTGTCCTCGTTCACCGCTAAACCCACTCGCCTCGCTGCTCTCTCCAAGCCGGAAAATGCAGCACTCACGGCGCGGCTGTTATGGCCAATGATGTCAATATCATCAGCATACGCCAGTAACATGACACTCTTGTGGAAGATAGTGTCTGTGCGATTTAGACCTGCTGCACGTACGATTTTTTCCAACATTCGATTGAAGAAAACACACGATAGGGAGTCACCTTGTCTGAATCCTCGCTCAGTAACAAACGGCTCGGACAAGTCATTACCGATTTTAACTGAGCCAGTGGTGGTGCTTAGCGTCATTTTGCACAGCCGAATTAGCTTAGCAGGGACGCCAAATTCAGACATAGCGGCGTATAGTTGACTCCTTACGGTGCTGTCGAATGCGGCTTTGAAATCGATGAAAAGGTGGTGTATGTCAATCTGCTTCTCTAGGGTTTTCTCCAGGATTTGGCGTAGTGTGAACATTTGGTCAATGTTGTCTTTACCAGGTCTGAAGCCACGCTGATAAGGCCCAATCAGTTCATTGGCGATGGGCTTCAGCCTTTCACAGAGTACGCTCGACAGGACCTTATATGCGATGTTCAGAAGGCTGATCCCGCGGTAGTTGGCACAGATTGCCGGATCACCCTTCTTGTGGATTGGGCAGAGCACACTTAAGTTCCAGTTGCTAGGCATACATTCCTCCGACCATATTTTGCAGATGAGCTGGTGCATGCGTTTCGTGAGCTCATCGCCGCCATCCTTGAATAGCTCCGCTGGTATACCATCAGCTCCGGCGGCTTTATTGTTTTTGAGCCGCCTAATAACCAGCAAGACCTCGTCATAGTCGGGGGGCGCTACTTCATGTTCGTCGTCAGCAACTGTGGGGTCGGGTTCATCTTCATTGCTATCATTAGCGCTGTCGCCATTCAGCAGCTTCGAGAAAAGTTCCCTCCATAACATGAGTACGCTCTGGACATCCGTCACTAAAAGCCCGTTTTCGTCTTTGTAGGAATTGGAATTGGCTCCGGTCTTAAAACCTTCCGTTTGGAGCCTCCCACGTTCGTAGAATTTTCGAGCCATATTCCTGCTGCCAAATATCTCGATTTCCTCGCATTCTCTCTTTTCGGCTTCTCGTTTCTTGCGCCTAAAGAGACGCTTCTCTTCCCTTCTCTTCTCTCGATATCGCTCCTTAGTAGCTCGCGTTGCTGCCGATCGCAGGGTGAGTTGGTATGCTGCGTCTTTCTCTGCAGCGGCGTTGCGACACTCTTCGTCATACCAGCTGTTTTTCTTCGGGCGGTGATAGCCAATCACCTCTTCAGCGGCCGTGCGCATGGAGTGGGAAATAAGCGACCACTGCGCGTAAATATTGAGATCATGGGGAGAATCCGTCAGCAGCATATTCGAGAGCCGAGAAGCAAATGCGGTAGCTGTCTGTAGCGATTGTAGCTTTCCGACGTCAAGCTTCCTCTGCGAATTAGAGCGAACGTTTTTTACCGCACTGAGGCGAGTGCGAACCTTAGCTACAACAAGGTAGTGGTCCGAGTCAATGTTGGCACCTCGGATTGTACGTACGTCTAACACGCTGGATGCATGCCTGCCGTCGATCACAACGTGATCAATTTGGCAATCCCAATTTCGGGTCTCACCATGTCTAAATAAAATGGCACCCTCTACTACTAGGAATTAGAATTATCTTAGACCGAGAGCATAGCTGGAAGGAGAACATTAGTAACCAACTCAAAAAACCCCACTGCCCTTTACGTGTGCAAAAGAGCGGTTAAAGCCTACTATCACTTTCCCAGATTGCGATTATCTGCTTAATTGTCTACGACACCAATATCATATCAACTCAGTATTTTGCGGTACTTCGTTAAAAGATGACGTTTGACGAAATGAGTTCCATATGTGCGAAGCGGTATGAGGCCGTGTTTCCTACACACACCCGAAAGGTCCGAAAATATGGTATGCTGCCGCTGCAGATTGGGTCCGTTTATATGGACAGAGCGGCCAAAAATACTTCCAAAAGAGTTAGCGGCCTGAAACTTGGGATATAAGTGAACTAAAATATAATAATGATTTTCTGTAAAAATTGGGCAGAATAAAAAATTGTTCCAAACTTTTTTCCTTGAGTAATCAGTCATAGTTTTAGTCTTTTCGTAGTTTCGTAGTTACCTAATATCAGTATTTAAATTTATGAATGTGGATTTTTATGGTTTAAAATTCATATATAATGCTCCTGGGAAAGCGAGTGTACATTGAACAATGTTTCAGTATTATTTTAATTAATAAATTGCATCTAAAGAGATTTGATAGTTCATATAATTACGTTGTTTTATTTATTATTATTACGAATTAATTTCACAAACACCCAATTAGCTAATTATAACAAATATAGCGTACAAAATATTATCTACATTGCATTACTCAACGCGTTGTCAAAATTCATACAATTTAATGAATCGCTCAATGCCGTGTATGCAAGCAACACTATAGCACGATAATACATTATTTTTAACACGAAATTATATACTAATAATGCATTAAATTTACTAAAATCAATGGATTTATTCTAAGATATGTAATGTATAAAAAAACTAACTTTGCATTAATATATATATCGAAAAATAATATAAATATTGTCGCATGGAAATTTTTCTTATAATTCTTATTCTGTATTATATTATTATTTCATTTTATTAATAAGAAATACTATAAAGTGATAACATCTTTTATTCTAATTGTTCCTTTTTTGCTTTTGCTACTCCAATTTCGTACTATGGCCCATATTGAACTCATATATGTACACTATATATGTTTTTTTTTCATACAGTAAAATATTTGGCGTTCAAATTACACCTGTATGCCTTAAAGTGCCTTGCGTTGAATCAGTTGTACCAACCACTCCTTTAAATCCAAATTTAGAATAGAGTTTATGCAAACATTCACAGAACATTAGATACGAGGTTTGTTCAAAAAGTATCGCGAATTTTGAATTTTCGTGGGCTACGAATGTTCGATTTTCGATATTTTTGTGACGTTATGTTGGTACTCATGTCCTTCACATATGTTGACAATCGCAGCCATTTTAAATGTACAGTCAGTTTTTGACAACTATTGTGCGTGGACGTGTTTTAGCTTATCTTCGATTTTATTTCTATCCCATATCGTCGATATGGCTGAAAACAGTAGCGTTGCTCAATTTGGTGAAGATGTCTTCTGGAAGCGGAAGTGGATATTGGTACGTTTCAAGTACGTCGTTGAGACCTGTTGAGAAATCTCCGCATACACGAACTTGGCCGTTCGGCTTTTTGATAACTACGATGGGTGCAGCCCATTCTGAAAAATTTACTGGCGAAATAACGTTCAGCTTTTGTAGTCGTAGGATTTCTTCTTCAACCAGGCTTCTTATTGCATATGCTACTGGATGTTTTGGACAAAAAACAGGTTGACAGTTGGGATTTACCACCAAATGAGCTTTAGTTTTATTGCAAAGACCCCCATGTTGTTGTCAAAAAGTACTGGAAATAATTTGTCTGGAAATAACTTTGTATCATCCAAATTATTTGGAATAGTACTTGCCTGTTCTGTTGATGTGATGTTGTTGCAAACTTCACTGAGCGGCTCACTCTGTAATTGGAACGCATGTATCCAATCTAAGCCAAATAAGTTTAGATCGACTAATGTAACGTAGCATGTTAATGTTTTTGAAACATTTTTCAGTTGTACTTCACATGTGAACTGTTTAGACATTGAGATTTCCAGTTGCTGTTCTTGCTGTACGAGTTACTTCCATACAATTTGAAACATTTAATTTGTCGAAATTAAATTTTGAAATTATGCTTATGTCCGACGCTGTATCAAATTGCAATTTAATTGGCACATTGTTGATTTTTACGTTGACATATAAACGCTGTGAAGTGGTGATGCTGTTTGTTACGTAAATGCTATTCGTTTTTAGCGTTGTGTTTTTGTTCGATCTGCTGATGCATTTTTGTTGTTGTGATTACTGCTTTTTGATTTTTGCTTATCTTTGCAGTAACCTTCTTTGTGCCCTGTGTTTCGACAGTCTTCGCACTTGTGATTTTTATATGGACAATTACGTACGTAATGCATTGCTCCACAAAACCCACAAGGTGTCTTTGGCTTGTGCTTTTTCAACTTATTTGTCTGTAGTTGATTCACGTGATTGTCCCGTGATTTGCTTTCTACTAGTGCTGTGTCGTTTTTCAAGTTAATAATGCGTTGGCATTCCTTTGAAAGTGTATCCAAATTAATAGTATCAGCTTCGCTGTCCAGTTGTGTAAGCATTCGGGTTCTTATTTCAAAGTCCGACTCTGCCTTAAGTCCCATTACGAATATCAAACATTTCAACTGATCAAGCGTTAAACTTGTTAATTTGAAATTTTCGCATTGTTTATTTACTTCTGCAGCATACGTAGTATAATCAGTGTCTGGCGCTTTTGCTATTTGTAACCAAGTGTAGCGAATACTGAACTGCGACTTTTGTAAGCCAAATAGTGGTTTTAGTTTTTCAATAGTTGTAGCGAAATTGTATTCATGTGGATGTTTGGGCAAAATATAATCAATATATTTGCTGTGAACGCTTGTACTCAATTTGCGAAGTAGCAATCTAACCTTTGCTGCATCATCAAGTTTATTTGCATCGACCAAACACAAATCTTCATAACGCATGTACCACGCATCAAATGTTAGGTTATGTTCTGGATCATATACAAATTCCGTAATGCTTGAGGCTAATGTGTCCATTGTTCGCTCTGGATGCTCCTCTTTTGGAGAAACGTTCGCACTGTTGACTTTCGCTTGCATACACTCTTTGAGAAGCTCTCGCATTGCTTGCGCGTCCTGAGCACGTTGCTTTTGAAATTCATCAAAAAGGATTCTGAATTCATTTTTTTTCCATGTATGACGTATCGAAAAAAAATTCACCTCCTCGTCGCCACTATTATGTATGCGTAACTGATCAAAAAGCGTAATATATATTTGGTAGAATATATTTATTAATAAAAGAAAAACTTAAGTATCTAATGTTAACTTCACAACAGTCGAGATGTCAAAATTACCTCCTCTTCATTTTAGGGTTGACACGCCAACAGTTATTCCAAGATATTTTGCAACAGAGGAAGTTTTTATTTTTTGTCCTTTATGGCAAGGCTGTATTTTCTCGATTTTCTGTTTGTATATATAACTTGTTTAGTTTTGTCTTTATTTATCTCTATTCCCCATAAGTCACACCATGCTACTACATTGTCCAATATTTGTTGGATTTGTATTTGTTGCCTTTTTTTCGTCATTGTGTGATGCCATCAAAACTGTGTCGTGTGCGAATGTTGCTATCATCGCATTGCTTATCGTTGAAATTGGTACATCTGCTGTGAATATTAAGTATATTAGAGGTCCTAATACGCTGCCTTGTGATACTCCTGCTGTCATTGGTAGGATGTCTTAGCAATCCTCGTCATATTTTGTGTAGAATTGTCGTTCGCTTGTATAGCTCTTTAAAATGTCATAAAAATTTTGTGGAAATATTCGCTAAAGTTTATATATTACGCAAATGGACTAATAAACAAAGTGCACATATTGGAAATATTCTTACATACGCATAAAATAGATATATTCTTATTAACTGAAACGCACATGACAAACCAAATGTACCTAAAACAAAATAATATCATACTGACCTCGCTATTCACCCTAATAATGAGGGCAAAGGCGGTAGTGCAATACTTGTAAAAGAAAGTATCAACCATTACACCGAAAAATGCATTCAAAAAGATGAATGCCAACTTACTGCTATTGTAATTATGTATGACAGTCAAAAATTGGTAAGTGCGACATACTTCCAACCGAAGCATAATCTGAAAAAAAGATCTAAATATTTTAAACAGTTTAGGAGACAGATTCATCTTAGCTAACGACTTCAATGCCAAGCATGTTGATTGGGGATCCAGACTCTCGTCTCCAAAAGATAGAGAACTGAAAGCAGCAATAGAAACAATTGGAAGCAACTATCATTCAACAAAATTTTACATTTACTAGATATTTCAATTCTAAAAAAGTATCAGAAAAATACATGACTATAGAAAAAAACCTTGACCTGGACTCGGATCATTCAGCGGTCTTACTCACGCTCTAAAGAAGAACTCGATAAAGAAGCAGAAAATTTCCCAAAACTAATTCAATAAGGTGCATAGAACAACAGCAAGGCATTAGTAGTTAAATCCACAACTAAGAACTATCCCATATCGACAATGGAAATATTAAAAAATAAAAGGAAATTAAGAGAATGGCGGCTTTAAACTTGATCCTACAGACATAAACTTACTTAACAGAATAACAATAAAACTAAAACAAGAAATATCGAAAGATAATGAAAAAACATGACTAAATACTTGGAATAACTAGGTAGGTAGGTAGGAGTGGCCGCCCAGTTTGCCAAAAGCACACTTGAGCACACATAATGGCCCATTGTGATACCACGGTGTGGTGCCGTTCAAGCACTGACTAAAAAGGTTCCCATACTTGGGATGGTGATAGTCAGTGCAAGGACAGCGCCTGGAAAGGCACGACTCCCCCGTCATGTTTCAGGAAACCATCCTGATATTTTGATGAACCTGGCTATGTCCCTAATATTAATGGATGACAGCTCTGTCAGGCTTGTAAGAAATGGGGCACCAAAGGTGCGAATTCTTCTTCTGCTCAAGGATGGGCAGTGGCATAAGAGGTGGAAAACCGTCTCGTCCTCCTCCTCGAAGCCACAGCCTCGGCAAAAGTCATTTGAGGGTAGGCCCAGTCTTTCTGCGTGCTGTCCCATTATGCAGTGGCCGGTCAAAACCGACACAGTTGTCGACAGTGATACGCGATCAAGTCGAAGAAGTTGATTGGTTCTGTTTTTGTCCATGCTTGCCCAAGTTAGTCTAGCCGTGTGGCAGGATTCCTCGTTAGCCCAGGATTTGTAGGCGTCAGCCAGATATTTCCGTTTGACTTCCAGCTTGGCTGTTGCCAGTGGAATGCCGATGTTTACAGAGGGGTGAATGTCGTGCATTAGCGTGCCTGCCTTGGCAAGCTGGTCCGCCTCGCAGTTTCCCGGGATTTCGCTGTGTCCGGGAACCCAGACTAGGTGCACCCGAGAGTAACTTGCGAGCTCATTTAAAGATGTTCGACATTCATGAACTAGTCTTGATGTGGCCGTGGAGCCAAAAAGAGATTTAATGGCGGCCTGGCTGTCTGCGAAGATAGATACGTCAACCGCGCCGATATCACTACTCAGCATCCATTTGGCTGCGTGGTAAATGGCCATGACCTCAGCTTGAAAAACGCTGCAATGGTCTGGGAGACGTAGGGAGATGTTTAAGTCCAGCTTGTTGGAATAAATACCGCTGCCGACTCTACCTCCAAGCTTGGAACCGTCGGTGTAGATTTCGACTGTTTCGCCGACGATTCGGTTTTCTGAGGTCCAGTCGCTTCGACTTGGAATAGTGAGGTCGAATTCCCTGTTCAAATCGGGATAGACCGACATATAATCGATAAAGTTGGGGACAGGTGGGTCCTGATTCAGAATTGAAGCATGGCCTGTCAGGGTTATGCGCCAGTGCGAAAGAGCATTAAGTCTAATCGCTGTCAGCTTGGCTTGTTGCTTAACCAGGATCCCCGAGGGGAGCCAGTGCAGCATGGCAAAAAGGGCTTTCGTAGGTGTGCTGCGAAGAGCGCCAGTGATCAGTAGAGCAATGGATCTTCTGATTTTATCAATGGGTTTGATATTACAGGCTTTTTCAAGAGCTTGCCACCAGCAGACCGACCCGTATAACAGGTTTGGTTCAACGATGGCCGTGTAGAGCCAGAGCACGACTCGAGGACGAAGTCCCCATCGTGCACCAACTGCTCTTTTACAGCAGTATATAGCGCATGTTGCCTTACGTGCCCTCTCAGCTAGATTGGCTTTCCAATTAAGCTTTGGGTCGAGAATCAGGCCTAAGTACTTAACGTGTGTGCTCAAAGAGAGCGGAGTGCCGTTTAGACTAGGCATTGTAAACTTTGGAATTTTGTACTTCCTAGTGAAAAGCATAGTCTCGGTTTTGGATGGGTTAACCCCAAGTTCGAATTCGCGACACCAGTTCGACACAATAGAGAGTGAATAGTTAAGTTTTTCGGAAAGTGTTTGGGGGAATTTGCCGGATGCCGCGATTGCTTTGTCGTCCGCATAGGCTATCACTTTGCATCCAGTAGAGCCAGAGCACGACTCGAGGACGAAGTCCCCATCGTGCACCAACTGCTCTTTTACAGCAGTATATAGCGCATGTTGCCTTACGTGCCCTCTCAGCTAGATTGGCTTTCCAATTAAGCTTTGGGTCGAGAATCAGGCCTAAGTACTTAACGTGTGTGCTCAAAGAGAGCGGAGTGCCGTTTAGACTAGGCATTGTAAACTTTGGAATTTTGTACTTCCTAGTGAAAAGCATAGTCTCGGTTTTGGATGGGTTAACCCCAAGTTCGAATTCGCGACACCAGTTCGACACAATAGAGAGTGAATAGTTAAGTTTTTCGGAAAGTGTTTGGGGGAATTTGCCGGATGCCGCGATTGCTTTGTCGTCCGCATAGGCTATCACTTTGCATCCAGTAGATTCCAATCTCACCAGTAGTGTGTTAACTGCCAGGTTCCAGAGGAGGGGTGATAAAACACCCCCTTGTGGCGTGCCCCTGTTAACCACCCTCCTGGATTGGGCACTGCCGATCGTGGAAGTGATGATCCTAGATTTTAGTAGAAGCTCTATAAATTTAAGAAGACCTGAATTCAGGTTAAGATTATAGAGTGCGGAGATGACAGCGTTGGGGCTTACATTGTTGAATGCTCCCTCGATGTCCAGAAATATGGCAAGTGTGAATTCCTTGTACGCCAAGGATTTGTCAACTTGAGAAATGAGAGAATGAAGTGCTGTTTCAACCGATTTGCCTTTAGAGTAAGCGTGTTGAGATACTGAGAGAAGAGAAGGGTTGATCGATGTCCTGATATGTAGGTCAAGAGCTCTTTCTAGAACCTTAAGAAGAAAGGATGTTAGACTTATGGGTCTGTAATCCTTAGGTTTGGTGTGCGAGGCCTTCCCAACTTTTGGTATGAAGACGACCCGAGCCGTGCGCCAGCGTAAGGGAATGTATTGCAGTCTGAGGCTTGCATTATATATTTGAAGCAGCCATGGAAGGATAATCTCTTCCCCATTTTGGATATCGGCAGGAATGATGCCGTCCGGTCCGGGGGACTTGTATGGCTTAAAGGTTTGAATGGACCATTCAAGGTGACTTTTTGTCACTTGGAATGTGGGGAGGGTATCATGGGAAACCTGCTCCACCTGGTAGAGTGCTTGATCCGCTGAGGCTAAACTCCCTGGGAAGTGGGTGTCTAGCAGGATATCAAGGGTTTCGGCGCTTGAGTGAGTCCAGCTGCCATCTGGTTTTTGGATACAGTCAAGGGCTTTGTTAGAGGAGTGGAGAATTTTACGAAGACGGCTAGCCTCGGACGTCGATTCAATGCTTTCGCAAAATTCCCTCCATGACGCTCGTTTCCCTCGCCTAATGGCGTATTTCAACTCTTTTTGTTTATTTTTGAAAGGGGCCCACTCAGCTGTAACTTTAGCTTTGTTGAAAAGCATTCTACAAGTTTTGCGAAGACTTGCAATTTCCGAGTTCCACCACGGAGGTTTAGGTTTGCCCCGTGGTTCGGGAGTGATGCAAGAAATATGAGTGGCTTTTTTAAAAGCTGTGGACAGATCGTCGACCGCCCGATCAATGTCGGGACAGTTGTGGATAATAGGGGGAGTCGTTGCTAAGCATGACCCCAGTTTGAGCCGGAAAAGAGGCCAGTTCGTGTTTTTTCTATTGACAGGTGTAAGAGATTCTGTATTGCCTGTAGTCTCCCTCAAGTCAATGTCAAAGGTGATATAGCAGTGGTCCGAAAAGGAGCATTCCTGTGAGACGAACCAATTGCTTATCATGTTCGAGTAGTTATCGCTGACGAGGGTGGGTGATGTCAAGCACTTCCTTCCTTACGGATGTAAGGAAGGTCGGCTCATTTCCCCGGTTAGCAATGCCTAAGTTATTTGAAATGATAAAGTCGAAAAGACACTCACCTCGATCATTTGTGCCGGAGCTGCCCCATATTTCGTGATGGGCATTGGCATCGGCGCCGATAATTACCGGAATCTGTTTCTGGTGGGCTACAGCAACCATTTGCTTCAGTATGTTTGGTGGCGGGGAGTCGCCATAGTCATGAGCCATGTAGTTCGAGGAGATCCAGAAAGTCCGTGGACCCATTTCAATGACCATGGCAACATTGTCTTTGTCACTGAATCTAGGGAGTAAAAGAGCGTTAACGCTGTTTTTTACCAGAATGCAGGATCTTGGTTTACCTTGATCCTCGATATATACCATACGATATCCGTATGCATTGAGTCCAAAAACCCGGTCATTTATGACCCAAGGTTCTTGGACGAGAATGAGCTCCTCCCCTATATCCGAGAGGCGGAGAAGCAGGGCTGCCGAGGCAGTTTTCGAATGCTGAAGGTTAATCTGTAGTACCTTCAGCATTGTCTGGAAGAGCGATTATAGTGGAATTCAACTCCTCCTCTTCGGACATTGGAGAGATGTATCCACCAGCCGCCTCCGTATCCATGTGGTCGAAGAATTCTCCGACCAGTTCGGAAGTTGAGAAGCGGCTGCTTCTGGTTGTAACGGAGCACATACTCTCATTGTCACTACCCGACAAACGGGTGAGAGCCGGGCCCGAGCAGCTAGGCTCTTTGGCAGTGGCTTGTGGGACAGCACCAGCTGGGGGAGGCTGTTGGGGGGCTTGGGCATCGCTCTTGTAGATGCGGAGAGTGATGGCTCCAAAGCCATAATTAATCACCCCCTCGCGGGAGTTGATGGGAACAAGGGATTGCTCGTTCAAAATGATGGTGACCTCACGCAAAGTGCCTTTGGGGTCACCAACTTTCGCGACCTTCCAGCCATCGGTGGGAAGATCGGTGTTGCTGAGCTTGAGGATCTTTAAGATTGCCTCGGGCTCAGAGGGCTCGGCAGGAAGCCATGTTTTGGAGCGAGGGCGTTGGGGAACCTGGTCCAAAGGTACAACGTTGAGCTGTGCACCCGGCCATATCTCACCTACCCTATTGATCGCTACCTTGTATAGATCCGCCGAGCGTTGGTCCGAGCAAGATACGATCTTAATATGTCCTTGATACCACCCTGCGTCACGGCAACTGGGTGAAGGACCAGGGTTGAGGGACATAACCTCAACGAATATTGGTAACAGTGCCATTTCGACCTGTCTCCAATTGGCAGGAGTGATGGTCCCATCGGCATTGGCAGAGTCGACCACAGCCCATGTGAGGCTCTCTTTCACAATCTCACTAAGCGGTTTGGAGAGCTTAGGCTTGGGAGTAGCCAGCCTTACGCGCTTAGGGATGCTTTGGGTGGATTGGCCCGGGCGATCGGCTGATCTCTGCCTCTTGGGGTTATCGGCTGCTTGTGCAGTGGAGGAGTGGAGACGCACATCAGCGTGTGCTTTTGCCCTCTCAAGCTTGCCCCTGTCGTATTCTGGCAGTTGAGAAGGTTCTGAAGGGTTGAGCCTCGTCAAAATACGGTAAGCCGCTCTACGCGTCCTGTACGCCCTTGTACTCGGGTTCACGTTGGTAGGTGCACCTGAAGGAGGAGCGGTACGGGGAGCAGTTACCATCGAATTGTGAGGCAATATCGAGGCGTTTGCTGAAGAGAGCTTAGGCGGAGCGACTGCTGCTGGTTTGTGAGTCAATACCCTGGCAGCCGCTGAAGAGCCTGGGGACAACGAAGAGCTCTCGGGTGGCTTATTAGCCGAAGCTGTGGTGCTTGTTGAAGGGGCAGTGCTTATGCTGCTTGTCTTCGAACCAAAGGCGGGGGTGTTGCTGGTGGGAATTTGCCTAGCCAGGGTTTTGCGCGTCCCTGAGGGGATATGCGCGGAAATTTTGTTTGTGTTTGTGTTTTTTATTTTTTGTTGTGTCCATGCAATAAGGGTCCCCACTCAAAGCCGCTATCTCAGTCCGAACGTGTGGTCACTAAATATGGTCCCATGGTTATCTATGCAAGCAGGGAGGCCATGCGAAGGTTGGCACAAGCCCTTATGGGGTCAAGTGCTCAGAGCCAGACCAGTGCTAATCGGGTGTTCCACTCAACCGAACCCACACTACCGACCTAACGGTAACAGACGTCGAACGTACTTTGAGGCCTGCCAAGGTTTTAACGGGACGGGGGCAGCTGCAACCTTAGACTGGAGCCGTTCACACTCAAGTTTCACCTTGGTGCTACCGTGACAAAAGACAGCTAGGTCCAGAAAATTACAGCTACCAGCCCAGGGCAATCAGAACAGTTACATTGGTCCAAAGAGAAGTCCGGGGACGAAGGATGGGGGTCGTGCCAATTGGTGCTACTGAACTCCCGTGCAAGAAAACAGCAGCACCTGGGGGAGTGTAGACCATTTAGCGTAACCCAGGGTGCACCGCGTGGAGGCGATCTACATTACACCCCTGGAATAACTAACTGCCGATAAAAAAAAAAAAAAAAAAAAAACGAACTACTCGTTATGGAAAGCCACCAAAACATCCATAACCAATAATGCTACAGCCCACCAGTAAAGAAGTACGATGATTCATGGAGAAACAGCAATAAGGACAAAGGTGATGCATTCGCATACCACCTTGCGAAAGTTTTTACACCAAACATAAATAATAGTAATACTGCAACATTACAAGGTGTCAATGTAACCTACAAAAACATCACATCAGTAACACCTCGCCTAGTTAAAGCAGAAAAAAAGTTTCAACCAAGAAAAAGCTCCAGGCTTTGATTTTATCACAGCCCCAATTTTGAATCAACTACCAAAAACAGGCTTCATTATGTTATCTCAATTTATAAATGCTTCCTTTAGGTTAAAATATTTTCCTGATATTTGGAAAGTGGCAGAGGTTATAATGCTCCATAAACCATGTAAACCACCCAACAATGTAAGTTCATACCGAGCGGTCTCGTTACTTCCTCATATCATATCTAAAGTGGCGGAAAAACTACTTCTAAAAAACCTCAAGCCTATCCTGCATAGTGAGAGCATGATCCAAAAATTTCCAATTTGGATTTAGAAAATGGCATTCAACGTTCGAACAGATTCACCACATTACGAACATTATAGAGCAAGCTTTCGAAGGCAAACAAATATGTTCAGCCGTCTTCATCCACATTGCGAACGCATTCGATAAGTTATGAGATGACAGTCTAATTTACAAACTGAAAAAAATACTGCCAATACAATGTGTGGAATTTCTGACTTCGTACTTAAAAGGCAAATATTTTCGTGAGACACAGGAAGAAGATTACTTCGAACAGGTGGAAATAAAAACTGTAGTCCCACAGGACAGCATATTGGGGCCCACTTTATATCTACTGTACACAAGTGATCTTCCTACACCACAGGATGTTCAAGTTGCAAGTTTTGAAGATGATACTGCCGTATTGGCTACATGCGCTGAGGAAACAGTATGTAATAGAAAATTTCAAAACGCAACCAATATCATACAAACATGGAAACAAATGGTTACTGAAAATAAATGACTTAAAATCAACCCACATCAACTTCACAAGTGAAACTACCTACAATATACCGACAACATTAAATAATAAAATTATAATCACAAGCAAAATCTGTGAAATATCTAGGTATGACACTGGAGACAAATTAAAATGGAACGAACAAATAAAAATCAATCTTATTTTGATGGAACAGGGTTACCATAAAAGTATAAATTTCTTTGATCCCGTAATGTTTTTATCGGAAAAAATTTTGCTTTATCAGTACTCGAAATTCGCTTTTCCATTTTTTTTACGGCTTTTGTGAACTATGCCACTAAAAATTGCGTTAGCACCTCGTTATACTTAATATCATAATTTTTAATAGTTGAAATATTATACTATCTTTAATTTATTTTTAATTTTTATCTTGTAGAATTCATTCCTGTTATTGAGAGACTTTTTGATGAAAATTTATTGATTGGGAAGGGTGTAACTTTGGAATCTATTCGACCTCTTGCATATTCTACTTTGGCTGATCTGGCTCATCATGTTCGTCAAAGTTTAAGCTTAGATGTGTTGGAAAAAGCTGTCAATTTATTTTCTAAAAATGTTCATGACGAATCTCTCGCTACTGGCATTCAAACAATGTCCTGTAAATTGCTTTTAAATTTAGTGGATTGTATTCGGCAACATAGTGAAATGGATCCTTGCAAAGCTAGAAACATTTTAACATCGTTGCTGAGAGTATTTGCATATAAGTTCAAGACTATTGCAAACATACAGCTACCTATGATATTACAAAGATGGTAAGTATTCACTTATATGTATGTATTTTGAATTTTTTATTTTGTATCGTGTATAAATTAGTACTATAAGTTAGTACTATATGACTTGGATGCCATCAGTGCATACCGCAGTTGTTCCCTCTTTGAAAAAAGTTTTTTTTTAATTTTTTTATTCATTTATTGAAATTTTTTTATAAAAATAGTAACTCAGAATAAGATTTTGGATCTTAACAACTAATAAGTTATTCTCCGAACATAACAGAGATTAATATAGAATGAAGTTACATTACGCATCATTTACGAGTATAAACAAAATAAATTATCATTTCAGCAGGTTAATGGTATCTTTCCATTTTAATCACTCATGACCTTTATTTCATAATAGTTCGCTTGCCAAGTTCGGGTGTAGTTTCAGCTTCTGTATGTATCTTTTGCAAAATTTTCTTATATCTTCTTTTATAGTAGATACATTTTTTTGACGGAATGTAATAAGCCTATATTTTATAGCTAGTTTATAGCTAGGAACGAACAGATGCGAATAACTTCCAAATCTTTATACAGCAGGATTGGCCGCTTATCAAACAGGTGAATAACCAAATAAAGTTTTTACTTCTCAATATTTAAGCAGCAGAGAAGTTACGTTTGTAGCGTGAATGTAAAGTTCTTTGCTTAATGATAGCAGAATCAAGAATCTACTGATACCATTAGCAGCAGTTGTGGATATGAGAGAGGAAGTGCTGTTAATCAATAACAACAAAATAAAATTTATAAGTGCTTGCCCATTTCAATTTGAAGAAATACATCAATTAGATTCTAACAGCTTCGGAGACGAAGATATGTCACAACTTACCAAATCGTTGAATTCTGAAGAATCAAGGCATTTGAAGAAGTTAATAAACTCTTATAATGTCCTATTTTATAAAGACGGTGACTATCTAACAAACACTACTGGAATCGAACACGATATTAACACGAGAAATGAGCAGCCAATATATTCAAAAATATATAGGTACCCGCAAATCCACGAGCAAGAGATATCTACTCAAATTGCAGATATGCTCCAACAAGGTATTATAAAGGAAAGTAATTCACCTTATAATAGTCCCCTATGGATTGAACCTAAGAAGACTGACTACTCTGAAAAAAAAGGCGCATAGTGATCGACTATAGGAAACTGAAAGAAATAACAACCGATGACAAGTTTCCTATCCCCAACATTGACCACATTTTGGATAAATTAGGCAGGGCTCAGTATTTCACATCCCTTGACTTGGCAAAAGGCTTCCACCAAATTTTAGTAAAAGAGGAGGCTTTTTCCGTGCATTTAGGACATTATGAGTACGTACGAATGCCGTTTGGTCTGAAAAATGCCCCATCAACTTTTCAACGCCTTATGAATTCGGTATTACAGGAATTCATAAACAAGATCTGCGTAGTATATATGGACGACATATTGGTGTTTAGCACAACCATAGGCGAACATGTAAGTAGTATTAGGAAAATATTCGAGAAATTACGTTCGCATAACCTAAAAATTCAATTTGATAAATGCAAATTCTTTTCAAAAGAGACCGAATATTTGGGACACGTTCTGACACCCGAAGGCGTCAAACCTAATCCAAGGAAAATCGAAACTATTTTAAACCTTAGATTGTCTCGAACAACAAAACAAATAAAATGATTTTTGGGAATAACTGGCTACTATCGCAAATTCATACGAGATTATTCCAAAATAGCTCAACCAATGACTCAATACCTCAAAAAAAACAGCAAAATAAACATAAACGACTCAAATGCCTTTGAAAAACTAAAACTAATATTGACGGAAGCACCCATATTAAAATATCCTGACTTTAACAAAAAATTTAAAGTAGTTACCGATGCTAGCATGTTCGCTATAGGACCTGTACTTCAACAGAATAATCACCCTATTTGCTACGCTAGCAGAACATTAAACGATCATGAACGAAACTGCTCAACCACAGAAAAGGAATTACTAGCAATCGTGTGGGCTACCAATTACTTCAGACCATACATTTATGGAGTAAATTTTGAACTGGCAACAGACCACCAACTTTTAAAATGGCTACATGCTAAAACAAAAGGCAAAGACATTAATCCTCGATTGCAAAGATGGCTTTTAAAACTAGGAGAATACAATATAAACATGGATTACATCAAAGGAGGCGATAAGAAAGTAGCAGATTTTTTAAGCCGAGTTAATGCAGACACAAATGAAATCAACACAATAGAAGTTCACAGTCAAGAACCAGGTATTCAACATCCAGATACACAATACCCTAACAACCATATACCAACATTAGATACTGTAGTGAATAGATTTAAAACACAAATCATACTTACAAATGACAAAACACAGGACTTTAGTATCAAACATGGCAATAAGAAATTTTTTTAAGCGCAGCTGACCTACAACGACCTCAGAGTTAACTGACAACGATTTTAAAACATTTGAACATAAAGCAAAAGAGCTTTCCGAAAATAACTTAAAATTCGTAAGATGTGCCTACTATGCAAAAGATATGGACAATGAAGATGAAACCTACAAACAAATACAAAAATACCACAAATACGAAAAAGGACATACTGGATTTAATGAAAATTACGAAGGCCTCAAAAAATATATATATTACCCTAACCTAAAAAATATGATTCAGAAATACATAAACAATTGCGATACTTGCAACCGCGTAAAATATGATAGAAATCCTATCAAGGAAAATTTTAAAATGACAGAGACTCCAATAGACATTAACCAAATAGTACATATGGACGTATACACAAACTCAAAAGCAAATTTTTTGACATTTATCGATAGATTCTCTAAGTTCGCCACCGCATATTACCTTGAAGATAGAAATCACAGAACGATTATTGAAAAACTAAGAGATCTCAGATCACAAAAGGGTCATTTTAAGAAACTAATCACAGATAATGAATTTAAAAGTATGAACGTAAAAGACTACTTACGAAACGAGAACATAGAACTTCATTTAGTAAAAGCAAAGAACCACACAGGAAACTCTGATATCGAACGGCTACACAATACATTAGCAGAGAGAATAAGAATTCTAAATATCGAAAACAAGCAACTTAGCATAAAAGTTTTAATATAAACTCCGTAATAAAAGCAACGTTGAACCGAAGTTCTCTCCGCGTTTTATTAACGTAACTCACGTGTAGAGCGCGTAATGTTGAGTGAACTACACAAAAACCCGCAAATTTCGACCAGGACGCTTGCAAGGGAGCTCAAAGAAGAATGTGATGTTGTTGTCTCTCATGAAATAGTACCATAATACGACACAGACAGACCATAATACGGAACAAATAGTCATCAAGAGCTGCTTGTAAGAAACCGCTGCTTCCTACAATAAATGTTGAAAAGCGTCTCTCGTCTGCTACGATGTCATATTCTGTGATGAGACCAAAATGATGCTGTACTATAATGATGGAACCACCTGTGTGTAGCGCAAGGCATTAAAATCGTTACAAAATAGAAATATTATTCCGACTGTTAAATTTGGAAAATTGTTTATTATGATTTAGGGGTACATCTCAAGCAAAAGAGTTAGAGACTTAACTTTTATTGAGAACACCATGGACGCGCAACAATATTTGAGTATTTTGAATACCCATTTGATAAGCAGTGCAAATAAATTTGAGTTTATTAAGGTCAACAAACCGAATTTCAAATTTTTTCAAGACAATGACCCATAGCATAAGTCGCATATGGTGCGGATGTGGGTCCCTAATAACTGCAGTAAAGTGATAGACACACCAGCCCAGAGTCCTGACTTAAATCCTATCGAAAATTTTTGGGTCTATTTGAAGAAAAAAGTGGCTCAAAGGCAACCAAAATATCGGACTGCACTTAAAACTACAATATTAGAAGAGTGGTATGAGATACCAAGCAGTTATTGCATGAAAAAATTGGTTGGTTCCATCAAAAAACAGCTGCAATGCGTGATAGATGCTAAAGGTGGCCATACTAAATATTAAGTACATTGTATAAACAAGTTATTATATAGTAACTTTTATTTAAAAAAACATTATATTATTTGTGAAAACAGTTACTTGACACTCACTAAATTGAGTAGTATATGTTTTTGTTGTATTTTTCCTTCTTTTTGTGCCAAATTCGCATATTTTTTTTAATGATTTCCCTGTAAATAAAGTAATTAATAAAAATTTGTCATCAAATACTTATGTACAGAAATAAAAAGTAGCCCTTTTTGGTAATTAAGTTGAAAAATTAAATTTTTGTTCAATGTGTAAACTCATTCTTGACATACTGTATATTAATATGTATCTTCATGTATATTAATATGTATGCAGGTATAAATAATACATTTACTTGATTAAAAAATATTTGGCAGATTGTAAATAAATTGGGAAATTAAAACCGATTTTGTCATATGGCGCTCAGTTAGGGTAAACTGCTAGTTCTTCTAATATAGATAAAATTCAGCGACCTCAGTCTAGAATACCAAGAATCATCGTGAACGCACCATGGTACGTGAGAAATGTGAATATTCATCACTATTTAGACATTGCACCCGTTAAAAAAGAACTAGTCGTTCTGACTGAAAAATACCATGCAAGACTTCTGCATCATCCGAACTCGCTAGCTCAGGTCCTGCAACAGACTTGAAGTTTTTCACGGCTGAAAAGTATATTTTATGAAGTGAACTAATCGCACACTGGTGCAGAATTATAATATATATACGAGTATATATATATATATATATATATATATATATATATATATATATATATATATATATATATATATATATATATATATATATATATATACTCGTGGTGTGATCAAAAAATAACCGTTCTTTTCATCTTTTCGTGAGTTACGTATGTTCGATGTTCGCATTTTTTTTTTCTGTTATATTGGTACACATATCTGTTATATATGTTGGCAATACCAACCATTTTGGATTGTCAGTTTGTTTTTGACAGATTAAAAGGTTAGTCGTGTTTTGGTGTGCTCTTCGATTTTGTACTATTCGAAAAGATGGATCAAAGAAACTGTATTCAGTTTTGTGTCAAAAATGAAATTCAATGCGCAAGGACATTTGAAATGTTGACTGTGGCCTTTGGCGAGTCTACTATGAGCAGAACACAAGTTCAATTGGGGTATAACCGGTTTAAGGAAGGCCGAGAAGATGTCAATGACGATGCTCGTCCTGGTCGCCCGAGCACGTCAACAACCGATGAAAACATTGACGCAGTGAAGAAAATGATTTTGGATAATCGTCGAATCACTATCAGAGAGGTTGCTGATGATGTTGGCATATCGTTCGGCTCATGCCAAGCAATTTTTACGGATGTTTTAGGCATGAAACGTGCGGCAGCGAAGATTGTTCCAAAATTGCTAAATTTTGAGCAAAAAGAATGTCGCATGAACATCGCTCATGACCTGTTTTTGGCCAAAAACAAAACCGTTATCATGCCTCAACCACCGTATTCACCGGACTTGGCCCCCGCTGATTTTTTCCTCTTTCCAAAACTGAAGACACCGATGAAAGGAAAGCGTTTTGCTACGATTGAGGAGATAAAAGAAAAATCGAAACAGGAGCTGTAGGCGATACCAAAAAAAGCGTTTCAGAAGTGTTTCGAGGATTGGAAAAAACGCTGGCATAAGTGTATTATATCTGAGGGGAATTACTTTGAAGGGGACAAGATAGTTGTTGATGAATAAATAAATACTATATTTTTTAATCACACCTGGAATATATATATATATATATATATATATATATATATATATATATATATATATATATTTATATTTATATATATATATATATATATATATATATTTATTTATATATATTATATATATATATTTATATATATATATATATATATATATATATATATATATATATATATATATATATATATATATATATATATATATATATATATATAAAGGGTTTTCAAAAGAAACGCTACAAAAGTCAATCGATAGTGACAGGAAACGACGCCATATTTTTTCCCGCTCTTTTGACATTTCTCTTCAGTAAGGTTTGCCATTTCATCATGCAAAGATATACGAGCCAACAACGAGTCGAAATTATTAAAATTTACTACCGAAATTCGGAGTCAGTCGCCTCAACTATAAGAGCGCTACGTCCAATTTATGATGAAGCTCATTTCTGGCTGAATGGCTTCGTCAATAAGCAAAATATGCGTTATTGGTTAGACAGCAATCCACACGTACTCCATGAGTCATCATTGCATTCCGAACAAATTACGGTTTGGTGCGGTTTATGGGCCGGCGGCGTCATTGGGCCGTACTTCTTCCGTGATGATCAAGACCGGCTCATTACTGTGAATGCGAATCGCTACCGTTCAATGATAACCGAATATTTTTGGCCCCAATTGGATAATATGGACTTGGAGGACATGTGGTTCCAACAGGACGGCGCCACAAGCCACACAGCGGATGCCACAATCAATTTACTGCAAACCAAGTTTGGTGAACGTGTTATCTCACGAAATGGCCCAGTCGATTGGCCGCCTCGGCCGTGCGATTTGACGCCGTTAGATTATTTCCTGTGGGGCTACGTCAAGTCTATGGTCTATGCCAACAAGCCAGCGACGATTGATGAACTTCGTACGAATATCGAACGTGAAATTGCAGCAGTATCGGCCGATTTATGCTTGAAAACCGTTGAAAAATGGGTTCAGAGTCTCCGGTTTTGTATTATTTAAAAAAACTTTTGTAGCGCTCTTATTCAAAAACCCTATACATACTTATACGTACATACCCATGCCTCTGAACTAGAATACTTACATTTTTAAATATACGTTCGTAATATATATATATATATATATGTATATATGTATATATGTATATATGTATATATATATATATATATATATATATATATATATATATATATATATATATATATATATATATATATATATATATTGATATATTGATGATGAGATATGTTGACTTTATATATATAAATATATATATATATATATATATATATATAAATATATATATATATATATATATATATATATATATATATATACAAATATATATATATATATATATATATATATATATATATATATATAAAGTCAACAACAAGAAGAGCGACAACAACAGCACCAGCAGCATCAACAACTGCAAACACAAAAGAAACACCTTCTTCAGAATCCGCTCCAAAATTCCTGGAGTCCTCAATGCCCCTCGCCCCAATCAAGCTCGTCTTATCATAATAAAAACAGCTCACAACAAACTGTCCAACAACAAATTGAACAACTTCAACGCCAGCTTCAGCTGCTATATAAACAACAGTAACCAGTTGCCTCTCCCCAACTCACAGTAAGTGTATCCCCCCACGACGAGGACTGGAAAACGGTTCTAAACAAGAAAAGGCAGAGAGAGAGAGAGAGAGAGAGAGCGCCCAGGTAAGACAAAAACTATTCAAAAACAAGCGAAACTTGATAAATACTGGCTAGGAGATCCGAAATGAACCGAAAATCGATTTTCATCCCTAGAAGAAATTGAAGAATGTGACCAAAACACAGAACATAAAGAAAAAGTCTCTAAGCCCCCACCAATATCTGTTGACAGAGTTACCAATATAGCTCCTTTAATGAAACTATTGTCTGAAGCTGCTCCAAATTCATAGGAATTAAAGCTCATAAACAATGAGCAAGTTAAAATCCAGGCATTTTCTCCTGAAGCCTACAAGACAAAAGTTAACCAGCTTGAGCTAAAAAACCACGATTTTTTCACCTATAAGCCAAAACAAGAAAGAGGCTTCAAAGTAGTACTCAAGAATATGCACCCATCTATAGGCACAGATGAAATAACCCAAGCCCTGCAAAACCTCGGTCACTCTGTCACGAATATTTGGAACATAAGCGAAGAAACACAAAAAACCTCTGCCAATGTTTATCATTGAGCTTCAAACAAACTCAAACATTAAAGAAATTTATGAAGTCCAAAAATTTATGTTTCATACAAAAATTGTTTTTGAGGCCCCCGTCCGACTCGCGATATTCCCCAATGCGCTAACTGTCGGCAGTATGGGCATACAAAAACCTACTGTCTCAGGAAACCAGCGTGCATGAAATGCGCCGGAAGCCACACGTCTTCAGATTGTGTACGTAAAAACAGATCAGATGAAGTCAAATGCGCCTTGTATGAAGGTAATCACCCAGCAAATTACAAAGGTTGTGTAGTTTATAAAAATCTTCAGAAACCACAATTAAGAAAAAAGACAATTTACCCAAGAATCATACTCTATCTAACAACATGAAGTTCTGGTAAATCCCAGTACATCAAAACAAAATCAAAATTTACTTTCATACGCTCAGGCACTGAAACATTCAACACAGCAATTAATGAAAGCACAACGGTCCTACCCATTAATGCAGTTCCTGCAGAAACCCAAGCTCCGAACAAAATGCGAGAAATGGTAATGCTACTCCGGTAAGTCATGCAACAAATCACAACAATGATGAACTTATTAGTAGCCCTCACGACTAAGAAGAGCTAATCCTCAATCTGATAAAAATCATACTATGGAACGCTAATGGGTTGTCAAAATATTTACTAGAAATTAAAAAATTCCTTAAAACATACGAAATAGATATACTCCTAATATCTGAAACCCAACAAAAGCAATTTTCAGATTCCGAACTTTAAGTTTTATCACACCCTGCACCCAGATAATAAGGCTCATGCAGGTTCAGCAATATTAATACGCAATAATATAAAACACTGTGAGAGCACATCTTATCGCACAGAAGCTATAAAAGCCACGAATATAATTGTTGATGACTGGAAAGGGCCAATTACAATTTCCGCAGTCTACAGCCCACCTAAACACACAATAAAAATGAAGGAGTATGAGAAATTCTTTAAGACCCTTGGCAATAGATTCCTAGCTGGAGGAGACTATAACGCAAAGCACACATACTGGGGTTCCCGTCTCACTTCACCAAAACGCCGACAGCTTTATGCGGCCATTGGAAAATTAAATGTCCTCCCTGTCTCTTCAGGTACACCAACATACTGGCCAACAGATGTAAGAAAAATTCCCGACTTGATTGACTTCTGTGTGACGAAAGGTATCATGCTTAGTGATCTTAAATGTAGCCCATGTTTTGAGCTGTTTTCTAACCACTCTCCAGTTCTGGTCGAGCTTTACAACAATCTTGCCCTTCTTCCCACCCAATGTAGTTTACATAATCACAAAACTGATTGCAATCGCTTTCGATATATGGTATCTTCCACAATTGATTTAAAACTATCACTGAAATCTGAAGAAGACATCATTGCGGCTGTTGAACACTTCAACAAGCTGCGTGGGACTCCATCCCCCCACTGAATGTACGAAAATCAACGAACATCTCCAAACCCATAAAAGAAAAACTGAGAGAAAAGCGATATACAAGAAAAAAGTGGCAACAAACTAGACATCCTGAGGACAAGAAAAAATTAAATGCGCTTACAAAAGAACTTAAAGAGATCCTTAATAACGAACGAAACACCCAACTCAATCATTACCTCTGTAATCTCGATGCGACAGCTGCTACAGAATACTCTCTCTGGAAAGCAACTAGATATCTAAAGAGACCCACAATGTTCCAATCCGCTTTACGAATGGAAAATAACGAATGGGCTAAAAGTGACTTTGAAAGAGCAGTCACATTTGCCCGACACTTAAAAAGAGTATTTACCCCACACGAAATCGAGCCCCCAGCATGTGTAACAGAAGAAGTGAAAAGTGTTCTGAGTAATACCCATCAGAAGGACCTACCTATACGTAAATTTTTCAAATGAGAAGTGAAAGCAGCTATTGATAAGCTAAATATTAAAAAAGCCCCTGGGTACGACCTTATCACTGGAAAAATAGTAAACCAACTTCCAGAAGAAGGAGTGACATATCTTATCTATTTATTTAACGCGGTACTAACATCTGGCTTTATACCTCCCCAATGGAAACATGGAAAATGATTCTCAAACCCGGAAAAAGCGCTGATAAAGTTGAATCGTATCGCACAATTAGCTTGTTACCGATTGCTTCTAAACGCATGGAAACCCTTTTCCTGAAAATACTACTCCCAATTGTAGAAGAGCGAAAGCTAATTCCAAATCATCAATTTGGATTCAGGAAAAACACAGCACAATCGAACAGGTTCATAGGATTGTTGAGTATATACACACTGCATTCGAACAGAAAAAATATTGTACAGCGGCGTTTCTTGACATCTCGCAAGCATTTGATCGCGTTTGGCACGATGACCTTCTCTACAAAATAAAAACTACACTCTCCATTAACTACTATGTGTTAATCAAGTCCTATCTTACACACAGATATTTTTTCGTAAAGCAAGGTGAAGAACGAAAGAAATCTGAGCTCCATGAAAGCTCAGCAGGCGTACCACGTACGATTTACCATTAGCTGAAGGAGTCACCATAGGTACCTTTGCAGATGACACTGCTGTCTTAGCTGTTGACACTCTCCCACACTTAGCTTCCTCTAAAATCCAGAGTGGGCTAAACAAAATTACTGACTGGCTAAAAAAATGGAGAATCAAGTTGAACGAAACAAAATCAGTCCAGGTTACATTTTCTCTCAAACGAAGCACCTGCCCACCCGTTAAACTCAACGGCATAATTATACCCCAATGTGATGAGGCTAGATACCTTGGGATGCACCTCAACAGAAGATTAACTTGGAAAACACATATATTTACAAAACGAAAATCACTCGGTATAAAGCTCAGAAATCTACACTGTCTCTTGAATCGAAACTCCAAAGTCTCAATCGATAGCAAATTGCTCTTGTACTCAGCAATTTTAAAACCAGTTTGGACACACGGTATTCAGCTGTGGGGCACTACGGCAACTTCCAATGTAGAAATACTTCAAAGATTCCAATCAAAGACCTTAAAAATTATTGTAAACGCACCATATTATGTCACAAACAACCAAATCGTGACCTCAAAATTCCTACATTCGCTCAAGAAATAAAAAAACTCTACTTCGCACAATCTGAGACTCCAAGTCCACCAAAATCCACTGATATGGGAACTGACTTCCAACCCCTTCACTTTCATCCGACTGAAGAGAAAATCCACAAAGGATCTCCTGTGCTAATAGGCAATGGCTGCTGCACTGGATGTAGTCCATAAAAGACAGTTAATTCAAAAACTAGTCTTAAGTTATTAAATATTGCTGAATGTGTAATTGAATGCAACAGATTGCAATAAAAATTTGGATATTAAAAAAAATAAATAAATAAATATTTATATATATTTATTAATGTTAAGATTTTAAAACAATTGTCCATCTCTTAAGAATATACAATAAAAAAACTGAATTGAAACAAAAAAAGAAAAAAAAAATTCTGTCAGCGAGCCCCTATGTTGCTCAAATTTCTGGCATAGCGTTGGCTTTATACCCGGTGCTGTATACATTCGCTGCATTTCTCGAGCGCGAATGTCAGGAGGGGTTTTCCCAGCGATCACTAAGATAGCTTCCTCGAACACGATTCGGTACACGCTACCAACTCGTACCGCACTGAGTCTATAAGCCTGCCTTGCTTCGCGCAAATGAGTGGGCTTTACTCCTGCCCATATGGGTGCCGCATACAAGACAATAGAGTCTACGAGTGAGCGCACCATTTACCGCCGCCTTGGTGCTGACTGCCATTAAATAGCATTGAAAGGTCATCCGTGAATCGATGATAATTCCCAGGTATCTGATGAATGGTTTCGGTTTGATGATTTTACCGTTATGTCAACTTTTCGCCTTCTTGCTCTAAGCAATACTATCTTGGTTTCTTGGACTGTTTATTTTAGATTTGCATTGTTTACCCAACGCTGGCTTCTGGTCTCGTCGTTGCATGTCAGCTCAACGTCTAATATCTACTTGCCCACTACCACCAGTGCAATATCGTCTGCGAATCCAACCAGTGTTCCACAATGATGGACCAAGAATAAAATCTTGCGGGACCCCACCAGTCATCGCAAACTTTTTCGGGTCATATTGTAGCACTCCTTCACAAAAGTAGCTGCAGATCATACGCATCAAATCTGCGGGGACGTCGAAATTTTTGGGTGCTCTCAAGATCCTCCTCCAGTTGCCGCCATTGAATGCATTCCTGATGTCCAAACTGACGACAGCGCAATACTCCATGGTGCCGTATGGTCCGCTTATTGCTTTACGTGCTATGTCTACGACCTTTCGTATTGCATCTGCAGTCGATCACGATCGCCTAAATCCGTAATGCTGGTCGGAGAGCCCTCCGGCTCGTTCTAGGAACTTCTGAATGCGATCATAAGTAATGCGCTTGAGCACTTTTCCTGCCGAGAAAGTCATCTGTATGCCGATGATTCTTCCGGTGACTTGCCGGCTTCAGGAACAGCTCCATCTGCGGCCTTTTCCATAGTTCAGGAAGATACCTTCCCTGATGCCCGTGTTATAAAGTTCCGTAAAAACGGCAGGTCTTGCATGTACTGTGGCTTTAAACGCTGCATTTGACACTCCATCGGGTTCTGACGCCTTTTCATCTCAAATTCGCGAAAGGGTGGCTAATAACAATAATAACAACAATATAAAATATTCCGCGTCGAAGGCGTTCCTCTTCCATGAGATTCACTGTACCTTTTGTACGCAAATGCACCCCAATTTTCCCATATTCACATCAATAATAACAACATGATGGTTACTATGGATGTACACTAGGGTGGCCGCTATTTGCAATATACTTTTTTTTCGAGGCCTCATAGGCTTAAAAACTTTCGATTTGATGTGAAATTTAAAATAAAAAAAGTTTCATGGTGATCGAAGAAATTTTAGAGGTCGCTCACGAGCATTGCAGAATATTTTACCATAAATTTATTCGAAATAGCTCTATAAACATAAAAAGCGAAAGTAACACAAAATAAGCATATTCTTTCCAATTTCACATTTCAAGAAAGCGGTGTAACATTTTTGTACGACAAATATTTGTGGAATTATATTTATTGCATAAAAGAAGTCGTCCGTGCTGTCTCTCTTATATGCTGATTTGCCAGGGAGCATGAAAGAATAAATATGAGCACGTAACTGTATGTATCCTTCCATCGTGGCTTATGTAACTGGTCACAGGCTGTTCGGCAGACATGCTCTCAGGCTGGGACCATTCTCTCATGTATACTGTCTCATGTGTGGCTGTCTCATGTGTAGCTGTGGGGATGAGGAGGAGACTGTGGAGCATCTCTTCTGTAGTTGCCCCACTCTGGCTAGAAGCAGAGAGCGGGCTCTTTAGGCAAATACGCTTTTAGCTCTCTTACAGAAGTGTCTAGCGCGAAGGTCAAACAAATCCTGTGCTTGATTAGGGCTTCGAAATGGTTCGACGAGTGAATCGAAGGTGCGTTGTTGCGCGGTGGTATCACAACGGACCCATGATGGTCTGAGTGAGCTGGTCATTAGACCGGCTGCCACGTTAACCAAACCTAACCTAACATAACTGTATGTTGTAGGGTATGTTGAATGTTAGCCCTGTGGGATCGTCATGTATGGTTGATTGAATACGTTGGTCACGCAGGATCGGCTTTTGAGTCAATTGCAGATTCCATACAAAGTATAGATGCAAAAGAGTGCTGTGCTATGAAAAAGTGCCTGACACGAAGCGGAATGACGCCCTCAGCAAAGGTTATGACCGGCAGAGTGTGCCGTTGGCCAAGCTATTGGTTGTGCTGTTCTAAGTCTTTCCTGACTTAGAGCACGAGAGATAAAAAGAATTGACTAATGCGAGTTGCGGTTTTAGTTGTCTTCAGATTAACTCTGGTTTATTTGGTGGCTCGCTGGCTCTTTTATATCATTTAATTTATGTTGTTTTCTTATGCTAACTAACATAAAATATATCTATCTTATTTCTACTAGTTACACATCATATTCTCGAAATTAATCTCAAGTATCGGATTACCGATATTATTCATTGACGAATCATCGTCTTTGTTTATATTAATGATTTTTAGTGCAAGTTCAGGGCTAAAGTCATTGCACTGTCCAATATGCATACGACGCTGCAATATAGACAGCGTGTGTTAATGCACCACCAAAATGCTTGTCTAGCGTATTTGGGGATTGAGTGCAATTGCACACGTTGCGCTATTGTCAGTTCGTTTGCATATGTGACTTGCTACGGTGCTTATGGCGGTGTGTGGTCGTCAGTGTACACTTGTGTTGTACACTACAATGTATAACTGGATTTATTGAAAGTAATAATAATAATTAAAAAAAAATAAGTAAATATGAATACTTGATCTCGATCACAAGTGTATTTAGTATACGCCCAGTAGTTGAAAAAATAAAATCTGCATATACAAGAAAACATCTAAAGTCTAAACCGTCAGTACATCCCACGAGCAGTGCGGACAGTATGGGTCCTCCTCATATTTCCGCTCAAAGAGGTGCTGCTTAAAGTATGCGTGCCCACTTAGTAGCTGGGTGGCATATTGGTTTAGCTCTTGTTTTCCAAGCCAGCCACTCTCCAAGTTTTCAGCGGAAGTTTGTATGCAATATGCAGGCAGCACTTGTGTCCTGGCATGCAAAGCTGTTAGCGCATATCTTGAAAAATCTTTATTGAACGGTATTGCGTTAAATGTATTCATTTCTTTTGGTGATGAACTACAAAGATAACATTTCATTGTATTGAACAGTACATCAGCAACTGCAGCATCGGTCATCGTTAGGTCTTTCAATTTGATGCTATGAATGAAGATCAGGCTTTCTTTTATAAAAAAAAACTTTATTGGCCTACATAAGCCCCTCTTAAACTCGAGGACATAACTTACATTTTTTTACTCTAATAATTTTTAGCACACGTTTAGTGGTTGCTTTTATTTGTGTTTTTGCTTCAGCTTCTGTTGAGTAAGCTTGTTAGCTATTATTCAAGTAAAATTTGAGCGCAATCTGTCTGATATTTTGCGCTTAATAGCGTGGTAAACAATCATTTTTTAGTGTATTATGCAAATTTCGCTATGTCGAATTTAGTTGACCAGTTTTTTTTTGCATCATACATCATTTTGTAGTTCAGGCCGGCTGTTGCCCAATATTTTACCGATTATCGATCTTTGAATATTATTCGTTACTTTTACAATTACTTTTTTTATAACAACGTATCTTGTGTATAGAACTTCTGCGCCAACCATTTGGATGTCATCGAGTCTACTCCTCTTATGCTTAATGCCTTTACCACCCCTTCAAGGGACTGGTACGATTACCTTTTTTTATTTCTATATTGTATTCTGTCAGATTAGCCCTATAAATGTTCCATTGCCCATTCCGTTTTGCTCTTTTACCGAGCATACGGACTTCTGTTCTGAGGGTCGAGAGATTATAATTCCACCAAAATGCATATTTTTCTTTTCTCCTTGTTGTCAGGAAAGTTGCTGTAAAAGATATCCAGAGCTGCCTTATTTTATTGGATCATACTTTCCCCAAGCTCATGGTGATTATGTATGAGCTTGCGGTTAAGAATTCCCTCATACTCTCAGTTTGTTATCTTGCGATTTCTAAAATATGGAATAAATAAAATATAGAGAACTCCACCAGGTGGCGCACTTCTGCAGGCGATGGATAGCATTATTTGCCCGGAAAGTATGTTGACGCCACTACTACGATGCGCTTGCTGCCCTCGATTTTGAGAAGGGCCTGGTTGGGACTAAGTCCCTCGTCATACATTCTGTAAGACAAATATATTCAATATTTTTACTAAGTAGAATGACGGCTCTGGTTTTGTTATGCCTGCTATCCCATATTGCCTTTCCGTATTCGCAGCTCAGTCCTCTGATTGCAACTTTGTAGTTCCAGGGTTCTTTGATCAATACCATGCCCAGGTTAGATTTTGGAAAAGTGTCTGCAGTTTCCCATGATGCAGCTTTTGTGTGACGGACATTAACCTGGGCGCATTTGATACATGATCCGTTGCTCATTTGATGGAGATGTTATTTGTATGGGCCATTGCCCAAGCTGCCGTCGCTTAGCAGCAACCTGACAGAATCCATAATCCATGACAAGATCAAGATGCTCGTGGAAGTAACCCGGTATCCAAGAGGCTCCATTCAAATACAGGACGGTAAAAACAAAACAAGAAACACTTATGAACCACAAATGGCATTGCAAGTTTTATTAAAATTAGAATTTTTACAATTTTCATATTTTGAGTATTGACTTCATATACTCGTATATTAACCAAATTTTATGATTTTTGAACTTAATTTTTTGGACCTTTTTTACCTACATGGGACACTGTGGGCCGTGAGGACTGGATTGTGAGTGCCCCATTTACTCGAGTATATTGTTCGTAGACTACTTTAATATGGGGTTTGAAAGTGAACCTGGAGTCAATAACTCTCAGGTATCGGAGTTGGGGTTGGGATATAATTTGATCCCCCAACGGTGATTGCGAATATCTCACTTATTTTTCTGGTACTAAATAGCTCTGTCTCTGTTTTTTGTGCTGCCAGTTCGAACTTTGGTGTGCTGAGCCATTTACTCACACACAGATTGCATTGTTGCATCTCATCTGCAGCATGTGAATGTGTTTTGTGAACGCAACCGTTACATCCATTGGTAGGTCCAATCACAGGATGCCATCGTAAATGACGGACTTTCCACATGGTAGATCTACGTCTAACTCCCCCATCCGTCTCATAAAATAACACTCTGATCTGGAAATAGCTGGATAGCAGCTATTGTAGGTATGTTGGAAAGTCGAAATTATGCAACGCATTTATAATCCGGGGCCTGCTCGCTGAATTGAATGCGTTGTTTATGTCCAGCTTGACCACCGCACAATTTTTATTCGTACCGCATCGCCATCGTTAGCCGCTCGTTACTTCTTGGGCTACATCTATTAGTGCATGGATTGGGTCCACCGTTGAACGTCTCCTTTGGAAACCATATTGCCGCTCGGAGAGCCTACCCTTTCTCCTGGCAACTCCTCGCTTCGGTCTCAGATAATTCTTTCCAAAACTTTGCTCATCGTGTATAGCATACACAACGGCCGATATGCTGAAGGTTGGTCTGGTTGTCTGCCCTGATGGAGCAGTAACTCCAGTCGCTACTGTTTCCATCTAGCTGGGAACACCCCTTCCCTAATGCATGCGTTGTACATCTGGTTTATTGCCGATTTTAAAGTCACATTTGAGAAGCCCCCCAAACCGGGAGCCTTCTCGTCAGCGATTTTTTCCTAATATAATGAGAAGTCGCTGGAGTTAATAGCTGGTATATCACCATTTGGGGCTTGTCCCTAATTGAGAATTATATCCGCCAGTCGGGAGTGGGAATAGTGTGGCTACAATGGCGTTCATTAAAGCAACGTCATTTGGCTGTCGAGATCTAAGCCCATTAAGCTTGCTCATGACCACTTTATATGCTATTCCCCATAGGTCCAAATCCGCTTTCGCACACAGCCATTTAAAGCATTAATTTTTGTTACTGTCAATGGCCATCTTCAGTGTTTCCAGCCATTTTCTGTAATTCACTCAGAGGGTTCCCCATTTTAGACGATTTCTTGCCCTCTGTGCTTTCCGGCGGGACTGAATACACTCCTCATGGCTGCCCCGATCTCTACATTCCACCAGTAAACTGGTTTCCTGAAGTATGGGTTTAATACTTTGCTGAGCCCATTGGTGGCATGTTTTGTCATGTTCGTGACAGTATCCGTTGATGACACACTCTTCTTTCCAAACCAGATCAAAGACCTCCGCATCAAAATACTGTATTTTCCAACCTGTCGTCTGCGCCTTGTGCCCCGTTTTGTACTCCGTTCTGCAGCGTCACCCACTTCGATAACTATTGCTAAGTGGTCGCCGTTCATGTAGATGCTGTTGATGGCCCATCGTGCGATGCGCGCAACGGTGTTATGAGCGAAAGTCAGGTCTATTACGGATGTACCTCTGCCGGTGTCGAAAGTGTGTTGGCCGACGTGGCTGAGATGGGCGAGTTTCAAAGGCGCCAGGTACTCCTACCATGCTCGTTTTTTCCGCATGGTTCCCAAGTCGTGGACCAAGCATTAAAGTCCCCAGCGATAACCACTAAAGATTTCCCAGTACCTCCACAATAGTTGTGAGCATGCTTTCGATGTAGTCTATGCTCATACTAGGCGGAGCATAACAGGAAAATAAATATAGGCCATCGAGTTTTATCCAAGTGTGGTCGTTACCTCTGACCCAGATAGCTGCCTTACTGCTGGCATTCGCCATCCACTCGTGATCGTCGATTTCCCTATACTGTTGACACAGTAATGCCAGATCGAATTTCTGCTCAGACACCACTTATTGCAATAGATTTTGGGCTGCGGAACAGAGGTTAAGATTAAGCTCCACTATTCTTATAGACCACAATTTCTTTCCGCCTGTTGGTGTACTGGGCACTTAAAGTTGTTCGCAACATGATCGCCTTGACAAAGGGCGCGTTAATTTTCGATGCCATGTGACCCCTTTCTCTTTCTACAAATATCGGATCGATCAACCCCTTATTTGCACTGTTGGGCCACGTGAGCGTATCCCCACCATTTGAAACAGAGATTCCCGTACTCTGCAGCAGACCCACTCAATGCGTGGCTCGTCGTTATATTATCTTCCCTGTCCGCGTCAGCTCCAACATGAGGTCGGTTTAGGCTTTCTGCGAATGGCTTTGTCGTTGTCTCCGAGGGCCTTAAGTGTTGGGCTTGCTTTTATCTTTCGCGGATTTCGGCGATGGATGTTTCCCCAGTTGTTGCAATGATCAGGGAATTGGGCTTTGGTCGGGTTTCTGGGCTGCTTTCCACATTGTTTTTGGGTGCTTTTAGCTCCCATATCTTTCTTGGGATTTTTCATTTTTTTCATTAGTTGTGCCATTGCTATAAATATTTAACCTCCGGCTTTTCCCGTGGTTTCCCATGGAAGGAGAGGAAGGACGGAGGGAGAAATAATTACACAAATAATAATAATACTAGCTGTTATGCACAGTAGTTTTATGTTCAGATAATTGTGTGTTTTTATTTTATATATTGATTTTACAATTTATTTTACTCAGTTAATTGTGTGTTTTTATATATTGATTTTGACAAATTGTTTTACTCAAGGAGCCCACTGTCTTCGCGTGGCTGCGACTCACTTGAGGTACTGAATAATTCTGTCTGTCCACCCTTCCTATTGATAAGCTTTTTTACGTAATCTAGATGCTTGCTTTTGCTTAGGTCGGTCAGTATCTATGCGTGCATAAACAGGAACATCGTGTTGGGTCACTGTTTTCATGTATGCATTTATGCAAGGCGGGCGGTTATTTCTTATGGGTTCACTGCCTCAGCTTTTCTAATAATGCTACTGATTCGGTGTTCGCTTACATGCATAGTGATGCCCAGCAGCGATACTCATTCAGTGAGTGTTGTTCCATATGCAGTTTGCGTGTTTCGGTCATTGTTTTGATGTTTAGTACGTGTGTGCAATGGGACAAGGGTATGTTTGTGGAGACACAACAGAGTCGCATCATCCATCTCCTGCGAAAAAAGGAAACTGATAATTTTCGGCTTACGTCGGCTTGATTGATAGGGAAGTTTTTACAGTATTACAAATGTTTGAATTACGTGTTATGATATAGGTATACAAAGTTTTAAATTAATAAAAATTTTTTCTGCCTGGAGTGGCTTAGTTAAATTATATAAACTACAAATATTTTAATTATTTTGGTGTTTTTTCAATCGTATTGGAACTATAGTTGAAATGAAGTTTGAAAAATTTACGGGTGGTAAGTTGAAACTATTTACTTCTGTTGTCCTGACGGCTGTGCTTTTTATGGTAATGTCATTAGTCTTAATATAGCAAATGCCGTCGGTTTCTAATATACCAGAGTTTGTAATTGTAATTTATTTGGGCAGATTTCTTTAATTGTATATTTTTCAAGCGTGGTGTATAACCATTTGTTAGGTTGTTTCAATCTGATCCAGACTGTAGATTAATTTGTTTTTGCTAGTTTAGAAATTTCCTTATCGCGCTGTAGCTCTACCTTGCATTGTCAGTCTGCTGCTCTCGTTGAAAAAATAGGATGTACTTCATTGCATGTGTAGATTCTTTGACTAGGCGATGGACAATCTTTAAATTCATCGTTCGTCATTTCGTAATTATTTTCGCCGTCATAGTCCATTACTAGATGGGGCATCTTGAGTTGTATGAACGATTAAGTGAGTGTAATGTGTGACGAATAGACGTGTTTGTTTTGACTGGCGGTTGTGTCGCGTAGTTTCAGTGTACTGTTTTGTTGTTGATAACGGGTTGTCTTGGAAATTGGAGAGCCGGAATTGTTTGATTGGTGGAATTGTTTTTGTTCTTGAAGTGATTGTTTGTTTTTTAATAAGACTTTCAAGTTGAATGTTTTGTGGTTTGAAAGCAATGCCTACCACTCGAAAAGCCGCGCCAAAAAAATTGACGTCCGTCTCTTCGCCGCAGTATTTGACTCCTACTCAAATACATGAGAAACTTGGTGATTCACCACTACCACGAAATTGGTTACAGCTGCTTGAAGAAAGCTTCAACTGCAACAGGAGTGCGTTGTTAAGCAGGTGACTCAAAGCATAACTGAAGCTGTCAAACTAGCTGAAGAGAGAGTTATGCAGAGAATGAGTGAGTTATCTGGTGAGCTAATCAATGTCAGGTCTGCTGTGGCAAAAATGGAGAAGCGGGTTGCTGTTGTGGAGGAGATGGATGCTGATAATCAGGCTCTTGGACGCGAGGTAGCCACGTTGCATGATAAAGTAGCCAAATTTGAGAACGATGCGGTATCCTCTGATTTGATTATCAATGGTATTCCCCATGCTGCAGCTGAAAATGTGTCTGCTATTTTCTCACAAGTTTGCAAAGCGGTTAATGTCAGTACTCCACTAGTGAGAAAGGCATTCCGTCTGAGAAGTAAGGGAAATCTGAGCAAAACCACTACAGCTCCGATTTTGGTGAAACTCCACTCGGCACGTGATAGAAGTCAGTTGCTCAAGCACATTGCTGGCTTCCGCAAGTCCAGTAAAAGGCCGCTGTTGCTAAGTGATATTGGGGTTCAGGGTGACAGCTCGTTTTATGTAGATGAGACGATTAACAATCGTGAAATATTGCGTCGGGCCAATGAGCTCAAAAGACAAAAACTTCTAGTGTCAGCGTTTACAATTCGGGGCCGAGTCTTTGTGAGAGCCGATCCGAATGCTGAAGCAATAGTAGTGAGTAGCAGAGAGAGCGTAGATGCAGTTGCCGGCAGAAGCTATACTGGAGCATAAAACTCAACTTTTACTTGATTATTTTAATTTATTATTCTATTTACTGTATTATTCTATTTATTTTATTTTAATTTATTATTCTATATTACTCTCAACTTCACTATTTAGTTTCTTCTTTATTTTTATTCAAGTGTTTAATTGCACATTTACATATATTAATAGCTTAAATGCTCTCTCTCTATATGCCTTGTGCTCGACTATTTTTTTAAGTAATTTCCTCTTCTCTACTATCTGCTTCTTCTATTACTGTAGTGCTTATTGTTGTGTTGCTGATATGTATTTTTATGCTAATTATGGGTGATGAAGTTTCTGCCTCCAGTGACGTTCATAAAACATTGATTGGCGTTTTATGCAACCAGCTCTCTGGATTAAACATTGTACATTTTAATGCGAGGAGTCTAAGTGATTCTAAGATGGATTCTGTTAGACACTGCTTTGAGAATTCATCTGTTGATGTAATTTGTGTATCCGAAACCTGGTTGCATAAAGGTATAGGTGACTCCTGCCTGAATATAGGTAATTACAAGCTTTTTCGAAACGATAGATTAGACAAAAACGGCGGGGGTGTGGCAATATATGGTAAAAGTAATTTAAGAGTAAATTTGTTGAATATGTCTGGAGGCTCAGATGTGGAATTTCTAAATGTTGAAATTTATGACAATAGCACAAAAGTTTTTCTGTCGTGTGTATATAATCCTTATCGTTACTGCTGTTTGGATCCGTTGTTTGCTACTTTGTCAAATTGTGTAATCGATTATGATCATTTTATTGTGTGTGGTGATTTCAATATAAACATCTTATGTAAGGACAGTCTTGCCAAGCAATTCATTTGTAAAATTTCTGAAGTTGGACTGGAAGTGCTGAATACCAGTATGCCAACACGCTTTGCAGATAATGCTTCTCCAAGTTTGTTGGATGTTTTTCTAGTTTCGGATATTTCTTCAGTTATGATCTTTGACCAATTATCGTTTATATCCGACCACGATCTAATTTTTTGTTCAGTGAATGTAAATCTAAACCCAGTGGTTGCTGAAAATTATTTTTCCTTTTCGAGACTATAAATCAATTAATCTTGATTCTTTGTTTAATGACCTGTCGCTTATTAATTGGTCTGAATGTTGGCTGTTTAGCTCTGTGAATGAAAAGCTGGATTCTTTAATGTACAGAATTGGTGCCTTGTTTGACTTGCATGTTCCACTTGTTACTCGTTCTGTCACTAACAGCAGTTGTCCCTGGTTTACGAAGAATGCCAAATTGGCTATTAAAAAACGGCATAGAATATACAATCAGTGGAAAAGAAATTCAACTGCATCTATATGGGAAGAGCACAAAAGAGCTAGAAATGATGCAAATTCTACTATTAAATTGGCTAAGCGCAGATTTTTCATGTCCAAACTATGGTTAGCACGACTTTAGAAGCAGCTGTGGAATAATTTGAGAAAGCTGGGGTATGCAATGCGAAATCTGAAGATTGTCGGATTGATCCGGGTATTCTGAATGACTATTTTGGTAGTAGTTCAGTGTCTGCTGATGAATGCCCATTTGTGTTTTGAGTTTATTTCTGTGGATGAAGATGATGTTGCTCGCTGTGTCAACAAGATAAAGTCAAATGCTGTCGGAGATGATGGAATTCCTATTAAATTTATTAAACTTTTTTTGCCTTTCATTCTAAGCCCGTTGACCCATATAATTAACCATTGTTTAACGAGCTCCTGCTTCCCCAATATTTGGAAAATAGCGACGATTATCCCTATAGCTAAAAAGTCCAATGCTAATGTACCGTCTGATTTCCGTCCTGTAAGTTTGTTGTCGGCTTTATCAATGGTATGTGAATCTCTCATGGCTGAGCAAATCTCAGAGCACGTCAGAAAATTTGACCTTATTTCCCCACTCCAATATGGTTTTCGGCTTGGACACAGCTGCTCCACTGCTGTTGTTAAAATATTGGATGACATCAGAGAGTCTTTTGATATGAGACATTTGACCCTGCTTTGTCTGTTAGATTTTTCTAAAGCATTTGATTCTGTAGATCACTCATTACTATGTGAAAAGCTACAGTTGAATTTTGGTTTTTCCAGCTCGGCGGTCCGTATGTTAAATAGTTACTTGGTTGGAAGGTCTCAAAGGGTTAGGGTGGGAAAGAATGTGTCTGCGTTCAGTAATTCAACCTGTGGGGTGCCTCAGGGCTCAGTGCTTGGTCCACTTTTATTTACACTGTTCATAGATGGCATTTTCAGTAAGTGTCGTCATGTTACCATGCATGCATATGCTGATGACCTTCAATTGTATTTGTCCAGACCTATTGGTCTCATTGATGATTTATGTGCTAGGGTAATCGAAGACTTGATCATAATAGCAGAATTTGCTATAGCTAATAGGCTGAAGCTCAACTCCCAAAAATCATATGTCCTCCCGATTTCCAAGTCTGGTTACCCTTCCTCTGATATACCAACAATTTCACTAAATGATACAAAACTTAAATTTGTTGAAAAAGTAAAAAACCTTGGATACCACATTAACTCCGTACTATCCTGTGAGGATCACATAAATTCAGTGGTGAGTAAGGTATACTATACCTTACGGAATTTGAGGAGGACTGCATCATTTGTGCCTACTGAGACCAGAAGGAGGTTGGTGCTTCAGTTTATTGTGCCGATCATGACTTACTCAGAGGTTGTTTATGGTAAACTTGACTCGGGTTCCAGGCATAAGTTGCAGGTGGCATTCAATAATGCTACAAGATATGTATATAGTTTAAGAAAGTTTTAAAGTTATTTTTAATTATATGGATGCTAGAAATTGCATATTTCTACATAGCTTAATATACACGCGAACACCTAATTATTTGTTTGTAAAGTTGAAGTTTTGTAAATCGAGGAGAAATATGAACCTCTTAGTCCCTAATTACAAGTATTTAATCTCGAATAGACTCTTGTTTGTGAACGCCATCAGGTTGTGGAATTCGTTGCCTTTGGCAATTAGGAGTATCTCAAGTAAGCACAACTTTAAGCAAGCAGTTTTTCACTACTTCTCTTAATGCTATTTTTTTTTCTCTTTTCTGCTTTTCTAATTTTTGTTTCCTATTTGTTTATTCATTGATTTTCTGATCTGACTTTTCCTTATTTCATAAAAGTTATTTATTTTTAAAGTTAATTATTTATTTATTAAATTATTTATATGTTTAATTATTTATTTATCTGATCTTAACTTATTTATTTGTCTGCTCTAATAATTTAGTTTAATTGAACTTACATTCTTAGTCTTATTTTAAGTAATTTTTGTTATATATAATTCATTGTTATTCGGATACTTCTTGGCGCATTTAAAAGACCCTGTCTTATATGTGAACGCTTTGAAATAAATTGAAATAAATTGAACGTTCGTTAAGAATTATAAGCTGTGGGCAGGGGTATGATCTTATAAAGCAATAGGGGGTATTGTAAACTATGGGTATGCCTAATTCGTATATCATTCTGTTGGTAACTATTTTTACTTTTAGAGTGCAGGTCCTGAAGATAGATATAGCGTTGTTACTTAAGAGTTTTAGTTTTGATGGGCGTATTTAACGAATGGAACCTAAAATGGATTCCATTGTTTTATGGATATAATCGATCGATGCGGCTCATTTGGTTTTTGACCTATTATGAGATCTGTGACGTCAGTGACCGTGCTTTCAGATCGCTTTAGTATCCATATAGTGACTGAAGTTAAAGCCTCGATTTCTAGATTTGTCTCCGCGTTTTTTGCTACACATTTGATCTGTTGTTCTATATTCTTCACTCGCTCGCGCAGAATTCTTAATTCTCCCTCGGTGATTGCTTATGTTTAATTTAAATTATTGTAAGTTATTTCCCAGATGAATGTCTGGTTTTTGATTAATGCTTTCAGTGGAATGCCGGTGTTTTGTAGTTTAGCTATGTGTTCATTATACCTGTCAGCGTCCTCTTCGTCCAGAGTTGCAAATTGGGATTTTCCATCTTGCTTATTGCACAAGGTTAGGTTAGGTTAGACTGGCCGGCCGTTAAGGCCACACATTGACTTACAGGGTTCTTTGCGGTGCAAGATGATATCCATTTAAGAGCTATAGTATGAATCGTTGAACAGGGGGACGCTCTTAGCAAATCTTAAGAGAGAAACTACCTAGTTGTGCGACCTCTTCTAATCCTTCAAACAAGGGAGCTCCCAGATGTGATAAGCGTGCTTTAGATATTGCGGGGCATAGACATATTAGATGCTCCAGAATTTCTCTTGTGCCTTGCTCCCCACATTTCCTGCGTTCATTATTGTTTGTGAGTCCCATCCTTTTAGCGTGTACCGCCGTGACCTGTGAGTACTCCTACTACCATTCTGCAATCCTTCCTCGGAAGTGCCAATATCGATTTGGTTTGAGTCCGTACGGTTTGCACATGAGCTTTGCGATCTTACATGTGGCAATACTCCATCATTCTTTCACCTTTCTCATCTTCAATACGGCTGTTGATCATTCTTAGAGGCATTAGTACGTTACTTACTTGCTGGTTTGGTTGTAAGATTCCGCTATTTGCAATGGTATCCGCACTCTCATTTCCTTCTAAATTCTTATGCCCTGGTACCCAGTAGATATGTAGCTTCCGGTTGGGGGCCATTGGTGGTATATCCATTGCTTCCTTTCATTGCAAACCATTTCTGGAAGATGCCGAGCATGAAGTTATTGCTTTGACCGCGTCCTGGTTATCTATGTAGGCGTGTGGTGGTCGTCGTAGGATTGACGTTTCGCCAGTCAGATCACTTATCATCTTTGGCTGCGTCCTTAGCAAATATCTACATATATGAATTATAAATAGAAAAATCCTAACGACCCAATTTTTGTGTCAGCAGATATTTACCATATTTTATTATTAAGGCTGTATGGTAACCCAGCCAATTATTGTGGCAAACTTTCGTTTGCCGAAATTAATCCCTGATATTTTGGAGGCGTGAAAGCCGAGGAAAGAAAAAGCAATGTGATTTGCTGAGGTCTCTGTCCAAAACGGGACTGTTTTATTTAAGAAATCAGCGCTCCTTATATAGCAAAATATTACATCTAATTTTGAACATCTAAACATAATTCTTATTGTTCTATACTTATCCTAATACATATTTTAAATATTAACCCTTATGCTGCACACATGCATTGGTCTGCAATTGCGTGTGGTCAGCATATTTTTGGGTTCAATGCCTTCACACCAAATGCCCGCTATACATAGCGTCATTTGATCCGCCGCTTTGGCTTGTGCCATGTTTGCATTGTTATCATGCGTTTGTATGTGCGGTACGCTTGGACGTTAGGCAGTGTAGGTTGAAATGCATTGTAGTGTTTTGGGTACACTACACTGCTAGCGTTTGAGAGTTAGGAACATTTGGGGTTTGCCGTAAAACTGTACGTTTGTAAGAATGTCTCCAAATTCTCCACGCTCGTCCCCTCGTTGCCAAGTTTTGCTAGCGCTACCTTTAAGGTATCAACGAACCTTTCTGCTTGCCCATTTGATTGTGAGTGATACGGCGCCATTCGTATATGCATCACTCCTCGTATTTTCTGAAAATCTTGAAAATGTGCACTAACGAATTGCATGCCGTTATCAAATACAAATGTGTCACAATCTCCATAACGTGCAAAAGTCTCAATCATTTTGTCAATCATAACTGAACTGTAACCGTTTCATTGGTTTTAAAGCTAGTGGCCACGACTGTTGCTTTGATTATTGATCTTGCTGCCATTCCACAAGGTTGACAGTTGCGCACAAATGATACGATATCCTCATCAATACCAGGCCAGTATACATGACATCTAGCCACTGCTTTCATCCATTCCTTGTCAGGATGTCCCCTATGCAATTAATTCAAAATGCGTTTTTGTAAAAACTGCGATACTATAACCAGTTCTCCAAAAAGAATACACCCGTTCACGATACTCAGAGAATCTCGTCGTCTGTGGTATGGCATTAGCTCAGGTGCCAACATCGTTTTCCAGCTATCTCGTGAGTCAAGTGCCATAGCGACTGCTTGTAACTGCTTACATTTGTTGGCAGCTTGCTGCACCATTTTTAGCGCCACCGGAAGTTTGCTGATTTGGTCATATTACAGCTATGAAACATCTTCTAGGTGCGCACACGCTATAATAATATCTTCATTTTCGTTATTACCAATTAATCTAGATAGCATGTCGACACATCCAAAATCTTTTGTATTAATATATGGCAGCTAAAAGTCATACCTCATTAGGGTAAGCGCCCATCTCAGTAGCCTATTCGCCGTGTGTGCTGAAATACCCTCGCTATTACCAAAAATGGCAATGAGTGGTTTGTGGTCGAAGCGTATAAACCTACGCCCAAATATGTAGCGGTGAAACTTTTTTACAGCAAATATTAACCCGAGTGCCTCTCAGTTTGAGAATATTTTTGCTCAGTTGGTGTCAACGTGCATGCTGCATGTGCGATGTCTTTCTGTCCTGTATGGTAATATATGGCAAATGACCGCACCAATGCTCTTACCAGATGCGTCTGCTGCTACTTTGGTCGGAAGCTCCGGATTATAGTGCATAAGCAGTAGATCAGAATTTAAAATACTTTTAAAATTTTGAAATGGTCTCTTACAGTATTCTGACCATTTAAATTTGACACTATTATCGAGCAATTTGTCCAACGGCACCATTAAATTGCTCATGTTGCGCACCATAATAATTTATGCTACCCAAGAATGCTCTCAGTTCAGCAACATCTGTAGGCTTGTAGGTTTTCTGAATCAGGACGTAGTCCCTCCTGCGTCACAATGTTGGCCAGGTACTTCACCTCTTTACCGAAAAGCTTGCACTTTTTTATTTTTAATGCACAAATTGAAATCTCTGAGTCTTTGCAAGACCTTGAACACGTTCTACAAGTGTTTTTGGCAAGTCGATCCTCCAATTATTATATCATCTATGTACGCTGCTGCATCTTCTATGCCTACTAGCATAGTGTCCATTATTTGCTGGAATGCCCCAGGTGCGCTCTTTACTCCGGGAGCAGGCGATTGAAAATAAACAAACCCTTGTGCGTATTTATTGTAAGTAATTTCGCCGACTGTGATGTGACTTCGATTTGCAAATATGCATTTGATAAGTCGATATGGGTAAAACAAAAACTGTTTGCAATTTTTGCATTAATTTCTTCTGCAGTATGAAGCGGATATTGATGCTCTTCTAATGATGCATTTAGTCCCGATGAGTAATCACTATACATGTAGCTTTTCTGACCGCCACAATAGGCGCTGCCGAATCGGAGAAATCCACTGGTGTTATAATTCTCTATTAGCGGTAACATCGCGTGTTCTACGGGTCTTTTTGCGTGACAGTATTCGCATTCTGCTTCAAATGTAGTTGGATCGTCGCTTTGCTACACTTGGATGGAACTGCGTTGAAGATGTCTGAGTACTGCTGCTTAATTTCTTACATGTCTGCACTGAGATTAAGTTGCTTTGCTTTCTGTATTTGGCAAGAGACGCTTGCCAGCGGTTTGTCCCACATGCTAAAATTTTCAAGCGCGTCAGTACCTAGAACATTTAAAGAATCAATATCTACTACAAAAATGTTAATTTGCTTAACTTCCCCATAAAGCTGAATTTCGCAAGGAAACTCAGCAATTAACCGAATTTTGTCCTTTGATGCACTGGTAACTTGACTTCAGCTCCAGCCCTGGTTTGCCCGAGTTATGCCACGTTGATATCCCAACGATTGTGATATCGGAAACTATGTCAATGTATAGTAATTGCTGCTGCTTGCAAAGGTGTTATGGTTACCTCTACGTACTTTCGCCATACTGCGAAATTCACTTGATTCACCTGGACTACGTACCTTTTGGATTTCTGTTGTTTTTGAAATGCTCCTTTGTAGAGCTTGACTGTTTGTGCATTGCAATACCCTTCCTTGTGGCCCGTGCGATTGCATTGGATGCATTTATGGATTCGAAAGTTGCAGTGCTCTGCAAAGTGCATTGCACTACAATTCCAACAACGAGATTTTGGAATTTTACTTTGCTTGGATTTTGCACTCGATTTCAAATTTTTGTTAATAAGCAAATATTTTGTTTTATTAGTATTCACCATTTTGCTTGGTTGTTCAACCAGTACTGTGTCCTTTTTTAAATTGAGAATTCGTTCTGCAGTACTGACTAGCTTGCTAAGTTTTTAATATGTCTCATCTTCCAACCTAGGCAACAACTTTGTGCGAATTTCAGCATCCTGCTTATTTTGGATTCCAAGCACAAAAATTAAGCACTTGAATAGGTCGGATGTTATTTCTGCAAGTTTGGATCTTCCACAGCACTCATTTACTCTCGATGCATATGTTACTATATCTTCCTGATCTTCCTTAGTCAATTTTAAGCATCGATATATAAGGCTGAAAATTGATTCTCGTGCTATAGGGTTGAGCTTCCTCAACAGTAATCGTACCTGCGCTGCATTATCCAACTCCTTGCCATTGACTATAATAAAAATTACCTTATCTTGCAGTTTATGTAAATGAAAGAGGTTGAAAAAACGACGTAAAAATTATGTGCTTTTCATATCTATATATGAGGAACCCATTTTTATATAAATTCACATTGTTGGTTTAATGAAAAAAATGTATAGTGAACTGTTAATTGGTTGTAACTTACATGACTTAGAAGATTTAGGATAACATTTCCGTCATACTGAACTAGACAGCATAGCAATTGAGGTATCCATGGTAGCCAATATGAAGGTAGAACTCCAACTACATATTTTTCTAATATATTCATAAGGCTACCAGTGGTATTTGAGTTAAAAGCAATCCTTTTAAGGCATAAAATTCTGCATTCATTTCTCCCGTAAAATATTTTAAATTAGTGGATTCAATAACTTATAATGCTTCACTGAGGTCGTTGCTCCCTACCATGGAGGCCACTTGTAAATAACACTTGACTTGTTGGCGGATTTTCTGGAAAAAAAAAATATTTAAATAAAATATATGTATATTTAAAGAAAAAGACAAAAACGAACTGTCTCCAATGTCATTTATTTAGGAGCTAACTTATAATAGATTAATTCAAAGTAAAAAGCATAGAAAAGAATAACTGCTTAAAGTCTAATTACAAGTGCAGTTATGAAATAGTATGTAATACACTCTTCGAAAAAGTACACGCTTTGGCTAGCAAACACTTGAAAAACCCAGAGGCTGATACGACAGCACTAACGCTATACCAAGGTGGAGGACGAATCCCTGTACCACGACAGCTACAATAATTATTCCAAGCAACGAAAGCACAAGAATATGTCCCTAAGGCCCCAAAGAAAGTAGCAGTTCCCGTTACACCAACCACCGTTCCACCAGAGAAAACGGTAATAAGAACAAAAAGATAAGGCAAAAGATACCAAAAGAGGTAGACGCTCGCGCAGCTATATAGAAGGTACAACTTGGCGACGACCACGGACGAATAACGAAAAACCAAAGCGATGATATGTCCGACAAAATGTGCCACTAATTAAGCACTCTATAATTAGCGTAGACTAATATAAAGTTTCTAACATAGTCTTTTACCATTTGACTCATTTTTCGCCATATGTATTTTTGTTTTAGTCTTGTTATAGTTCTCCTTATTCCGCTGTGTCCTCCGAGTGGTGTATCATGAAATTCCTTTATCAGATTGTATTGCTGCTGCTTGTTTGTTATTTGTGCAGGGGGTGTATATATAATTATTTTAGTAGTAGTTTGCCTTCTCAATGAGAAAGCTAGCATAGACGCATCCATTATCAAAATATGTCAAAATTATCAGGATATTTTCTACTTAGAAAATGAACAACTATCAACGAATAATTTCTACAAGCAAAAAATAACGTTAGAAGAGAAAACACCTGTATACATAAAGAACTACCGCACTCCCCAAGCCCACCTTGAAGAAATCAACCAACAGGTTGAGAAGCTGATGAAAGACAACGTAATTGAACACTCCATTAGCCCATACAACCATTACTAATAGTACCAAAAAAGGATGCCAACGGCAATAAGAAATGGCGACTAGTTGTTGATTTTAGACAGCTAAATAAAAAGATTGTAAATGACAAATTCCCACTCACGCGAATTGATGACGTTTTAGATAGGATTGGCAGAGCAAAATACTTTACTACACGGGACATGACAAGCTCTTTCTATCAGATAGAACTCGATAAAACATCGCGTCCTTTAACGGCATTCTCAACGGGAAATGGAAATTTTCAATTTAAGCGCCTACCATTTGGACTAATTTCTACAAACACTTTCCAGCGGATGCTAACCATCGTACTAACAGGGTTAGATGCAAGTGCATTCCTATATGTAGATGATATTATTGTATTCGGATGTTCTCTTCAACACCACAACAATAACCTTATAAAGATATTCGAGAGATTAAGAAAATACAATCTAAAACTCAACCCAAGCAAATGCAATTTCCTCAGGCCAGAAGTAGTTTATCTGGGCCATCTAATCACTTCTAAAGGTGTCACAGCTGATCCTGAGAAATGCAAAACAGTACAAATGTATCCAGTTCCCAAAAACGCAGCTCGAAGATTTGTAGCCTTTTGTAATTACTACAGAAGATTTATAAAAGATTTTGCAAAAATTGCAAAACCAATCAACAATCTACTAAAAAAAAGGCATAGAATTCATTTGGAATGAAGATACACAGGAAGCTTTCGATTCATTAAGAAAAAACATCATAGAACCTCCTATCTTACAATATCCTAACTTCGAAGAAACATTCATACTCACGACGGATGCATCTAACTATGCACTTGGAGCCATACTCTCTCAGGGAGAAGTTGGAAAAGATTTGCCAATTTCCTTTGCCAGTCGCTCATTAAACGAGCATGAGACTAATAAACCTGTGATAGAAAAAGAACTTCTAGCGATACATTGGGGAATAAACCATTTCAAACCGTATCTTTATGGAAGAAAATTCACAGTAGTAACAGATCACAGACCACTAGTATCACTCTTTACGCATAAAGACCCATCATCAAGATTAACACGGGTATGATTTCGATATAATCTACAAACAAGGCAAAATCAACACCAACGCAGACGCGTTGTCGAGAATTAAACTGGACTCAGACGCACTCAAAGCCATGATACCCTCCGTGAATGTAGTAACTAGAAGCATGAAACAGAAACATTTAGCTGCACAAACACAGATCTTGGATGCAAACGCACAAGAGTCTGATCAACTCTATATGTGGCAATGCACTTCAATATCTGATGTTAGAAAATTAAATAAATTAAAAATTGAGCTCAATAAAAATAAAAATACAAGACGCGCGCAGAGAAGTTTACCAGATATACAAATAAATGAAGCAGGCGTAAAAATGAAAATAAGTGATAATCTATGCCAGAACTTAGGATCCATCTGGTTTTGTCTTGCTTGTCCAATTTGTTGTAATGTATAATATCAAAATTTGTTAATGGTTCTATATGTAATTGCATTGTGTCTATTGTAACTTCTTGGTCAGTTGTGTTAAGTATTTTTACATGTTTAATACCTCTTGCCGGAATTATTGTGCCGCTAATAAAAATTTTGTTGTCTATATTTTGACTGTTGATTACGCTGTCTTCAGTTACTATTGCTGATATTGGGTGTTTTATTTCTGTGCGTGGAGGGATCGTGATTTTGTTTATATCTGTCTGCATATCTAGAACTAAATCCTCATGTCCATATGTCATTGTTAAAGTATAAGACTCATAGTCTATTTTGCAATTATGCTGTTGTAGGAAATCTCTTCCTAAAATTCCATCTGCTATTATTGGGAAATCTGGTTTTATAATTTGGAATGTGAATGGTACTTTTCTGTAGCAAATGTTAAATGTGATTGAGCTGGTTCCCTCTGTTTCTATGTTTTTGTTTGCAATACCTGTTATTGTGCATGCGGATTGTTCATTCACCTGTTCTTGTAGTTCCTCAAAATATTTTATTAGTGATATGTCTGCTCCAGTATCTATTAGTAATTTTAATGGTTTATTTTTGTAAGTAACTTTTACAATGTTTGTAATGTTGTTATTTGCTATTGCATAGATATTGTGTGTGTTCCCCGTACTACCGTATTTTATTATTCCTGATTGGTGTCGGGGATGCGTCTGTTTCCCTGATCAGTTGATTCATGGATAATGTTAATGTTTCTTGCTGGTCTATTCTGTTGTGTGGTGAAGCGTTGTTGCTGACCATTGTATTTGTTTGTTGGATTTAGATTTCGGTTGTTATATCCATTTGACGGTGGGAAGTTGTTTCGGTTGTTATTCACATTTGACGGTGGGAAGTTGTTTCGTCTTTGTGTTGGTCCGTTGCTTCTTGTATTGTAGTTATGGTTGTTGTTCCAGTTGTTCCTTGTGGGATAGCGTTGTTGACTGTTGCGACGTCCGTGATTTTGAGCATAGGAATTGTTGTTCCATCTATTATTATTGTTTTGAGTTCTGTATGTCATTACTCTTGTCTCCGTATCTTTATTCGCAGCTTCAGCAATTTCCACTGCTTCCTGAAAGGTTTTCACTCGACTTGCTTCTATTGTCAATTTGGTTTGTCTGTCAGCCAGACCTCTCTTAAATGCAGTGAATGCTATTTTGTCATTTAGTCGTGTCACTGTGGTTTTATCTGATTCTTCTTCTATCTGTATACTATTTAGATCTGTTATCAGATCTTCTATCTTTTCGGTGTACTTACTCAGAGCTCCATTTTGCCTGAGTGTTGAAAGTTCTTCGTATATGGATTCTTCTGTACGTTTAGGTTTGTAAATTTTCCATAATGTATTTATCAATTCTTCAATGCTTTTCTCTCTCTCTTAGGTTTATCTTCGTTTGGACACTACTTGGGAGCTTCGTTTCTTTAACCAGTTCATAATATTTGTTTTTGTGCTCTTGTGGCACTGCATAAGCTATGTGTTTTACAATCGCAATGAACTGTTTTATATCTCTATTGTCTCCCGAGAATGTAGGGACTATTTTTATGTATTTCAATGAGTCAAAGACGGCTGACACCGATTGGTTACTCGTTTGCATCGTGTCAGGCATGGTTACAAGCAGTTTTTTAATTTGTGTTATTAGTTTTTGAATTAGGACTGTATTTTCAGTCTTCTCTTTTTCTGTTTTTAGTTCAGAAAGAGCTGCTATAGCTATTTGTTTTAATGTTTCTATTTGTTCCTTTGTTGATTTCACGTAATTTTCAGAATAAGTTCTATTTGGTGATTTTTTTAGCTTTGTCAATATTTCTTTTATTTTTGAGATTGCTACCTGCAGGCTCATACTTTATTCAAATTGTCAATGGATGCTTTTATACGCTTATTATTATTATTATTATTATTATTATTATTAATTTGCGTTCACCTTGGGACATTAAGGCAAAACCTTGTAAGATTGTCCCAATAACATGAAATGATACATTTAGTACAATAATCCGGACTTAGTTTAAACTTATACTATAAAATACAATAGCTCACAGAGTACAAAAACAGAACATTACAATATGAATTTCAACAATTCATCTTTCAATACAAAACAGCTTTGAATCAATAAAAATGTACAGCTTTAAATTTGTTATTAGTCACAAAAGGATGCATACATATAAACAGTGTACGCGGTCACACACAATCCATAGCACAACCCAATTCAGCTCATAAATTCATTGCCCCTGGAAGTGTTTATTAAGCTCAATTTTGAATAGATTAGCATTGCCAATACCTTGAATCCGTACAGGCAGTGAATTCCAAAGTCTCACAGCATTAACGAAAAATTGACGATCAGACATAAGTGAGGAATGTCTTAACGGGACAAGCCGATTAGAACGGCCAGAGCGAGTAAATTTAAGGCGCCTAAACAAATATGGAGGCTCCCGAGTGCAAATAATCTTATGCAACAATAGAATACTTCGAGTGTCAAGAAGCTGATCGAATGTGATGTGAAAAAGTTCTATTGCGCGCCTAGACACATGATCTCTTCGACTTAAACCATAAATGTACCTCGTTATAGTGTTAAATAACACATTGAGTTTTCGTTTACTTACTGCATCACAGTTCCCAAATATTTCACAACCATATAACATAGTTGGGAGAAGGTAGGACTTGGCTAGTATCATTCTAATCCTGAAAGGCGTAAAATATTGCGTAGCCCATAGGGATCGTAGCATACCATAGACTTTACCAACCGTTACTGCAATATGATTATTCCACGATAGAGCACCATCAAATATGACCCCCAAATTTTTAATCACATTTACATAATTAATTGCCGATGAATGCATAAATATCCCAGGGAGGCCCGCGGTTACGATGTGTTTCTTGTAGATCACCAAACACTTAGATTTAGCCGGATTAAGACACAAACCATTCCTTCCTGCCCATACATATATATTATTCAGGTCTTTATTAATTTTGGTGACACAATCGGCAACTTCGTTCGGTGTACAACTGATGTAAATCTGAACATCGTCAGCATACATTTGAATATTACAATATTGTAAGACAGTCGGCAAGTCATTTATGTATATGCAAAAGAGAAGTGGACCCAAAATGGAGCCCTGTGGCACACCTCGAGCCACAGAAAGAAAATTAGATGCCACAACAGTACTGCTACACGGTTGGTAAACCGCCTGTGTTCTATCTGTGAGGTACGATTTTAATAACTTTACCGCAGTGGGTGAGAAGTTATACATTTTCGATAGTTTTGTACATAAAATATCATGGTCAACACAGTCAAACGCTTTAGAATGGTCCAACAGTGTCAAGAAACACATCCTATTAGAGTCAAGTGTCACCCGAATATCTTCCACTACATCAATTAGGGCCGTTATGCAGCTCCGCCTTGGTGTAAAACCAGATTGTCTTTCAGTGATAATCCCATTTCCCGATAAAAATTTCCTCATTTGTTTAGCCATAAGTAATTCAAATACTTTAGACAAATATGGCAAAATAGCAATTGGTCGATAGTCATTGTCTGACTTTGGTGTGGGCAGAATTTTTGCCACCTTCCAACATGTTGGAAATGTTGATGTCATTATCGCTGTATTAAAAATATGGGTAATGACCGGAAGCAGCCCAGGAAGAAGTGCCTTAACAAAAACGGGATGAATCTCATCAGTACCACAAGCATTCGACTTTACACTCAAAAAACACTCCAACACATCCGACTCCTCTACACCACCAAAACCAAACATACACTCAGAAGACACAAGACTACAATAATCTAAATAACTATTCCCATGCACTGGTTCGATCGGGAGGTTAACAAACCTCTGATTCAGCTCGTTAAGATCAGAATCAATATTTGGAAGTGCACCGCTCTTCCCCAAGCCAATACCCCGAATATGTCTCCACGTCTGATTGCTACTTACAGCATTAGAGAATTTACCCTCATAATATTTACATTTAGCAATCCTAACCTCCTTTATGACCTGTCTTCTAAAGTTTCTATATGTTTCGTGAAAAAGAGGTATCTTGTAACGTTTCCATCGTTTATATGCTGCGTCACGTAAGTCTATTAATGTCTTTATTTTATTGTTAAACCAAGGCCGCACTCCATGGCGTATAGAGAGCACTTTTTCCGGAACAAATTCATCGAAAAGTTGCTTTATGTTAGAATGCAGGTACTCCACTTTGTCATTTATTGAGGTCATCAGCAGGATTGAATCCCAATCGACACTGTCGAGCTTAGTACATAAATGTTGGTAGTCAATATTATTGAAATCACGATAACTTATAATATTTGGCGTAATTTTAAGTTTAAAATCAATTGTCAGAAAAATTAAGTCATGTTTAGAGAAACAAGTGGCTGAGAGCTGTTCATACAGTTTAACCTTCCCTCTATCGTCAACAAAATATAAATCCAACAGTGAACTGTTAGTTTTTGTAAAGTGAGTCGGTGACAATAAATTTACCGAGACCAAACCCAATGCAGACATTTCAGATATCAATCCATTCTCAATCAAGAGATTGCTGTTGAAGTCCCCTGAAACCACAATACTTTGAAAATTCAACGAAATCCCCCGAAGATGGTCTAGAAACAATTGCATATCAATTCTACAATTTGGTCTATAAACACAACCAACAAGTAGACTCTCAACACCATTGCAAACACTTAAGAATACATATTCAATTTCACTATCAATACCCGATTTACTGTGGATGTGGCAAGCAATGTCATCCCGCACAAAAATAGCTACCCCCCCAGCATGGCTCACTCTATCAGATCGAAACAGCCTGTAACCATTAACTCTGAACAAGTTGTTCTGCATTGATGGCACAAACCAAGTTTCCGAGACACAAATCAGATCTACCTCTGACCCCTCAAACAAGTATCTAAATTCATCAATTTTGCCAACCAAGCTCTGTGCATTAATATGACATATCTTTGTTCCCATTTCAATTCGGCTAAGAATACGAATCATATCAAAGTTAGTTTCATTGGAATTCACTGAAGACTTAATTAAAGCATTCATATTTGTAGCAAGCAAGTAAAGGCATGGCAATACCGGCACTATTGTTAATCTCTATGCCCAAGAGTAGCTTCCAAAAGAATTTGAAGTAGCGCAACGAACTGTGGATAACCGTGCAAACTAGTGACTGACTTAAAACTATATATATGAATTTTACATCAGAACACTCAAAATAGTACAAATTAAAGAGTAAATAAACAATACAGCAATTTAAACTTACATCTACAAAAATTTGTTGAGAGAAATCAATTATGCAGCAGTAAAAATTGTGAGAGCTATTGATCCTCTCCACGAAAAAAACTGCTCATCTGCTGAATTGAGTCTATGTGCTTTGCCCCTTCACTCTCTGTGCTCTTTACATAAACCAAGCCCCTCAAAGTAAAAACCGCGAACAGTTGTTTTTGCTTTTTCAAGCGGACTGCCGCACGCATTATATCATAATTTACCTTTGTGAGACATTCGTTCATATAAATTGGGACAGTAGAGTCGAATCCAGCATGCTGTAATTGTAAGGTACCATGTGTCTCACGTTTAAAGTTCGCAATAGACTTTAATACGAAGTTCTTGTCGTAGGGTGTTGCCAGTTTTACCATTATAACAGGATCACCGGTAGAGTTTTTGTTGTCAACGCGTGTCACTCTATAAGCCGCCCTTACTACAGGCGGCGTGATACCAACTGATGTACATATGGTATCAAATATTCCAGGTAGATCCTCCTGTGGACTGCATGGGATACCGCATAACCGTAAGTTACAGGCAATAGCGGCATTGTCCTGTTTTGCCACCTGAGATTTTAAGGCCTGAACTTCGGCCCTAAGACCTGGAATAATGCTAGAGTGAGTTTTTGTCTCACACTGCTTCACTCGCTGACACACTGCATCCAGCTCCCCTCTCAATGTCGTGACCTCCAGGCAAACTGTCTCAACAGCAGCAATTCTTTTTCAAATTGCAGAAGCGAAGCTTTGATGTTCGAGATCACCGCGGCTGTTTCACTAATTTTTTGCATTACTCGTTCTTCTGACATCGTCAATGCAGAACGTAGCTCAGCAACGATGCTCTCCTTCTGCTTATCCATTCCGCATTGTAATTGCTGCATAACAGCACCTATCGACAGGTTCTCTTTACCAGGCACAGTTTGCGGAGTAGCCGGAGACGAAGCGACTTTACATGTGGTTTTTGTTCTTGTATTCATGGTACGGACTTCCTTCTGCTTCTTGAAATGTTTCAGAGTGCAATGTTTATATTTGTGATCACGGATTTCTGTCTATATCCACTTGCTCTATCTGAGTGTATCTTGTTTAATTTAATTTGGCTAGTTTATTTAGCTATTGTTTGTCACTTTTGTATGTGAATAAATCAATGAAAAATTTAGCGGCACAAAACACGTCCGAACTTATTGAACTATGAAGCGATGTTAACATAATTTTTACAATAATTATTTAACTTATTTGCTAAATACAAGATTAATGCTATAACTAAAATTGTATAAATTATAATTTTCAAAATTTCAAATATATTTTGGTCATTGGTATTTCCAATGCCGTTTATAATTATGTGTTCTTTATTACATGTATCTAGCATTTTCTGGCTTCTTTTATTTCTTTTTTGATTCTTATTTTCGACTTTCGTTGTCGCGAGGTTTAATTGCCTGTATAAAATGGCTATTTGTTTTCTTTTGTTGACTGCTTTTCCTCCCCTCTTCTTCTTTGGTGGAGTTGGCGGTGGAGTCTTCGGTCGTTTATGTTGTCTGCGTTTATATTCCTCGATTGTTAGAGGCTTTGGCCCGGCTCTTGTTGCTTCGAATTTCGGTGCTTCTGCTGGTATTGGTCCTGGTGAATATTCTTCCAGTGATGTCTTCGCTAAAGCCAATAGATTTTTAAAAACGGTGTCAAACTCTTCAGTCGTCCTCCGTTCGGTTGGGCAGGATCGCCATGTGGTGGTCGTCGTAGGATTGACGTTTCGCCAGTCAGATCGCTTATCATTTTTGGCTGTGTCCTTTGTTGATATCTATATATATGAAATATTAATAGAAAAATCCTAACGACCCAATTTGTTGTGTCAACAGACACTTACCATATTTAATTATTAAGGCTGTATGGTAACCCAGCCAATTGTTGTGGCAAACTTTCGTTTGCCGAAATGAATCCCTGATATTTTGGAGGCGTGAACGCCGAGCAAAGAAAAAGCAATGTGATTTGCTGAGGTCTCTGTCCAAAACGGGACTGTTTTATTTAAGAAATCAGCGCTCCTTATATAGCAAAATATTACATCAAATTTTGTACATCTAAACATAATAGTTATTGTTCAATACTTATCGTAATACATATTTTAAATATTAACCCATATGCTGCACACATGACTTGGTCTGCAATTGCGTGTGGTCAGCATATTTTTGGGTTCAATGCATTTCTGGCCTTCACACCAAATGCCCGCTATACATAGCGTCATTTGATGCGCCGATTTGGCTTGTGCCATGTTTGCATTGTTATCATGCGTTTGCATGTGCGGTACGCTTGAACGTTAGGCAGTGTAGGTTGAAATGCATTGTAGTGTTTTGGGTACACTACAGACGTTTATTTTGGAGTTCGTAGTTTCTGCTATGCAGGCGACCTCTGCGGCTTTCCATGCTGCAAAAACTTCCGCTTGAAAGATGCTGCAGTAGTTTGGTGGTCTGAACGGCTATATCTAGTTCGGGGCAGTAGACGCCTGCTCCAACCCCGTCCTCCATCTTCGAGCCGTCCATGAATAGGTTGAAGGTTTTGCATTTAGCATTCATGCCCCTATGCCATCCCTCCTTTTCAATAGTTGTTTTTATATGTTTCCGCAGGCTAAGAATAGGAGTCACATAGTCAGTGTTGACCGTGAGACTTCCACCTACAGAGCTATGACCGAGGGGCCGGAGAGAGAATTGTTTAGTGCCCCTTAACCTTCCCGCAGATTTTGCCGCACGGCTTTCCGCGAAGAGGTCGATTAGGGGAAAATTTCTCTGAGTGCCGTAGGGTTTGCACATGACCTTTGCGATTTTACATGTTTCAGTACTCCACCGTTCTTGCACTTTCCTCATCATGTCAGGTTCAATTCGGCTATTGATCATTCTTAGGGGCATCAGAACGTTAGTGACTTGCTCGTTTGGTAATTAGATTCTGCTTTTTGCAATGGCATCCGCACTCTTTTCAATGTTCTTATGCCCTGGTACCCAGTAGATATGTAGCTTCCGATTGGTGGCCAGTCTACTGATTGCTGCCTTGCATTACAGAACATTTCTGAAAGATGCACAGCATGAAGTTATAGTTTTCATCGCAGCCTGTCTATCTATGTAGATGTTTATTGTGGAGTTCGTGGTTTATACTATGCAGGCGAGCTCTGCGGCTTCCATGCTGCAAAAATTTCCGCTTTAAAAATGCTGCAGTAATTAGGTAATCTGAACGGCTTTTTGATATCTAGTTCAGGGCAGTAGACACTTGCTCCAACACCGTCCTCCACCTTCGAGCCGTTCATGAATATGTTGAAGGTTTTGCATTTAGCATTCATGCCTATTTGACATCCCTCCTTTTCAAAAGTTGTTGAGAGAATTGTTTAGTGGTCATCTACCTTCGCGCAGATTTTGCCGCACGGCTTTCCGCAAAGAGGTCGATTGTGGACAAATTGAGAATGGTGTTAAGAACAGCCGTTGGTGTTACCCTTAATGCCCCCGTCACACACAGTGCCGCAAGCCTGTGGACTCTTTCCATAGGTATGCAATAAGTTTTCTTCCTAGCAGCATTCCACAACACCAAAATACCGTAGACTAACACAAGTCTTGCTGCGGCTGTATAGCACCAATGCATCAGAGAAGGAGAGAGGCCCCAAGTGCATCCAAGCATCTTTTTACAAGCATAGGGGGCGTTGGTAGCTTTCTTTACCCTTTCCTCCACATTCAGCTTTCATGAAAGCTTATTGTGTACTATTACCCGTAAGTATTTGGTGAGGCTTTTTTATATTGAGAACCCTACTGTTCAGTTTTGGTGGTCTGCATGGCGGGATCTTATACCTTCCACTGAAAAGTATCAGGTCCGTTTTTTGCGCATGGACGCGTAGGCCTGCTTCTGTCGCCCATCTGTATATGATTTTTAGAGTATCGGTCATTAGGTCACTGAATGTCATCAGGCATTTCCCCGTTATAACTATGGTTATATCATCAGCATATGCCACCAGTTTTGGAGCTTTACCGTCAAACTTTTCCAGTATTTTGTTGACAACGAGCGACCAGAGAATTGGAGATAGAACACCTCCTTGTAAAGTCCCTCTGCAAGTCTCCTTTATCGATTCGGCGCCGTTCCACTCTGCCCTTATCCTTCTACAGCTCATTAATGTTTGTGGTTCAGATACCCTCTAAAATGGCATCCGTTGATAAGTTGTCGAAAGCACCAGCTATATCGAGAAATCCTCCAAGGGCGTATTCTTTATACTCCAGTGCCCTTTCAATATTTGCGATTAGTGATTTCAGTGCTGTCTCCGTGCACCTGCCTTTTGTGTATGCATGCTGTGCTTTTGACATCCCATCCGGACTTATAGAGTTCCTCATGTCGGCAAGTAGTATTTTTTAAAGCGTTTTTGGGAGAAATGACGTCAAACAACTTGGTGGGTAGTTCTTTGAGTAGAGAGTTTTACCTGCCTTGGGTAAAAATACAACGCTCGCTTCTCTCCAGCTCACCGGAACATAAGTATACGTCAAGATCCTTTGTATATTTGCTTAAGCCCGGGTGTTACCAGCTGCACAGCTTTTGGCAGCATGGCTAGCCCTGCTAGCTTTTTCTCCTAGCCTTTGAAGCTCTAGTGGTGGTGCTCTATCGTCATTCGTCATGTAGCTGGGCGCCAGGAGCAGAGATTGATCCTCACCGCTTTCTACTGCCACAACAGTCAGATTGCCTGTAGATAAGTTAGATAGAATATTATAATTCATCTTCTTCCTTACCAATACAGCTGTTCTTACTTTATTTGTTCTGCTCGGGATGTATCTTTGAAAATTCAGTGACTTCAGTCCAGATACGACGTCACCCGATGCTATCCATGCTTCCTCAACCAGAGCCGCATCGTTCCCGCCCTTCGCTAGATTGAGGAGCTCGGCCGCAGAGATTTTACTATGATGGAGATTTTTCTGCAGAACCCTCAGCTGTCGCTTTCGGTTCATTCTTGGGGTTGGCTGTAGTGGCCATCTCTCCCGTCTTCGTCTCATCGTTTATGTAAATGGAGGCTTCTAGGATCTCCTCAATACCGAGTTCCTCTTCCTCCACCTCCCCCGTCTCGAGTGTGTTGGTGTTCTCGTCGTTCGGTTGACGCTTTTTAAAGTGCAGGTACACATTCCCTACACATTTTCCCGAAAGGTGCGTACAATATAGGCTCCGCCAACTTGTTAATTGGAGGATATCATTTTGTCCTTCGGCCGTTCTTGTCGGCTTCGTGACATGCAGCACTGTCCAGTCATTGGTCGGTATTTCTGGATTTTGCATTTTTTTGTTTTAAGTAGCTGAAGAGCATCCTCTAGCATTACCACTCGAGGGATAAATACCTTCGCTTTCGGTAGAGATTGGATGCTACTTCGATCAACTATTTCCAGTACCCCCCCGTCCTACAAGCCTTGGAGGGTCTTGACTACTCCATTAGCCCAAGTCAGTGTCGGATCGTCCTTGCATTTCACGATTTTCACCTTGTTTTGCCAGGCAGCTCCGTGAAAAGATGGCATAAGAACATCCATTTCCGCGATCATTTTTTAAATCAAGGCATCCAGTTGCTTCAATTCCACTACTTTCCTTTTTTCCTCCGTCAGCTGTCTAAGCTCGTTACTGCGATCGATCAGCCCTACGATTCTCGGTTCTGTTTTCTTGTTGGCAACCGCCTCTTTTTGCTGTGCCTCTTACTGGAAGGGCCTTCGCTTTCTGTGGATTGTTGACGTTTGTTCGCCATATTTTCCTCGATCCGATTTGCGGCTTCGGATCCGAGGGTGTTTATCCTGTCTTGCCTGCAAAGTGGACCTTCCACAAAGTGGTCTCTTTGCCACAAGCCGACCTCTCTTTCGTGAGGTCGGACTTGCCCGTCAGACGGCCGCAGATCTTTACCGCAGCTTTGTATGCAGCCTTCGCCTTCATTCCCTCTCTGCTTTTTAGTTTCCCCGAGGCCCTTTCTTTGTGGTCCTAGCACCTGCGAGGAGTTTCGGAGAGAGTAGTAGCGCGTCTTAATCCTCCGTTTTGACGCTGGCAACGCTTTCGTGATCCGAGTATCCAAGGACCCCGGACACGAGTCTCTATGGAATACGGCACTTTGCTAGAGTTCATATTAATAATAATAATAATTTAGCTTTAGTAGTTTGCCCAATGGCCGACACTGCGACCTAAAATATCCTTTTTGTCATACTACATTTGTCATTAGTGATCCATGTGATCACAATTATCCGATCTACTATGCCCTATAGGTTTAGTACCGGCGTTTCTTCCGTAATGCCATCGCATTTCGTCCGTTTGGTGATGTCAAATCGTCACAATAATTTATCAGGTTCTTTTCTACCTAGATGTTCCTTCTCTAGAGAAAGGAAGTGGCTGAAAGTCCGATTTATGCATGAATTTGAGAATGCCCATAACAGGAGCATTCTTTGTTTCTTCCAGAGCCAGCCAGCTGATCGCGGTGGAATATATTCATTCTGGTTCTTGCCAACGCAATGCAGTCGCACAGTATGTGTTCCGTGGTTTCCTCTTCTTCTAGACAGAGCCGGCACTCCGTATCATCAAGAATGTGGATTCTAGTCAGGTGATATTTCAGGTAATAGTGACCTGATAGAAAACCTACTATTTTTCCTATGTCTGCTTTGCACATATTGCGCAATTCTTTATTGTAGGTGAATGGTCTTACCAGTCTTTTGGCTTGGCGAAGCCCCTCTATCCCTTCCCAGTGTGACATTCTGAGACTATGTTCCCAGTTATCTACCCTGGATTTAGCCTCCTCCCAGTTGATACCACAGTTTCGCTCCGGACCTATGAGGCTTGCTGCGGAACCGGCCCTAACCAGCTCGTCAGTAATTCCATTGCCTTCAATCCCCGAGTGACCCGAGACCCAGCAAATTGCAACCTTATTTGTTGCCCCTAGAGATTGTAGGTTGTTGAAGCATTCTTCCACCAGTTTCGATTCTATAGAATATGAATCTAATGCCCTGCACCGACTCCGATGTTTGTTTTTGAACCGTCTGTGAACAATTCTAGACTTGTAGGGTCGACCCAAGGTCTTCCTATGTCCCATTCATCACGGTATGAGATAATAATCTCAAAATTGCGATCAAACTGTCGTTTTGGAATCATATAGTCCGTTATTGAGCAGATTATGTTTTGATCTGGTATGTTTTTTAAAATATTGAAATGACCATAGTCATGAGGTTCTTGTCTAGACAAGATCTTCATCTTTGATGCGCTTCTAGCAGCACAATTTTTTTGCGATTGCGTGTAGTGGGGATAGTCCTATTATGGCCTCAATAGCAGCGGTTGGGCAGTTTCGCATGGCACCGATGCACAGTGTAACTTTTTTTAACTTTTAGAATGCCAAAAGTAAAAAAAAAATGTTCTCCGATCGCAATAATTTTTTGATATGCAATAGACGAATATGCAACTGTTACGTATATGAGCTCAAAAGAAAACAAAAAAACAACAATTAACAGCACAACTGTTATCTATCGAACCTGTCTCACTGTGACAAGTGCAGAATTTCATTTCGTAGTCTGCACTTTTTGGTGAACTTTGTGGTGGCATAACTTTTTTTGCATAAATATTTTTGCATTAATCTTTTTGATTTTATTTTAATTGTACATTTTGTAACAACACTGGTAAGTTCCTGATGCTTAAGTATTATCTTATAATTTTTGATCCATTAAAATAGTCAATCACTAAAAATTTAGTGTTTCCAGAAAAAAAAATGTTTCAATAGAGTAAAACTTACATAATTCTATAGAATTCTATATGATGCTTATAACCAAATTAATAGGAAATATGCCTAGTTTCAGATTCAACAATCAGTTTTTGCTAGTTTTTGCTCGAATTTTTTTCATCGCTAATCAAACATGCCAGTTTCTCGAAACGCACTCTTTGAAGTTTGGCTAAAAAGTAGGAAGGAAGAAAAGAATGATGCCGTACTTAATCATATTTTGAGTTTAATTGAAAGAGATGTGAATCCACCTCACCTCAAATTAAAAACATATGTGATATATGACATATGGGAACGTTCTAGTCGAATAAATAGCCGTTTTCTTGAACTAAACTCTGACTGGTTATCAAAAAATCTGGACTTTACAGATCACATTCTTGATGTTGGCCCATGTACATCTCGTGATATTCCTAAGATGGGAAGACAAAAAAAAAAAAACTTTTTTGAAACTTCTTTGCGCGCTAAAAAACGAAAAGCCAAGGATCTTATGAGTGGTACCGATAATGACAAATATAATATGTTTATGGCAGCTGAAATGAATCTGAGATCTTCTGGAAAGAGAAATACTGCACAAATATTTGAAGAGTTGTCCACGACTTCCCCATCAAGAGTCACTGCATTAAAGAATTCTCGATCATCCTATGAAAATATGAAAAGTTTGTCACCAGACCAAGCATATAACTTGATCAAGCAGCATACTTCAGAAATAAGCCAAAAAATATATCCTTCATATAACTATGTAAAAAAATCAAAAGTTTTATGCTACCCTGAACAAATAACCGTAACGGAAACTTATGCTGAAATTGAATTGCAATCGCTAATTGATCACAGTTTAAAAAGATTATGTGCCGCACAAGAGGAAGTTTTACTTTCCATTCCCGAAATTGAAAAAGTAAATGCAATTATTAAATAGGGGTGTGATGGCGCTGAACATAGCAATTATAAGCAAACATTTGCGGAAGAAAACCAATCAGATAACAGTCTGTTTTTCATTTCACTAATAGTCCTTCAAAAGTATACAACAGTTAACGAACGAAAGATTATAGTATGGAGTAACCCTGCTCCATCTTCTACAAGATACTGTCGGCCGATAAAATTCCTATTTGCAAAAGAAACACGAGACATTATTACAAGGGAGGTGAAATATATCAAAGACCAAATTTCGGATCTGTCTCCTAAAACCATTCAAACAGACACACTAAACTTCAAAGTGAAAAGTACGCTTTTATTGTGCATGATTGACGGCAAAGTTTGTAATGCCCTGTCGGCATATACATCATCTCAAAAGTGCTACATATGTGGGGCTTCATCGAAAAATATGTATGAATAATTTGAGTGCCTTATTAGAGCGAAAAGTTGACAAAAACATCCTTGCTTTCGGAATATTTCCTTTACATTCGTGGATACAATGTATGGAGTGCATGTTACACATCGCTTATCGAATGGAAATGAAGACATGGTGTGTACGGGGCGAAGAAAATAAGGAGAAGATGAACATGAAAAAAACTATATCAAAAATAGATTCAGGAAACAAGTTGGTCTTTTAATTGATATGCCAAATCAAAAAGCAGGCAAAACAAATGATGGTAACACGGCGAGAAGATTTTTTGGATATCCTGAAATAACGTCGAACATAACAGGCATAAATATAAATCTTTTGAAGAGGTTTCATACTATACTCTCCTGCATAAGATGTGGATATCAAATAAACTCTGTAGCTTTTCACCACTATGTCACAGATATAAGGGAAGTACTTATCAGAATATGCATGGTGCAATATGCCAGTGAGTGTACTTAAAATCCTCTTTCATGGAAAGGATATAATCGCGTCTTCTATTCTTCCTATTGGTCAACTATCTGAAGAAGTTCAAGAGTCCAGAAACAAAGATGCAAGAAATTATCGTGAGCTTTTTACCAGAAAAACATCAAGAATTGAACTCGGATTTGTTACACAGATTGATCATATCGTCAGACCCATTTATATGCAATTTGCGGAAAACGACTAAGACAAAGCGGCGCGCATTAAATAATGAAGTTATTGGCTTATTATCCGAACCGGAATATGTCGAAAATATTGACTCCGACTAAGTTTTTACTTATTTTAATATCTCTTTTTTCATTCTAATATGTATTTCAAATTGGTTTTCAAAAATGTACGTTAATTTAAAGATCTCAAAAAACATTGATAATACAATTTATAAGCCTCTACGAAACATAGCGTTCTCAGCGAAAAATCCCATTGATCTCAATGCTTATTTTCAAGTTGATTTCATCTTCAAAATTTAGTGAATTCAAGAGTAGTTTTATTTATATCCGCCCTTGCAAATGCTTTTAAATTATAAATTATGGTCATCTGATATTACACCTTATATGGGGTTAGGCGAAAAATGGGCGGATCACGCCGATTTTTTCTGTTCTATATAAAGTCGATCTCTGCATTATTTTTGTTTGGCTGTTAGGACTTTTGGCATCCTAAAAATGATAAAAGTCACACTGTGCGGTGATTGCCAGGCAAGCCTGCCTTTGAAATCTTCAATAACTAAAGACTATAGAAGGGGTGACAACACGCCGCCTTGGGGATAGCCTTTCATTGCCTTCGGCCTCGTCTCCCAGAGATGAGCTAATTTCTCCACTTTTTAACATCGTTTTAACCCACCCAACGGTCGGTTTATCCATATTTTTGCAGAGCATAACCCCCTCTATAGAGCCGTAACCGGTATTATCAATGGCGCCCTCGACCCTTACTGTATTTAGTTTCCGAAAGTCAACTGACTACTCTCCAGCGCTTGTTTCCTTCGCTGTCAGGTTTTTTGGTACCAATAGTAATGGAGAGTTCCATGGACTCTTGCTTGGTTTTATTATGTCCTCTTGCAGCATTTTATTTACTTGGTGAATAATTTCCTGCTTTTGTGACGGCTGGCTCCGTGGTTATTGTAGGTTTCGCGGTATTAGTATAGCTTATGTGGTCTCCGTTCAGATAGAACACATCAATAAATTCTTTGCATTTTTTTGTATTATTTCCCGTTCCTCTTGATTACAATGTTCCAACTTCAATAGGTTTTTTAGATTATTGAGCCTATTTCCTACTAAATTAGTTGCCTTTCATCGTAATCGATCATACCTTTACTTGGTTAGGAACTCGTTTGCAAGTATCCCATCGAATTTTTATTTTGCACGGTTGTCTAATACCTGGAACGTATGCTCAATACTTATTATATTAGAGGTGGCGGTAAATTTTCCAATTATTGACCCGGATGTGTGGAACGGATTCCCCGCAATAGTCTGGATTTGATACTGCTGTCCACTCTGCTTTTCATTTATAATTTCGTTTCGGCTTTATGATACTTATTTCTGCCCTTTATTTATTAAGAAAATGTTAAATTTTTTGGTGGGAGGAGAAAAGGGTAAACATATTGTGGGAACACTTGTGTCATTTCACAATGATATGCTGATTTTATTGGTGTTACTTGGGAGTTTGTTAAAGTTTTCATCCTGTGCGCGGCATTGGCCATAGTGTTTACTCGTGAATACGTGTCGATTTTCGTATCCCGAGGTGGCTCGTTTCCCTTCTGAGGTAGTATTGCCCTAGTTTTGTCCTGTCTGAATGGGTTATAGTGTGTTGCTTCTTGATTTTTGCTGGTTCCACCTAATGTTAGATGATGCATCTCGAACTGGGCTCATGCGCCCCTGACGATATGTATCCTTTGGTGGATGATGCCCATGTTAATTTCGTAGCCTCACTCTGCAATCATCTATGTGATGATTATTCCTTTTATAGACGGGTCGCTATGGCATATGGTTGTTGCTGCACACTTGCCTCGGATGATGCGGTTGCATTTGCTATGCTTGTCGTCGACTCCTACATTCCTGATAAGAGTGATTCGGCTTTCCACAATACGTGAAGGTAACGCGCTGTACTTACTGTTTTACTTCTTTTTATGCGAAATTTGGAGGCTGGTATTTCGGTAGCACATCTCTGCTATGTCCCTTTACATATGGAACAACTTGATTGGATGCGTGTTTCATATCTGGGTATAGGGGGTGTGTCTGTTTGCATCCGCCCCAACTGCTCATTCACGTAATTAACCGTTTGTTTTAAATCGGTAAAGTTCCTTGCCTTGAAAGAATAGTTCAGCAAATAAGGCTGTGGTTACGAAACGCCTTCGAGTGAAAATTTTGCTAAATTTGCTGGAACACATACGTCAATGTCAAGAAAACAGGTTGTGCTTAGTATAAAAATTTCTAACAAAGATTTTTCACTTCAGGTATATAAAATTTACTTTTCTTGTGTCTTGAAATTGAAAATGGTTAGACTAACGAAAAGAGTACCTGAAAAATGTAACCCGAAAGTATTCCCTTTCCATCCAAAAACTTTAAGCCTCCAATGGATGGTGCAAAATATCTTAAGAAACCCAACCGTCGCGGGAATTTAAAGCGATAAAGAAAAGCACTCTGCTTTGCACAAGATCTATGCAACGTGTTCCAGACGAATATGGCTCCAAACTCATTTGCATTGCCTGCCTTTCCCATGCTGAAATAGCCAAACATATTCAACAACTGAATCCAAAAAATCACCTGGGTACGATAATATAACCCAGAAAATGCTAAAAGAGTTACCAGATTCTGCATCAGCAGAGTTTTTAACGGTTTTTGGACATCGGTTACTATCCCAATTTACTGGAAGAAGTCACAGATATGTATGATGTTGGCCAATATGTGGGTTCACCTGAGCTTAAAAATCTGCAGTTATTTTTGTTTATAGCATTAATCAGATTTCGTCCTTTTTTATTGGTTAGCCTAGATCCCCAGTCAGTGTGTTTTGCATTCAGATCTCCAGCTGCAATGAATCTTACGCCAAGCGTCTTTATATAGTCATCATATTGATCCGTCGTTATTAGGTGTCTGGGGGGACAGTAAACTGAGGAGAGGAGTATCCCAATTTATTGGAAGAAGTCACAGATATGTATGATAGCTAAATCTGGAAAAGACGCAACGCTGCCGTCATCATTTAGACCTATCAGCCTGTTGTGTTGCCTTTCCGAATTGTTTCAGAAACTACTACTATATAAACTATATCATTTTCTTTATGAACATAGCGTAATACCACAACATCACTTCGGTTTTCGAGAAAAGCACAGCACTATTGAGCAAGTAAATCGAATTTCAAATGAAATGAGAAAAGCATTTGAACTTGAGGAGATTTGCTCTGCAATATTCCTTGACGTGGCTCAAGTATTTGATAAGGATTGGCATCAAGGATTGATATCCAAAATCAAAAAGATTCTTTCAAAAAGCTATCATATAATTTTTGAAACCTACTTATCCAATAGATGTTTTAGTATAAAAGTGTTCTAGGACCTACATTGTAGTATTTACTTCTGATATTCCTATAAGTGAAAGCACACTAATTTCCACATTTGCGCATGATACCGCCATACAAAGTTTCAATAAATGGACAATAAAGGCGTCTAGGGCACTACAAGAGCACTTAATTGGGGTAGAAGAATGGCTAGGAATGTATAAATGTCAATGAGCAAAAAAGCATGCACGTAGCATTCTCTTTGAAGCGTGGTAACATTCTCTTTGAAGCGTGGTGCCCAGCTATTCAGCTCAATAATATCGAGATTCAGCAAGCTAATGAAGTCACCTATCTCGGCATTCATTTAGACAGGCGCTTAACTTGGCGTCGCAAATTTCAGTGAATATTTTACATATATAGTTGAAGGTCGCCATCTGCATTGAAATATAAAGTCCTCTTCTACAATGCATTTGTTAAGCCGATATACATAGTTGTATGGCTTTCAACTGTGTTTGTACCTACTCCAACGCAAAAGTACAATCAGCAATTCCCATTACCAATGCCTGCTCTTGAACGCTGAATAATCAGTACACCCGACGAACGGATATACAGCGTGTGAAGCCTCATCAGCAATTCCTTACACGTGCGGTCTAAAGCATTAATTTGCCCTAAGTATGCACAAACGCTGGTGCCTTGCACATAATTGCAGACACCACATATATATTTAATTTTGTATAATAAGCAAAATTATGATATAAATTCAATCAATTAAAATATTAAAATTGAGAAATACTTGTGTAGTCAAACAATCCACAGTGTTTTCCTTTGTCGCCAATATCAACCACAAGGTTAATTTAAGAATACTACTTGATTAGCCATAGCACTATTTCGGTACTGTACCCAAAAAGAGACATCAGTACAAGTATTCCACTTGAAGTTATCTTCACGATCCTTCGGTATTGCACCCAAGGAATCGACAACCGAGTAGTGAACCAACTAATCGTTATAGAAACACGGGTCCACTTCCCCTCCTCCTTTTTTGTGGTTTTCGCTCATTTGTTTTTATATATGTATATTGTGACAACGACAACATGTACATTTTCTACACATATTTTTCATATTTAAATTTTTTATTTGAAAATTAAAATTAAGCATTAGTTAGGTGGAGAGGAAACGCGGTACCCCGAAGGGCGCACTTACGCCATCATTGATCCCTTGTGATACCGCATGAGACAACAAGTCACATCCCTTTCAAAGCTCCAGCCATTTGGAGCTTTTAATAAACCAGTTGATGGAGCAAATATTTTTATTTGAAATAGCTCCCAATGTGTCCGGAGTGTGCGGCTCCTTCTGGACAGCGCTGGACACGTGCATAACAGATGTTCAATGGACTCTTGCTCCTCCTCGTCCATGCAACTCCTGCAGAAGTCGTTAGAGGCAATCCTCAGCCTACAACCGTGAATACCCAGGGTCCAGTGTTCCCTTAGGGCAATAATTACGACACCTATACATGGTATATTTATAGGCACTAAGTCCTTTGAGTGCTTGATATTTATCTCTGGCCAGGTTTGTCTTGCTATTTTGCATCCTGTACCTTCAGACTAGCCCCTGTCCGCTGAGCCTAAGGAGATTGTATTTATAAAGAGCTTACATTTGGCAGTCTTTATTGCCGATACTTTACACCACATAACCGGTCATTCGTTCCAAGTAAACAAATAGAAACAGAAAACAGATTTAAGAAAACCACACAACAATAAAATTCGAGCGTTCGAGAAGACAACAAACCTCAATGCACGTTCCAGTTAAAAAAAAGGGAGCGGAGAGAGGACTTGAAAATAGAAAATTTATAAAAGGCGGCTACTTTGAGAATGGGGTCTCTTCTCTACTTGGAGTACCATTCAGCGTAATATAAATTTTCATCGGGGAAGAATATAAATTTCTCCAAATTCAAGTCATTGGGACAGTAGCTCTACTAAACAATTCCAATCATAGAAATTTCATCGGGGAGGAATATAGATTTCTCCAAATTCAAGTCGTTAGGACAGCAGCTCAACTAAGAAAATCCAAGCGTTGACAATTTCATGGGGAGGAATATAAATGTCTCCAAATTCAAGTCGTTAGGACAGTTGCTTCCCAAAAAGACTCAACCGTAGAGAATTTAATCGTATGCAAAGTCAACGAGGACCACCCAGCTACCTACTCGATTCACCACGTGGGGCGACAGCAAGGAACCGTCAGCGGAAGGTTAATTATATTACACTTAACTGAATTTTTCGCTTTAAGAAATCATATTAGGCAATAAAGTGACATAAACAAATTCTGCGTATTTTCCTGGAAAAGTTTGCAGAGCTTTCAAAGCTCTCTCAGTTTTTCGGATAAACCAATTGAAAAGGGGGAATTTGTATAAACTGTCTAACTTATTAAAATAAATAATCTGACATTCGCCTGGGCACTAATTTAACGACTACCACTTATTGGATTCCAAAAATTCAGGACAAAAAATTCACTTGTATCCTTCGATTCAATTCGCTCTCAGCATGTGTGTGTGTTTGTTTTATTGCAGAAGATAACGTGAAGGTGGTAAACAAGGGAAAGTTGCTGATCGAGTAGACATACAGCCTCCTCGTGGCGTCTCCTGTTAGCTATGTAGCATCTGCTGGATAGTGAGCAGATATATGGAGTGAAAGACCAATTCCCTGCACGTACAGTTACGGTTGTGTTTTGGGTTAGTAAGCCGCCAAAATTAATTTTATTCACTATGAAACATCAATCCAAAAGCTTGGATAACGGAGCCCTTCTTATTGACAACCTTGACCTGACCACCAGTTCTAATCATAGTGAAGACAATCCACCGGTGCCTCTAATCGACGTGGTGCTGCCCGTACCACCACCTATCCATGAGGAAGTAAAAATCGCTATACGGCGATTGAAGAATAACCTGGCTGAAGAGTTCAAAGCCTGCGGCGAGGGGTTGATGCAAGCATCAACTCCTAAGCAATATCTGGCTAGAATAAAGCATTCACGAGAAAAAAGGAAGCCGACCCCACTATTTGTGCCAACTATAGGGGAAAAGCCTTATACCAAGTGCATGCAAGTTCCTTTTGAGCGTGGTGTGTCAAAGACAATCCAATTACCGAACTACTTAATGGACCTTACCAGTGTGGCTGCAAATCTGGTAAGTTCACCATCCCCCTGATCTCCAATTCCTGAAAACTCACAAATTTCAAATCAGCACCTACCACCTTTTTATTGATTTTAACTCCCAGTAAGGGAGAAAGTCTAAACAGTGCGTTTACCACAGGCGATTGGACGTCTTTGGTTGGCGCCAAAAAACATGAAAGGTCTGCTCCTTTCACAAATTTAAAAAAAATTTACGGCTACTTTTCATGTTTAGTCATTACTAAATAACTTGGTGCTTTCTGTTTTAATCTTGTATTTGAAGTGATTTGAGACACAAGGCTGGAAACCTGGTCTTAGGATATGATTGGAGCTGATTTTTATGTATGTTGAAGTTTCGTTCATGTTATTTATTTTACTTCAATCTTAATGAACATATAACAATTTCCCTTAATCTTATACTCCCAATTTGGTGTATTTTCTATTGAATTATATGAACTAATTCAAGTGAAAGTAGGAATATTTTTTTGAGCGCTACTACCAGGAATCATTGAAAGATTTTGAGAATAAATTTAAGTGCGTATCTTCCAGGAATCATTGAATTAATATCGAGCGTTGATTCTTAAGAAAATATTTCAACAATCAACAGAAATTATTACAAGAATTGCGTGCGTTGATTCTTAAGAAAATATTGCAACTATCACAAAAATTATTACATAAATTTCGAGCGTTGATTCTTAAGAAATTATTTCAATAATCACCAGAAATTGTTAATCAATTTTAATGCGCAACTATGCGTGTCACTACAATGTTATTATGAAGGTTAAGTTATTCTTTTATAATATTAATGTTTTTTGGCATACATGAATACTATTTATGTTTTGTAAATATTATTAGATCATTAGTAATTATTAAAATTCAAAGTAGTTATTAAAATTCAAATATATGTATTTATATTAGGAAAGGCCAATCCAATATAGCGGGTGCTAATTTGTCTCCTGGATCTATTATACCATCCATAACTGGACTTGATAAAGATGGAGTAACGGCAAGTTTTTCATGCACAAAAATATTTGTTTTTATAGATCACTATTCTGTAGTATTTTTACAAAATTTTATTATTCTGATAATAATCTATATTAGTTATATTATTCATTATACTCGATATTTATTATTAATATTTATATTTTTTCTCATTGTTTCTTAGGATAATCTAAACTATGATCAAGTTTTGAGAACCAATTCTGTTGGAAATCAATTTATATGTTCTGTTAATGTGGTTGAATATCGGAGTTTAGTAAAAACACTAGTGGGTGGTGTTAAAACCATCACATGGGGATTTGTTAGTTCCAAGGTAATTTGATCAAAAATGAATATGTACAAAACATTTCAAGAGTTTTAATATATTCTGTGAATTTTTTAGTCCATTAGTGCAGAAAATATTAAAACAAACCAGGAAAAATTATTTCAACCTCATGAGTTAAGTATTTATATTGACTTAGTCTATTGGGCTATGGAGACATTAGATATATATACTGTCAATGTCAGCAATACTATTCAGCAAAGGCCATCTGGAATTATACCCAGAACTAAGGAGGAAAAGGAAGTGCTAGAACACTTTAGTGGGATAGTAAGTATCTAATTTATTCGATATCTTTATAAAAAAAATGTGCAGATTAATTTGGTTGTTTAACTTTCATGAAAGTAGTTTAAGTAACGGGAATTTACTACATAAACTGTTCTTAATGGTGTCAGTTTACAAGCCCCACTTTAATTTTGTTATTCACACATCACTACAGCAGTTAACTTGCAACGGAATTTTTTTATTCATTTCCAAATCTATGACACTGTTGTTCGGTCAACGTATCATTTTTATTACTTAACCGTTAAACAATGAAGTTTAAAAATATTGTTATTAAATATTGTTTGTCGTGTTGTTAACTTAGTTTTCTTACTATTTCTATAACTAAGCACTTCCGTGAGTTGAAGAATCAATTTACTCGCTCTCTTGCTTGCTGCATTCACACCAAATACATCGTTTCGTTTCTCGATACCGCCGCTACAGATTTGTGTTATAATTTTTTATTTAATTAATTTGCACCGTAGTTGTACTCGCCCCTATATCAGCGGGATATTAATAAAACAAATAATTCTAAATTTTACTTCCTGTGAGAAAAAGAAAAACTCTTATTATACATCTGTCATATTGTCACATAGTAATTCGTATAAGATATGTTAGCAGCATATTCATTAAAACTTGAGCTATTCCCTTTTAGATACTTGTTGACCAATATGTAACAATGTTTAAAATAATTGCACTATAAATAAAAATATTATTTAGTAATATTCGTAGGTTTTACTTTTTTAAATATATTGAGGGCCTACTGGTTTTCGTCTTAGCCGCCTTCTTGTATTGATTCTTGCTCTAGTAAAAATTGTGTTTGATAATTTGTTAAATTTCAATACCCGATTGGATGCTCTCTGTTTATTTTTTTAATCTTTTACGATGGGGAAGTTGAGATCATAGTGTACGTCTTTATTGTTTACACTGTACAACAAAATCAAACTTTTTCCAAATTAACAAGGTGTCCACAACGGATTCTAGTAGAGGGGACAAAAAAAAAATACGTGTATCAGCGTTTTGAAAGATTACGTCTAAGTTTTATTTTAGGGAGTTAAAGTTACCCCATTTTGCACATTATTATGGTGAAACGGCATTCGAAACCATGTGACCTTTAATTTTAGATGTAGAATGTATTTAGCATATTTATATAAAATTCTACGAGGAACATTTTTGTGGACCATTTTAAACCTTTACGTCCCTGTTTTCCCTTTTTTGTCCCTTTGCAAAAAATGCCCGTAAAACCGAAATATAACGGTTTAAAGAGTTCCACAAAAATATTTGTCATAAAATTCTACTATGAGTCTCTGAAAACACCAAAGCTCAAAATCTAACTGGAACGCCAGAAATAGTGAAATAAAGTGCGTTTGAGGGCTAATTTCGTACTTATTCAGAATTGGTGCTAAGATGTCACACATAACCGGATTTTAGGGGGTTAGGTTAGGTTAGGTTAAACTGGCTGGCATAAACCCACGCATAGACCGATTGGTCCCTAGCGATACCAGATGGGGTCTGACCTTTATGCAGATTTCCAGTAGACATATCGTAGGATGTCAACGCTTTCGCGAATTTAAGCAGTGCTGTCAGCTCCATTCCTGAGATGTCTTCCAATCTCACAAATTGCATTTTAAGCGCGTTTTTGATAAAGCATGGCATATACAAAGGAGATGTTTTAAAGTTTCCCTTACTCCAACCTCCCTACATTTCCTACATTCGTCATTATCCGTAATTCCTATCTTGTGTGCATGTGCCGCCAGTAAATTATGGCTTTTCATACCTATGATAGTTCTACAGTATTTTCGTGAGAGCGCGAGTATAAATCGCGTTTGTTTCCTATCGTTGACCTTACACCTAACTTTTGTAATTTTGCAGGTGTTTAAACTGTGCCACCTTGCTTTCTCTTGCCTACTCATGTGTCCGTCCGTTTCATTGAATAGTTCTTTAAGGGGTTTCTGTATGTCATTTTCTTGTTAAAGTGGTAAATAGACAGCGTTTTTTGCAATCTCATCTGCTATTTCATTCCCTTCTATGCCTTTAAGAGCAGGTACCCAATAGATATGCAGTCTTCTTTTTGTGACTAACCTATCTATGGCTTCCCTGCTCTGTAGGACATTTTTGGATTTTATACTATATGAGTTAATCGCGTTTATGGCTGCCTGGCTGTCCACATATATGTTTATTTTTGAGTCATTTCCTGTCTTGGTGTAGGCTAGCTCTGCGGCTTTCCTGACAGCGAAGACTTCCGCTTGAAAGATACTGCTCTGGTCAGGCAGATTTATAGTCTGCCTAATTCCCAACTCTGAGCAGTAGATGCCCGTTTCCACCCCATCCATCGTTTTAGATCCGTTCGTGTAAAAGTTCTTCATGCCCTTCCGCCACCCTTCCTCTTCGATTGTAGTTCGATACCTTCTTTCCCAATTAAAACGTGAAGTCATGTAATCAGTGTTGCAAAAACCCCTTCTGCCTATTGAGCTATGCACGAAGGTTCTGTAAGTGAAATCTCCCGTAGCCGTTAGTGTCCCGGCGGATTTCGCTGCAAGATTCTCCGCCACAAGGTCGATAGGCGGCATGTTGAGTACTGTTTCGAGGGCAGCTGTACTTGGTGTGGTCTTTGAGAGTAATTTCACTGTCACCTAGCTTCGGGAAGTTCCACGCGGGGACCTTGTAGTTTCTAGTAAAGAGTATCATGTTTGTTTTATCCGCGTTTATCTCCAAGCCTGCTCGAGACGCCGACTGATGGATCATTTTACGAGTGTTGTTCATTACGTTACTGATAGTATCTAGCTTCTTTCCCGCTACTACTATTGCTATGTCATCTGCATATGCCACTAGTTTAGGTGCCTTCCCTAAGTAGTTCGTTTACTTCAAGTAACCACAACAGTGGCGATAGCACTCCTTGTGCGGTACCTCTGCCTGCCTGTTTGGTCACTTTAGCTTCGTTCCATTCCACTCTTATTTTTCTGCAACCTAGAAGGTGCTTTATCCACAGATAAACAGTGGGTTCTACATTAATTTTTACCATGCTATTTAAAATAGCATCCTTCGTCACGTTCTTGAAGGCTCCTGATATATCTAGGAATACCCCAAGGGCATATTCTTTATATTCAAAGGCCCTTTCTATATTCAGTAATAGCGAATGAACTGCAGTCTCAGTGGATCTGCCTTTAGTATAAGCGTGTTGCGCTTTTGACATATTGTCTGGCGCAATTGTGTCCCTGATATATGCGTCTAGTATCTTCTCTAACGTCTTCAGAAGGAATGAGGTCAAACTGATGGGCCTGTATTTTTTTGAGTAGATTGGGTTGCTTTTACCCGCTTTCGGTATAAACACAATCCTCGTCTGTCTCCAGGAAGCCGGCACATAGCCGAACCCTAAACATCCCGTATATATCGTTTTTAGCCATGGTACCAAAAGAGCTGTTCTTTTGGAGCATGGCTGGGAAGATTCCATCCAGACCCACGTATTTAAATGGGTCGAAGGAATTTATTGCCCATTCTATTTTATCTGCTGTAATGGATATTTGTTGGAATGTCGTTCACAGTATCTCTTATAGGTTCGAGATCTACAGTGTCAATACAGCCCGGGAAATGTGTACTGACTAGGTCCTCGAGGGATTCGTCACAGCTGTTAGTCCAGTCTCCATTGCTTTACCTATTAAATTGGGCATGGTCGGATCCTAGAAATCAGTTTCCTGAGCCTAGCCGTTTCGTTTGTATTTTCTATATTGCTACAGAAGTCATTCCAAGTTCCCTCTTGGCTACGCGCACTTCCTTTAATAATTCCCTGTACTCAATCCAACATAAGTCACAGTCAGCTACTTTGACCAACTTAAAAAATTCAAGTATTTTTCGCCTTTGCAACCCTAACTCCTTGGAGGTTTCGACTTGCGCTTTGTACGTATTGGAACACAAGACGTATGATGAACTTTAATGAGAGTGATTGTAATAGTATCTTCCTGTACAAATCCCATTTCGTGTTTCTAGGATTCCTGAAGTTTCAATTTTCATTATTTATTTATTTATTTATTTATTTAACAGAAAAATAATTATAAATAATTATTACACTAAAGTAAAAAAGCGCTGGCTACCAGGGCCTTCGGCTTATGTTAACTTATGATTGTAAAATGAATATTATATTACTAAATTTATACATTTGTATGTGGCATAATTCTATCAGATCTCTTTAATATTACATAGATTTAGAAATTTATTTATAGCACTAATATTATCTATATTGAAGGACTTAAAATAGTTTGATGGTTTCTTATTTCCAAATGCAATTATTCTGCTTTGGTTCAGTCCAGGGCACTCGTCAAAAATATGAGTCGTTGATAACACAGGAGCGATGCAGAACGATGTGGGTTATTATGGTGTGCCCTATTCTTTGGCGTATGAAGGTTCTTAGCATACGGCATGAACAATCGTGAGGATAAATTGGTTTTGTACCAGTGGGATTATATGTTTTGTAGTGGTGTTGATATGCAATCCATTCCCTGTTGAACTTAGCATTAGAAAAGTTAAAAGCAAGATTGCGTATGTCTTTTGCTATAAAATAGCTAAATATATGCAATGGTTCTTTTCCGGCTAGCTTTGCTCTTTTATCTGCCATTTCATTTCCTCGGATCCCAATATGTCCAGGTACCCACATGATTTTAATTGTTTTTTTATGTTCAAATAAGATTTCTCAGATATTTTGAATCAACAATTCATCATTTTCTCCGTTTAAAAGGGCCTCGATTGTAGATTTGCTGTCACTGCATATAACGTATTTGATATCTGTTTTGGAGGCGAAAAGTACCGCTTCATGAATGGCAGCTGCTTCGGCTGTGTATACTGAGCAGTACGTAGGTAAAGCACCGATAACTATTGTGTCACCAAGGTCATTTGTCACTGTAAACGTAACACTGGTGTCTGATTTCGATCCATCGGTAAAAATAAGCTCCCACTCCGCTCTAAAAGGATGAAGGGCTTCCTTGTAAAGTTGAATGTATTCGTTTGAGCTGGTGGAATTTTTTGGATGATTTACTAAGTTATTGATAAAAGAGGATCTAGGAATCAGCCACTGTGGATATTTTCCGGGGTGAATGAGTGTTGGAGTAGAGATGACGTTAATTTGCTGGGCTAGCAATAAGCAGCGCGAGAGCGTCGAGGGTTTCTTATTAATATTATCTTGCTGAAGGGATGAATTTATTACTTTGAACAGTAGCTGGTTATTGCAATGGAATAACTTCGGAACTGTGTGTTAATTGCTCTTTGAGTAATATCCGGTAGCCCTGCTTCTGCTAAGACAGCTTTTGTGGGTGATGTAGGAAAAACGCGGATGCTCCTTATGAACGCTGTGTGGTATGGTGCTTGTAAGGTGTTTAAATGTGTTTTAGCACAGTGCCCATATATGGAGAGTCCGAAGTCGATTTTGGATAATATTAGAGCTTTAGTTATATTTACAAGGGTCGACATGTGTATCAAACAATGTTTAGATGAAAGATATTTTATAATATTTAGTCTAGATAGTAAGCTTAATCTAACATATTTACAATGTTCCTTAAAAGTTAACCTTTTATCAAAAATTAGACCTAGTATCATTAACGAGTTAGTATGCGGGATTGGAACATTAAATAAGGATAGGTTAGGAAAGGAACATTTGTGCTTCCTGCAAATATGAAATGTTGAACATTTGCTAGTTGATATATGGTTTTTTGATGATAAAGTTGTTGAAGCGAAGTGCTCGAAGTACAAAAGAGGGTCAATAACACCTAAGCCTTTTTGAAATGCAAATTGGGTAGGGCTTATGAAATTATTTTGTTTGGAAAACCACAATATTCTTTTAGAAATTATTTTTTCTAAAATTCTAGACATACAGGGGATCAAGGATATTGGCCTGTTATTTGATATGAAGGAATTGTTCTTATTAGGTTTGGGGATAGGAATAACTGCCGCTATTTTCCAGTTTTGGGGGTAAATACCTTTATCGAGAATGGAGTTATATAAATTCAAGAGTCTGGTTTAAGGATAAATGGAAGATTTTTTAGTAGTGGATATGGTATTTTATCGGGTCCTGGAGTTCTTCCAGTCATAGACGAGATTGTGAGGTCAAACTCTTCTATTGAAATAGGTGATTCGATAAGAAGGACTTTCGGACATGGGGAGGGATTGTGGTCATGTTCAGCAATAATATGACGTGAAGCAATAATATGATATGAAGTGTGTTAAAGTTGGAATGAAAGTTGGAACTATGGGAGTAATTAGACCAGGTATTTGCGAATTGCTCAGCAATGTCCTGTGGGGCATAAATAGGACCCTCAGATGAATGAACAAAATGGATCTTGTTGTATTGGTGTAAACCTGCAATGGCTTTTATATCAGACCAGATTTTTTTGGACTTGAAGAAGGTGCTATGTTGGCAGTAAGAGTTTCGAAAGATTGTTTCTTAGATATCTTTAGTTCCCGTCTAAAAGTGGCGTTTGCTTTTTTATATTTGACCAAATTTTCAATAGATCCATAAAGATTGCTTTGCTTTTCTTAAAACTGTTAGTAGATTAGTCCAATAGGGAAGTTTGGTACAGAATTTCCTTGTGTTAGTTTGGGGGATTGTAGCGTGAGCAGCCAATCGAATTATAGATTTTATTGCCGATGCTTCCGCATTGATATTACTAGAGAAAGGTTTTGTTTTTGTAAGTGCAACTAAGTGTGAATAATATTTTTGCCAGTCTGCCTTATCAATAATGAATTTGGATCTAGGTTTAATATAACAAAGGTGTGGTAAGTTGAGGGAGGTAACAATGGGAAAATGGTCACTGTTGTGGAGATCGTCTAGCGCATGAGAGGAAAGTTTTGGAGCTATGGATGAAGAGGACAGGGCGATGTCTGGATGGGAGAAGGTTCCATGGGTGGAGAAGTGAGTGGGAGCACCATCATTAAGGACGGTAAGGTTATTGGAAAGAAGGACATCCTCGATTATTCGGCCCCTAGGATTGGATGTCGCTGAACCCCAGAGCGGACTCCAGGCATTAAAATCACCTAGTATAACCACTGGATTAGAAAAAACATTGACGGTATTAAGTAGGTCTCTATGATTGAATCTTTGGTGGGGAGGGATGTAGCATGTGACGATGGGCATCTTAAAGCCAATATCTATTTCAATTGCTAAGGATGAAATATTGGACGAGATGGGAATTTGTTTATGGTTTAGGGATTTTTTTTACAAAAATAGCAATCCCTTGCTTACACGTAGTATTTTGGTGTATGTTGTGAAAGTAACCAATATATTTGTGGGGTGTGAAGGCTATTCTATTTGCAGGAAGTTGGGTTTCTTGCAAAGCTATAATTTCAGGAGAAAATTCTTTGATGAGGATATTTAGATCAGAGTAATTATTAAAGAGACCGTTTAGATTCCACTGTAATATTTTCATATTCTATTATATTATTTGACTACCTATTGGTAAGGAAGTAAAGAGTGAAGATGAGTTGTTTAGTTGCGAAAGGTTATTTATTTTAGAATTTGGTGTAGAGTCATCGACTGCAATTGTTTCTGGTAAAGTGTTTATTAAATCTGATGTGTTTGATAAATTTGTTTGTGTTTTGTTGTTGGAATCATTTTTTCCTGTTTTGTTATTGGATAAGTTCAGCTTTAAATTGTTGTTGCTAGAATTTTGTTTTTCGGTCTCAGTATTTTTGTTGTTGTTGTTGTTGTTGTATGTGGCTTTGTTGGAAGTGTCTTTTAGTATGTTGGCGTATAAAGGAGAGGACACATTAAGGGAGGAAGGAATTTGCATTTTATGTATATTTATTGCTTCGCGAATGGAGCACTTGTTGCCGGTTTGAATAGTTTCATTTGCACGAACTTTGGGCATAACTTGCTAGAAGCGGAGTGGCTACCTGCACAATTTACGCCAAGAGTGCGAGAGCAAGGTAAAGGAGAATGAGGTGGAAGTGCACACGTGTCACATACAGGGGTCTTATTGCAGCGTTTTGTAGTGTGGCCGAAAATTTGACAATTTCTGCACCTCATGGGATTAGAATAGTATGGTCTAACTTTGGTTGTATACCATGAAATTTCAATTCTTTCTGGTAAGTGATATAAATCAAATGTTAGGAGAACTACCCCGCTAGGGATCGGTTTACCATCAACATATTTAGGGAAATTATAAACCGCCGCAACACCCTGTTCTTTTAGATTTTCAATAATCTCACTCTCTGAGACATTGTTCAAGCATGGAGCGTATATCATGCCTTTTGAAGAATTCAGGTTTTTGTGAAGGTCAATTTTAACGTTTCAAATTTTTTTTTTTTTTTTTTAAATTCAACATGGATTTATTTATTGCATCTTTTCAATCGAAACCAACAATAATTTTACAAAGCTTACAACTAATAAATAATTGATGTTCCGCGCCAGTGCTTAGAGCAATTTTAGTTCAAGTACATATTATATAAATTATGTTATGTAGAAAAAAAAAAAATAAATATAAAAATATTAATATAAAGAAACTCTATTTTTTTTTAAAAAGTGGCCTTTTAAGTCGAGATGTATTCATCCTATGAAGCAGATTCCTTGCTAGTTCGTTAGGATGACACTGAAGTTTGAATTGGTATTTTGTTTTTAAAACTGCTAGTTCTTCTTCAACGGGTGCTATATTAAGGTCGCGGTGAATATTTTCGTTTCTGACTAACCATGGAGCGCCGCTGATCGTTCTCAGAATTTTCGATTGAGCCCTTTGAATTATTTGCAAGTTTGATGCACTAGTAGTGCCCCATATCTGAATACCATAAGTCCAAATCGGTTTAATTACAGCCTTGTAGATAAGTACTTTATACTCTAAACGCAGTTTTGATTTTCGGTTGGTAAGCCAATACAAGGAACTTGCCTTGAGTTTCATTTGCATTTTCTTGGCTTCTATGTTTTTTCCAGGTGAGCCGTCGGTCAAAATGCACTCCTAAGTATTTAACCTCTGTTGCTTGCGGGATTACAATGCCATTTAAGGATACTGCCGGACAAGAACTGGGCACTTTTTTGCTCATTTACTTTGATGCGCCAATCTGCTAGCCAACTTTCTATTGTTTTAAGGTGTTCCTCTAAATCCCGGGAGGCTATCTGTGGATTTAGGTGAGAGCTCAGGATAGCTGTGTCGTCAGCGAAAGTCGAGGTAACGAGGTTTTTATCCGTTGGCAGATCGGAAGTGTACAGAGTGTAAAGCATAGGTCCAAGCACACTACCTTGTGGTACTCCAGCCATAATTTCAAAGTCTGGCGTTACAAATTCTTTATATTTAACCCTAAATTTGCGATTTGTTAAATATGACTCCAGAATCTTATGCGAACTATTTGGCAGAAGTTTTTTAATTTTATATATGAGTCCTTCGTGCCAGACTTTGTCAAAGGCTTGTGCAACGTCTAGGAATATTCCGGAGCACTACATCCTCTGTTCAAATGCTCGCCTTATATCAGAGGCAATACGGTGCACCTGCTCAATAGTTCCATGATGTTTGCGGAAACCAAATTGGTGGTGAGGAATGATTAAATCGAGCGTTGGTGCTAATTTTTCCAGCAATAAGCGTTCGAGCGTTTTAGAGAGCGTTGGCAGGAGACTTATGGGCCGATAAGAAGATACCTGAGTAGGGTCTTTTCCGGGTTTTGGAATCATTATTATTTCCGATGTTTTCCATGTTGTAGGGAAGTAGCCCAGACGGAGTATTGCGTTAAAAATGTGTGTGAGATGTATTAGAGCTATTTGCGGCAATTCACTTACCATTTTATTGGTAATTAGGTCACAACCAGGTGCCTTTTTTGGGTTTAGACTCGTTGTACATAGGCGTATAACTTCCTTTGGTTTGAAATGAATTGGTACTGCTGACTTCGTAATTGAAAAGTTCTGTATGCTAGTGTTGTTGCAGGTCGGCGGGTTAGGTTGAAATACTGACCTCAGATGGGCTGCAAAGAAGTTGCCTTTTTCTTCTTCTGTTTTTGCCCAAGTTCCATCGCTTTGTCTTAGAGGCGATTTACTATCCTTTGGTGTTTTAACCATTCATGTCACTCTCCAGAGTGAGTAATTGATGACTTTGAGAGGAGCCAAATCGTCAAGGTACTTATTAAGGTTTTCTTCCTTTTCCTCATGTAGAGTGTTTTTCAGCTGATTTTGTAATGACTTTAATTTTACTCTTAGTGCTGGTGACCTGTAGTTTTGCCATTCACGCCTTAATCTCCTCTTTTCTCTAACGAGGCATTCCACATAGTGTGACGTAGTGTGCCTCGCGTTAGTTTTAGTTGAGTTTTGTGCGGGCGTGGCACTAATAGCAGCTGCTTTTATTATTGAACCAAGAGCCTGCGTCGCTGATTCAATGTCCTCTCCACTCTTAAGTTTTGTTTTAACGCACACATGGGTACTAATATATTTGCGATATTTGAGCCAGTTTGTTTTCTTGGAGGTCAGTTTTATTGTTTTTTCAATGAACGCTGGTCTTTGTTTTTAATATATTATCACCGGTGAGTGATCGGATGATAAGTCGAAACAGGGTTCGGTTTCCAAGAAACACCTTTCAATATTTTTAGTTATGCCAAAGTCAATAAGATCGGGAATTTTTCTTTGATCAATTGGCCAGTATGTAGGTTTTCCAGATGATATAAAGTCTAGACCATTCCGAGAGTCTATCAGCGCATTAAACAATAGCTTGCCTTTAGGGTTGCTTAACCGTGAGCCCCAGTAGGTATGTTTAGAATTGAAGTCTCCGGCAGAGAGAAATTTGTTACCGAGCGATTTAAAGAAAGAAACAAAATCGGTTGTGGAAATAGGAAACCTAGGAGGACAATAGACTGATGAAATTACTATTGGCTCACCCCAACACTGTAAAGAGATGGAAGTAGAATGGATGTTTTTTTTGCATAGGATTCCAGAAAGTAATGCTTTAATCGAGTCTTAATTAGAATTCCCGTACCACCATAACCTTTTCCTTGTGGGTGGTTTGTGGAGTAAATATTATAGCCTGCTAGTTTGAAGCTATATTTTACAGTTAAATGTGTTTCTGAGATAAGCATGATGCCTATGCTGTTACTGTCTAGAAAATTTTTTAATTCAATTTTGTGTTGGTTAATACCGTTAGCATTCCAGTGACATATTTTTAGAACATTCAATTTTGTGAAAGTAGAGTTTTCATAAGTAAGTTTTGGTTATGTACAAGCTCTTGAATCATAGATTGCATCGAGGACATGAAGTTAGTAATACACTGAGACAAGTTAAATATTAACGTTTCTAAATTTTGAGGTTGCATAGGGTGACTCGGTTTATCAGAAACGCCAGTTTTCAGTACATTCGCATAGCTAGTGGATGAAGAGATGTTTTCGGTGGTGCTTCCAATATGGTTTGTGTTGGTAGGTATAGCACTATATTTTTGGGTTCGAACTGTCTTAGCAGTTTGGTTCATACTTGTTTTTAGTTGTGTATATATAGGGCAGCCTCTGTAGTTAGCAGTATGATTCCCCCCACAATTGCTGCATTTTTTTGTATCTTTCTCACTTGTGTTCAGCTTGCATTCCTTTGATGGATGGAAGTCGCCACACGCAACGCATACAGTACGTAAGGTGCAGTACGATTTCGAATGCCCATACTCTTGGCAGTTTGTGCATTGTATTGGGCCTTTTCGTTTGTGAGGCTCCTCGACTGTTATTCTACGATGCATTAAATATTTGAAGTTGTAAATGGGGTGGGTTTCGTTTTGTTTTAATTTAATATTCCCTGGTTCTAGTTCTATTCTAAAGAGTGGTTGCGGAATTTTTTCCCTATTCCTTATATTAAACACAGATTTTGCTGTGAATCCAGACTCTTGGAGTGCATATTTTAGTTCTATAGGGTCTACTTCAGGTTCTATACCTTCAATAACAACTGTCAACCCTTTGCTACTCTTTATCTGATTCGTGTAGTAATGTTTCTTTTCATTTTTAAGGAAAGAAACAACTGCGCGATAATTTTTTTCAAAATAAATTTGAATTTTTGTTTCATTTATTTTACACTTCAACAGCGGGACCACATGAAAATTATTTTTACCAATCAAGCTGGCAACACTGTCTATTAAAAAGTTGGAACTGCGTTCCCGCAAGTAAATTGGTGGTGGTTTGAATGCAATACTCTTAGTTGGTTCAGACTCTGCACTATCGCTTAATAGAACAAAACGGTTGTTGTTTAGGGTATCTGTATTATTTTTAACAAGTTTATTCTTTTCTGCCTTGGCAATCGGGCTGCGTTTTCGTTTTATTGTTATGTATCGATCAATACCTGTTTGTGTGCTTATGTTTGGTTTTGCACACTGTGTTTCTATAGTTTTATTTGAAACATTGGTAAGTTGTTGTTGCTTATATATACTCATAGCAGAAGCTTTGTTGTTTTTGATTTGTGTTGGAGATGCTGTTGAATTTGGAGAGGCACATTGTCCACTCCAAGAGAGCTGAAAGTTTGCTGGCATATTTAGCGTAGCCGAGTCTGTTTGAGAATCTGTGCTTATTTTTGTTGTGCAAAGAGCAATGTTGTTTTGCTCCTGCGTGTTTATTAGTTTTATTGGTGTGGGTGTGACTAGCTTAGAAGTTTGAGCGTGCTCAGTGCTTACCGTTTGCTGAATTACAGGTGGTGATTGCGCATGTGCTGAACTATTGTGAGAGATCATCTCCGTTGGGTTTAAATTGATTTGTTGATTACTGTCTATTGCTGCATGCGGGGGACACGCGCGGGTGAGACATCGATCTCTCGCTTGTGGCGGTGAGTGTCGAATGCTCATGTAAATTGTTTTTGTTTATTTTTTTTTCCTTCTATTGTTGTTGTTTTTTGTTTGGAACCACTAATTTAAAATTTTTGTTTGTGATTTAATTAATTGTTTTTGGCCTGCCCATAAAGGCTAGCCAACAAAAAATGTTTTCACTTTGATGCTAAATTTTACACTCGTAGATATTTTTTAATTTTTTATTTTTGATATACTCGTATTAAAAAGAAAAAAGAGCGGAGAATTGAACACCGTCACGCCGACGATTTTTAAAGTGATGACGTTGCAAATTCCAATTAGTTGTTTAATGGAAAGGAATTTCTTGGCAATGTAGTTGTTTTTTACGAGCAACAATAAATTGCCATCCCTCAATTCTGTGATTTTTGTTATTTCAGAACTTATGTTTTTGAGCGCTTTGTAGACAGCAAAACAAGAGAATTTGTTTAGTGGTTTGCTGGAATCAACTGCACTTACCACTAGGTATTTTGGGTTTTCTTTTGCGATAATTGATAAATTGGGAAATGCATCTTTAATAGATGTTGGTTTCTTTTGGGTTGGGGACTAGTAGATAATAGGGCAAACCTATTTTTCCCTAGAGGGGGTCCCGAGAGGGACAATATTATTATTTATTTGTATTTACCACCAGATTTGTACTCACGCTTAGGATAACTGTTTAATAAAAATAATAACAACAAAATATAGAATCAATTAACAACAACTGAGCTCACTATAAATACAACTTTACTCGTCCAGTAGCAGTCGGTGACTGTTCAATTTTTATATTTAGTCGAGAATGTAGCAGAGAAACTTATATATTTGTGGTCAGAAAGTGATGGTGCACTAAGCACCTTCCAGTCTTCTACCATAATACAATCATTTGTATAGTGTTATGTCTAGTACGTTCTTCGAGGTGGGTCCAATGCATATTGGTTCCTCCCCCCTTTTGGCTACTTCTAGCCTACTTGGAAGAATAAAGTTTAGTAGTGACTCACCTCTATCATTTATATCAGCGCTTCCTAATACCGTGAGATGCGCGTTGGCGTCGGATCCAATCACCAGCGACTGCTTCCTTTTGCTGGCTGCTTCCGTCAACCTATGAAGTTCACTCGGTGGCGCTGCGTCCTCGAATGGCATGTAGCAAGACGCGAGGAGTTGTAGCTCAACCTTGCCGCCTTAAACAGCCACAACCGTTAGATCATCTATGGAAAGATTAAGATTAGTATAAGAATTTATACTTTTCTTCACCATTATCGCTGTTCTTAACTTATTTGTCACACTCGGGATATAGGTATTGTCCTTTGGTGATTTTAAGCCAAAAACCACGTTACCCGAGGCTATCCATGGTTCCTAGACCAAATTGTAGCCGACTTCCTCCATATTGTGGAGAAGTTCGGCTGAAGCGAGTTTACTTTTGTGGAGGTTGATTTGAAGAGCCTTCAGCATGCGACACCGGGTCCCCCACGGGGTTGGATGCTTCCTCTAGCTCACCCTTCTCCATATCCCGTAAGTTCAGGGAGGCTTTCAATACCGCTTCCAGGCCGAGATCTTTTCCACCTCCCCAGTTTCGAGCGTGTTTTGGTTATCATCCCCCGGGTTCCGTTTTTTGAGGCGAAGGTACACGCTACCAACATACCACGGCATCTTCCCAAACTGTGGATAAAGTACATCTTCTACCGCCTTATTGCTATCCAAGATGTAATTCTAGCCTCCCTCAGTATTCGCTGGTTTAGCCACACTTAACACCTTCCAGTCGCTCGTCGGCACGTCCGGATTCTGTCGTTGTAAAAGTAGCAGAGCATCCTCAGTTTTTTTCAAGCAAATCCTCCTCCCACAGGCCTTGAAGAACTTCTTTTTTACGACTTCCTTTACCCACTTTAGAGAAACTTCCTTAAACTTCATCCTTAGCCCAATCCAACCGTTCCTTCTCCTGCTGAGTCAGGTCGTTTTTGGTGCTAAGTCGGTAGTGTACTCTTACCGCGGCCTTGTATCGCGCTTTCGCTTTCATCCCCTCCTTACTTGGCTTAGCTCTACACCCTAAGCTAGGGGGTTAGCTTGTATGAAAAAAAAATTTTATGTAAAATTTCACTTAAGGCACCATACAAAAGAAAGTTCTACATATAATATCTATAAATAAAAATAGTACAAATTTGGGTATTTAAGCAAGCTTTTATTGCATATTTGAACAGCAAAAGCCAATCGCTTGCTTCCGCATTTTAAAAATGCATATTTCAGCACAGCAATAAAAAGCAATAAACAGCAAAAGCAGAATCATGTGCTGCTACTTTGGATATTATCAAAATCGCAGCAGAAGCATAAGCATATTTTTTTAATAGGTATAGGCGGAAGAGTTTTGTTTATAAAGCAGTACCATCAGGCTTGCTCTAGTGCCAGATTCTGATGAACTCCCAGTACCTGCGCTACACCTTCGAAGTCCTAGCCAACGTATTGATGCTACGAGAACCTTAGGAAATGAAGGAGCCCCCAGCCCAATATTAATGTCTCAAGAGCATTTAAATACATTGGCACGTAAGCTGAGTCTATCCAAAAATAAAACAAAAATATTAGCTGCAGACTTGCAAAGTCATCATCTGCTTGAACCTGGCGTTAATCTTACTGGTTTTCGTAAATGCCAAGACATTTTTCTGCCATACTTCTCAGTTAACAAACCCAACACATTTGCTTATTGCAACGATATTGAAGACTTAATGACTGCAATGAATATCGAATATAAACCCGATAACTGGCGTATCTTCATAGATTCATCCAAGAAAAGACTAAAAGCTGTACTCATTTATTACGATTATTCCCAGAGCCCTATTCCAATTTGTGTATGGAATTAAAATGAGGGAAAGTAATGATTCGATAAAATTTATATTTGATACGGTAAAATATGAAGAGCACGAGTGGCGGGTCTGTTAAAAGTTAGTTTCGGGTATGCAGGCTGGATACTCGTACGTTAAATATGGATGCTTTTTATGCAAATGGGATAGCAGATGGAATGGCAACCAATATTCCACCTTTCCCTTCTTTCAGTAATGCCTACTTGATAGAACTGTGCTAACTTCTTCTTCTTAGGTGGCCCTTACAACCCGCGGGCGGGTCACGGCCGACTTGAGCAACTCTCGCCAGGCGCCTCTGCTTCGCGCGCGCCTCCTCCAATCGGTTACACCAAGCGTGGTCAGTGCTTCATCAGCTTGGTCCATCCATCGGAGGCATGGTCTCCCTCTTCGTCGTCGACCTTCGACTTTCGTCTCAAATACCTTTTTCGCTGGAGCTTCTTCATTCATACGATGGACATGACACAGCCAGCGTAGTCGCTGAATGCTTATACGCTGAACTACGTCGATGTCAGCGTAGAGCTCATACAGCTCGTGGTTCATTCGAATACGGTAGTCGTCGTCAACTCGAACAGAACCAAAGATTTTGCGAAGAACTTTTCTCTCGAACACCCCAAGAGCGGCTGCATTCGCCTGCGATACTACCCATGCCTCAGCGCCATAAAGAAGCACTGGCAGAATGAGCGTCTTGTAGAGTGTCAGCTTCGTCGATCGAGAGAGGGCTCTGCAACCCAATTGCTTACTGAGCCCATAGTAGCACCTATTAGCAATTGTAATTCTTCGCATTATTGGTGTTAACGGCGGTGCCAAGGTATGTAAATTCCTTGACGACTTCAAAGCTGTAGTTGCCCGTTGAAACGTGGGAGCCTAGACGCCGCGCTCCTCTGTTTGCAGACAGCATATACTTTGTTTTGCCCTCGTTTACCGTCAGACCCACTTTGGCTGATTCTTTTTCGATAGCAGTGAAAGCAGCAGTCACATCTCTCTTGGTCCGACCGATAATATCGATATCATCAGCGTACGCAAGGAGCTGGACACCTTTGTAGAAAATGGTGCCATTACGATGTACACCGGACTTTCGCAGGATCCCCTCCATGATGAAGTTGAAGAGATCGCAGGATAACGGGTCGCCTAGTCTGATCAACTTTGCAGGTATACCGAACTCAGAAATTGTCGCGTATAGGCAATTCCGCATCGGGCTATCGAACGCAGCTTTATAATCAACAAAGAGATGATGGGTGTCGATTTGGTTTTCGTGGGTCTTTCCAGGATTTGGCGTAGTGTGAAAATCTGGTCTATGATGGATTTACCAGGTCGAAAGCCGCACTGATAAGGTCCAATCAGTGTTTTTGTATGCGACTTCAATTTTTCACATAGTATGCTCGACAGGACCTTGTATGCGATGGAAATAAGACTGATGCCTCGGTAGTTGGCGCAGATTGTCGGATCACCTTTCTTTAATACAGGACAAAGCACGCTGCGATTCCAATCGTCGGGCATGCTTTCCTCTAGCCATATTTTGCTGATGAGTTGATGCATACACCTTATCAATTCGTCGCCGCCGGCTTTAAACAATTCGTCAGGAAGGCCGTCAGCACCCGCTGCCTTGTTGTTTTTGAGTCGCTGAATAGCAACTCGAACCTCAACATGGCTAGGTAGTGGGACTTCCACTCTATCTTCGTCGATTGGTGGCATCGCACTGCATTCCGCTTGGGTGGAATTGGTTGTATCGTCACCCGTGAGCAGATTTGAGAAATGCTGTCTCCATAATCTCAGCGCGCACTGCACATCTGTAACCAGATTTCCATTTTCATCTCTACAAGTGGACGCTCCGGGTTTGAAACCTTGGGTTAGACGCTTAACCTGTTGATAGAATTTTCGTGCATTCCTCTTGCCCTGATATATCTCGAGTTCCTCACGCTCACGCTTTTCCTGCTCTCTTTTTTTGTGTCTGAAAAGGCGTCTCTCTTCCTTCCTCTTTTCGCGGTAAGTTTCTCGCACGGCTCGCGTTGCAACAGACAGGCGTTTTTTGCTGCAGTTGCATCGCGACACTCCTGGTCGTACCATTGATTTCGGGGTTGCGGGCGCCGGAAACCAATGGCTTCCTCCGCGGTAGCGCGCATGGAGTGGGAAATGTGCGCCCATAGTCCACCGGCGTCGTCAGGTCCAGAGGTTGGCTGGTTGAGCTTAGCCGAGAGTTGAGCGGAATAGGACTCGGCCGTCCGTTGTGATTGCAGCTTAGCGACATCCAGCTTTCGTTGTATGCCTGTGCGTGCATTCTTCGCATTGCACAGCCGTATGCGGATCTTGGCTGCAACAAGATAATGGTCCGAATCAATATTGACTCCCCGAAAGGGACACTGGAAGCGTGCCTTCCGTCGATCACAACATGATCAATTTGGTTTCGTGTTTTTTGATCCGGGGACAGCCAGGTGGCCTTGTGGATGTCGAGGTGTGGAAATCTGGTGCTACTAACCACCATGTTTCGCGCCCCGGCGAAGTCGATCAGTCTCAGACCGTTGTTCGAGGTGGTGTCATGGAGACTGAACTGTCCGACTGTGGAGCCAAAGATGTCTTCTCTTCCGATCTTCGCGTTAAAGTCGCCGAGAACTATTTTGACGTCGTGGGCCGGACAACGATCGTACACGTTCTCTAGACTCGCGTATAAAGCATCCTTGGCTGCATCGTCCTTCTCCTCCGTCGGGGCGTGCGCGCAAATCAGGCTAATGCTGAAGAACTTAGCCTTGATGCGGATCGTAGCCAACCTTTCACTCACCGGTGTGAACCGGGAGACAAGGTGGCGTAGTCTTCGGCTTACCACGAATCCGCATCCAAATTCACGCTTCTCCGCACGGCAGCTGTAGTAGATGTCGGAGTCTGCTCGTTTTGTGCATCCTTGTCCCTTCCATCGCATCTCCTGTATGGCGGTGATATCAGCCTTAATTTTTCCGAGGGCTTCCGCCAGTTGGATAGAGGCACCTTCCCTATAGAGGGTCCGGACATTCCAGGTGCATATCCGTAAATCATTGTCCGTTTTTCGTTCGCGGTGGTCGTCAACGTAGTGGGGGTTATCATCCGAGGCTGGCTTTTTGTTTTTCATTGGAGTTTTTTTTCCGTGGCGGGTCCCGAACCCTGCGCACAACCCGTTAACGTCGAGGAAGACGCGCTGCACACATTAGCTCACTATCCAGCGGATGCCGAGATAGCTACCCAGGTTGCGCCACGTGGAGGCTGTGTGTCAACTTGCTAATAAATGAGACAGGGGTCGCTCTGGCCATCACCAAGTTGAAGGCAATCAGAAGCTTTGCTCTGTTCAAACAAAAGCCACGAACTGTGCTAACACAGCTCGCAAAATCCTGATTTCGAACGAAGAAATCGGTTCTCGAGGATACTATGTCTGGTGCAGTTGTCTCAAAATGCTACCATGACCATACAGGGTATCCCTCCAGTTATCGGTTTTTCTGAGTCTTAGTGCACTTTGTGTGGAAATACAATAAGTATGAAGATCTATAGGGAGGAGGTTTAGAATCGCGTCTAAAGAACCCCGAGATAAGTGCGACTGGCTCCTGTAAATACAAAGCACGCGGTGCGCTAGATTATTTGTAGTTTCGTGAGATTGTAGCCCTTGCTGAGAGCTTCCAAACCACGGAGCCATATGTTAAGATCGGCCGCACCACCATATTGTACATCCAGAGCACAATTCTCAGTCTAAGACCCCATTTTTTACCAAACATCGATTTGCAAGCATAGAAAGCCACATAGGCCTTCCGTACTCGTTCATCGATGCACGCTTTCCAACTAAGTTTGGAGTCCAATATGATACCAAGATATTTTACCCTGGATGATGGTGAGAGTCGCTGGCCATTAAGCCTCGGCAGTTTGAAGGATGGAGGCTTATATTTTTTTGTGAAACAACAGTTCCGTTTTATCGGAGTTAAGCCCCAGGCCACACCTGTTCGCCCATCTACTAAGTTTGCCCAACGCATCCTCCATGATGTCACTCATCACAGTGGGGAAGGGTCCAGAGACCGAGACCGCCACGTCGACTTTCATGTAGAAGTTATGGAGCTGAAAAACGAAGACAGTTGAATGAAATTCATGAAAAAATCAGAAATCGCACACAACTGATGAGTGATAAAATGGATGCCAGAGATGATATACGAGCAAACTCCAAGGGATTTCAGGAAGGGCTGCTAGTTATGCTTTATTATCCGAAAAGGAAAAAGGGATTATCGCCAAAGCTGCAAACACACTTTGAAGGCCAATGAAGTCGAAATTCTAAACACTTTTCAATTCGTTTTAAAGAATGTTTAAGTAACACTTCTTGGTCATGATATTGGTGAAAAGTGCTGAAAACCCATAATTACTCCACCAAAATAGTTCGTCAAAAGCCGTTGCTTGCTTCAATGAATATTCAGAAGAGGGTGAATTTTGCTACTGCAAACTTTTCGTTTCTAGGCCAATGGAGTACTGGAGAGATGTAACTTTTTCCGATGAAACAAAATTATGTTCTACTATCACGATGAATCCAATAAAGTTTGGCGGAAACCGCAGACAGCACTGCAGCAGAATATGATCCCCACTGGGGAGTTTAGAAAGTTGTCGGTGATGGTATGGGAATGGATTTCATGGGAAGGCAAAATTGCATCCGCGTATTTGGCCCAATCTAATTTTTTGATCATTGGTAATTTTCCAATTAGCTTTGCAGTCAACATTGGATTACCTATATGTTGCTATCCATTTGCTGTCAGTAGGAATACTACCAGGTTTCTCACCTTTGTTGCGAATGGTATTAACTTTTCAATTGACGACTCTGAGATGGGTGGCACTTCCAGTATTAGTTGCAGCTAACTACGAATTAGCAATTAAGGGCGTCCATGTCGGAATCGATGTTGTTCCATAAAGGCGTCGACGCTGTCAGGGTGAATTAAAACGGATTTACTGTTTCACGTGCCTCACCTTGGAGACACTTCTGTAACCCCTGACAAATTAGAGTACCTATAAGCTTTTGTAGTTTTCAAGCAAACTAAAAAAACCATAGCATGGCTGGCCACTGAATCCTGGCAAATCTAAATTCTTTCCCGGCTGTATATGGGGTGATACATTACTACTGTCTGCTTCGCATCTTGCGCAGTTGTCGATGTGTTGTCAACGTCACTAATAGTATCACTCAAACTCTTTTTCATGGTAACGGAGCGGGTATTCTTTGCAGGCGGGGTGTGAAATAAAAAATGCGCTTTATATAATTATAAGAACACGAAAATAAAATTCTACATTAAATAAAGTTGCACACGAAATAAAAATTGTGACTAGTAAAGGACCGAAATTTAATATTTGGCAAATTATATATGTATTTCTGAAATACAAAATTAAATTAAAATAGCGCTATGCGTCGCTAACCGTTTTGTGCTCCTCGGCTGTCACTGGTCAACTATGCAAAACGTCGACACGCTCACGATGAGCAAAACACAACATTCACAATCAACCCTGGCAATGCACAATTGTTCAGCAACTAGTTCTTACAATCTAAATTAAAGATATTACAAAACTCATAGGTTTACCAATTTTCCACGTTCCACTGCTGATAAAGCGCAACATTCATGAAAGTAACCCCCTCTATTCTTGTTCAGTCACAAAACTCAACACAAGTGCACGTTTTTTTCCGTTTTCGGGGTTTCTATATTCTTCACGTATTCCATTTTCTAAGGGTCTGGCAGTGCTCCTGCCTCTGAACAACGATGGCCTAAATAAACCATCTCTCTTCACACTTCTCCGTGTTCAATTTTTTTATTTCTGGAGCACCTGACACAAGCGTTGCGAATGCTGCTGCAAGTTGTATAGATTGCAATATCATCTAAATACACAAAGTAACCCTTGCAAGCCTGTTAGCACATGGTTCATTAGCCGCTGGAATGTAGCCGGTGCTCCTGTCATTCCAAACACCATCCTATTGAACTCATATTGCCCCAAACCAGTTCTGAACGTAGTTTTCAGCTTAACTTGGGTATCCACCAGAAGTTGATGGTAGCCACTTGCTAGATCAAGCATAGAAAAATATCTACTACGTCCTAATTCGAACATTCTCCACTCCTTCTGACCCTGAGCACCCTTATATTATCTTTTAACTTCCTTTCAACTGGCCTGTCTACCTCATCTTTGTGAGCTTGTGGCAATCTGTATTGCTTCTGCTTAATAGACGGCTAATCCGCTCTAATTGGTATTTCAGGTTCTATCTCGGGTGTGTTTGTTAGCTGGTCTCCTTCCAGCAGAAATATGTCATGGAATCACGTAAAAATTGCATCTACAGATACCTTCTCTTCCGAGTTTTCGCTTGGGTCAAAATCACAAAACAACACAGGCGCATATGTCAGATGAGTATCAATAGGGACACAGAGCTATTTAAGTCGAAAACTGAAAGCTCTCTGGATGACGCTTGAGATTTTTAATAAGACAACTTCGTAATAAAAGGAAACTGCTTGCAAAAAGCTGAGAGTAGGCCAGTGAAATTGCTAAAAAATAGTGATTGTGTAGCGATTTTTTGGTTTTAAATAAAAGAAAATTAAAATTCTATTCCAATTTCCAAATTACTTACTTCTTCACTTTGTTGGTAGCGTTCGACATTTTTGATTTTCGAGCTCAGTCTGTCTAGTTGCATGAATCATCTCATAAAATACACAAGGAAACTTTTTTCACAGCTGGAGGTGAATTCAAAGAGCTTTCTGATTGAGGCAGTTGGCTCTGCATAGATGTCACAAAATCCACTGAAAAAATCGCGTATCACTTGAGATAGTTCGCTCGAATCAAGAGTCTTATTACACATACCAGCTCAACAGCAGCAAAGGGTTACTAGTGGTCATCAAAGGCATTGAACCAGATGTTAGCGCGTGCGAAATAAAAGATGCGCTCGCGGTGGAGGGGTTTAATGTAAAATCTGGTTACAATATTAATACAATATTAATTGGCAAAATCGCTCACCCATTATTGTGTATTAAATTGAACCTGACGCAAAAAAATTAAAAAAAGAGAAACATTCCATTTATGCTTTGCGCTACCTGCTACATAGAATAATCACTGTTGAAGAGCGCACTAGCGCGTAGGTCCAGTCCAATGTGCTAACTTCAAGAGTATGATCACACAAAACCTACTGTATATTGCGCTCATTATGCGTTATATGTGAAGACTTTCAAGTCAGATCTAATTGCTCCGTCAACAAGTCGGACCGAAAAACTAAAAATGTAGCAACTGCGGAGAGAACCATACTGCTAATTACAGTGGGTGGCAAGTGTACTCCAATTTAAAGCAATCGGCTACGATCAGAACTGCTAACAACCTAGAAGTGTCGCCAACTACTACTGAGACAAATTTTCCGCTTCAGAAGAAAAACGCATATTCAGCGGCAAACTTAAATTTACATCATATTAATGGCAAGTGTAACACTCAACGATTTACGTTTGCAAATGTGGTTAAAAACCACCTAATGTCATGGAACTCTAAGTCAAGACAATTCAAGTAATTCCCTAGAGCACACATTAAACAACCTTACGCAATATTAGCAAATAAATGAATGCCATAAAATTGTTACTGGAATGCAAACGGAGTCTGCAAACATAAATACCTTCATCAATCATAGCCGTAAGTAACAGTAAGTCATTTAGCGATTAGTCGTGTCATAACTATAAGCAGCTGATACTGAGAAGGAGAAAGAAGATGCGACAAACTAAAAAGAAGAGAAGAGAAAAACTAAAAGTTAAAAATGCGAAAATGCCGCAGGCATCCACTAAGGTGTATTTTATTATTATTCTTTATTATACCCTTTATTATATTATATACATTATTTTTTCTCTCTGGATGTCAATGCACGCGGTGAGTCAATGAATATGAATATATTGTAACGACTAACCTTGTTATCTGTAACAAGAGGTCTGAAGCCACTTTCATTACTGCTAACAGGCAAGAGGTCCTTGACATTACCCTTGCCTCCGAATCAATTTTTGACCGGGTTTCAAATTGGAGAGTTCTAGAGGAACGCTCTTTTCTGATCATAGATTAATCTACTTTGATCTTCAAGATAGTCTACCTAGCCCTGCGGTCAGGAAGGTAAACTGGGACCTCTAGAGAGTAACCGTAACTAGACGATTACCTCAGAGCCCCATTAGCTCAGGAAAAACTGGAGACTTTTTAACAACGCAGAAAAGTCTAGAGATGGTGCAGACTATGTTTTGTACAAAGCAGCACTTAGATCCTTCAAAATTAAGCTTAGGAAGGCAGAAAGAGAATCGTGCAGAAACTTTGGCGGTGACGTAGAAGAGAACCCACTTTCCTAGTTGCTCGAGTACCATTCCGTGGCGAACGATATCCAGCGTGAATATAGTCGAAGTCAACTCAGATATAATCACAAAGCCAAAATGGAAATGGCCTATCCATAGCTTCAAACCATATAAAGCATCTAGCTCAGATGGCGTAGCTCCATTTCAGTAGTCAAAGAATCTTATACTCGAGTGGCTGCTCAAGGTCCACAAAAGTTGTCTAGAATTAACATATATTCCAGAGATTGTTAGGGTAATTAGGGCCAGCAAAAGCTCGCACACAACTCCAGTGGACTTAAGACCAATTAGTCTGTCCTCTTTCTGCTTGAAAATTCTGTAAATGTTGTTAGACATTCATTTGAGACTCACCATAGACATACAGAAGCTGTCCGTATCTCAGCATGCCAACTTCAAGGGTAAATCGGTAGAGACTGCTTTACACTCTTTAGTCTCTAGTATTTAGTACTCCCTGCGTAACAAGGAGTTTTACCTAGTTGCGTTCCTGGACATTGAGGGAGCATCCAATCAGACGCAATAATCGGTGCACTGCTAAACTTGTGGACACCGCCATTAGCAAGTGAATTGAAAATATGCTTATAATCATCTGGGGACGGGGTCTGCCAAAAAATCCGTGTGCAGAAGCACACCTCAAGGTGTCTTTCACCCCTACTCTGGAGTCTTGCAAAGTGGTTGCGTATGCGGAGGATGTTACTATGAGAGGCTTCATGCGTATGTTAAACGTTCTCTCTATCTTCGGACTGTGAGTTGGGGGTTAATCCGAGCACGACTAAGCTGGTACTAGGAAGCGTAAAATTCCTCAATTTATAGCTCCAAAACTATTGGATGTAGATATTAATCTTGTCGAAGAAGCGAAATATCTGGGCATGATCCTAGATAGAAAGCTGAATTGAAAGGCTCAGGTACCTCTGTACTCTTGCAAAAGAGTTGTAAGGAAAAATAGGTGGCCTATACCACAGCTGTGGTATGACCAGTCCTTTTTTATGGGGTGCCTGCTTGGTGGACAACCACATACAACAGGCTGGTAACAAAGGTACAAAGAACTGCAGAGGTGCTGCCATCAGAACGACTCCAGCGGCAGCTTTGGACTGTATGTTTAATCTGCTGCCTTTAAGGCTTTTTGACGGAAAAATGGATGCAAATTCAATCTCATCAATTTGTTGCCAGGAACAGGAACGTGCGTCATACATCATGCGTTTATCTTAAGACGCTTCGAGGGTATTCCCGACTCATTCGACTATATCTCACCAATTTATGTCGTCAATGGCAGGTGCAGGATCTCCATTCCCTCCAGGGACGAATGGAAGGATAGCATCTCCCATCATTTAGAAGGGGGTTCACATCTACACAGATGGATCCAATTAACAGAGTATGGTGGGAGGTGGTGCATTCTCAGAAGATTTGGACATTAACATGTCGTTTAGGATGCCTCACCATTGTAGTGTTCAGGCTGAGTTCGCGGATGTACATTAGCACTGTCTTGGCTTAAGAAGAAGATATCTGAACAATATATTTGTATCCTATTTGGCAGCTTTACGCTCCCTGGATTCGGCTATTATCTACCTCAAAAGCCGTCAAGAGCTGCCGCAAATATTTAGTCGAGATGGCTATGTAGATCCGTCTGCATCTGTGCTGGGTTCCTGGCTGCATAGATATTCTAGGGAACTGCAAAGCTGATGAACTTGCCCGTGGGGGTACTACCATACCGATTGAACCAGATAGGTCGAACTTCGGTATTCCTATTGCCACATGTAAGCTCTTAGTAAATACAATATGCTTAAGCACAGCGGGCAGGCGCTGATCTGAATTTTCAGACGTAAAATAGCTAGACGAACCTGGACAGTTTTAAATGACAAGCGCTCAAAGGATTTAGTATCTCTAAATATACTGAGTATTGGCTCCGTAGTTAGTGTATTAACGGGACACTGGACCCTGTGTACTCGTGGTATTAGGCTGGGGATTGCCTCTAACGACTTCTGCAGGAGTTGCATGGACGAGGAGGAGCAAGAGTCCATTGAACATCTGTTATGCACGTGTCTGGCCTTGTTCAAAAGGAAGCGCACTTTCCTGGGTGACCAGTTTCTGGACTTTTGGGACATATTTCAATTAAAAGGATTAGCTCCATCAACTGCCTCATCAATAGCTCCGAATGGCTGGACCTTTGAAAGGGAGAGGACCTGTGTCTCATGCGTCATCACAAGGGGTAATGATGGCCTGATGGTTTCTCTGTAAGTACTCTTGAAGATCGAATGTGTTTATTAGTGCTTTATAATTTTTGAAATTAATAAGAAGGAGTTATCCTGAAATTAAGTGTTAAAAAGGTGAAAAACCAAATCTGGCTATCAACATATGTCCCGAGGCGTGGCAATTATATTTTCCAGTAATTAATCATTAGGAACAGTAAAAACACATATACATAAACTGTAAACTAGGAAGAGCTGTGAGAGATTGCTTATGAGCACATTACGCTCTCTACAATCAGAGCGAAAGATCGCTAAGGCAGATAATGCATCGTTTAATGTAAGCAAGGATCTGATGCTCTCTGACAAAACAGACAATTTGTTTTTTGAGCAGATGCCCGAACGTTCGATGACGAAAGCTCATCACACACTAAATAGCAAAGTAAAAAATGCTCTCAATAAATAAAGTTATTCAGCGCCAACTCATTATCTGTTCACTCCACAGCAAACACACTAACCGCTACAGCCAGCTATAATCTAGTAATATCAAACTAAATACAAATCCGTATAACTCGGCAATTCAGACTGGCATAGATCGATATTTAAATCTAAAAAGTAAAAGAAGTCCTTTAAAAAACACGAAAAATCCAAACAAAATCCATAAACCAAATATAAATGGAGAACGCATCAACACAGCGTTAGGCAAACATCGGTACGCCTTGCTTGCCAGACACGAAACCAAGGTCCAGACAAAAAAATGAAGGTACAGATATACGTAAACAAGTTAAAGCTCCCCCAATGTATATGCGAGAACGTAGCTGAAATATGCAGTTTTCTAAACTCACTATCTTGGTAGGGTAAAAAAGGTTACATGTAATTGCTTTAAAGAAGGGAGATTTACACAAATCAAAAATTCAGATGTATACTGAAAAAAATTATCGCTTGGCAACCAACTACCTCGTCGGACGTGAAAAAAATTGTTATACCTACCAACTGAAAAGCAGTCAAGGATTAGCTGCTGTATTAAAAATCATAAAATCAGATGTGGCTCAAACCAAGATTAAGGAAACATTAATCGAAGCCGGTTTCATCTCAAAATCCATCTACAATATAAAAAGCGAAAACAATACCCCATAACCATCTTCCGAGTGGAGTTCGAACCAGAAACAAAAAACCTCCAAAAAAACCAAGTTCATCCAATCTATAACATGGGATACCTTATCCACCGCCTAATTTCAGTTAAAGAAACACACAAACGCAACGGCCCTGTAAAATGCACAAACTGTCAGGAGTTTGGTCATACCAAATCATATTGCACCCTACGCCCTATTTGCATGGGTTGCGGAGACTTCCACAATTCCTCTGCCCGACAAATATAATGACAATGCAAAAAAACGCAAGAATTGCGGCGGAAGTAACACAGCAAACTATTGAGGTAGCTCAGTGTATGCCAAGCTGAAAAATAAATCTCAGAAACCAATAAACAAAAACAAAATTTAGAGGTAGAGATCTTAATCTTAACGCAATGCATGGCACAATTTATGTCCTCAATGCAAGCAATGATGCAAGAACTAATAAATGATCAAAACAAATTCATGAAATCTATACTTGAAAACAAATGAATAGGGCAAAAATTTGTCATTGGAGCGCGAACGGTATTACCCAGCACCAACTTGAAATTCAAAATTTCCTCTCCAATAACAAAATAGATATACTACTCATTCCTGAAACTCAACTTACTCTAAAAAAAAAATTTTAAAATAAAGGATTACAAGTTTTATAAAACGTTACATCCGGATGGCAAAGCTCGTAGAGGGGCAGGCATTCTCATTAAATATCGAATTAAACACCACTCACTTGAGAACTACGACAAGGAATATCTCCAAGCTACCTCCATTTGCCTGCAATGTTGGGATGTCAACATAACGGTGTCATCTGTATACTGCCAACGGTGTCATCTGTATACTGCCCACTGTCACAACGGCCCAGATTGAAAATTTTTTCAAGTTATTAGGATAAAAATTTATGGCAGCTGGATATTATAACACTAACCACACTCACTGGGACTCGGGCTTTATAAATCCTAATGGTAAAAATCGATATGCTCTGAAGAATCAATGTAATAAAATTGATTGTCTCTTCTGGTTGTTTGACCAACGGAAGATCCTGGACGTGTTAGAGGAACGAAAGGACTCAACCAATCACAAATGTCTGAATCATGCTATAAACTGAGGTCAGACCACCTAAGGAATTACGCAGAAGTCATAAACCATCCTTTTCGCTTAACAACAAACAAAAGAAATTGGCTCAAATTCCGAAATTACATTTGCAGCCACCTTCCTGATAAATCTAGTCTTAAACACCCGGTCCGCAGTACAAACATTCAACTGCAATCCACGCTACTCCACCAAACAGGCAAATCTCACGCAAATCACGATTTATATATATATATATATATATATATATATATATATATATATATATATATATATATATATATATATATATATATATATATGTATATATATATATATATATATATATATATATATATATATATATATATATATATATACATATATATATATATATATATATATATATATATATATATATATATATAGTACGAGTATATACGAGGTGTGATCAAAAGATAACCGTTATTTTAATCTTTTCGTGAGTTACGTTTGTTCGATGTTCGCATTTTTTTTTATGTTGGTACACATGTCTGTTATATATGTTGGCAATACCAACCATTTTGGATTGTCAGTTTGTTTTTGACAGATAAAAAGGTTAGTCGTGTTTTGGTGTGCTCTTCGAATTTGTACTATTCGAAAAAAATGGATCAAAGAAACTGTATTCAGTTTTGTGTAAAAAATGAAATTAAATGCGCAAGGACATTTGAAATGTTGACTGTGGCCTTTGGCGAGTCTACTATGAGCAGAACACAAATTCAATTGTGGTATAACCGGTTTAAGGAAGGCCGAGAAGATGTCAATGACGATGCTCGTCCTGGTCGCCCGAGCACGTCAACAACCGATGAAAACATTGACGCAGTGAAGAAAATGATTTTGGATAATCGTCGAATCACTATCAGAGAGGTTGCTGATGATGTTGGCATATCGTTCGGCTCATGCCAAGCAATTTTTACGGATGTTTTAGGCATGAAACTTGCGGCAGCGAAGATTGTTCCAAAATTGCTAAATTTTGAGCAAAAACAACGTCGCATGGACATCGCTCAGGAGCTGTTTTTGGCCAAAAACAAAACCGTTATCATGCTTCAACCTCCGTATTCACCGGACTTGGCCCCCGCTGACTTTTTCCTCTTTCCAAATCTGAAGACACCGATGAAAGGAAAGCGTTTTGCTACGATTGAGGAGATAAAAGAAAAATCGAAACAGGAGCTGTAGACGATACCAAAAAAAGCGTTTCAGAAGTGTTTCGAGGATTGAAAAAAATGCTGGCATAAGTGTATTATATCTGAGGGGAATTACTTTAAAGGGGACAATATAGTTGTTGATGAATAAATAAATACTTTATTTTTTGATCACACAATAACGGTTCTTTTTTGATCACACCTCGTATATGTGCTATTGCATCAACGTATGAGCCAGGCAACTTTGCTACGCCGTAATTACGAGTATCGTTGACTCAGCATAAATGAGACTTTCAACAGCATTACTTTACTGGAGCGTGAGGTACGTTACCAATAACAACAACAACAATATCAATACCAACAGCAGCAGCTACATCAGCATCATATTCTCTATAAAATCATCCAATTCATATTCCCATTAAAAACATTGGATTCAAATTCACTTTAAAATCATATATATATATATATATATATATTTATATATATATATATATATATATATATATATATATATATATATATATATATTCCTTCAGATACAATATTAACAAAGTTTGCCCATGCATCAATTTGGATTCAGAGCTAAACACGGCACTATAGAGCAGGTCCAATGCGAGGAAAAAAATTATTGCACTGCCGTATTTCTAGACATAGCCTAAGCATTTGACAAAGTATGGCATGAAGCGCTATTGTACAATATACAAATGCTACTCCCACCAAAAACCCATGCTATAATCAAAAGCTATTTTATAGATAGAGAGTTCGTAGGAAAACAACAAGCATTCACTTCTCGAAGTTACGAAATAATAGCAGGCGTGCCTCAAATGAAAAATTTCTGACATCGACTTTTGCACATGTAACCGCAATACTAAGCACACATACTGATCCAAGGATAGCTACTCGTAATCTTCAAACCCAATGCAATGATTACGGACAAAGCACAACTAAACTACTTCAGAGAAAATCTACCAAAAGGCTAAAAACCGAACAAGTTTTTTCTTCTCTTTCCGTCTTCATTTCTCTACTTACTTTGTAAAACTCAGTATAGTTGGTTTGTGTATGCACTAAGTTTTTGTTGCTTAAGCCCGCCCCTCCTACACTTAGTAGTATGAGTGTTATCCGCTCCCCCAAAGGGGGTTCCAAAAATGTTAACCCACAAGCGGAAACAATCCTCAAAAATACTGATTGTGATCAGTGCAGTACCGTAGAACCAGGTAAAAATAAAAGCGAAGGTAATCGAGATGAAAACATCACTGGTATCATTACTTAATCTACTAACCACAGTCGTAGCAAATATGTCGAAAGGAATAAATCATTAAAAATCGCAATCTGGAATGCCAATGGGCTCAGTCATCATATCCATGAAATATCAGCTTTCTTAGCAGACAAAAATATTGACATTATGTTGATATCTGAAACCCATTTCACTCAAAAAAGTAACGCAAAAATTCCGCAATATGACCTATACTCCACAAACCACCCAGCTGGCACTGCGCGTGGGGGAACTGCTGTAATTATTCGTAGCAATATTGCACACGTGGAGCACGAATGCTATAAAAAGAAATACCTACAATCAACGGTTATAACAATTGATGATTATAAAGGCCCCATAACAATTGCAGCGGTATATTGCCCTCCCAACCATCCACTTAAATGCGAACAGTTCAGAGATTCGTCGCTGGGGGTGAGTATAATGCTAAGCATCCGCAATGGGGGTTTAAAATAACAACTCCTAGAGGCCGTAACCTATATAAAGCTATGCAAGAAAACAGCCTATCCCACCTATCAACGGGTGAGCCAACCTACTGGCCAACGGACAGTAGACAGTAACAAGCTTCCAGACGTTATCGATTTTTTTGTGTCCAAAGGTGTACCAAAAACAAACACTTCCATGGAATCGTGCCTGTTTCTGTCATCAGATCACTCACCGATAGTTATAACAATTAGCTGTGAGGTTCAGATCAGAGCAAGAACAATCTGTCTGCACAACAAAAGCACAATATGGGAGTTGTTTAGACAAAGCATTATCGAGACAATCATCAATCTTCCTTTAAAAAACAAAACCAATATAGACGATGCAGTAGAACCTTTGAACTCAACCATTCAGCATGCTGCATGGACTTCCACATTGGAGCCCAACTGTATAAGTAATCATCGTGATGGAAGCCAGGTTGTAAAGGAGCAACTAAAAGAAAAGCGGAGACTGCGTCGAATTTGGCAAATGACCAGAAGCCCCTATGACAAAAACCGGTTCAATTGCGCTACAAAGCAACTCAAAAACGCCCTACGGTCAACAAAAAATTCAGAAATACAAAGCTATCTCAGCAGCTTATCACCTTCACAGGTTATTCTCTATGGAAAGCTACAAAAAAACTAAATCAACCAACATCACATGTGGCACCTATTAAAACGAAAGATGGAGGATGGGCCAGATCTGACAAGGAAAACGCACAATCATTTGCTCTTCATTTATTAGAAGTATTTGCGCCGTTTCCAAACAAATATCCACAAGAAGATATAAGAATAGCTGATTTACTAGATGCCCCATACCAAATGGATATTCCGATCCAGCATTTTAAAATAAAAGAAATTGGAGGAATTATCAGGAATAAGCTAAAAGACAAAAAATCGCCGGGATATAACGTTATTAGGAGCAGAATCCAAAAGGAGCTACCAGATTGCGGCTATAAATTCATTGCTCAATGCGATTATCCGATGTGACCTCTTCCCAAGCCAATGGAAATTGGCTCCAATTATCTTTGTTCCTAAACTTAGCAAACGGGCAGAAGTGGTCACCTCATATAGACCAATAAGGTTGCTTCCGATACTTTCCAAAGTGCTTGAGAAACTTATTTTGAAGCGACTCCTCCCAATCATCGAGTCAAAACAGCTTATACCTTCCCATCAATTTGGATTCCGAAAGCATCACGCTACGGTAGAACAAATAAATCGAGTATATGCATTTGCACGGTATGCACTAGAAAATAGAGAATACTGTTCAGCCGCATTCCTGGATATCACCCAAGCATTCGACAATGTGTGGCATCAAGGGTTACTGTACAAATTGAAAATGCATTTACCCTATCACTACTTTGACATATTAAAGTCCTACTTAGAAAGCAGATTCTTCATGGTCAAAGTTAACAACGACGTAACTTCCCTCTATCCAATCAAAGCTGGTGTCCCACAAGGGAGCGTTTTAGGACCTGTGCTCTACACACTATTCACGGCTGACCTGCCTCTGACTGATACCACATATATTGCAACTTTTGCAGATGATACTGTTGTAATGGCCAGCAACAAAAACCCCGTGTTAGCCTCGAAGCATTTGCAGGAGAACCTGAATCAAATTGACTTACGGCTAGACAAGTGGCGAATAAAAGCAAATGCAATAACATCAGTGCTAACGACTTTTACCCTACGTGCAGGTTCTTGCCCTCCAATGACACTAAATAACTGCCAATTGCCACAAGTAGACCATGCAAAATACCTTGGAGTGTACCTGGATCGGCGCCTTACGTGGATTACTTGGACTAACGTTTAGGTCATTGTTCTGGCTACTTGGACGGAGGTCGGCACTAACACTTCAAAATAAAGCCCTGATATATAAGGTAATACTGTAGCCCATATGGACTTATGGTATTCAAATTTGGGGATCAGCATCCAAGTCAAACCTGGACATCCTACAACGATTCCAATCAAAAGTTATACGACTGTGTGCTAATGCACCTTGGTATGTCAGCAACGACATCATTCATCACGATCTAAACATCCCAAAAGTAAATGATAAAATCATGAAATATAGCCACTCATATTGCAAACGTCTTAGAGTCCATCCTAACAACCTGGCAGTATAATTGATAACCAGCGATACCAACGCGCGAAGACAAAAAAATATGTGCCATCGGACTTACCATTCAGATTTACCCCCTAAGATTAAATTTAAAAAAATATTCTGCGCATTGGCAAAGAATATCTTGCACGGTAATTTTGAGTTTATAGTATGGTAGTTTTAAGATTGCCGTAATTTTTAAGATTTGTTTGCTTATTGTCATTTTCCAAAAAGAAAAGAATCCTTAAATAAATATGAATGAAAAAAGAAAATATTATATGATGAAAGATGTTAACTTCATGTAGAAGATGATCTAGTGTTACGTAAATTTTTCTTTCCTGCCGGAAATAATGTGGGGGTATGTAAAATTGTATGCTTCTCTATTTTAAAAATTGTTTGTAATTATTTATACATCCGTAAGAAAAACCAATCAATAGTTTTCGCAATGGTATGTAAAAACAGAAGGTTATTTGACTGCGGCTAAATCGAAGAAAATCATTATACTTAAAGTATTTATTATTTGATATTTTATACAACCCTATACTATAATAATATTACTACTATTTATATTCCTTTTTAGTTCCTGATGATGCATTCACAGAATTTCCAAGAAATTTTTTCTTCGACTATTCATTTTATGGTTGAACGAATCTATAAAAACCCATCGCTTCAAGTAGTAGCAAATTCATTTCTTGCGAATCCAACAACATCTCCTCTCTTCGCTACTGTTTTGGTAGAGTACTTGCTCGGAAAAATGGATGAAATGGGTTCTAATTTAGATCGATCTAATTTATATTTACGATTGTTTAAATTAGTTTTTGGAAGCGTTAGTTTGTTCCCAGTGGAAAATGAGCAAATGTTGCGGCCACACCTACACGATATCGTTAACCGATCGATGGAACTAGCACTGACGGCAGAGGAACCATATAATTATTTTTTGCTATTGCGAGCATTGTTTCGATCTATTGGAGGAGGGAGTCATGATTTACTATATCAAGAATTTCTACCTTTACTTCCGAATTTGTTAGAAGGATTAAATCGGCTGCAAAGCGGGTATCATAAGCAGCATATGAAGGATCTATTCGTAGAATTGTGCTTAACTGTGCCTGTACGCTTGTCTTCATTACTTCCTTATTTGCCGATGTTAATGGACCCTTTGGTTTCTGCCCTTAACGGATCATCAACGCTTATAAGTCAGGTAACATATATACTCGTATAATAATTTTTTCTTGAAAATATTTAATTCACGAAAAAAACGAAAATGGCAATTAATGAATATTTAGACTAATAATCATTGTGGAAGATTAAAATGCTTCTAATATTCAATGTATAGTGGCATCAATAGTTTAGGTATTTCAAAAACTATCAATATTTTCCTACCACTATACCTTATTTTATTGACAATTATGAACAAACTTCGCGAGTTAAACTAATTAATAAATATTAAAAACTGTGCTCAAGTGTCTTTAAGCATAGAGTGCGTGTCTTGCAGTGCGGCGATCGCTACGTGAAACTTTAAAAGTGGAACCTTTTCCAGCATATATATATATATGTATATATATATATATATATATATATATATATATATATATATATATATATATATATATATATATATATATATATATATATATATATATATATTGTCCGCCGCGATACAATGGCTTGTCGGATACCTCCATACTTATCCTCACTAACGGATAACGGTATTTCGGTGTTCGCATACTTCAACATTCGGCATTTCAAATCTAGGGTGAATTCATTCCGAATCATAAAATCCACACCTAAGATTAATTCGTCCACAATATCCGCAACTACAAACTCGTGCGTCACTGTTGTGGTGCAGATAGTTATTTTCCGTGTAACTTTTCCCAGTACCGGTGCATCATCTCCAGTACGCAATCTTATTCCCAGAAGCGGCTCGATTCCCCGAACGAGTTCCGTTCTAATTATGGAATGTGATGCACCCGTATCCAATGTTACCACGATTTTTCTTCCATTTACTACGCTGTCGACAGTTAGGCTGTTGATTTTCCGTGCCATCTGAGAAACGAAGATTCTGGGGCTACATGTTGTGGGAGTCAGATCAAGCCCCTCGAGACTGACTCCATCTAGTTTGTCGACGGCTTTTCAACATTTTCTGATTCCCTACTTTGGAATCTGACTTGGTTTGGAGGTCTTACCGGTGAGCGTGATCTAGAACGTTTCCGTCTCGATTGGCAATTACGGGCCATGTGTCCGACCTCTCCGCAGGTGAAGCATTTGCCCGTGAAACTTTGGCCACTTTCGACTTGTACCTGACGGGCTCTGTATACTGGCTGGCACACCAAGGCTGCTGTCTCTGAAGTTAAAGCGCTAGCTACTGTCTCCATATATGTAGCTTTCGGATTAGTTATTGCAGAACGCTTTATCTCCGCATCGCGAATGCCATATACGAAGGTGTCCATCATACACCTCTCAGTGATCTCTCCTGGGTAGGCAAGATGAGCCAACCGTTCCACTTCCGCCGCAAACTGTTGTAGAGACTGACCACTCTTCTGTACCCGTGTTCGTAGCTCTACTTGGTACATCTGCTTCCGGTGTTCACTACCATACTTGCGCTGAACGGCATTCATCAAGTTTTCATAGCAGTCTCGCTCACTTTCTGAGATGGTTTGAAGCACATCAGCGGCAGCACCTTTCAATGAAACGGTTAATGCAGCCACTTTTTCGTGAGCACTCCAACCATTTGTGCTAGCGGTAGTCTCAAACTGCATTCTGAACACGCTAAATGTCGTGGTTCCATCATAGGTAGGAGGCTTCAGTTTTATTGAAGTTAAAGCTGGCATAGGCAATGCACCTTCCTGTAGTAGGTGAATTCTTTGCTCTAATTCGTTCTGCTTCTGCTCGTGCGCAATGAATTTTTGTTCTACAGATTTTTCGAACGATTCCTGCCGTATCTCAATTTCACCAACCTTCCTGTCTAACATATCGGACATTTCTTTCATTTGCTGTGAGTTCTGTTCCGCTAGTTGAGCAAGTCTAGTTTCACTCTGCTGTAACTGTTCTTTGACAGCTTGAGCATTTTGTTGTAATTGTTGCTGCATCTTTTCATCTCGCTGCTGCATCTTTCCATCTCGCTGCTGCATCTTTTCATCTCGCTGCTGCATCCTCTCTTCGGCTGCTAGAGCGTTTTTTTGTAACTGCTGCTGGATCCTCTCTTCAGCTGCTTGAGAATTTTGTTGTAACTGCATCTGTATTAGCCCGATAAGTGCACTCATGTCAAAGTTACCCGTGTTAGTTTCTTGCGGTGTTTCTTCGTATCGAGATGTCGTTGGCTCTTCACATTGGAATTCATGCTCATCGACGTCTATACCCTGCTCCTCTAAAGCCCTTCTTAATCGCACCTCTAGCTCCGCTTTAAGCCCTTGTGTTTGCAAATTTAAACGCTCAAGCTCCTTCTTGAGCTGCTCCAATCTCAGTTTTTCAAATTTAACCATTGTTTATTACAGATACACAATCCCACTTCTGACACCAATTGTTACGAAATTGCCCTCTTGACAATTTACTCTGTTACAAAATTGCCCTCCTGACAATTTCTCTAACTCTCTGTACTCGGACTCGTACCACTGGATTGTGTAGTAATCAAACAATCGCTGGTTAAATTAAAATAATTAGCTTTATTTAATTATTGCTATTTACATATTTAATATTAGGCTTAAAGTTTACTTAGTTATTATTTGCACTTTATTTCACAAACCATTAGTCACTTTAATAAGTAATTTCATCACTTTATTTAATAATGAATTTCATCACTTTGCAAAATTACAAATACTGCTAATACTGCTGCTTCGATTAAAATGCCTGATGTACACACTTTTACGGTCTCTGATCTACTGTATTCGACTTTGAACAGTCTTGTCGCTTTTATAGTTTTCGAATGGTTGAGGTAGAAACTTCCACGCTATTCTCGTATTTTCTAGAAGCTTCTATCCTCTTCGACAAAAGTCGAGAATATTCTTTTTGATATTACCGACAGATGGTTCTTGAATAAACTTTTATTCGAATAGTTCGCATCTTGACTCACAGGGGGCACTCATTCTCCAGATGGGATCCTAAAAGTATGCAATCCCGTTTCACTGATATGCAATCACGTTTCAATATGTTGAAATCATAGTCACTGAGGTCTAATCTAATTCTGGTCATTTTAGATGAAGGATTTTTGTGAGAAAATAGTGATATTAGTGGTCGATGGTCAGTTACTACTGTGAACTTTTGACCATATAGATAGGGTTTGAAGAAGTTAATACCCCAGTGTATTGCTAGTAGCTCTTTTTCTATTACTGGCTTATTAAAATCGTGTTTTGTAATAATTTGCTAGCATATGATATGGTATGATATGTCCTATTTCGCCTTGTGATAGTACGGCGCCTAGTGCATAATTACATATATATATATATATATATATATATATATATATATATATATATATATATATATATATATATATATATATATATATATATATATATATATATATATATATATATTGTCCGCCGCGATACAATGGCTTGTCGGATACCTCCATACTTATCCTCACCAACGGATAACGGTATTTCGGTGTTCGCATACTTCAACATTCGGCATTTCAAATCTAGGGTGAATTCATTCCGAATCATAAAATCCACACCTAAGATTAATTCGTCCACAATATCCGCAACTACAAACTCGTGCGTCACTGTTGTGGTGCCGATAGTTATTTTCCGTGTAACTTTTCCCAGTACCGGTGCATCATCTCCAGTACGCAATCTTATTCCCAGAAGCGGCTCGATTGCCCTAACGAGTTCCGTTCTAATTATGGAATGTGATGCACCCGTATCCAATGTTACCACGATTTTTTTCCATTTACTATACTGTCGACAGTTAGGCTGTTGATTTTCCGTGCCATCTGAGAAACGAAGATTCTGGGGCTACATGTTGTGGGAGTCAGATCAAGCCCCTCGAGACTGACTCCATCTAGTTTGTCGACGGCTTTTCAACATTTTCTGATTCCCTACTTTGGAATCTGACTTGGTTTGGAGGTCTTACCGGTGAGCGTGATCTAGAACGTTTCCGTCTCGATTGGCAATTACGGGCCATGTGTCCGACCTCTCCGCAGGTGAAGCATTTGCCCGTGAAACTTTGGCCGCTTTCGACTTGTACCTGACGGGCTCTGTATACTGGCTGGCACACCAAGGCTGCTGTCTCTGAAGTTAAAGCGCTAGCTACTGTCTCCATATATGTAGCTTTCGGATTAGTTATTGCAGAACGCTTTATCTCCGCATCGCGAATGCCATATACGAAGGTGTCCATCATACACCTCTCAGTGATCTCTCCTGGGTAGGCAAGATGAGCCAACCGTTCCACTTCCGCCGCAAACTGTTGTAGAGACTGACCACTCTTCTGTACCCGTGTTCGTAGGTCTACTTGGTACATCTGCTTCCGGTGTTCACTACCATACTTGCGCTGAACGGCATTCATCAAGCTTTCATAGCAGTCTCGCTCACTTTCTGAGATGGTTTGAAGCACATCAGCGGCAGCACCTTTCAATGAAACGGTTAATGCAGCCACTTTTTCGCGAGCACTCCAACCATTTGTGCTAGCGGTAGTCTCAAACTGCATTCTGAACACGCTAAATGTCGTGGTTCCATCATAGGTAGGAGGCTTCAGTTTTATTGAAGTTAAAGCTGGCATAGGCAATGCACCTTCCTGTAGTAGGTGAATTCTTTGCTCTAATTCGTTCTGCTTCTGCTCGTGCGCAATGAATTTTTGTTCTACAGATTTTTCGAACGATTCCTGCCGTATCTCAATTTCACCAACCTTCCTGTCTAACATATCGGACATTTCTTTCATTTGCTGTGAGTTCTGTTCCGCTAGTTGAGCAAGTCTAGTTTCACTCTGCTGTAACTGTTCTTTGACAGCTTGAGCATTTTGTTGTAATTGTTGCTGCATCTTTTCATCTCGCTGCTGCATCTTTCCATCTCGCTGCTGCATCTTTTCATCTCGCTGCTGCATCCTCTCTTCGGCTGCTAGAGCGTTTTTTTGTAACTGCTGCTGGATCCTCTCTTCAGCTGCTTGAGAATTTTGTTGTAACTGCATCTGTATTAGCCCGATAAGTGCACTCATGTCAAAGTTATATAGAACAGGAAAGATGAATACAAATGCAGATGCATTGTCGAGAATACAAATTGACTCGGACATTCTAAAAGAAATGATACCGAAAGAAATTGATGAAAAAGCCAAAATAACCCTAGTAATCACGAGATTGATGGCAAATTAAAATAAAACTGTAATAAATGAAGAGGCAAATAAAAATGAAGTAAATGAAGAGGCAAATAAGAATGAAAATGAGAAATTGAGAAACTGCATATCTCAGGAGACTGATCACCTTCAAATATGGGAATGTACATCAATAAATGACGTCAAAAATATTAAAAAATTAAAATTTAATGTCGATAAGAAGAATCAAAGCTTTGAAAAAATGAATATATATATAAAAAATGATATTGTGCACATAGGCGAAAGCAATAATTCACCGAATCAAGATTCGACTCTGAAGAAGCTTCGACCTAGAAATAAACATATAAATGAAAATATAAAGCATGCAGGAATCAATGATAAATCAGCGAGACTAGACTCGATTCTGAAGAAATTGATATCCAAAACGAAGAAAGAAAATATTAAAGAATTAGCAATTGCAATTAATGATGAAATATTCAAAATATATACAAAAGAAGAATTTAAAGAAGCGTACGCAAAAAAAAATGAATAGCAAAAGTCCTCAGCTAAAAATATTAATTTATATCCCTCCAAAGAGAATAACGGAAGATACAAACTAATAGATGAATGTCACAAAACAGGACATCCCGAAGTAAGAAAAACTCTACTCCAATTAAAACAAAGATACATTTGGAAAAATATGAACCAAATGGTAAAGAAATTCGTATCCAACTGTGACACGTGCGTGAATTGTAAAGAAACAAGACACATCAAAGAACCACAAACCATAACAGACACCCCTAACACAAGTTTCAAAGTCATATCAATTGACACCGTAGGACCGCTAAAAATTTCAAACTAATATCGCTACATACTGACCATGCAGTGCGAGCTGACAAAGTTCGTAATCGCACACCCAATGACAACAAAAGACGCACACACAACAGCCAAAACATTAGTTGAACAATTTATACTCAAATATGGACACTTCAAAATTCTTAAATCTGACAACGGGACAGAATTTACAAACGAGCTAATGGCAAGTGCTCAAATGTGCACTGCTCAAAATACAACAAAAATTTTCGACACCGTACCATCACCAAACGATAGGCTCACTAGAACGCAACCACAGAGTTTTGAATGAATTCCTACTGACATCGACAAACGACGACGAATGGATAAGTGGATTCCCTACTTCACTTTCACTTACAACACAATGCCACATGTTGACACGGGCTACACGCCATATGAATTAATATATGGGAAACTCCCAGGTTTACCCAATGAAGTAGTAGAAAATAATACAGACATTTACAACTTTGAGAATTACGCCAACGAGCTAAAAGCGAGATTACGATATGCCCACGAAAAGGCAAAACAAATGCTAATGAAAGCAAAACAAAAACGTATACTAACTGACCTAAAAACTAATACCAATACACTTAAGGTAGAAATAGGAGATTTAGTTCTATTAAAAGTAGAAAATCGGAAAAAGAATATGAATCCATATAAAGGACCATATAAAATACTAGATAAGTTAGGAGTAAATTCATTAATAGAATATAATGGTACACCTAAGAAAGTACATAATAATCAATTAAAGCCATACTAATATCAAAACAACATAATTTGTAATTTTAACTATATAATAATATATAATAATAACCATATAATAATATATAATAATATATAATAACTATATAATAATATATAATAATAACCATGTAATTATAATAATAAGAAACAATTTATAAACAAATAACACCAATTATTAGAAAATATGAAAATCATGTAACAAGTTCATAAAATAAGACAATTGTAATACAGCACAAACCATATTTCCAGAAAAATTATTCGCTAACACCCCTAATTTTTCTCTTAAGGGTGAGGGTGTAGTATACCACAGCAACAAGTCGCATATGCAACCAAACTGACAATAGCGTAACGTGTGCAATTGTACTCAATCCCCAAATACGCTAGACAAGCATTTTGGTGGTGCATTAACACACGCTGTCTATATTGCAGCGTCGTATCCATATTGGACAGTGCAATGACTTTAGCCCTGAACTTGCACTAAAAATCATTAATATAAACAAAGACGATGATTCGTCAATGAATAATATCGGTAATCCGATACTTGAGATTAATTTCGAGAATATGATAAGTAGAAATAAGATAGATATATTTTATGTTAGTTAGCATAAGAAAACAACATAAATTAAATGATATAAAAGAGCCAGCGAGCCACCAAATAAACCAGAGTTAATCTGAAGACAACTAAAACCGCAACTCGCATTAGTCAATTCTTTTTATCTCTCGTGCTCTAAGTCAGGAAAGACTTAGAACAGCACAACCAATAGCTTGGCCAACGGCACACTCTGCCGGTCATAACCTTTGCTGAGGGCGTCATTCCGCTTCGTGTCTGGCACTTTTTCATAGCACAGCACTCTTTTGCATCTATACTTTGTATGGAATCTGCAATTGATTCAAAAGCCGATCCTGCGTGACCAACGTATTCAATCAACCATACATGACGATCCCACAGGGCTAACATTCAACATACCGTACAACATACAGTTATGTTAGGTTAGGTTTGGTTAACGTGGCAGCCGGTCTAAGGACCAGCTCACTCAGACCATCATGGGTCCGTTGTGATACCACCGCGCAACAACGCACCTTCGATTCACTCGTCGAACCATTTCGAAGCCCTAATCAAGCACAGGATTTGTTTGACCTTCGCGCTAGACACTTCTGTAAGAGAGCTAAAAGCGTATTTGCCTAAAGAGCCCGCTCTCTGCTTCTAGCCAGAGTGGGGCAACTACAGAAGAGATGTTCCACAGTCTCCTCCTCCTCCTCATCCCCACAGCTTCTACAGTATACATGAGAGAATGGTCCCAGCCTGAGAGCATGCCTGCCGAACAGCCAGTGACCAGTTACATAAGCCACGATGGAAGGATACATACAGTTACGTGCTCATATTTATTCTTTCATGCTCCCTGGCAAATCAGCATATAAGAGAGACAGCACGGACGACTTCTTTTATGCAATAAATATAATTCCACAAATATTTGTCGTACAAAAATGTTACACCGCTTTCTTGACATGTGAAATTGGAAAGAATATGCTAATTTTGTGTTACTTTCGCTTTTTATGTTTATAGAGCTATTTCGAATAAATTTATGGTAAAATATTATGCAATGCTCGTGAGCGACCTCTAAAATTTCTTCGATCACCATGAAACTTTTTTTATTTTAAATTTCACATCAAATCGAAAGTTTTTAAGCCTATGAGGCCTGGAAAAAAAAGTATATTGCAAATAGCGGCCACCCTAGTGTACATCCATAGTAACCATCATGTTGTTATTATTGATGTGAATATGGGAAAATTGGGGTGCATTTGCGTACAAAAGGTACAGTGAATCTCATGGAAGAGGAACGCCTTCGACGCGGAATATTTTATATTGTTGTTATTATTGTTATTAGCCACCCTTTCGCGAATTTGAGATGAAAAGGCGTCAGAACCCGATGGAGTGTCAAATGCAGCGTTTAAAGCCACAGTACATGCAAGACCTGCCGTTTTTACGGAACTTTATAACACGGGCATCAGGGAAGGTATCTTCCTGAACTATGGAAAAGGCCGCAGATGGAGCTGTTCCTGAAGCCGGCAAGTCACCGGAAGAATCATCGGCATACAGACGACTTTCTCGGCAGGAAAAGTGCTCAAGCGCATTACTTATGATCGCATTCAGAAGTTCCTAGAACGAGCCGGAGGGCTCTCCGACCAGCATTACGGATTTAGGCGATCGTGATCGACTGCAGATGCAATACGAAAGGTCGTAGACATAGCACGTACAGCAATAAGCGGACCATACGGCACCATGGAGTATTGCGCTGTCGTCAGTTTGGACATCAGGAATGCATTCAATTGCGGCAACTGGAGGAGGATCTTGAGAGCACACAAAAATTTCGACGTCCCCGCATATTTGATGCGTATGATCTGCAGCTACTTTTGTGAAGGAGTACAATATGACCCGAAAAAGTTTGCGGTGACTGGTGGGGTCCCGCAAGATTTTATTCTTGGTCCATCATTGTGGAACACTGGTTGGATTCGCAGACGATATTGCACTGGTGGTAGTGGGCAAGTAGATATTAGACGTTGAGCTGACATGCAACGACGAGACCAGAAGCCAGCATTGGGTAAACAATGCAAATCTAAAATAAACAGTCCAAGAAATTAAGATAGTATTGCTTAGAGCAAGAAGGCGAAAAGTTGACATAACGGTAAAATCATCAAACCGAAACCATTCATCAGATACCTGGGAATTATCATCGATTCACGGATGACCTTTCAATGCTATTTAATGGCAGTCAGCACCAAGGCGGCGGTAAATGGTGCGCTCACTCGTAGACTCTATTGTCTTGTATGCGGCACCCATATGGGCAGGAGTAAAGCCCACTCATTTGCGCGAAGCAAGGCAGGCTTATAGACTCAGTGCGGTACGAGTTGGTAGCGTGTACCGAATCGTGTTCGAGGAAGCTATCTTAGTGATCGCTGGGACAACCCCTCCTGACATTCGCGCTCGAGAAATGCAGCGAATGTATACAGCACCGGGTATAAAGCCAACGCTATGCCAGAAATTTGAGCAACATAGAGGCTCGCTGACAGAATTTTTTTTTTCTTTTTTTGTTTCAATTCAGTTTTTTTATTGTATATTCTTAAGAGATGGACAATTGTTTTAAAATCTTAACATTAATAAATATATATAAATATTTATTTATTTTTTTTTTTTAATATCCAAATTTTTATTGCAATCTGTTGCATTCAATTACACATTCAGCAATATTTAATAACTTAAGACTAGTTTTTGAATTAACTGTCTTTTATGGACTACATCCAGTGCAGCAGCCATTGCCTATTAGCACAGGAGATCCGTTGTGGATTTTCTCTTCAGTCGGATGAAAGTGAAGGGGTTGGAAGTCAGTTCCCATATCAGTGGATTTTGGTGGACTTGGAGTCTCAGATTGTGCGAAGTAGAGAGCTTTTTTATTTCTTGAGCGAATGTAGGAACTTTGAGGTCACGATTTGGTTGTTTGTGACATAATATGGTGCGTTTACAATAATTCTTAAGGTCTTTGATTGGAATCTTTGAAGTATTTCAACATTGGAAGTTGCCGTAGTGCCCCACAGCTGAATACCGTGTGTCCAAACTGGTTTTAAAATTGCTGAGTACAAGAGCAATTTGCTATCGATTGAGACTTTGGAGTTTCGATTCAAGAGACAGTGTAGATTTCTGAGCTTTATACCGAGTGATTTTCGTTTTGTAAATATATGTGTTTTCCAAGTTAATCTTCTGTTGAGGTGCATCCCAAGGTATCTAGCCTCATCACATTGGGGTATAATTATGCCGTTGAGTTTAACGGGTGGGCAGGTGCTTCGTTTGAGAGAAAATGTAACCTGGACTGATTTTGTTTCGTTCAACTTGATTCTCCATTTTTTTAGCCAGTCAGTAATTTTGTTTAGCCCACTCTGGATTTTAGAGGAAGCTAAGTGTGGGAGAGTGTCAACAGCTAAGACAGCAGTGTCATCTGCAAAGGTACCTATGGTGACTCCTTCAGCTAATGGTAAATCGTACGTGGTACGCCTGCTGAGCTTTCATGGAGCTCAGATTTCTTTCGTTCTTCACCTTGCTTTACGAAAAAATATCTGTGTGTAAGATAGGACTTGATTAACACATAGTAGTTAATGGAGAGTGTAGTTTTTATTTTGTAGAGAAGGTCATCGTGCCAAACGCGATCAAATGCTTGCGAGATGTCAAGAAACGCCGCTGTACAATATTTTTTCTGTTCGAATGCAGTGTGTATATACTCAACAATCCTATGAACCTGTTCGATTGTGCTGTGTTTTTCCTGAATCCAAATTGATGATTTGGAATTAGCTTTCGCTCTTCTACAATTGGGAGTAGTATTTTCAGGAAAAGGGTTTCCATGCGTTTAGAAGCAATCGGTAACAAGCTAATTGTGCGATACGATTCAACTTTATCAGCGCTTTTTCCGGGTTTGAGAATCATTTTCCATGTTTCCATTGGGGAGGTATAAAGCCAGATGTTAGTACCGCGTTAAATAAATAGATAAGATATGTCACTCCTTCTTCTGGAAGTTGGTTTACTATTTTTCCAGTGATAAGGTCGTACCCAGGGGCTTTTTTAATATTTAGCTTATCAATAGCTGCTTTCACTTCTCATTTGAAAAATTTACGTATAGGTAGGTCCTTCTGATGGGTATTACTCAGAACACTTTTCACTTCTTCTGTTACACATGCTGGGGGCTCGATTTCGTGTGGGGTAAATACTCTTTTTAAGTGTCGGGCAAATGTGACTGCTCTTTCAAAGTCACTTTTAGCCCATTCGTTATTTTCCATTCGTAAAGCGGATTGGAACATTGTGGGTCTCTTTAGATATCTAGTTGCTTTCCAGAGAGAGTATTTTGTAGCAGCTGTCGCATCGAGATTACAGAGGTAATGATTGAGTTGGGTGTTTCGTTCGTTATTAAGGATCTCTTTAAGTTCTTTTGTAAGCGCATTTAATTTTTTCTTGTCCTCAGGATGTCTAGTTTGTTGCCACTTTTTTCTTGTATATCGCTTTTCTCTCAGTTTTTCTTTTATGGGTTTGGAGATGTTCGTTGATTTTCGTACATTCAGTGGGAAGATGGAGTCCCACGCAGCTTGTTGAAGTGTTCAACAGCCGCAATGATGTCTTCTTCAGATTTCAGTGATAGTTTTAAATCAATTGTGGAAGATACCATATATCGAAAGCGATTGCAATCAGTTTTGTGATTATGTAAACTACATTGGGTGGGAAGAAGGGCAAGATTGTTGTAAAGCTCGACCAGAACTGGAGAGTGGTTAGAAAACAGCTCAAAACATGGGCTACATTTAAGATCACTAAGCATGATACCTTTCGTCACACAGAAGTCAATCAAGTCGGGAATTTTTCTTACATCTGTTGGCCAGTATGTTGGTGTACCTGAAGAGACAGGGAGGACATTTAATTTTCCAATGGCCGCATAAAGCTGTCGGCGTTTTGGTGAAGTGAGACGGGAACCCCAGTATGTGTGCTTTGCGTTATAGTCTCCTCCAGCTAGGAATCTATTGCCAAGGGTCTTAAAGAATTTCTCATACTCCTTCATTTTTATTGTGTGTTTAGGTGGGCTGTAGACTGCGGAAATTGTAATTGGCCCTTTCCAGTCATCAACAATTATATTCGTGGCTTTTATAGCTTCTGTGCGATAAGATGTGCTCTCACAGTGTTTTATATTATTGCGTATTAATATTGCTGAACCTGCATGAGCCTTATTATCTGGGTGCAGGGTGTGATAAAACTTAAAGTTCGGAATCTGAAAATTGCTTTTGTTGGGTTTCAGATATTAGGAGTATATCTATTTCGTATGTTTTAAGGAATTTTTTAATTTCTAGTAAATATTTTGACAACCCATTAGCGTTCCATAGTATGATTTTTATCAGATTGAGGATTAGCTCTTCTTAGTCGTGAGGGCTACTAATAAGTTCATCATTGTTGTGATTTGTTGCATGACTTACCGGAGTAGCATTACCATTTCTCGCATTTCGTTCGGAGCTTGGGTTTCTGCAGGAACTGCATTAATGGGTAGGACCGTTGTGCTTTCATTAATTGCTTGTGTTGAATGTTTCAGTGCCTGAGCGTATGAAAGTAAATTTTGATTTTGTTTTGATGTACTGGGATTTACCAGAACTTCATGTTGTTAGATAGAGTATGATTCTTGGGTAAATTGTCTTTTTTCTTAATTGTGGTTTCTGAAGATTTTTATAAACTACACAACCTTTGTAATTTGCTGGGTGATTACCTTCATACAAGGCGCATTTGACTTCATCTGATCTGTTTTTACGTACACAATCTGAAGACGTGTGGCTTCCGGCGCATTTCATGCACGCTGGTTTCCTGAGACAGTAGGTTTTTGTATGCCCATACTGCCGACAGTTAGCGCATTGGGGAATATCGCGAGTCGGACGGGGGCCTCAAAAACAATTTTTGTATGAAACAGGTATTGGACTTCATAAATTTCTTTAATGTTTGAGTTTGTTTGAAGCTCAATGATAAACATTGGCAGAGGTTTTTTGTGTTTCTTCGCTTATGTTCCAAATATTCGTGACAGAGTGACCGAGGTTTTGCAGGGCTTGGGTTATTTCATCTGTGCCTATAGATGGGTGCATATTCTTGAGTACTACTTTGAAGCCTCTTTCTTGTTTTGGCTTATAGGTGAAAAAATCGTGATTTTTAGCTCAAGCTGGTTAACTATTGTCTTGTAGGCTTCAGGAGAAAATGCCTGGATTTTAACTTGCTCATTGTTTATGAGCTTTAATTCCTATGAATTTGGAGCAGCTTCAGACAATAGTTTCATTAAAGGAGATATATTGGTAACTCTGTCAACAGATATTGGTGGGGGCTTAGAGACTTTTTCTTTATGTTCTGTGTTTTGGTCACATTCTTCAATTTCTTCTAGGGATGAAAATCGATTTTCGGTTCCTTTCGGATCTCCTAGCCAGTATTTATCAAGTTTCGCTTGTTTTTGAATAGTTTTTGTCTTACCTGGGCTCTCTATCTCTCTCTGCCTTTTCTTGTTTAGAACCGTTTTCCAGTCCTCCTGTTGCTGCTGCTGGTGCTGTTGTTGTTGCTCTTCTTGTTGTTGACTATATATATATATATATGTATATATATATATATATATATATATATATATATATATATATATATATATATATATATATATATATTTATATATATGCATATATATATATTTATATATATATATATATATATATATATATATATATATATATATATATGCATATATATATATGCATATATATATATTTATATATATATATATATATATATATATATATATATACATATATATATATATATATATATATATATATATATATACAGAGTGAATATACGAACGTATATTTAAAAATATAAGTATTCTAGTTCAGAGGCATGGGTATGTACGTATAAGTATATATAGGGTTTTTGAATAAGAGCGCTACAAAAGTTTTTTTAAATAATACAAAACCGGAGACTCTGAACCCATTTTTCAACGGTTTTCAAGCATAAATCGGCCGATACTGCTGCAATTTCACGTTCGATATTCGTACGAAGTTCGTCAATCGTCGCTGGCTTGTTGGCATAGACCATAGACTTGACGTACCCCCCCACAGGAAATAATCTAACGGCGTCAAATCGCACGGCCGAGGCGGCCAATCGACTGGGCCATTTCGTGAGATAACACGTTCACCAAACTTGGTTTGCAGTAAATTGATTGTGGCATTCGCTGTGTGGCCAAAAATATTCGGTTATCATTGAACGGTAGCGATTCGCATTCACAGTAATGAGCCGGTCTTGATCATCACTGAAGAAGTACGGCCCAATGACGCCGCCGGCCCATAAACCGCACCAAACCGTAATTTGTTCGGGATGCAATGATGACTCATGGAGTACGTGTGGATTGCTGTCTAACCAATAACGCATATTTTGCTTATTGACGAAGCCATTCAGCCAGAAATGAGCCTCATCATAAATTGGACGAAGCGCTCTTATAGTTGAGGCGACTGACTCCGAATTTCGGTAGTAAATTTTAATAATTTCGACTCGTTGTTGGCTCGTATATCTTTGCATGATGAAATGGCAAACCTTACTGAAGAGAAATGTCAAAAGAGCGGGAAAAAATATGGCGTCGTTTGCTGTCACTATCGATTGACTTTTGTAGCGTTTCTTTTGAAAACCCTTTATATATATATATATATAAATATATATATATATATATATATATATATATATATATATATATATATAAATATATATATATATATATATATATATATATATATATATATATATATATATATATATATAAATATATATATATATATATATATATATATATATATATATATATATATATATATATATATAAATATATATATATATATATATATATATATATATATATATATATATATATATATATATATACGAGGTTTGATAAAAAAATAACCGGTATTTTCCATTTTTTCAAAAGGATTTATTTATTCATCAACAACTATCTCCTCCCCTTCAAAGTAATTCCCCTCAGATATAATACACTTATGCCAGCGTTTTTTCCAATCCTCGAAACACTTCTGAAACGCTTTTTTTGGTATCGCCTACAGCTCCTGTTTCGATTTTTCTTTTATCTCCTCAATCGTAGCAAAACGCTTTCCTTTCATCGGTGTCTTCAGTTTTGGAAAGAGGAAAAAATCAGCGGGGGCCAAGTCCGGTGAATACGGTGGTTGAGGCATGATAACGGTTTTGTTTTTGGCCAAAAACAGGTCCTGAGCGATGTTCATGCGACATTGTTTTTGCTCAAAATTTAGCAATTTTGGAACAATCTTCGCTGCCGCACGTTTCATGCCTAAAACATCCGTAAAAATTGCTTGGCATGAGCCGAACGATATGCCAACATCATCAGCAACCTCTCTGATAGTGATTCGACGATTATCCAAAATCATTTTCTTCACTGCGTCAATGTTTTCATCGGTTGCTGACGTGCTCGGGCGACCAGGACGAGCATCGTCATTGACATCTTCTCGGCCTTCCTTAAACCGGTTATACCACAATTGAACTTGTGTTCTGCTCATAGTAGACTCGCCAAAGGCCACAGTCAACATTTCAAATGTCCTTGCGCATTTAATTTCATTTTTTACACAAAACTGAATACAGTTTCTTTGATCCATTTTTTCGAATAGTACAAAATCGAAGAGCACACCAAAACACGACTAACCTTTTTATCTGTCAAAAACAAACTGACAATCCAAAATGGTTGGTATTGCCAACATATATGACAGACATGTGTACCAATATAACAGAAAAAAAAAATGCGTACATCGAACATACGTAACTCACGAAAAGATGAAAAGAACGGTTATTTTTTCATCACACCACGAGTATATATACACATATATATATATATATATATATATATATATATATATATACATATATACATATATATATATATATATATATATATATATATATATATATATATATATATTCGTATATATATTATAATTCTGCACCAGTGAGCGAATTATTAGTTCACTTCATAAAATATACTTTTCAGCCGTGAAAAACTTCAAGTCTGTTGCAGGACCTGAGCTAGCGAGTTCGGATGATGCAGAAGTCTTGCATGGTATTTTTCAGTCAGAACGACTAGTTCTTCTTTAACGGGTGCAATGTCTAAATAGTGATGAATATTCACATTTCTCACGTACCATGGTGCGTTCACGATGATTCTTGGTATTCTAGACTGAGGTCGCTGAATTTTATCTATATTAGAAGAACTAGCAGTTTACCCTAACTGAGCGCCATATGTCAAAATCGGTTTTAATTTCCCAATTTATTTACAATCTGCCACTGCCAGACCAAATATTTTTTAATCAAGTAAATGTATTATTTATACCTGCATACATATTAATATACATGAAAAAAACACATCAAAGACAATGTTAAGACCTAAGTGAAGGTTCGGTGGGTGCGATTTGCTTTAGTCTTCTTTGTGGGAAATATTCCATTCCCGATAGTTGTCGCATATAAGAATTTTCATGGCACCTTAGATGCTCCGTGTATTTTCTGCTACATTTTTTTATGGATTCCTCCACCGTGTCAATGTTCAAGTCAATGTGAATGGCAGGTATTGTGTTTGGCAAGATATATTGCGCTGGGTTGAATTTTAATTATTTCGTCGTTAATTTTGAGAGGATGTTTTTCGGACTTTCTGTTAGTATATACAACTTGCACAGATTTCTCCTTGTTTATCTCTATACCCCATTTTTTGGACCAGAGGACTGTATTTGTGATAGTTCTTTGCAGCGTATCTTTCGCGATTTTTTGTCGTGGTTTGAGGCTAGGAGAGCAGTATCATCCGAAAATGTTGCTATCATGCTTGTGGTCCTGGTAGACTACCTTGGGGAATTCCGCTGTCATTTGTAATATATCTGAACATTCATCGTCGTATTTTATACAAAAGTGTCTGTTGGTTAGAAAGCTTTTAAAGGTGCTGCACTATTTATTTTATTGAAAAGTCCTTTGTGCCAAACTCTATCAAACGCTTTAGCAATGTTCAAAAATACCGCCACGCAATACTTTTTTTTATCCATGTCCTTTTTTATCTACAACTCTGTGGATTTGTTGCACGGTTGAATGATGCCTTCTAAATCCGAAGTGGTGGCTTGGAAAAACTTTTTGTTGTGTCAAGATAGGTTCAATTCAATCACATAGTATTTTCTCAAATACCTTCGAAAGAATTGGTGAAAGGCTGATGGGTCGATAAGAGCTGGTTCTTGTTGCGTCTTTGTTTGGTTTCGGGATTGCTATTATTTGAGCTACCTTCCACAAGACTGGAAAATGGTTAAGTCTAAATATGGCGTTAAATATATTTCTAATATATATTAGTATAGAATCAGGTAGTTCCTTTAATATTTTCCCGTTGATTAGGTCGTATCCAGACGTCTTTTTGTTTTTCACTTTCGAGACTTGTGTTTTAATTTCAGTTATTGTCGTCATTTTTGTTTTGTTATAGCGGACATTGTGTAGGTTGTTAAATTGGATATTTTAATTGTCCTTGTCGTTACTGAAAATGTTTGCGAAGTTTTTTGAGATAGTAGTTGCTTTCTGAATGTTCGTTTTTGCCCAGATATTATATTATATTTTTAAGGGTGGTTTATATATTATTATTGCACAGTTTAGTTTTTTAGTAGCCTTCCAAAGGGAATATTTTGTAGCGGGCGTTGGCCCTAAATTGTTTAGATAATTTTCTAGTTTGCAGTCCTTATATGGTTTTATCGTTGACTTCAGTTCTTTTGCCGCTTTATTGAATTTAACTTTGTCTTCATTGTGTCTAGTAGTTTGCCATTGTTTCCGGAGTCTCTCCTTTTTCTCCTCTTTTATGCTTAATGTGAGCTGGGACAGTAGTAATTTGTGTTGGGCTAAGCATTGTTCTTGACTGAATTGCTGCTTTGACGATGTTGTCATTTAGGTATGCTATTGCTGTGTCAATTTCTTTATTTGATTTTAATGAGATATTTGTTGTCATGTTAATTTTTTATTGGCGAAATTTGTTCCAGTCTGTTTTGTAATTATTTAAGCCTCCAAAATATATATGTAAATATAAACACCAACTTTAATAAAAAAAAATGTCACAACTTTATAGTCTCAGAGCGATTGCCAACTGAGACATAGATTTTAAATCGCTCCATTTAAAGTTGCCAAAAAATAGTTTAATAAATATTCAAAGTGATTGCAAAGACAAAACAAAGTTTCTCTTAATCTTAAGCTTAATGCATTTCTTTTCATAAAAACTAACATAATAGTAATCAAATATTTGATTTCACATATAGAAAAACCAAAAAGGTAAAAAACAAAATAAATATTTTTGAGCTTGACTCGCTCACCGACACAAGTTTGAAATCGATGTATCACCCCCTCGCGACTTTCGCATTTCCAAATAGGTAATGAGCCAACAAACACCGAATACAACGGAGGTAATCTCTCTCGATTCTACGGCACATGCACAATTAAGTACACCGACTCAGCAAACGGTAAGCACTGATCACAATGGCGCTCCTATCTTAAACGCGCTCACATCAACACACATAACAAACGCACAAATGCAAAACAGCTCTCCGTCAAAGTCAAATTTAAATATGCATCCCATTCGACTGAACTCGACCGAGTATTTAATGAATTCTACCTCTCGCCTCTCTTGGAGCTTACAATGTTCCTCTCCAAGCATGGCTGAATCACCAGCATTACAAAGCACTTACAACAAAATGCTGCTGCAAACTTGTGTAAGCAAGCTCTGTCGCAACATTTAAATATTCCTGAGACAAGAAAGTTGACAAGAAAGCTTAAGGCAAGTAATCTTAGGACTCAAACAGGGCTAGATAGCTATGTACAAATAATAAAGCATAAGCTCAGTCCACAAAAATCTGTTACAAATAATGCTTCAAAAATAATAAAACCAAATGAGATAATAAGCCCTTATAATAGATATGCTCTACTAAAATAAAAGGATGACCCTGAAATAACTGTGTCTAAGCAGAAACCACCCCCAATATATCTAAGAGAGTGTAACTCTAACATATTAATTAAAGATATCAAAAATCTCATAGGTTTCAAAAATTTCCACGTCACACCGCTGGTAAAGGGCAACATTCAAGAAACTAAAATTCAAGTATATAATGAAGCCAACTATCGCAAAGTTGTAAATTCCTTTCAGGAGAATCAAAAGTCTTATTACACAAAGCAGCAAAGGGATACTAGTAGTCATTAAAGGTATTGAACCAGATGTTAGCCCGTGCGAAATAAAAGATGCGCTCTCGGAGGAGGGGTTTAATGTAAAATCCCTTTACAATATTAAAAATAGAGACAAAATTGCTCAACCATTATTTCATATTGAATTTGAACCTAATGCAAAAAAATTTAAAAAAAGAGAAACACACCCCATTTATGACTTGCGCTACCTGTTACATAGAAGAATCGCTGTTGAGGGACCGCACAAGCGAGTAGATCCAGTCCAATGTGCAAACTGCCAGGACTATGGCCATACAAAAACCTACTGCACATTGCGATCAGTTTGCGTTATATCTGGTTACATCTAACTGCTCCGCCAACAAATACTGCGGAGAACAATACTGCTAATTACAGAGGGTACCAAGTGTACTCTAATTTAAAACAAAAAATAAAATCTGCTACGATCAGAAATGTTAAAAACTTAGAAGTGTCCACAACTACTCATCATCATCATAATTGGCGTACAACCATTTCTGGTCATTGCCGCGTTATCAGCCTTCGCCAGTCGTCTCTGCTTCGCGCACGCTGACGCCAATTGGAAACACCAAGTGCAGCCAGGTCCTCCTGAACCTGGTCCTTCCAACGTAGTGGTGGTCTCCCCCTCCTGCGTCAGCCACCCGGCGGCATCGATTCAAATACTTTTTTCGCCGGAGCACTTTCATCCATTCGCACAACATGTCCCAGCCAGCGCAGCCGCTGTGTTTTAATGCACTGAACTATATCAATGTCGGCGTACAGCTCATACAGCTCGTTGTTCCTTTTGATTCGATACTCTCCGCAGACGCATATAGGACCATAGATCCTTCGAAGAATTTTTCTCTCGAACGCCCCCAAAGCTCGCTCATCGTTGTTTGTCATCGTCCAGGTTTCGGCACCATAAAGCAGGACGGGAAGGATGAGGGCTTTGTAGAGCGTAATTTTTGTTCGTCGAGAGAGGGCTCTGCTTCTCAATTGCCTACTGAGCCCAAAGTAACACCTGTTGGCAAGAGTGATTCTTCGCTTGATCTCCTTGCTGACATCATTCGTGGTGTTGATGCTGGTTCCCAGATAAACGAAATCCTTCACAACTTCAAAGTTGTAGTCGCCAACAGTGACGTGGTGTCCAAGACGTTGAGACTCTTTGTGTGTTGACACCAAGTACTTCGTTTTGTCCTCGTTCACCGCTAAACCCACTCGCCTCGCTTCTCTCTCCAAGCCGGAAAATGCAGCACTCACGGCGCGGCTGTTATGGCCAATGATGTCAATATCATCAGCATACGCCAATAACATGACACTCTTGTGGAAGATAGTGCCTGTGCGATTTAGACATGCTGCACGTACGATTTTTTCCAACATTAGATTGAAGAAAACACACGATACGGAGTCACCTTGTCTGAATCCTCGCTCAGTAACAAACGGCTCGGACAAGTCATTACCGATTTTAACTGAGCCAGTGGTGGTGCTTAGCGTCATTTTGCACAGCCGAATTAGCTTAGCAGGGACGCCAAATTCAGACATAGCGGCGTATAGTTGACTCCTTACGGTGCTGTCGAATGCGGCTTTGAAATCGACGAAAAGGTGGTGTATGTCAATCTGCTTCTCTAGGGTTTTCTCCAGGATTTGGCGTAGTGTGAACATTTGGTCAATGGTGCCTTTACCAGGTCTGAAGCCACACTGATAAGGCCCAATCAGTTCATTGGCGATGGGCTTCAGCCTTTCACAGAGTACGCTCGACAGGACCTTATATGCGATGTTCAGAAGGCTGATCCCGCGGTAGTTGGCACAGATTGCCGGATCACCCTTCTTGTGGATTGGGCAGAGCACACTTAAGTTCCAGTTGCTAGGCATGCATTCCTCCGACCATATTTTGCAGATAAGCTGGTGCATGCGTTTCGTGAGCTCATCGCCGCCAGCCTTGAATAGCTCCGCTGGTATACTATCAGCTCCGGCGGCTTTATTGTTTTTGAGCCGCCTAATAACCAGCAAGACCTCGTCATAGTCGGGGGGCGCTACTTCATGTTCGTCGTCAGCAACTGTGGGGTCGGGGTCATCTTCATTGCTATCATTAGCGCTGTCGCCATTCAGCAGCTTCGAGAAGGGTTCCCTCCATAACGTGAGTACGCTCTGGACATCCGTCACTAAATTCCCGTTTTCGTCTTTGCAGGAATTGGAATTGGCTCCGGTCTTAAAACCTTCCGTTTGGCGCCTCACACGTTCGTTTTCGAGCCATATTCCTGCTGCCAAACATCTCGATTTCCTCGCATTCTCTCTTTTCGGCTTCTCGTTTCTTGCGCCTAAAAAGACGCTTCTCTTCCCTTCTCTTCTCTCGATATCGCTCCTTAGCAGCTCGCGTTGCAGCCGATCGCAGGATGAGTTGGTATGCTGCGTCTTTCTCTGCAGCTGCTTTGCGACACTCTTCGTCATACCAGCTGTTTTTCTTTGGGCGGTGATAGCCAATCACCTCTTCAGCGGCCGTGCGCATGGAGTGGGATATAAGCGACCACTGCGCGCAAATATCGAGATCAGGGGGAGAATCCATCAGCATATTCGAGAGCCGAGAAGCAAATGCGGTAGCTGTCTGTAGCGATTGTAGCTTTCCGACGTCAAGCTTCCTCTGCGAATTAGAGCGAACGTTTTTTGCCGCACTGAGGCGAGTGCGAACCTTAGCTACAACAAGGTAGTGGTCCGAGTCAATGTTGGCACCTCGAATTGTACGTACGTCTAACACGCTGGATGCATGCCTGCCGTCGATCACAACGTGATCAATTTGGTTCCTGGTTTTATGATCAGGGGACAGCCAGGTGGCTATGAATATCGGGATGCTGGAATCTAGTACTACTAACTACCATGGTCCTTGCTGCGGCGAAGTCGATCAGCCTCAAACCGTTTTCTGATGACTGCTCTTGGAGGCTGAACTTACCGACGGTTGGTTGAAAAATGCTTTCTTTGCCCACCTTGGCGTTGAAGTCACCCAGCACAATTTTTACATCGTGGCGGGGGCATCGATCGAAGGTTTTTTCTAGTTGATCGTAGAAGGCATCCTTGGTGTTTTCGTCTTTCTCATCCGTCTGAGCATGTGCGCAGATTAGGCTGATGTTAAAGTATTTCGCCTTAATGCGGAGTGTGGCAAGCCTGTCGTCGACTGGGGTAAATCCCAGGACTTCATCTCGCAGTCGTTTGCTTATCACAAAACCTACACCGAGTCTGCGCTTCGTCGCATGGCAGCTGTAGTAGATGTTACATGTAGCTTTTTTTGAGCGTCCATGTCCCGTCCATCGCATTTCCTGGAGTGCGGTGACGTCAGCTTTATATTTTTCAAGGACGTCAACCAGCTGGATAGAGGCACCTTCCCTATTAAGGGTCGGGACACTCCAGGTGCATATCCTTAAATCGTGTTCCTTATAACGTTTGCGGGGGTTGTCGTCAACAGTTGTGGGGTATTTCATCCGAGGCTTCAATCTTATATTCACTGGATTATTTGTTTTTTATGTTGACGGTTCCAAGCCCAGCGCACAACCCTAAGCTAGGGATTTTTTGTTTGGTAGTGGTAACCCACTTCGGGGGTATGGACGCTGCCGTTGGTACCTATAGTACTCCTCCGCCACTGTTCCTACATGTGAGACCCCACCTGGCCTCGCACACTTTGATGAATCCTTAAACCGAATATGTCAGAGTGGCCTCACCAAAGCTCCCTCTCTCGTTGGCCCTGACCAAGGATCCCACATGGGTTGGTTACCACATCTTCACCTAGGTTGCTCAGGTTACCAGGGTGCACCACGTGGAGGTGAGAGTAGGAAGATTTAAGAGACATGAGCCGTTAGTAGCAGGAAACCCTAACGTGAACCTGCCCCCCTTGGCAACCCTGAACCTGCCCCCCTTGGCAACCCCACAACTGATAGTCTCAGAGCGATTGCCAACTGAGACATAGATTTTAAATCGCTCCATTTAAAGTTGCCAAAAAATAGTTTAATAAATATTCAAAGTGATTGCAAAGACAAAACAAAGTTTCTCTCAGTTGCTTAATGCATTTCTTTTCATAAAAACTAACATAATAGTAATCAAATATTTGATTTCACATATAGAAAAACCAAAAAGGTAAAAAACAAAATAAATATTTTTGAGCTTGACTCGCTCACCGACACAAGTTTGAAATCGATGTATCACCCCCTCGCGACTTTCGCATTTCCAAATAGGTAATGAGCCAACAAACACCGAATACAACGGAGGTAATCTCTCTCGATTCTACGGCACATGCACAATTAAGTACACCGACTCAGCAAACGGTAAGCAATGATCACAATGGCGCTCCTATCTTAAACGCGCTCACATCAACACACATAACAAACGCACAAATGCAAAACAGCTCTCCGTCAAAGTCAAATTTAAATATGCATCCCATTCGACTGAACTCGACCGAGTATTTAATGAATTCTACCTCTCGCCTCTCTTGGAGCTTACAATGTTCCTCTCCAAGCATGGCTGAATCACCAGCATTACAAAGCACTTACAACAAAATGCTGCTGCAAACTTGTGTAAGCAAGCTCTGTCGCAACATTTAAATATTCCTGAGACAAGAAAGTTGACAAGAAAGCTTAAGGCAAGTAATCTTAGGACTCAAACAGGGCTAGATAGCTATGTACAAATAATAAAGCATAAGCTCAGTCCACAAAAATCTGTTACAAATAATGCTTCAAAAATAATAAAACCAAATGAGATAATAAGCCCTTATAATAGATATGCTCTACTAAAATAAAAGGATGAACCTGAAATAACTGTGTCTAAGCAGAAACCACCCCCAATATATCTAAGAGAGTGTAACTCTTAACATATTAATTAAAGATATCAAAAATCTCATAGGTTTCAAAAATTTCCACGTCACACCGCTGGTAAAGGGCAACATTCAAGAAACTAAAATTCAAGTATATAATGAAGCCAACTATCGCAAAGTTGTAAATTCCTTTCAGGAGAATCAAAAGTCTTATTACACAAAGCAGCAAAGGGATACTAGTAGTCATTAAAGGTATTGAACCAGATGTTAGCCCGTGCGAAATAAAAGATGCGCTCTCGGAGGAGGGGTTTAATGTAAAATCCGTACGCAAATGTGGTTAAAAACAACCCAATGCCATGTGGCACTAATAGTCAAGAAAAAACCAGTAATTCCATAGAGCACACATTAAACGACCTAACGCAAGCAGTAACCCAATTTATGAATACAACGCAGCTAATGATGCAGGAACTCATAAAAAACCAAACCATGCTTCTACAGACTATATTAGCAAATAAATGAATGCCATCAAATTATGTTACTGGAATGAGAATGGAGTATGCAAACATAAATACGAAATAAAATTCCCTATAAACAACCAAATAGACATCATGTTAATTGCTTAGGCACATCTTACGTAATTTTAGAATAAAAAGCTACGACATATAGGACACTAAACATCCAAGTGGGAAAGCACGAGGTGGTACAGCAATAATGGTAAAAACTATAATTAAGCACTCTGCACGCAACATCTATTGATATTGAAAGCCCACAAAAAATAACTTTTTCAGCAGTACACTGTCCCCCAAGGTTGAACATAACAAAAGAATTCGCACACTTTTTCAATACCCTTGGAAACCGGTTCATTGCGGCAGGTGACTACAATGCCAAACATACACACACACACACACACACACACACACACACACACACATTGTGGCTCTAGACTTATAACGCCAAGGGGCAGAAACTTGCTTGCCGGTCAACAAACTTATTGGCCTGCAGATATTAACTAAATTCCAGACTTGATGAAAGCATAAAAAGAGCTCAAATAAAATGCTTAGGTTCATTTGATTTATCTTCAGATCACTCTCCTTTAATTGTATTCCTTAATATGGCAGCATATATGGTAGCACCAGCAGAACACCTCACAAATAAAAATACTAATTGGCTGAGGTATAAAAATATATAAGCTCACACACTGAAAACTGAGAAAGAAATCGATATTGCAATTGAAAATCGCCTGAGCGTAATAACTGAAGCTGCTATAATTTCAACCCCTGATACCAGCATTAAATAAAAGGAATAAATCAATAACACCTTTAATGATAGAAAAACTTATTCAAAATAAGAGAAAGATAAGGAGGGATTGACAAATCTCCAGATCACCCAGCTTAAAAAACAGCTTAATGATTGTTCAAAAAGGATTAAAAATACTCTAGCTAACGATAAAGAAAAGTGCTCACAAACCTATCTTCAAAACCTTACAGCAACAAAGCAAGGTGATTACTCCCTTTGGAAGGCAGTAAAAAGGTTAAAGCGTCCTATTAATGGAGAAGTGCCAAAAAGATTAGCAAACGGTACGTGGGCTCGAAGGGACTCGGAAAAAGCTGATGCGTTTGCGCAACTTTTAAAAAATGTGTTTACACCTAATTCACCCTTAATAAACAGTAATAGCAGTATACAACACAAACCACCAACTACAGTATCACACAACTCTATTCGCTTTACATTAAAACTGTTAAATAAAATAATTACTACCTTGCTCAGACAAAGCTCACCAAAACTTAGAGCGGAATTATTGCAGATGGCAATCAAGCATCTAATGCATATCATAAATGGAATAATGTGATTAAATTACTTACCACACATATGCTTCCGTATCTGAAATAATTATGAAATTGAAACCTGGCAAAGATCCTACAACTGTATTCTCCTATAGACCAATAAGCTTGTTATCAATTTTCTCGAAAATCTTGGAAAAACTTATCTTTCATCAGATACAATCAGAAGTTAATATTAAAAAAATTCTGCACATGCATCAATTTGGATACAGAACTAAACACGGCACTATAGAGCAGGTCTCCTATAGACCAATAAGCTTGTTATCAATTTTCTCGAAAATCTTGGAAAAACTTATCTTTCATCAGATACAATCAGAAGTTAATATTAAAAAAATTCTGCACATGCATCAATTTGGATACAGAACTAAACACGGCACTATAGAGCAGGTCCATAGAATTGTTTCTGATATAAGAAAACACTTCGAGGAAAAAAATACTGCACTGCCGTATTTCTAGACATAGCCCAAGGATTTGACAAAATATGGCATGAGGGGCTATTGTACAAAATACAAACTCTACCTCCACAAAAAACCCAGGCTATGCTCAAAAGCTACCTTACAGATAGAAAGTTAGGTTCGGTAAGACTGGCCAGCCGTTAAGGCCATTCATAGACCTACAAGTCCTTGGAGGTGCCAGATGGATATACATTTAAGAGCTATAGTATGAATCGTTGAACAGGGGAACGCTCTTAGCAAATCTTAAGAGAGAAACTATACCTAGTTGTGCGACCTCTTCTAATCCTTCAAACCAGGGAGCTCCCAGATGTGATAAGCGCGCTTTAGATTTTGCGGGGCATAGACATATTAGATGCTCCAGAGTTTCTTGTGCCTTGCTGCCCACATTTCCTGCATTCATTATTGTTTGTGAGTCCCATCCGTTCTGCAATCCTTCCTCGGAAGTGCCAATATCGATTTGGTGTGAGTGCCGTACGGTTTGCACATGAACTTTGCGATCTTACATGTGGCAATACTCCATCATTCTTTCACCTTTCTCATCTTCAATACGGCTGTTGATCATTCTTAGAGGCATTAGTACGTTACTTACTTGCTGGTTTGGTTGTAAGATTCCGCTATTTGCAATGGTATCCGCACTCTCATTTCCTTCTAAATTCTTATGCCCTGGTACCCAGTAGATATGTAGCTTCCGGTTGGTGGCCATTGGTGGTATATCCATTGCTTCCTTTCATTGCAAACCATTTCTGGAAGATGCCAAGCATGAAGTTATTGCTTTGATCGCGTCCTGGTTATCTATGTAGACGTGTGGTGGTCGTCGTAGGATTGACGTTTCGCCAGTCAGATCACTTATCATCTTTGGCTGCGTCCTTAGCAAATATCTACATATATGAATTATAAATAGAAACATCCTAACGACCCAATTTTTGTGTCAGCAGATATTTACCATATTTTATTATTAAGGCTGTATGGTAACCCAGCCAATTATTGTGGCAAACTTTCGTTTGCCGAAATTAATCCCTGATATTTTGGAGGCGTGAACGCCGAGGAAAGAAAAAGCAATGTGATTTGCTGAGGCATCTGTCCAAAACAGGACTGTTTTATTTAAGAAATCAGCGCTCCTTATATAGCAAAATATTACATCTAATTTTGTACATCTAAACATAATTCTTATTGTTCTATACTTATCCTAATACATATTTTAAATATTAACCCTTATGCTGCACACATGCATTGGTCTGCAATTGCGTGTGGTCAGCATATTTTTGCGTTCAATGCCTTCACACCAAATGCCCGCTATACATAGCGTCATTTGATCCGCCGCTTTGGCTTGTGCCATGTTTGCATTGTTATCATGCGTTTGTATGTGCGGTACGCTTGGACGTTAGGCAGTGTAGGTTGAAATGCATTGTAGTGTTTTGGGTACACTACACTGCTAGCGTTTGAGAGTTAGGAACATTTGGGGTTTGCCGTAAAACTGTACGTTTGTAAGAATGTCTCCAAATTCTCCACGCTCGTCCCCTCGTTGCCAAGTTTTGCTAGCGCTACCTTTAAGGTATCAACGAACCTTTCTGCTTGCCCATTTGATTGTGAGTGATACGGCGCCATTCGTATATGCATCACTCCTCGTATTTTCTGAAAATCTTGAAAATGTGCACTAACGAATTGCATGCCGTTATCAAATACAAATGTGTCACAATCTCCATAACGTGCAAAAGTCTCAATCATTTTGTCAATCATAACTGAACTGTAACCGTTTCATTGGTTTTAAAGCTAGTGGCCACGACTGTTGCTTTGATTATTGATCTTGCTGCCATTCCACAAGGTTGACAGTTGCGCACAAATGATACGATATCCTCATCAATACCAGGCCAGTATACATGACATCTAGCCACTGCTTTCATCCATTCCTTGTCAGGATGTCCCCTATGCAATTAATTCAAAATGCGTTTTTGTAAAAACTGCGATACTATAACCAGTTCTCCAAAAAGAATACACCCGTTCACGATACTCAGAGAATCTCGTCGTCTGTGGTATGGCATTAGCTCAGGTGCCAACATCGTTTCCCAGCTATCTCGTGAGTCAAGTGCCATAGCGACTGCTTGTAACTGCTTACATTTGTTGGTAGCTTGCTGCACCATTTTTAGCGCCACCGGAAGTTTGCTGATTTGGTCATATTACAGCTATGAAACATCTTCTAGGTGCGCACACGCTATAATAATATCTTCATTTTCGTTATTACCAATTAATCTAGATAGCATGTCGATACATCCAAAATCTTTTGTATTAATATATGGCAGCTAAAAGTCATACCTCATTAGGGTAAGCGCCCATCTCAGTAGCCTATTCGCCGTGTGTGCTGAAATACCCTCGCTATTACCAAAAATGGCAATGAGTGGTTTGTGGTCGAAGCGTATAAACCTACGCCCAAATATGTAGCGGTGAAACTTTTTTACAGCAAATATTAACCCGAGTGCCTCTCAGTTTGAGAATATTTTTGCTCAGTTGGTGTCAACGTGCATGCTGCATGTGCGATGTCTTTCTGTCCTGTATGGTAATATATGGCAAATGACCGCACCAATGCTCTTACCAGATGCGTCTGCTGCTACTTTGGTCGGAAGCTCCGGATTATAGTGCATAAGCAGTAGATCAGAATTTAAAATACTTTTAAAATTTTGAAATGGTCTCTTACAGTATTCTGACCATTTAAATTTGACACTATTATCGAGCAATTTGTCCAACGGCACCATTAAATTGCTCATGTTGCGCACCATAATAATTTATGCTACCCAAGAATGCTCTCAGTTCAGCAACATCTGTAGGCTTGTAGGTTTTCTGAATCAGGACGTAGTCCCTCCTGCGTCACAATGTTGGCCAGGTACTTCACCTCTTTAACGAAAAGCTTGCACTTTTTTATTTTTAATGCACAACTTGAAATCTCTGATCTTTGCAAGACCTTGAACACGTTCTACAAGTGTTTTTGGCAAGTCGATCCTCCAATTATTATATCATCTATGTACGCTGCTGCATCTTCTATGCCTACTAGCATAGTGTCCATTATTTGCTGGAATGCCCCAGGTGCGCTCTTTACTCCGGGAGCAGGCGATTGAAAATAAACAAACCCTTGTGCGTATTTATTGTAAGTAATTTCGCCGACTGTGATGTGACTTCGATTTGCAAATATGCATTTGATAAGTCGATATGGGTAAAACAAAAACTGTTTGCAATTTTTGCATTAATTTCTTCTGCAGTATGAAGCGGATATTGATGCTCTTCTAATGATGCATTTAGTCCCGATGAGTAATCACTATACATGTAGCTTTTCTGACCGCCACAATAGGCGCTGCCGAATCGGAGAAATCCACTGGTGTTATAATTCTCTATTAGCGGTAACATCGCGTGTTCTACGGGTCTTTTTGCGTGACAGTATTCGCATTCTGCTTCAAATGTAGTTGGATCGTCGCTTTGCTACACTTGGATGGAACTGCGTTGAAGATGTCTGAGTACTGCTGCTTAATTTCTTACATGTCTGCACTGAGATTAAGTTGCTTTGCTTTCTGTATTTGGCAAGAGACGCTTGCCAGCGGTTTGTCCCACATGCTAAAATTTTCAAGCGCGTCAGTACCTAGAAAATTTAAAGAATCAATATCTACTACAAAAATGTTAATTTGCTTAACTTCCCCATAAAGCTGAATTTCGCAAGGAAACTCAGCAATTAACCGAATTTTGTCCTTTGATGCACTGGTAACTTGACTTCAGCTCCAGCCCTGGTTTGCCCGATTTATGCCACGTAGATATCCCAACGATTGTGATATCGGAAACTATGTCAATGTATAGTAATTGCTGCTGCTTGCAAAGGTGTTATGGTTACCTCTACGTACTTTCGCCATGCTGCGAAATTCACTTGATTCACCTGGACTACGTACCTTTTGGATTTCTGTTGTTTTTGAAATGCTCCTTTGTAGAGCTTGACTGTTTGTGCATTGCAATACCCTTCCTTGTGGCCCGTGCGATTGCATTGGATGCATTTATGGATTCGAAAGTTGCAGTGCTCTGCAAAGTGCATTGCACTACAATTCCAACAACGAGATTTTGGAATTTTACTTTGCTTGGATTTTGCACTCGATTTCAAATTTTTGTTAATAAGCAAATATTTGGTTTATTAGCATTCACCATTTTGCTTGGTTGCTCAACCAGTACTGTGTCCTTTTTTAAATTGAGAATTCGTTCTGCAGTACTGACTAGCTTGCTAAGTTTTTAATATGTCTCATCTTCCAACCCAGGCAACAACTTTGTGCGAATTTCAGCATCCTGCTTATTTTGGATTCCAAGCACAAAAATTAAGCACTTGAATAGGTCGGATGTTATTTCTGCAAGTTTGGATCTTCCACAGCACTCATTTACTCTCGATGCATATGTTACTATATCTTCCTGATCTTCCTTAGTCAATTTTAAGCATCGATATATAAGGCTGAAAATTGATTCTCGTGCTATAGGGTTGAGCTTCCTCAACAGTAATCGTACCTGCGCTGCATTATCCAACTCCTTGCCATTGACTGTAACAATCTATACACAATCCTTCACTTCCATCTTCCTTTATTATATATTTATATATATGGGGCCTATGAATGGGGAATAATGGAATGTACGATCCCAACTTTTAAAATTCACAGTCTTTGTAACATTGTACAGAATTAATTCTTAGGTTGGCACAAATTTTTTAAATAATAAAAATTACCTTATCTTGCAGTTTATGTAAATGAAAGAGGTTGAAAAAACGACGTAAAAATTATGTGCTTTTCATATCTATATATGAGGAACCCATTTTTATATAAATTCACATTGCTGGTTTAATGAAAAAAATTTATAGTGAACTGTTAATTGGTTGTAACTTACATGACTTAGAAGATTTAGGATAACATTTCCGTCATACTGAACTAGACAGCATAGCAATTGAGGTATCCATGGTAGCCAGAATGAAGGTGGAACTCCAACTACATATTTTTCTAATATATTCATAAGGCTACCAGTGGTATTGTCATATGATAAAAACCATAACACTTTTGCCAAATACTTTCGAGTTTTGCTCTCATTTTGATGTCGACAAGCATGCAAATAACAGGTTAGAGCACTAACACCCAAAACAATTTGTTTATCTCGAAGAAACATTTGTTCCATGTAATCTCCTCACATTCATTATTGTTTGTGAGTCCCATCCTTTTAGCGTGTACCGCCGTGACCTGTGAGTACTCCTACTACCATTCTGCAATCCTTCCTCGGAAGTGCCAATATCGATTTGGTGTGAGTGCCGTACGGTTTGCACATGAGCTTTGCGATCTTACATGTGGCAATACTCCACTATTCTTTCAACTTTCTCATCTTCAATACGGCTGTTGATCCTTTCATTGCAAACCATTTCTGGGATATGCACAGCATGAAGTTATAGCTTTGATCGCGTCCTGGTTATCTATGTAGACGTTTATTTTGGAGTTCGTAGTTTCTGCTATGCAGGCGAGCTCTGCGGCTTTCCATGCTGCAAAAACTACCGCTTGAAAGATGCTGCAGTAGTTTGGTAGTCTGAACGGCTGTTTGATATCTAGTTCGGGGCAGTAGACGCCTGCTCCAACCCCGTCCTCCATTTTCGAGCCGTCCGTGAATAGGTTGAAGGTTTTGCATTTAGCATTCATGCCCCTATGCCATCCCTCATTTTCAATTGTTTTTTTATTTGTTTCCGCAGGCTAAGAATAGGAGTCACATAGATAGTGTTGACCGTGAGACTTCCTGCAGAGCTATGACCGAAGGGCCGGAGAGAGAGTTGTTTAGTGGCCATTAACCTTCCCGCAGATTTTGCCGCAAGGCTTTCCGCAAAGAGGTCGATTGAGGATAAATCTAGAATGGTGTTAAGAGCAGCCGTTGGTGTTGTCCTTAAGGCCCCCGTCACACAGTCTGTGGACTCTTTCCATAGGTATTCAATAAGTTTTCTTCATAACAGCATTCCACCACACCAAAATACCGTAGAGTAAAATAAGTATTTCTATGGCTGTATAGCACCAATGCATCATAGAAGAAGAGAGGCCCAAGTGCATCCAAGCATCTTTTACAAGCATAGAGAGCGTTGATAGCTTTCTTTACCCTTTCCTCCACATTGAGCTTCCATGAAAGCTTATTGTGCACTATTACCCCTAAGTATTTGGTGAGGCTTTTTATACTGAGAACCCTACTGTTCAGTTTTGGTGGTCGCCATGGCGGGATCTTATACCTTCCACTGAAAAGTATCAGGTCCGTTTTTTGCGCATTGACGCTTAGGCCTGCTTCTGTCGCCCATCTGTATATGATTTTTAGAGTATCGGTCATTAGGTCACTGAATGTCATCAGGCATTTCCCCGTTATAACTATGGTTATATCATCAGCATATGCCACCAGTTTTGGAGCTTTACCGTCAAACTTTTCCAGTATTTTGTTGACAATAAGCGACCAGAGTGTTGGAGATAGAACCCCTCCTTGTGGAATCTCCTTTATCGATTCGGCGCCGTTAGATACTTATAGAAAGTTCGTAGTAAAACAAAAAACATTCAGTTCTCAAAGTTACGAAATGACAGAAGGCGTGCCTCAAGGGACTTGGTCCATTCCACAAAAGACAGAAGTTAATTATCTTGGAGTGTATCTTGACAAGAGGTTAACATGGAGAAAACACCTAGAAATGAAACGTATTCAAGCAAAAATCAAAGCTATTAATATGAACTGGCTTATTGGTAGAAAATCAAGATTATCATTGGGAAATAAAATTCTTCTTTTCAATACAACCATTAAACCAATATAGAACTAAGGGATACAGTTGTGGGGTACCTCTTCTAGCTCCAACATAGAAAAGGTACAAAAATTGAAAGCTGTACTACTAAGAACTATCTGCAAAGCGCCTTGGCACGTCAAAAACGCAAACATTCATAAAGATCTGGAAGTTAACACAGTTAAAGAAGACATTTTAAAATTCTGCACAAACTACGCTAAGAGGTTACGATCGCATCCAAATAAACTGGCAACTAATCTACTTCGGAAAAAGTATACCAAAAGGTTAAAAAAAAGACAACTGATATAAATAGACAACTGATATAAAGTTTTTGTGTTTGTGCTGCAATCTAGCGGTAGGTAGCCTCAATATCAATCCGCCCTCGTACATAAGCATTTCTAAAACTAAAGTACATCTTAAAACAAATGCAGTAATCAAATTTTGCAAAAGTCTTCAAATATCGTTCTCGCAAATGGACAAAATTAAAGGCGAAGCACAACGGTTAACGAAAATGGTATATGGAAGCCAATAAAATTTTACAAGAGGGCTTCGCCAATAGTATAAGCCAGATGGTTAGTTTCGTATTTGCGGGGATTTTAAAAAAGCGGTTAAAGAATAAATCGATGTAGACCAATAGTTGTGAAAGTTTATTACATACCGTTCGGGATGAAAAATTATTTTCAAAGATTGGTCTGAAGTATGCAAACCTTCAAATGGAGCTAGATGATGAAGCACACAAAATTCTGGTAAGTTGAGGGTATTTCTGGTTGGCGTACTAGTGTTCTTGGTTGTACCATAGGTGCTTATCTGACCATTATGAATTACATTTTCCTTAAATTAATTCATTCCCGCACTCCTGAATACCTCTTTGAAAAGTTGTAGTTTATCCAGTGGCGGAGCAAATCTTTAATCATTCCGCATTTTAACTATCTAAACTCCACCCGCTACTTTTTCATTTATGCCATCAGATGCTGGAATTCTCTGCCAATCTGCATAAAAAACATGATAAACTGTAGCAGTTTCAAATCTACCATTTTTTAACATTTCGACTAGATCTAGGCGAGTAACCCAGACAACTCACTACTTTGTACTTTAGTTCCTACTTATATTTCTTTTTCCTTGTTAATGATATGTTCCCTTTATTTTTATTTTAAATTTTTAAGTTTTTAACAGTGATTGCTATATTTCATCTTCTTATTGCTATAATAATTAGATTTAAAATGTTGATTGTACTCAAAAAGACTTGGTCTTATTGTACATACATAAATTGTAAAATACACCATCGGTACTCTTTCAATATCAGCCCCTACCGTACGGAGTGTGAATGCGTGTTCTATGTTTCAAAAATATTTGAGCACCTCATACAATGTATTGCGGTATGTGGCAACTACATAGATGACATCATCATTACTGCTTCAATGGTTGAGGTACATCTTCAACGCTTGAAAAAGATGTTTCCACTTTTAGAAGTAAGGGGATTTCATTGCAAAAATTTAAAATGTAAGGGACAAATTGGAATATTTGAGCCGAACAATAAGTACAAGCGGTATTTTGACAGATGGAGACGGTCTTGCCACGTCCTAAAATTCTTAAAGAAGCCGAAGCATTTATTGGTATGGCTAATTATTACCACAATTTTATTTCAAATTTTTCGCAACTAGCCGCACGAAGAAATCATCTAAGCAGGAAAAATGTGACAAGAAAAAGCATTTGTAACATTGAAACGTCACATAATAGAGACTATACCGCTCTCACATTTTCAGGAACAATTACCCACTGTTCTAGCAACCGATGCGTCATCATATGGTATAGGCGCCGTTATATCGCACCGAGATTCAGACTGTTCAGGACGTCCCATCGCCTTCGCCTCTAAAACGCTGAATATATATCAAGTCAGATGCAATGAAATTGAAAAAGAAGCGCTTTCGTCAATTTTTGGAGTAAAACGGTTCCATCAATATTTATTTTGGCTCAAATTCATCCTGACCACTGGTTAGCATTTTTAGTCCAGATAAAAACTTGTAGTCAATGTCTACACGTCGCTAACAAGATTGGATCATTAGGTTAGGTTAGGTTAATCAGGTAGCTTGCGAAGTACGCAAGTTTAACTCGGAGGCCCATTGGCCTATTGCGATACCTGTTTTATCTCCCCCTCCCCTATCCATCAAAAAACCTCAGCCCTCGTGATCCTAAAGCAGCCAGAAGCTTTTGTGAAGTTGAGAATATCAGTTAGTTTCAGCTCGGCTAATTCTTATAGTTCTTCAGAGAAGGACGAGCCCATATACCTGGCTCGCCTCCTCTGAAGGTCCGGGCTATCACGGAGCAGATGTTTCACCGATTCCTCCTCCCCCTCATTTCCACAACTCCTACAATAATCTCTGAAAGGAGCACCGTACCTGGCTGCCATTCGGCCTATGATGCACTGATAGGAATGAATGGTACTCCCGAGTTCTCCTCTACTGAGACGAAGATGTATGCCAGTCCTATTTTGGCTCAGTTCGACAGTCGGCGGCAAAGTACCACCGTTCATTATCCAAACTTTTTACAGTGGTTTCTATATTGCTTTTGAACTCCACGAGAGGTGGAAGGAAGGATGTCCTCCACCTGGCTTTCTTCCGGCAGTTTCGATCCGAGTCTGGCACTTTCATCAGCTTTTTCGTTGCCAATGATACCCCGATTTCCAGGGACCCAGCATAGCTCTATCTTGTGCTGTTTGATCACAAATAGTGATTTCCTGCAGTGTTCTATGCACTTATATTTTACAACATTCGCGTTTAGCGCTTTGATCGCTGCTTGACTGCCTACACAGGTGATTATTGTCGAGGGAATAAGCTCCCTAGCTCTTATCATTTGTGCAGCTTTGTCTACGGCATAGATCTCAGCCTTAAAGACGCTACGCAAATTTGGTAGTCTGACGGACTATTCAATGTTAATTTGTCCGAATAGACAAATGTTCTGTACCCATCTTTGACCCGTCAGTGAAAATGGTCAGGTCATTTCCCGCAAGAGTTGTCCCTGTCTCCCATTCCCACCTTATTGGAAAGTTAATGTTGTGGGTTGTGTTAAAATCTATCTTGGGTGTTCTATACTTCGTGTCGTTATGACAGTGATTTGTGTCTATTTTCCCACCACACCAGTGCCCCTTACGATATAATAGATCTTAAAACCGCAGTGTACATCCAGTGTACGATATATGGTTTTGGTCCCCATTGTTTCTCAAAAGTTCTGTTGCATGTGTAAAAAGCACATAGAGCCTTCCTAAACCTCTGCTCCATCTTTCTCTTCCATGAGAGCTTGGTGTCGAGGATGACACCCAAGTATTTCGGCTCCTTGACAAGATTTAGTATAGTAAATAAAACTAGATCCGTCTTATCAGGATTAACCCCAAGACCATTTCGTTTTGCCCATCCCTCCAAGTTACTAAGTGCAGATTGAATCAGTTCACTGATTGTGGGAATAAATTTTCCTTTTATCATGATTACAACGTCAAACTGGTAAGAATTTCGTTAATAACAAGATTTCACAGAATCGGTGATAATCGCCCTGTAGTTTAACTGCCTTCGTAATAGTTGAAAGACCCAGAGATGAGTTGATGATTCTATGTTCCAACATATTGTTGACCCACTGAACCATATTCTCATCTGCCACAATACGCTCCAGTGCTGAACTTATTGATTTAAGTTCCACATTGTTGAAGGCAGTCTCACTTCATGCAGAGCTGTTTCCACTGATCTACCTTTAAGATAGGCTTGTTGTAGACTGCTGAAGTTTTGCTCATTGATTGTGTTTTCTATGCGAAGACCAACCAGTATTTCAAGTGATTTTAATAGAAATGATAAAATCCTATAATCCTTTGCTGAGTTGTGATTCGATTTAGCCGCTTTGGGGATAAAAACGACCCTTACATCCCTCCATCCCTTAGGAATATAACCCATTGTTAAGCATCCCCTGATTATCTGAGTTAATCCTTGTAGTATGAGTGGTAAAGATTTTTGCAACATTGCTGGAAAAATACCATCTGGTCCCGCTGATTTCGGCGGCTTGAATGACAGTACTGACCGCTCAATTTTGGATTCCACCATTAATTCCCTTATGAGATCACTGGCCTGGATGCTGTTTGTGTTCGACTCAGACCCCTGCCTCGCCGACTCGATATTTATGCATCCTAGATGCATCATTAAGAGCTCCAAAGATTCTCCGCTACACTCCGTATATGTTCCATCTGGACTTGCTAGAAGACCAGGTATAACTGCGGCTTTGGATGGATAGAATTTTGCGAAGCCTTGTGGCTTGACTAGTACTCTCCAAACTTTCACAGAATTTAGCTCACGAATCTCTCCTAGCCTGGAAACTTTGACGATAAGTGTCCCAATCAGTACTTTCTCTTGTCCTTTTTGCAAGATAAAACTGACGTCTAGTTTTGCTGTTTTTCCGAGAACGGCTTAGGGGGTATGACTTTTCGAAGGGTTCAGTTCAGGGCTTATTTGTCAGTTCGCTAACTTGCTGTTCTATGACTGAGGAATTAGTTGGTTCCTCCGAGGTTGAAGTAACTAGTTCTTCCATCAGACTTTGAAATGTTTGTCAGTTAGGTGAAGCCGGGTCCGTTCCTGTTAGGAAATTTTATTATCACCTTTGAAGTTAAGGCTAAAGAGTGTCCTGTTATGGTCTGAAAAAGAACATTTTGTGGATACCTGCCAATCCCTTACTTCAATGGATTCTTTATTTGTCCTAACTCTATTAAAGAAGGTGGGATGGCTACCTCTATTACTTACAGTAATGTTAGTTGATAATAAATATTCAAAAAGAGACTCACCCCTGCTGTTGATGTCACTGCTGCCCTAGATAGTATGGTGCCCGTTCGCATCGCAGCCGATCATCTTTAGCCCCTTATTGTTCACCCATTGTGTGAGCTTTTTGAAGGCTAGCCTTGGTAGGTCGTTTTCATCCTATGGGAGGTATGCTGATGCGAGGATCAGTTTTGGTCCCCTCTGCTCAAACTTCGCTACCATAAGATCCTTCGTGCTGTAGTTGGATAGAAGAAACACTTATAACTTACGCTTCACCAAAATGGAGGATCAAAACTTACCGTCTCTTTTGGGAGAGATGAGCTTATATGGACGTGACGCCAACCACCGACTCCCTCCTCTCGAGAGCTAACTTTCCTGTGTTATCGCCACATCAATATTCTACTCATCCATAAACAGGAGCAAATCGTCGGCTGCTGCTTTGGAGTGGTGCAAATTAATTTGTACAATCCTCAGCATTTCCTTTACATGACCCACACCTAGGCGAATGGTTCCGCCTAGGGACCTCCATAGCTGCTACGACTCTGAATTGATTTTAATCCCGCTTCTAGCCGCCCTCCCTCTTACAACTTTCCAATCATCCGGTTTTAGAGAGCGTGGTTTCATCTTCCATAACTGGCGGAGGAATCCATACTCTCCCCATCTTTGGCCTAGGAACCTCGCTGATTGGGACGACATCCATATTGGTACCAGGCTAAAAAGCTCCCTGTCCCCGGATTGTTTCCTTTGGGGCACCTGAGTTTCCCCGGAGCGCTGCCTCTGGCTACTTAGCGCCGCAGCAGTCACTTTTCTACTCCCTGCAGCCCTCGAAGTTGAGGGTAGTACAGAGAGCGGTGGGATGACTTTCTGCTTCGCTCTGCTTTTCGAAGCTACCGCAACCATTCTCACAGATTTTGTCTCTGTAATTTTTATGGTTGTTGCCAATTTGTTCGCTGGAAGGAATGCTCGAGTGACTGGTGAGTGACCAGGGACTCCCGTCAGTTCAATTCGCTAACTTCTGTGCTAGAAATGGCAACGACCATATAAAAACGGCACCGCGGCACGAGCGATTTGTTCGTACATTCAATTCGTCCGTTCAGCAAAATTTAGATGATGGTTTATCATTCAATCTGGCCGTGGTGAAGTATCTAGCCAGGTATCGTGCCATTCCTAGACTGAAGGGAAGTCACCGACTGAGCTCCTACATGGTCGTATTCCGCGTACGCTTTTAACAGTATTATCAAAATCCTTTAGCTGCCGCAACACCACAACACGATCAACAAAATTCTCGCCAAAGGTGACCGTTTACCTAAAACAGGAAGGTCGTGGTCCTAATTGGATGGAAGCCATTATAGTGCAAAGCCTGGTCTACATAGCAAAGACTTCAAATGTTTGTGTTTGGCGTCATCAAATCCCAATCAAACAACGCTTGAGATCATCAGCCATAAAACATGCCACACATAGTTGTTTAATGATACCTGAACATACAACTGGTCAAGCCGAAAATGTCAGCCTTCCTGACGGATACCCGGGAAATGGAGAATAGATACTCGAGTTAGCTTTCCGCCTAATCGATATCAGCCATAGTTAAATTAACAACTCAAATTTAGTTGTATATCTTTTTATAAAGGGAGAAATGTTGCATATGGAAATATAAATTAAATTTATATAATATTATTAATCCGGCAACATTTATATGTCTAGTAGTTTTAAGTTAAATTGTGTAAAGGACGAAATTCACAAATAATAAAATAAACGAATTTTTTTATTTTTTTTTTTTAAATTAAATTTTTTAATGGCTAATTGTTGGAATATCTTTATATTGATGCTGGAGTAACATATTAATTATCTTGACCATTCTCTGGTACAGAACTACAAAGCTATTACAATATTTAAGGTTTAATATTAAATGACATATGACGTATATTATCATCAGTTCGACATTCTTTAAAACATTTTGTTAGTCGTAGACGACCTAACCCAATAGAAGTGCCAATTTATATTATCTAAAAATCTTAGACCAATATTATTTCTTAATAAGCATCAAATACTATATTTTAGTATATGATCGGAAAAAAATAGAAATTGTATAGCAAGCCCATACAACCTATTTCTATACTGTCATGAAAGAAAACTATGCACATAAGAAATAATGTATTTAAAAAAACAAGAAAGTATTTCTAAAGATTGACAAGGATGCTATTATATAAAAAGTTTGGACTTGCTTAAAATAAGTTATAGACAATCTACTTCCACCTGGAAATCCCTACACTTTGTGCGGCACATTACATTCTAAAACTAGTTGGTGGCATTGCTTTAACACTTATTTTTCCAACCACTCATCTTTACATGGTGTTCATTACCATGACCCATTTTTTATACTTTTATATAAACCGATACATTTTTTCGGTTCTTTAAATGCTATTATTTTCTTTCGACATTCGTCGATTACCCGATAGTTATTTCAAACTGGAGTTTGCTCCGTTATATTTGCGGCATGTAAATTTTGGACATATTATTTTCTGAAAGCGATTATTCATTATTTGGCTTTGAATTTTATTTGTTTTTTGTGTTATTTATTATTATTTTAATTCGTATTATTGCGTATGAACACAAATTTTGTCAACTGTTGTATTCTTTGAAACAAGAATGTGATTAATTCTGCTTATATATAAAACCTTTTTATTTTACAATTTTTTATTTTTATTTTTTTTAAATTTCAGGGATTAAGGACTTTGGAGCTGTGTGTGGATAATTTGCAGCCTGATTTTTTGTATGACCACATTCAACCAGTTCGTGCTGCGCTAATGCAAGCACTTTGGAAAACACTCAGAAATCAAGACAGTGCTGCACTTGTCGCTTTTCGTGTTTTAGGAAAATTTGGTGGTGGTAACAGAAAAATGATGATTGAGCCACAAACTCTCAAATACAGTGATAGTGACACTCAGTCGACAGCTATTATTACATTTTTCCAAGATCATGAAAAATCTATCGATTTCCCTATAGACAAAACGATTGAGGTTGCATATAGTGCCTTAAGCTCTAATACAACTGATTCATTTTATAGGAGGCAATGTTGGGAAGTAATTCGATGTTTTTTGGCTGCTTCGATAAATCTTGACGACGAAAAACATACACTACAAAAACTGTTTATGCACTCAAGTTTTGTTGATGGGAGTATAGTAAATTGGCCAGTTATGCTAAATAAATTCGATGCAGTGCAAGTGCGAAAAACACATATAACAGCTTTAACTAGTATGCTGATTGCATCTGCAACAAAGGATTTACGTGAATCTGTTTTCCCGGTAATGATTGCAGTAGTTCGACATTATACTATGGTAGGTATAGTACAACAAGCTGGGCCATTTCCTTGTAAGCCGAACTACAACATTGATGTAATCGATCCAATGGTATTAATTGATGCTTTGACAATATGCATGGGGCACGAAGAGAAAGAATTATGTAAGCCTGGCCAACTATGTATTGGTTTAATTTTAGAAACTGCCAGTAATTTAATGGGAAGTAAGGAAAGAGCCTGTCGACTCCCCTTAATACAGTATCTGACGGAAAAAATGACTTCATTATGCTACGAAAGACCATGGTATGCAAAAGTTGGTGGTTGCAAAGGGATACAATTCTTGTATCAGCATATATCGTTGAGATCGCTGTACCAAAATCTGTTTACCTTTTTAAAAGCTTATATGTTTGTACTTATGGATTTGGAAGGCGAAGTTTCAAATGGTGCAATTGATATTGCTAAAAAGTATTTGAGGAACATGCTAGAAATATGTGTTATTCCACTGGATAATAAATACAAAAACGAAGATATCATATGTATTCAAAATAAAGCTACATATGAAGTCAGTCATGAGCTTGTTCGTCAGATTACAAGTCCTAATTCTCTAGTTCGTCAAGAATCAATGAATTTGTTAAAATATATAGCTGAATTGCAAAAACGAACTGTTTCTGAAATTATGGATCCTCATAAAGAAGTTTTAGCCGACATTATACCACCGAAGAAACACCTGCTCCGTCATCAGCCAGCCAACGCACAAATTGGATTAATGGATGGGAATACATTTTGCACAACTCTGGAACCAAGATTATTCACCATAAGTAAGTAAAAATATAATTATAAAATATAAATAATTCAATGTGATATTTCAGATTTGAATAACAGCTATCATAAACTATTTTTCCATGAGTTACTTACTTTAAGTGAAGCTGAAGATTCTACATTAACTAAGTTAGATTGCTATAAAAATGTAACTAACTTAATCCCATTAAGAAAGAGTGCGTTACGTGCGCTGGCGGCTTGTCATTATATATCCGATAATCAATATAAAGAGAAAATTATTAACATTCTCTTCAAAGTAATGGAAAACAGTAAAGCAGATTTGCAAGAAGCGGCATTTATATGTATGAAGCAATTTATTTCTGGAATTCACATTGACAAGGAAAAAGTACGTAAAATAATTTTTAAAACCTTTAAAATAAGATTAAAATAAGCATAGTCAAGGTCTCGAAGTGCTTCTTTTCAAATATTTTTCTTTTCTAATTGAAGGCGTTCGTTGCTAGTAATTATTCAAGGGTTTATGGTGAAGGGGCTGTACATTTATCAGCTTTGCAGCGATGAAAGCGAATAAGACTGTATATTAATGGGATTATAGCTAGGTTAGATTTTGGCATGATGATTCGATGTTTCCTTGTTGGTTTATCGTTATCGAAGTTCCTTATAAGGCTATCTGCGTTTATTGGTTCGTTGTAGTTGGTCGTGAATATTTTCATCGATTGGTGGTGGCTTGATTATTGAATTTCCACATAGGAATTGGTCTCATGAACATTTATATATTTAGAAAAGTAATAATTATTATTAATTATAAATAATTATTTTACTTGTAGACTAAAGCACTGGATGCCAGGGCGTTCAGCGTATGCTTATAGTATTACTGTTTACCAAGTTAGGGACTAATATATAATATAGTTATAATATTAGAATATTGTAGTATTATTGTTAACAATGTTGAAGGCTTAGTATATTTAGTAATAAATAATACAAAAGATACATATTTCTAGTTATATATTTAATTTTCAGTTATATACATTTAAAAATGGCTCAAATAGTGCTGTCATCAGTCCGTTTAATGCAATATGAGAGTTTATTGTTGGAGAATACAGAAGCTCTGATCTGTTGCAAATCTGAGCAAGTTTCGATTGGATATGCTGAGATCACTTGAGCCACAAAATGAGCAAACTGGTTTGATTGTATCATTTAGAATATGTGAGTTTGTAGCTATGGTGTGGTCAATTCTAAGACGTACGAATGTTTTTAATTTCTTTCATGAAGACATTGGTGGATACAGAGGATTTATTCCAGTAGGATTGTAGTCTCTGTAATGGTACTGGTATTTGCTCCAATCGCCAAGCTTGCAGATGCGGATTCTTGAACAAGCTAATGTATGTCTTTATCAATAGACATGCAATGTAATGTAATGTTAAGGGTTGGTCCATCGCTCTTAGGCACTGCGACCACAGAGATCTATTGTGCCAGCCCATTCATTCAATTAATAACTACTGTGCTCAGGAATTGAATCAGACGAGTCTGCAATGTATGCATCAGGTCGTCATCTCCGAGGAAATGTTTGCCGAGATGCCTTACTCTTGTTCGTGCAAGGGCCGGGCAACTGGCGATTAGATGCCCCATAGACTCTTCGTCTTCTAGGCAAAATCTACATAATTCGGTATCAGCGAGGCCCATTCTGTACAGGTGCTTATTGCAGGGAAAGTGACCCGTTAACGTATCGCACAGTATCCTCAGTGGATTTCTTCTGCGTTGAAGCACAAGAACCTCTTTAAGTGCCTCAGACCCTCTAAGCTATTCCAGTACTAATTTTTCCGCTGCGTCGTCCAGTTTTTTAGATCCAGCTTAAGACCGTGCTTATTGAATTCTAACATTTGACATGGTCCTATGTAGGGGTTGTCTGCCCCTGGTTTAGCCCGTATGTCCGCGCTTCGTTGCCTGCGTATCCCTCATGGCCTGGAACCCACACCAGAGAAAATCTGTTGTGTGTCGCCAGTCTTTTGAGTGCACAGTGGTACTCCCAAAGTGTTTTGGAAGTGGAAGAGTATTTGTTGAGTGCTTTTAATACAGCTGACTATCTGAGAGTATATTGATCTTAACTATTATAGGTTGTCTGCTATTTAGTATGTTCACCGCCTCCAGGATCGCAAATAATTCGGCCTGAAACACAGTCGCATCATTCCATAAGCAGAGTGAGATGTATGCTCTAGGGCCCACTATCCCCGCGTCCACGCCCGTAGATGTTTTTGATCCATCAGTGTTCTACCATCAGTGTGAATCAGCGTTTGCCCATGACGGACGTAGAGACCATCGCTGCTTCTGTACCTTCTTTATGTCTATTTGGTCCAAGGTTTTTGTTTTGTCGAGGATGTTCTCTACCCTGTTAAGTATCTCGAGGTGACCCGTGAGGTTCCCTTTCATGTACCTATTTGCTACATACAACCATAACGCCTACGTGGTTGCCACCTCTTGAATCGCCAAATGCAGTGATGTTCAGTCGAGTGCCGCTTGCATGCCCACAGTAGGGGTCGTTTTCATAGCCCCCGCTATGCAAAAACATGCTAGCCTCTGGACTTTACTCAGCTTTCTGACGGCCATGCTCTGCGTGGTCTTCCCCACCACACGAGAGACCCGTACAGTAAAATGGGTCTAACCATCTGTGTGAGAGACCCCATGACTTCCCGAGGATATGCTTCGTCGCCCATAATGAGCGAGTGGCCTTCGCCGTTACCAGCTCCAGATGGGCCCCCAAGTGGGTTTGCTGACCAGGGTGATCCCCAGATACTTAATCTCTGTACTTAGGGGCATGATCGTGCCACTAACCCTAAAATCCGGAACAACAAAGATTTTTTTGTTCGTAAAGGAAACTACCGTAGTCTTCTTATTGTGATTGACAGCCCTTACTGCCTACACCAGGTCTCCGTTTCACTTAAGGCCTTCTGCATCAAGTCCCCCATAGTCCTTTTATGGTCAGTAGTTCATGTGCAAGCACTGACCACAACGGCGCGGACGAAACCCCTCCCTGCGGCCAGCCCTTCACCGCAATGACCATGAGTTCAACATGGGGTGTACTCGATATTGGACGACGGCGCAGGCACTGACATCGATTCTGCAATCCTGTCTATGCCCCCGACCCCATGTCATCAACCGTCATACTAGAAAAGCGGTACAATGTGTTACTGCCAGAGGCTCGTTCATGGTTAGATCCCGAGAACGAGCCCGGTAAACACTGCTGCCGTATTTTCACTGATGGCTCCAGGACTGAAGAAGGTTCAGGTTCTGGTGTCTTCGTGGAATCTTGTGGGACCCATCGGTTCTTTGCCCTTGGTCTGCATGCGTCTGTGTTTCAGGCGGAGGTGTATGCGATACTTGAGGCAATGGGCTTTGTTGTGGAAAACAGGTGGAAAGGCAAATCTATTTGTGTCTGCAGTGACAGCCAAGCTGCGCTCATGGCCTTGGATAGTCCGACCACCACTTCCACGATAGTCAGGTCCTGCAAATCCAGGTTGAAGTATGTTGGAAAACATAATAGTCTGACGCTGACTTGGGTCCCGGGACACGCTGGCATTGCGGGTAACGAGACCTCTGACTCTTTTGCCAGGATGGGCTCCGAGGCTGTTTTTATTGGCCCTGAGCCTGTTCTGCCACTCCCTTGTGCTGTCATCAAAGCTACTGCAAATTAGTGGGTTGTTTCGACCCACAAGCGAGCATGGCGGGCTGAGAGAGGCTGCGGATGGACGAAAATTATGCTACCTGCTATCTCTGACCAATGGTCGCAGTTCCTTCTATCTTTAGGTATGAGGGACTGCAGGCTGTTGGTTGGCGTGATGACGGGGCACTTTCTATGGGCTAGGCACATGGAAAGGATTGGCATATCAGACAGTGCGCTGTGCTCAGCCTGTGGAGAAGAAGACGAGACGGCGTACCATTTTCTTTGCGTCTGCCCTGCCTTTGCTCGAATCAGGTTTGGGATTTTTGGCACTGATGTGCTGAGGAGTAACCAACTCGGCTTCTTGGCACCACAAGATATACTTCTATTTCTTCGGAGGGCGGGTAGATCTAAAGCAGAGTAAAAGGGAACCTTAAGTGCAGTACAATGTATACTCTGTTTGAGTGCTGCGCACTAGACTGTTCCGACAAAAAAAATAAAATAAAATAAAAATTAGTTCAACAAGTCCAAGGTTGGCCATTATTATCCTCTGGTCCAACATGCGACTCACCCGCGCTACTATTTTCGGCTCCATTCCTTACCTGGATAGAGCGCGCTCTAGTGACTTAATGTCCATAAAGGCACAAATTGCCACACCCTTCGACCGTAGTGTTTCCTCTATGTATGCCACCAGAGTGTGCAGCGCCGTCACAGTGGATTTACCCCTCTGATAAGCAAATTGCATTTTGTGTAGTGGCGATGGCATCCATTGTCTTTAGCATGAAAGACGAGAGACTGATTGGCCTGATTTTGGCGAATCTGGTGGTTTGTTATCGCCCTTAGGTATAAAGATTTCCCTAACCTCTCTCCATGTCATGGGAATGTACTCCAGCCTTAGGCTGGCTCTGAAAATCTGAACCAAAAGGTTAGCACATCCGAGCGCTTTACCAGCCTGGTGCGCCATGTGATGGGGAGGGCTTTTCATCGTCCCTTGGCCGCTTCTTCTCCATTGCTTCTGGCGGAGTTTGATCACTTGAGCGCTGTCATTTGGGGTATTTTTCCTTCCCATTGTTCTTTATTGGCATCAGGGCTAGAGCTTTGAGGTACGCCTCATCCTTACTCAAGCCCTGATGTATAAAATATGCCATACTTCTTTTGCCAGCACCACTGAATTTCCCGGCCCTCTGGAGGCCCCTTCACCTTTGTGGTTGCTGGAGTGCTGATGCTTGGTGGACAACCGTCCACTTCCACACCCATTGCACTCTCCCGTTTTTGTTTTTGTTGAGTCTCAACCGCCGCTATGATCTGGTCAAATTGGCCAGTACCATCTTCTTCAATTTCAATTTACTTACTTAATTTTTGTTTTGTTTTGTTTATTGTGTTCATTTAAGTCCCACGAGTAAAGGGGAGAGACGGTCCACCGCACCAGTGCCCCGGTAGTGCGGTAAGGCTAAATAAAATGGAACTTCGCCTGGACGCTCCAGGTCGTATATTAGAACGTAGGCACCCCCTAGCCACGCATCGAATCGACGTTTGCTGTTCCACCTTGGGATTGGGGATTTGAAAGACTTTACTCTCCTCGCCCGACTAAATTTTGCCCGGATCCTGCCAGAGATATGATCTACATAGGATCATGTTACCAGCAGCCACCATTGGGAGGTAAAAGTCGCACTACCGACAGCCTGACAATTACGGGACAGAGAGGAGGTCTCCACGCAGCAGTTGCAGATAAAAGCAATTACGGCATAGAGCCCAACATCCATGCCTTATTCCCCCTACACAAACTGTCGGCAAACTCCTTAAATTAGTATTTATACGAAAATAAAAGCATAATATTTTATATTGTTTCAGACTTTTTGATGCATGAAAATAGAAAGAGACGTTTAAAAAACCTCTTACTATTTTTCCTCATTTCGTTATAAATGTGTGGGAAAGCGAGACATTTCAAGCTATCGTCCGCTTTTTCAAAATACAGCATTTTTCCTTGCACCTCAAGTATTAATTTATTGCTATTTTGCAAATTTTTGTCAATAGCTTTACGAATATATCGAAGTAACTAATACAACAATCGTTCGTTGATAAATCTTTAATAAGAACACAGTAATGATTTCTGGTTAAATGGGAGCGTGGCAGTAGTAGTATTATCCCCATATTCTGCACACAGACTGTTATGGAGCCCATTTACATTTCTGCCAATTTTTTTTTTTATTCCATTAATACGAGCATAGGTAAGGCTAATTTTCATTTTAGACCCGAAAGTTCCTTATCTCAAAAGTGGGCGTGTCATTTCTCTGATCAACGTCATTTTTAACGGTTAGCTTTATAATATCCACATGTTATTTGTGGTAAAATTTCGTCTATAAATCTCATAGATCTTAACTTATGAATGTTTGTTAATAGTGGGCGTGGCAGCTGTTTACTAGGGCCAACATCTCCATAACTACCAAATTTCATCACTATTCCATCATTTGGACCGAAGTTAGTCATTTTAAAAAAGGTGAAAAGTACCTTATATGGGAGGTACCCTTGGTCTTTATGTAAATCGGCCCATATAGCAATCTGGTTTTGTATCTTTGTCCAGACTATAGTTTTGCAAAGTTTCATTAACATAGCTCTAACGGTGTAGGAAAAAGTAACCACAGACGTTTATACGGACAGGCGGAAATTGATTGTGATAATATCTGTATATATATGTCCATAACTACCAGTCGTTATTCTTGAAATTGCAAACCCTCTCAAAAGCACAAAATTAGCGTACTCTTTTTACCCTTTTAAAAGGTAAAAGGTATAACTAGTGGACTACTGGCTTGATTTGCCAAAGCAAAAAATAGCAAAAAACCCAAGCCAAAGTAAGATATCAAACTACTGGTTGAGCGATACGACTTCGGAAAGAAAAAACAAATTTGCTGCTTTGACCCTTGATGATATCGAACTTGCTGAACCCTCGCACAGTGGACAAGTTGACCAAAATGAGTCCGAAAAAGCAAACAAATAGTCCGAAAAAAAAGTTTAAACAAACCACCACCTATATACGTACAAGGCGTAGAATGCATAAAGACGTTAAAAAGTGCACTAACCGCTGTTGCAGACAATAACTTTGTATTTAAAATATCAACAAACAATGAAGTAAGAGTTCAATCGAATAACTCGAAAACATACACAAAAATATTCCAAATGCTAAAGCAAAAAGGTAGGAAGCTGTACACATTTAAACCCAAAAATGTCATTCAAAGTCATTCTTCGCAATATGCACCCTCCGGAGACCAAGAAGAAATTAAAAATGAGTTTGGTGAAAACGGGCACAAAGTTTTAAACATAACTAACATAACTCAACGGACAACAAAAAAACCGCTACCACTGTTTAGCATAAAACTAGAAACAAATACTAACAATAAAGATATTTATAGCATTAACAAACTAATGCATGGCATAGTAGTTTTTGAGGCACCTCATCATAAAAGAGAAGTCGTGCAATGCACTAAATGCCAAAAATATGGACATACAAAAACTACTGTACAAGGGATCCAGTATGTCTGAAATGCGCTGGAAAGCATCTAACAAGTGAATGTCAAAAAAAAAACCAATGCAGCTGAAATTAAATGTGCCCTATGTGGCGGAAATCATACTGAAAACTACAAAGACTGTGAAATATACAAATCCATAAAAATTCAAAGGTTTCCATCTTTACGCAGAAAGGATCCATTATTACTTCAGACTAAAAATATGGATGGATCAGTAGTTAAACCAGGCGTAATCTATGCCGAAATTGCAGGGTCGTCAAATCCAAATAAAACTGAAGAAAATACAAAAAATTCAAACGATAGTGATATTAATGAACTTAAAGACATGGTGAAATCCCTAATCACTCAAATGACTAATATGATGAATATCATTACAATGTTACTAACAAGCTTAAATGCACGAAAGTAGAGTTTAATAATTGTAGCCTGGAATGCAAATGGCCTAACAAAACATTATCTTGAGTTGAAGCAATTTTTGTCTGACAAGAAAATGGATATAGCTCTAGTTTCAGAAACACATTTTACGAACAAAAGCTATTTAATATCTCCTGGATATAAAATTTATGTGACAAATCATCCTGATGGTAAAGCTCGTGGTGGGACAGCTATCATAATAAATTAACTATTAAAACATACTGAACGGCAACCATATGCAACACCTCATATTCAATCCACTACTGTGCAAATTGAGGATACAAGTGGGACAATACTCATCTCATCAGTTTACTCTCGCCCCAGACACCTAATAACGACGGATCAATATGATGACTACATAAAGACGCTTGGCGTAAGATTCATTGCTGCTGGAGATCTGAATGCAAAACACACTGACTGGGGATCTAGGCTAACCAATAAAAAGGACGAAATCTGATTAATGCTATAAACAAAAATAACTGCAAATTTTTAAGCCCACATTACTGTCCTACAGGTAGGAAAAAGATACCAGATCTAATCGACTTCAGCATAACAAAAAACATAAAGAGTAACCAATTAAAAATTAAAGCTTGTTTTGAACTTTCTTCAGACCACTCTCCGATAATACTTGACTGCACAACTGACATCAAACCCATAGAACCAATAGCTAAGATTTTTAACCACAAAACAAACTGGAATGAGTATAGACAGCATATTGAAAATCAACTGAATATGTCGTATCACACTGAAATCACAATTAGACATTGAACGTGCCATTATTCACTTCAACGATGTGGTCCTAGACGCAGGAATCAAATCAAGCCAACAGCATACATTTAGAAGAAATAAACCTACAACGGATATTTACATAAGAAAGCAAATTATTGAGAAGAGAAAGCTGAGAAATAGGTGGCAGCTAACTAGATCGCCTGAGGATAAACACAATTTAAATATAGCCTGCAAAAAACTCAAGAAAATATTAACTAAAAGACAAAATATAGAAGTTGAAAATTACCTAAGAAACTTGACGCCTACCCAGAATTCTAACTACTCATTATGGAAATGCACAAAGAAATTAAAAACTTAGATAAGGTATCAGCCACTACTACGGAAAGATGTCAACTCATGGGATACTACCAATGAAGAAAAAGCAACAACATTGGCTAAAAACTTTGAAAAACTCCTATCAAATGACGAAGATAAATATATTGAAACATGCAATGACTTTAATATAGATATTACAACCAAAATTAAGAAAACAAACACAACAGAAATAATCAATTGCATTAAAAAACGAATAAACCACAAAAAAGCACCAGGATACGATATGTTGACAGGAAAAGCTCTCGCTGAGCTACCTACTATAGGTTATAACTACTTAAGGAATGCTATCAACTCAATATTCCGACTACAATTTTTTCCCAAAGTATGGAAAGTTGCTGAAATTATTGCACTACCGAAGCTGGGAAAAGATGCTACAATTGCTTCGTCGTATAGACCAATTAGCCTACTTCCCATAATCTCTAAAGTTGCTGAAAAACTATTACATGATAGACTTAGCCAGATCCTTGACAATAAAAACATTATACCAAATCATCAACTCGGCTTCAGAAAACGACATTCAACAATTCAACAGATACACCGTATAACAAACAAAATTGAAACAGACATAGAATATAAGCGGTACTGCGTTGCTGTATACTTAGGCGGTGCAAAGCATTTGACCAAGTATGGCATAAAGGACTTGACTACTATTTGATTGTTGAAAGTTATCTTAGTGATCGTTACTTTTACGTCAAATATAATGAAGAGTGTTCGTCTATTCATCTTACAACAGCTGGAGTTCCCCAAGGGAGTGTTTTAGGACCACTGCTATATGTCATATTTACCTCAGATAAACCACTTCCAAAAGAACTGAATACCACAATTGCTACCTTTGCTGACGACACAATCCTCTTAGCATCTGACAAAAATCTAGCGGTTGCCGCACTGTCCCACAGTTATATGCCATATGTCTATATCGGTATTAAGACGGCTGAATAAAGTGAGTGAGCAAGCTTTATTCCCCGCGCCTAACGATTGTTAAATATTTGAATTTTCCATGTTAGCTTGCTATCGAAGTGCATGCCCAGGTATTAAGTCTCATTACACTGCGGTATATTCATGTCGTTGAGTTTTACGGGTGGGCAGGTGTTGCGTTTAAGAGTGAACATAACTTGGACAGACTTAGTTTCATTGGACTTGATTCGCCAATCTTTCAGCCATTTAATGATTTTGCCTAAGCGCCTTTGAAGTTTTAGCGACGCCAATTGTGGAAGGTTGTCCATGACGAGTACAGCAGATTCGTCTGCAAATGTGCCAACGATAGTTCCTTTGGAGACAGGTAAACCAAGTATAGTATGGGACACATGGGTTACGTATCGTGCAAATGTGCATGATTTTTGGAGATCACTTTCAACCCATTCTTTGTTTTCCATTCTGATGGCAGATTTTGGCAGAGTTGGCCTCTTTCACTATTTTGTTGCTTTCCAGAGGGAGTAGTCGGTAGCAGCAATTGCATCAAGGTTACTGAGATAATACTGACATTGAGCGTTGTGTTCTTTTTTGAGGAGCTCCCTAAAATTTTTTTAGAGTGTATTTAATATTTTCTTGCCCCCACGATGTCTACTCTGTTGACGCTTTTTTCTTGCACTGCATTTTTCTCCTAGTTTTTCTTTCACAAGAGGGGAGGAAGTCTTCACTAGCTTGTGTTTCACTTTAATTGTTAAAGATAGTGACAGTCGGAAGTAATTCCAATCAGTTTTGCTGTTGTAAAGGCGACATTCAGAAGGTGCGTCAACAAAATTATTAATTATTGTAAACACTACGGGAGAATTGTCAGAGGTTAGGCATGAGCTGCATGTTATATCCCTAGCCGAGATGCCTTTCATTATGCAGAAGGCTATTAGGTCGGGAATTTTATTTGTATTGGTTGGCCAATACGTTGGTGAGCCTTTGGAAGCTGTGAGAAGATTTAGATTTGTAATAGTTGCCAAGAGTTGTCGGCCTTTGGTTTTAGTGAGACGGAAACCCTAACCCTTGTATATATGTTTTGCATTATAGTCTCCTCCAGCTAAAAACCTGTTTCCGAGGGTTGTAAAGTACTTTTTGTAGTCCTCTGTCTTGATTTCATGTTTGGGTGGGCTGTACACTGGGCCCTTCGAATCTTCAACAATTATGTTTGTGGGATTGAAGAACTACAATTTTTCGTCGTAAGAGTTACGAGTAGATTTATCATAGTTATGATATGCTGCATAACTTGCTTGAGAAGCATGATTATTTCTTGCATTTCGCTTGAAGTCTCAGGAGGCAATTTCCCTAGGATGTGGGGCTGAGTTATTCTCAATCATGTCTTGTGTAGTGTTTCTAACTACTTGGGAATATGAAATTGAATTAGAGCTCTGTCTGGATGGTTGAGAGACAACAAGTGTGGGACTCCTTCTTTCTCAGTGGTGGATATTTTAATGTTTGCAATTTTTTGTACACCATACAGCCTTTATAATATGCTATGAGAAGTCGAAACAAATAATGTTCGAGCAAACTTCGCTCTCCAATTTAACAAACCATCTATTAATCACAGCAGTAAAAACCATAACCGCTTCCCGAATCGAAATCAAAGGGATAGTCGTAACAATACTTTCAACAATCGTCCCGTAGAACCCAAACCTGAACCAATGGAACTAGGTAGTTGGGCCAACGTGGCCTATAAGCCCCCTCAATCAAATAACTTTAATTATAATAATTTTTATCAAAGACCGAAGTTTAATCCTGGTAATTTCTAAAGTTATCCACAAAGACAATTTAATAATTACACACAAAGAGTAAAAATATGTTTGTCGAAATATGGAATAGCACCTGGCTGGCTTTAAATACCTTCTCATTCTAAATCCTGTAATTAAAATTTTAAAATATACTTACAAAAATTGCTCACCCATTTCAACCTACAAATTCTTCTCTATGAATTCTTTATCAAAATATTCCATGCAAATTCTCCAAGTATTTGGATTAAATATATATATATATATATATATATATATATATATATATATATATATATATAAATATATATATATATATATATATATATATATATATATATATGTGTGTATATATATATATATATATATATATATATATATATATATATATATATATATATATATATATACGAGTATATATATATACGAGTATATATAATACGAGTATATATAATATATATATAGTATATATATATATATATATATATATATACGAGTATATATATATTTTAAATCTTTTATTCAATTTAACAACTTGTTGGATAACTATAACGCTTAAGGACTTCCACTAGACGGTTTTTCATCGAACACAAGTTTCCTGGTTTCCTAGCTTGCTATCCAGGTGCATCCCCAGGTATTTAGTCTCATTGCGCTGCGGTATATTCTCATCGTTGAGTTTTATAGGTAGCAGGTGTCGCCTTTAAGTGTGAACGTAACCTGGACAGACTTAGTTTCATTGGACTTGATTCGCCAATCTTTCAACCATTTAGTGATTGTTTAAACCCCTTTGAAGTTTAAGCGACGCCAGTTGTGGAAGGGTATCCATTGCGAGTACATCAGTATCGTCTGTAAACATGCCAACGATAGTTCCTTCGGATACAGGTAAATCGTGTGTATAAAGTAAGTATATGATGGGACCCATGACACTGCCTTGGGGTACACCGAACAAACTTTCACACAGTTCAGATTGTTCTTCACCTTGTTTTACAAAGAAATATCGGTTTTTAAAGTAGGATTTGATAAATATGTAATAGTATATTGGAAGTGTTTTCTTTATTTTGCAGAGTAATCCGTAATGCCAGACACGGTCGAAAGCTTGAAATATATCGAGAAACGCCGCTGTACAGTATTTTTTTTTTTGTCGAATGCAGTGTGAAAGCAATTTACAAGTCTATAAACCTGTTCAATTGTTTCCTGAAGCCGAATTGGTGATTATGAATTAGTTTTCTTTCTTCTATTATTGGCGTTGATCTTTTGAGGAAGAGTTTCCAAATTTTAGCGGCGAACGGCAGCAAGATGATGTGGCGATATGACTCAACTTTGTCTCGATTTTTTCCGAGCGTAAGGATAATTTTTACTTGAGCCACTTTCCATTGAATCCCTCTTCTGGAAGCTGCTTTAATATTTCTCCACGAATGAGATCGCTTCCTTGACTTCCCCTCTTGAAAGTTTTTATATGGGCAGGTCCATCTGGTAGATATGTCCCAAGGTTTTTCTTACTCTTTCTGCAGTGATTCGATTTCGTGTGCGGTAAACACTCTTTTTAAATTTCGTGCATGATTTTTCGAGATCACTTTTAGCCCATTATTTATTTTCCATTCTGATGGGAGATTGTGGCAGAGGTGGCCTCTTTAACTGTTTTGTTGCTTTCCAGAGAGAATAGGCGGTGGCAGTTGTGTTCTTTTTTGGGGTGATCCTTGAGATCTTTTGGGAGTGTATTTTATTTTTTCTTGTCCCCATGACAACCAATTTTGTCTTGGCCTGCGCTTTTCTCCCAGATTTTCTTTCACAAGAGGAGAGATATGTGTGCTTTGACGTTAGATCTGGGGGTGTTGACTTCCAATTAGCTTGTTGGAGGCAATTATTGAAGTGTTCAATAGCTGTCATGATATCTACATAAAAGTGTTTCATATTCTTTTTTATTATTATAGTTGAACCGCCATGTGCTTTTTTGTCGGGGTGCATTGTGTGATAGAGCTTATAGTTTGGTATTTGAAAGTAGCTTTTATCGGTAAAATGATTTTCAGATACTAGACGAATATCTATGTCGTGAGACTGGAGTAATGCTTTAATCTATAATATGTGTTTAGATAGCCCATTTGCATTCCATACGAGAATATTTATGGGATTGAAAAACTACAGCTTTTCGTCGTGAGAGTTAGGAGTAGATTTATCATAGTTGTGATTTGCTGCATAACTGGTTTGAGAAGCATAATAATTTCTTGCATTTCGCTTGAAGTCTCGGAGGCAATTTCCCTAGGATGTTGGGCTGAGCTATTCTCAATCATGTAGTGTTTCTAACTACTTGGGAATATGAAAGTGAATTCGAGGTCTGTCTGGATGGTTGGGAGACAACAAGTGTGGGACTCCTTCTTTCTCAGTGGTGGATATTTTAATGTTTGCAATTTTTTGTGCACCATACAGCCTTTATAATTTGCTGGGTGATTACCTTCACACAATGCACATTTGACGTCATCAGTTCTCGTTTTACGCGAGCAATCTGCAGACGAGTGAGTTCCAGTACATTTAATGCAGATCGGTTTTCTGTGACACAAGGTTTTCGTGTGACTATATTGCCGACAGTTAGCGCATTGGGGGATTTCGCCCATTGGTCGTGGTTGCTCAAATACAGCTTTCGAGTTGAAGAGGTACTTGACTCCGTAAATATCTTTGTTGTTTGGGTTCGGTTTTAGCTCAACAATGAACATGGGCAGTGGTCTATTGGTGTTTCTTTGTTGAATATTCCACATGTTCATGGTAGTATGGTCGACTATTAGTAGTGTTTCAGCAATTTGCTCAGTGCTTATAGATGAGTGCATATTTTTGAAAATCATTCAAATGCTTCTGTTTTGATTTATAAGTGTAGAATTCGGTATTTTTTGCTCTAGTTGATTAATGATTGTTTTGTAGGCTTCAGGATTCGATTCCTGTATTTTTACTTGCTCATTACTAATGAGCTTTAAATCATAAAAACTTGGAGCTGTTTGCGTTAGGACTTCATTAGAAGGGTAATATTGCTGACTTTGTCAACAAATATTGGTAGTGCCTTGGGAGCTTTTGCTTGGGGCTTAGGACATGGATCATCTTCATTTTCTAGGAAAAAAAAACCCTATTTTCTGTAGGCTGAGGGACACTTAGCCAATATTTGTCAAGTTTGGCTTGTTTTTGGGCTGCTTTTGGCTTACCTGAGCTTTCGCGGGTTCCTTTTTGGGCTCAACAACAGTCCAACCGTAACCTGGTGTAGACTTACTTCTTTATGCTGTAGTCGAAGATTGCTGCTGGTATAACAATTGCAGCTGGTGCTGAAGTTTGCTGAATTTGCTGTTGCACATTCGAGTTTTGGCCTATTGTAGAATTGGTAGCTTCGGATTCGGCTGCTGATGCTGATGCTGTTGCTGTTGCTATATATATATATAGACATGAGCTATATATATATATATAGACATGAGCTATATATATATATATATATATATATATATATATATATGACAGTTCGGAAGTGGAGTAGCGGCAGCTTCTGGTTGTTTCGGAGCACATACTCTCGTTGTCACTACCCGGCAAAGGAGTGAGAGCAGGGCCCGAGCAACTAGGCTCATTGGCAGTTGCTTGTTGGACATCACCTGTTGGTGAGGAGGCTGTTGGGGGGCTTGGGCATCACACTTGTGGATGCGGAGACTGAAAGCTCCAAAGCCATAGTTAATCACCCCCTCGCGGGAGTTGATGGGAACAAGGGATGCTCGCTTTCGCGACCTTCCAGCCATCGGTGGGGAGATCGGTATTGCGAAGCTTGAGGATCTTTAAGATCAGATGGTTCGGCAGGAAGCCATGTTTTGGAGCGAGGGCGTTGGGGAACCTGGTCCAAAGGTACCGCATTGAGCTTTGCACCCGGCCAGATCTCACCTACCCTATTGATCGCTACCTTCCGCCGAGCGTTGGTCCGAGCAAGATATGATCTTAATATGTCCTTGATACCACCTTGCGTCACGGCAGCTGTGTGAAGGACCAGGGTTGAGGGACATAACCTCAACGAAAATTGGTAACAGTGCAATTTCGAACAGTCTCCAATTGGCAGGAGTAATGGTCCCATCGGCATTGGCAGAGTCGACCACAGCCCATGTGAGGCTCTCTTTCACAATCTCACTAAGCGGTTTCGAGAGCTTAGGCTTGGGGGTACCCAGCCTTACGGGCTTAGGGATGCTTTGGGGGGATTGGCCCGGGCGATCGGCTGATCTATGCCTCTTGGGGTTACCGGCTGCTTCTGCAGTGGAGGAGTGGACACGCACATCAGCGTGTGCCTTTGCCCACTCAAGCTTGCCCTTGTCGCATTCTGACAGTTGAGAAGGTTCTGTAGCGTTGAGCTTCGTCAACGCCCTTGTACTCGGGTTCACGTTGGTAGGTGCACCTGAAGGAGGAGAGGTACGGGGAGCAGTTTCCATCGACTTGTGAGGCAATATCGAGGCGATTTCTGAAGAGGGCTTAGGCGGAGCGACTGCTGCTGGTTTGTGAGTCAATACCTTAGCAGCCGCTGAAGAGCCTGGGGACAGCGAAGAGCTCCTGGGTGGCTTATTAGCCGAACCTGTGGTGCTTGTTGAAGGGGCAGTGCTTATGCGGCTTGTCTTCGAACCAAGGGCGGGGGTGTTGCTGGTGGGCATTTGCCTAGCCAGGGTTTTGCGCGTCCCTGAGCCCTAATATGCGCGGAAATTTTGTTTATCTTTGTGTTTGTGTTTTTATTTTTTGTTGTGTCCATGCAAGAAGGGTCCCCACTCAAAGCCGCTATCTCAGTCCGAACGTGTGGTCACTAAATATGGTCCCATGGTTATCTGTGCAAGCAGGGAGGCCATGGGAGGGTTGGCACAAGCTCTTATGGGGGCTCAGAGCCAGACCAGTGCTAATCGAGAGTTCCACTCAACCGAACCCACACTACCGACTTAACGGTAACAGACGTCGAACGTACTTTGAGACCTGCCAAGGTTTTAACGGGACGGATGCAGCTGCAACCTTAGACTGGAGCCATTCACACTCAAGTTTCACCTTGGTGCTACCGTGACAAAAAACAGCTAGGTCCAGAAAATTACAGCTACCAGCCCAGGTCATACAGAATAAGGACATTGGTCCAGAGAGAAGTCCGGGGACGAAGGATGGGGTTCGTGCCAATTGGTGCTACTGAACTCCCGTGCAAGAAAACAGCAGCACCTGGGTCAGTGTAGACCATTTAGCGTTACCCAGGGTGCACCGCGTGGAGGCGCTATACATTACATCCCCCGGAATAAGTAAGATAATGCAAAATTTAAGAGGAGAAATAGATTGGGACAAACTTATGGATAGGAAAATAAATTCAAGGAAAACATTTAAATATAAGAATAGGTAAATTAGAGTCAAGAAAAATTGGAGTTCTATGCAACAGGAGAATATCTAATGAAATTAAAGAAACTTAGAAATTAATTATAATCAAAAAGTAAACAGGAACGGACCATATATCATTTTCACAACAAATAGACTCAAAACGAAGCCATACATGCACCGGTGAGCACATTCAGATGCATGCAAATATATTAATCTACGAGAGGAGATTCTAACAGATGTCCGTGCCACATAAATATAGGAGCCACCATTAAAAGTGAAACTACAATCTGGTCTACCGCTAGAGAATAACAAAACCAAACTTGAATAAGTCAAACAAAATACATTCAATATGATCTATGGTGTAAACATTTTTTATTTTATTATTTTTTTTTTGCTTTTATAACTTAATCATAAAATTCTACAACGAATACGGGTCGAGTGGAGTGTAATGCGTTCCCTGGATAATATCAATCCGGATCAACACCAGTAAATGGCCAAAACGATGTAATGACCGCCAGGTCCCATCAGTACGCCTTTTCACAATACAAAATCCAAAAAAAGTATAGAAAAAGATTAATGTTATAATACAAGCAAAAAAAAAATGTGTACGAAAAAGTTTGCATTTTATGCTATCATAAAAACTGTGGCAGTCTACAGGAAACAAAATTTTCAGATCCTGCAAATGGTCCCACTTCTTTCCAGGGATTGCTTTTTTCTGTCTATATAGAGAACCAGGCTTGATATCTTTCTTGGATCTCTGCGGTAAGACGATATAATCGTCAGTTATATTTGTTTTCAAATATATGAAGCCTGAAGGGTCATATCCTAAGGCCCGCAGCATATTGACAGTTTGATCGCCAGTGCCTCTCCCTAAAATTTACATAAAATGTTTCAGATTTTTCAACTTCTACATTAAGCTAGTTAGCTTGTTGAAAAATATTTTTTACCTCGTCGAATTGACTTGCATCGCTTATGAATTCTTTCAAAATACAAGAAATAATCGTAATACAAATTCTGCGCTTGTTGGGGTGATGAAGTTTTTCGTGCCTTGTTTTCTCTTTAATTTTGGTTTGTGTTCTCTTAATTTTTTCTTTCAATAAGGGAGTGGGTGGCATCGCATGCTATTTGTGTATGTCCACTTATTAAATACTTCTGCTCAACCGTTGAATTTGTTTCATTTCAAAATGCAAACAAGGCATTGGAAAAAATAATATTTCGGTTTTGGTATAAATAACCATCCAAGTAAAAAAAAAATTTCGAGCATGGAAATTTTTCAAGTGTTTCATAATACAAGTAACAAAAACTGAAGCCACAAGAGTTGCATCTGTTGCCTCCCAAGCATAATTATCTGATTCATGCTTGACAACATTGTAGATTGTGAAAATATGCAATTTCATTTTGTAATATGCGGCATTAGCATTTATTTGGGGGACTAATTTTATTTCGTCCGGAATTGGCATTTTTTATGTCTTTATATTTTTCTTCTCGTATTAAATATATTTCTTCTCTATGTTTTTCATAACTTTCATTGGGTTTAGTAGTATTTTTATGTGCTATGCGAATTTTACATTCATCATTTTTAGGCTTTAAAATTGAATACTTAGTCTTCTTAAGTATTTTTGCGAAAATTGGATATGATAACTTCATGCTTCCATTTTCTTTGTTGTTCTTTGATTTACATTCATCGACAAAAAATTTATAAATTTCTACATATGTAGAAAAGTTCGCTTCAGAATAGGGCTTTTTATAATTTTTTTTACAATAATGAGACTTCATTTTTGGAAACTCAGCAAGCCATTTTTGCATAAAGACGCGTCTTTTGTTGTTTGTGCTGACTAGCCTCTAAAGATCGATTTGCTTTGATGCCCAGACTTAGACTGGACTGAATTGTACGCCATGTGTTCCGCCCTTGCTTATCCAATTTCGAAACATTTTCCTTTAATCCCAATGTCGAGAGAAACATTTGTCAACATACTTGCAATCGCCCAGTATTATGTTTCCAAAAATTTGTGATTGATTGCACCCGCCAGAGCGAGCGTAAGAATACACAAAAAATGAGATAGTCTCAATTATGGAAAATCAAAGAGACGGCTCTCCCATGAGTGCGTTCCCTATGATAGCCAATAGCGGTCCATCTATGTCGAACACTCTCAGAGAGCGATCTTCTCCACAAAAAAACCAAAAGAGTGATGGTATAAATATGCAAGGTGCCCTGTCCTCCTCAAACAATTTCTCCGATGCCCTAACGACAACTAACAAAATAATTACAACTCTACCCTCATCAAATGCAACTACAAATACAACCGTTTCGTACACAAATTCAATATGTGCAAGCAAACTCGCTACAGCTTCGGCTCCACCTCTAATTACTGAATCTTTCTCAGCAGCAATTGCCCGTTCAACACATAACAGCATTAACACACTCACAATTAAGCACCCACTAGGAAATACACAAAATGAATCACCATATAAAAGCCGTGTACTTACTCCTAAAATTCACTCAACAACAATAACCCATTCAACAGATAAATATATTGATTCACTCACAATAAAACACCTAGTAGGAAATATTCAAACCGATACACAAAGTAAATGTCGGTTACAAATTCGCGCTAGATCAAGCCCAGAAAACACAACACAAAATAAACAAAAACAGTCAAAACTATGGGACTACTGGCTTGATTTGCCAACTAGTTCAAATATATTCGCCATACTATCAGAAGTTGAAAACGACGGTACCAGTCCACAAGAAAGGGACCAAAGAGTCCCGAAACCACCTCCAATCTATGTCTTTGGAGTAAATAATGCTCAACCGTTACTAGATCTGCTAAAAAAACATTGCCAAGAATGAATACCAGCTCAAATTCCTCAAAGATAGCGAGGTTAAAATTCAACCAAAGTCAGGAGAAGACATTATTGAGTGTAATGTGTGACGAATAGACGTGTTTGTTTTGGCTGGCGGTTGCGTCGCGTAGTTTCAGTGTACTGTTTTGTTGTTGATCACGGGTTATCTTGGAAATTGGAGAGCCGGAATTGTTTGATTGGTGGAATTGTTTTTGTTCTTGAAGTGATTGTTTGTTTTTTAATAAGACTTTCAACTTGAATGTTTTGTGGTTTGAAAGCAATGCCTACCACTCGAAAAGCCGCGCCAAAAAAATTGACGTCCGTCTCTTCGCCGCAGTATTTGACTCCTACTCAAATACATGAAAAACTTGGTGATTCACCACTACCACGAAATTGGTTACAGCTGCTTGAAGAGAAGCTTCAACTGCAACAGGAGTGCGTTGTTAAGCAGGTGACTCAAAGCATAACTGAAGCTGTCAAACTAGCTGAAGAGAGAGTTATGCAGAGAATGAGTGAGTTATCTGGTGAGCTAATCAATGTCAGGTCTGCTGTGGCAAAAATGGAGAAGCGGGTTGCTGTTGTGGAGGAGATGGATGCTGATAATCGGGCTCTTGGACGTGAGGTAGCCACGTTGCGTGATAAAGTGGCCAAATTTGAGAACGATGCGGTATCCTCTGATTTGATTATCAATGGTATTCCCCATGCTGCAGCTGAAAATGTGTCTGCTATTTTCTCACAAGTTTTCAAAGCGGTTAATGTCAGTACTCCACTAGTGAGAGAGGCATTCCGTCTGAGAGGTAAGGGAAACCTGAGCAAAACCACTACAGCTCCGATTTTGGTGAAACTCCACTCGGCACGTGATAGAAGTCAGTTGCTCAAGCACATTGCTGGCTTCCGCAAGTCCAGTAAAAGGCCGCTGTTGCTAAATGATATTGGGGTTCAGGGTGACAGCTCGTTTTATGTACATGAGAGTCTAACGATTAACAATCGTGAAATATTGCGTCGGGCCAATGAGCTCAAAAGACAAAAACTTCTAGTGTCAGCGTTTACAATTCGGGGCCGAGTCTTTGTGAGAGCCGATCCGAATGCTGAAGCAATAGTAGTGAGTAGCAGAGAGAGCGTAGATGCAGTTGCCGGCAGAAGCTATACTGGAGCATAAAACTCAACTTTTACTTGATTATTTTAATTTATTATTCTATTTAATGTATTATTCTATTTATTTTATTTTAATTTATTATTCTATATTACTCTCAACTTCACTATTTAGTTTCTTCTTTATTTTTATTCAAGTGTTAAATTGCACATTTACATATATTAATAGCTTAAATGCTCTCTCTCTATATGCCTTGTGCTCGACTATTTTTTTAAGTAATTTCCTCTTCTCTACTATCTGCTTCTTCTATTACTGTAGTGCTTATTGTTGTGTTGCTGATATGTATTTTTATGCTAATTATGGGTGATGAAGTTTCTGCCTCCAGTGACGTTCATAAAACATTGATTGGCGTTTTATGCAGCCAGCGCTCTGGATTAAACATTGTACATTTTAATGCGAGGAGTCTAAGTGATTCTAAGATGGATTATGTTAGACACTGCTTTGAGAATTCATCTGTTGATGTAATTTGTGTATCCGAAACCTGGTTGCATGAAGGTATAGGTGACTCTTGCCTGAATATAGGTAATTACAAGCTTTTTCGAAACGATAGATTAGACAAAAAAGGCGGGGGTGTGGCAATATATTGTAAAAGTAATTTAAGAGTGAATTTGTTGAATATGTCTGGAGGCTCAGATGTGGAATTTCTAAATGTTGAAATTTATGACAATAGCACAAAAGTTTTTCTGTCGTGTGTATATAATCCTTATCGTTACTGCTGTTTGGATCCGTTCTTTGCTACTTTGTCAAATTGTGTAATCGATTATGATCATTTTATTGTGTGTGGTGATTTCAATATAAACATGTTATGTAAGGACAGTCTTGCCAAGCAATTCATTTGTAAAATTTCTGAAGTTGGACTGCAAGTGCTGAATACCAGTATGCCAACACGCTTTGCAGATAATGCTTCTCCAAGTTTGTTGGATGTTTTTCTAGTTTCGGATATTTCTTCAGTTATGATCTTTGACCAATTATCGTTTATATCCGACCACGATCTAATTTTTTGTTCAGTGAATGTAAATCTAAACCCAGTGGTTGCTGAAAATTATTTTTCCTTTTCGAGACTATAAATCAATTAATCTTGATTCTTTGTTTAATAACCTGTCGCTTATTAATTGGTCTGAATGTTGGCTGTTTAGCTCTGTGAATGAAAAGCTGGATTCTTTAATGTACAGAATTGGTGCCTTGTTTGACTTGCATGTTCCACTTGTTACTCGTTCTGTCACTAACAGCAGTTGTCCCTGGTTTACGAAGAATGCCAAATTGGCTATTAAAAAACGGCATAGAATATACAATCAGTGGAAAAGAAATTCAACTGCATCTATATGGGAAGAGCACAAAAGAGCTAGAAATGATGCAAATTCTACTATTAAATTGGCTAAGCGCAGATTTTTCATGTCCAAACTATGGTTAGCACGACTTTAGAAGCAGCTGTGGAATAATTTGAGAAAGCTGGGGTATGCAATGCGAAATCTGAAGATTGTCGGATTGATCCGGGTATTCTGAATGACTATTTTGGTAGTAGTTCAGTGTCTGCTGATGAATGCCCATTTGTGTTTTGAGTTTATTTCTGTGGATGAAGATGATGTTGCTCGCTGTGTCAACAAGATAAAGTCAAATGCTGTCGGAGATGATGGAATTCCTATTAAATTTATTAAACTTTTTTTGCCTTTCATTCTAAGCCCGTTGACCCATATAATTAACCATTGTTTAACGAGCTCCTGCTTCCCCAATATTTGGAAAATAGCGACGATTATCCCTATAGCTAAAAAGTCCAATGCTAATGTACCGTCTGATTTCCGTCCTGTAAGTTTGTTGTCGGCTTTATCAATGGTATGTGAATCTCTCATGGCTGAGCAAATCTCAGAGCACGTCAGAAAATTTGACCTTATTTCCCCACTCCAATATGGTTTTCGGCTTGGACACAGCTGCTCCACTGCTGTTGTTAAAATATTGGATGACATCAGAGAGTCTTTTGATATGAGACATTTGACCCTGCTTTGTCTGTTAGATTTTTCTAAAGCATTTGATTCTGTAGATCACTCATTACTATGTGAAAAGCTACAGTTGAATTTTGGTTTTTCCAGCTCGGCGGTCCGTATGTTAAATAGTTACTTGGTTGGAAGGTCTCAAAGGGTTAGGGTGGGAAAGAATGTGTCTGCGTTCAGTAATTCAACCTGTGGGGTGCCTCAGGGCTCAGTGCTTGGTCCACTTTTATTTACACTGTTCATAGATGGCATTTTCAGTAAGTGTCGTCATGTTACCATGCATGCATATGCTGATGACCTTCAATTGTATTTGTCCAGACCTATTGGTCTCATTGATGATTTATGTGCTAGGGTAAACGAAGACTTGATCATAATAGCAGAATGGGCTATAGCTAATAGGCTGAAGCTCAACTCCCAAAAATCATATGTCCTTCCGATTTCCAAGTCTGGTTACCCTTCCTCTGATATACCGACAATTTCACTAAATGATACAAAACTTAAATTTGTTGAAAAAGTAAAAAACCTTGGATACCACATTAACTCCGTACTATCCTGTGAGGATCACATAAATTCAGTGGTGAGTAAGGTATACTATACCTTACGGAATTTGAGGAGGACTGCATCATTTGTGCCTGCTGAGACCAAAAGGAGGTTGGTGCTTCAGCTTATTGTACCGATCATAACTTACTCAGAGGTTGTTTATGGTAAACTTGACTCGGGTTCCAGGCATAAGTTGCAGGTGGCATTCAATAATGCTACAAGATATGTATATGGTTTAAGAAAGTTTGACCATATCAGTAAGTTTTGCAATCAGGTCCTTGGAAAAAGACTTTAGCGTAGTATTAAAAGGGCTACACCACATAATATCAACAGAGGAAATAAAAGAGGAAATAACTAGGTGGGGATTCGATGTTACAAACGTTTCAAATATAAAACAAATAATTACAAAGCATCCGTTGTCGATGTTTTAGGCCAACTTAAAACAAAACAAAAATAATACTGACATTTATAAAATTGAAGCAATAATGCACACAAAAATAAAATTCGAACCAACAAATAAAAAAGGGAAATAGCTCAGTGCACAAAATGTCAGAGGTATGGCCAGACTAGAAAAACTGCAACCATACATGCAATCATGCAACCTCAGACTGCCCTCGTAAAGAGAAATCACAGGATGTGAAATGTGTGTTATGCGGAGGAATCCAAATCGAAATAAAAATGTTAACTCTACTGAGGACAAGTGAACAAGCATCCTTCCCATCCCGTTATTAGGGAGATGGTTGATAAAAGACGCAAATTAACAAGGTTGTGGCAAAGTACCAGGCATCCGAAAGACAAAATTAATTTTAGTAGAGCTGCAAAACCTGGAAAATGAGGTATTTAATCTTCTCAATAGTCCAGGACTATTAGAGTTACCTATCACGTCCTTTACAAAAACGGAAATACATAACGCTGTGCACAGGACACTGAATGTGAAAAAGGCAGCGGGCTACGACCTGATAACAGGTAAAATCTTAGAGGAACTACCAAATAATGGAGTAAAATACCTTACCTATCTCTTCAATGCAATAATTAGATGTGGATATTTTCCGCGTCAATGGAAAGTGGCCGAAATTATTGTCATCCCTAAACCCGGAAAGCCAATGGGGGAAATCCCTTCTTATAGCCCTTGGGGAAAGTCCCTTCAATTAGCCTTTTGCCAATTGTTTCTAAAATGTTTGAACAGCTCCTGTTAAACAAACAATTCTGCTCAAAAAAGGGATAATAACCAATCATCAATTTGGATTATGGGAACACCACGCCACAACAGAATAAGTGAACCGAGTATACAGCAGAAGAACGAACGCTCTTGAGGAAACCCGTTATTGTACAACTACTTTCCTAGATATAACACAGGCGTTCAATTAAGTATGGCACCCTGGCTTACTCTTTAAACTGAAAAAGTTACTACCTCAGACGTTTTATAATATCTTAAAATCATATCTTGAAAAGCGGCATTTTAGAGTAAAGGCCAATGAAGAAGTCACTAAACTGGTCTCTATAAAAGGGGTGTACCGCAAGGTAGTGTGCTAGGTCATGTTATCTACACTATCAACACGGCTGACCTTCCACTGAAGTCGAATACAAAAATCGCAACCTACGCGGATGATACTGTCATAATGGTTACAAGCAGCAACAATATAATCGCTACAAATCATCTCCAAGAAAGCTTGGATAAGCTCCAAATCTGGCTAAATAAGTGGAGAATTAAGGTGAATGCAACTAAGACTGTACAAGTAATCTTCACCTTAAAACAGAAGACTTGTCCATCAGTGATGTTAAATGATTGTCAACTGCCCCAATCCGAACACGTCAAATATTTAGGGCTACATCTTGATCGGCGTCTGACATGGCAGAAGTAAATTTTTACGAAGAGAAAACAACTTGGAATCAATGATACTTCTTTATATTGGCTCTTGGGGTATAAATCCCAGTTATCGCTTGAGGAAAAACTGCTCGTTTATAAAACAATCCTAAAACCCATATGAACATATGGTATACAGCTATGGGGTTCAGCGGCAAAAACTAATATAAAAATTATTGAGAGATTCCAACAAAAAGTATCACGAATGATAGTAAAGGCTCCATGGTTCGTCAGGAATGATATAATACGTCACGACCTAAACATCCCTACTGTCGATGAGGAAATATCAAGATACAGCATTAAATACCGGGAACGACTAAGAAAGCATCCTAATATACTAGCTTCAAATCTTCTGGAGAGGACAGGCACAATACGGCGACTGTAGCGAGCAACACCACTCAATTTATAATAATAATTTTCTAATGCAAAAGATCTGAACTAACCTTATGGGAGATTAGCACTGGCTCCTCTCCGCATACACCGCCGGAGAATGGAGTGGCGGAGCGTGCCAATAGAACTCTTGTTGAGATGGCAAGGAGCATGTTGGTGCATAGCAGCTTGGGCGAGTCTTGTCTCTAAGAGACAATCTAATAAGTTTCGCCCAAAGGGCAGAGAGCTGTTAATGGTTGGATACTCTGATACCTCAAAAGCTTATCGTTCGTATGACGCAGAATGCAGAAAGGTGATTGTAAGCAGGAATGTAATTTTCATGGAAAAGGTGTACGTTGGCTTAGAAGGAGATGAGTGCGAGATAGTTAGTTTTGATATTGTACAAGTGGAAGTTGTGGGTCGCGGTTCTAATATCTAACCAAAGTGAAGTACGATATGGACGAAGCAGACCAAGGCTGATTCCCACTGGAGAACCTGGACTTTCTCGAAAGGAGCATCACGTACTAAATATAATGAAGTGACGATGTTGAAATACCGGAATGTATTGATGAAGCGCTACGTGGCGACCATGCTGAATATTGGAACGACTCGTTACAGAAGGAGTACAATGCATTAGTTAGCAATCATACCTGGTCGTTAGTACACTTGCCTGCTGGTGAGAACCATCGAATGCTTCAAGTCTCGGTTGGTCGCGAAAGGGTGCAGCTAGCAGTTTGGTGTCAATTTTAACGAAACGTCATCGCCGGTTGTGAGGTATGCCACCATTAGCATGCTGATTGCTTTGGCATGCGAATATAAATTACATTTGCACCAAATGGATGTTTCGTCAGCGTACCGCAACAGCGTACATTAACGATACTGTTTTTATGCGGCAACCAGAATATTTTGTGAGTGAACAGATTCCAGACCGCGTGCTAAGCCTGAACAATGCGCTGTATGGTTTAAAGCAAAGTGGGCGAGAGTGGAATGAAAAGCTAGATACAGTACTTAAAAATATTGGATTTACACCATGCGGCAGCGGACCATGTGTTTACACAAGAAATAATAAAGGTAATTTCATTATTATCGCTGTATATATTGATGCCCTTATCCTAGCCAGCTATAAAATAGAAGACCTTACCAAAATAAAAGCAATTATTTCAGTGACTTTTGACATAAGTAGATCGAGGTAACCTCAAATATTTTTTTTGTATGGAATTTGATCGCGAGGGTGACACAGGTTCTGTAGTGTTTGCAAGCAAGGTAATAACTTGACTGAACTTATTGTAATTAGTAATAACGAATAAAGTGACAAGTAGGTATGTTAACTTAAAAGGTATGTTAACTTAAAAGGTATGTTAACTTAAAAGGTATGTTAACTTAAAAGTTTGTTAACTTAAAAGTATTAAAAAGGAAGATAATTTATAGTGCAAATAATACAATTATTTCTTCAATATATATCATTTACCCACCCTTTTATTTTCGAAAGTCTTCTGCCTGGAAACGGTTGACAGGATTACGGCTCCGTTCGCTTCTGCGTAATGGTGTCGGATTAGACCGTTCGTCGCGAAGCTGAGTGGTTTCGGCAGAGATCGGCTCTTGCGGAGCTACCTCACCTTCGGTTGGTTGTGACAGCAGTCCTTGACGAATGTTGACTTGTGGGCGCTGAGGTGAGTCAACAGTATTACTTCGACGAGGTTGTAGTTGGTTTTGGTGGCGTTTACAAAACCCGGAAGGAGTTTTTACAACATACATCATATTGCCAAGTAGTCTTCCAAAGTGTTTGGAAGTTCCTGGGAATGGGTTGGAGTTAGCAATGATAAAGGCGTGCGCATCTGACGGCCATGCTGTAGTTCGGCTGGAGATTTTCCTTCAGCGTTGGGAATCGCGCGATACGACGATAAATACTTAATTATAGCAGCATTTAAATTCAAGCCATCCTCCATATTTTTTTCGCGTTGCTGTTTTAAACGTTCTAACGAAGCGTTCGGCGAGTCCGTTTGACGCTGGGTGGAATGACGCTGTGGTTATATGCTTTATGCCGTTTTCCGCACAAAATTGTTTGAAGTTGCCAGATGTTAACTGTGGCCCGTTGTCACTTACGATGGTTTCTGGCAAACCTTCCATGGCAAATATTGCTGATAATGCCGAAATTGTATCGGCAGTCGTCGTACTGTTAAGTTGTGAGACAAATGGATATTGTGAATGCGAAGCGAATACTGCGGTATCTTAAAGTTACAATCGATTTAAAACTTACTACTTCAAGACAGGACGGTCGATTGAATGCTTCGTGGATGCAGATTGGGGCGGAGACGCCAGCGATCGAAAATCGTATACTGGTTGTGCAGCTGCGGGATCTGTATTTTCATGGGAGTCGAAGAAGCAAAGCATCATTGCGCTGCGCAGCACAGGCGGAGTACGCCGCGCTGTTATAGGCAGCAAAGGAAGCTGTGTACATTCAAAAGCTGCTTGCTGAAATGGGTTCTCATCAGGCAGCTCCAATGGTTCTGAACAGCGATAACTTGAGTGCACAACAAACCAAAATATCACGTCCGAAGCAAACACATTGATTTAAAATATCATATTCGTAGCTTAACGTGTGCGGAATGAAATATGAACTCACTTCCAAAAGCTATTGCACGTGCAAAACGAATAGCAATAGCAAAACAAAATCAGAAAAATATGACGGTACTATTCTAGTTATAATTCCATTCAAGATCAATTTAGTATGTATACTCAAGTCGTAAATATGTCATTGACAGAGGTGAAGCGTCGAAAATTGATTTGTTCATTTTGTAAAAATAATCCACTCGCGACTAGATATGAGACATTTCGTCATTTTTCTCAAATGGGCTTTAAAAAACTTTTATTTATAACACGATTAATGCTTTCAAGAGTGGAAAATGATTTAAAAGAAAACGCGGTTCGGGCAAAAAATGTGGTCTACAGAGCAGCAAAGTTCGCGGTAAATTGAAGCAGGAAATTGTGGGCCGATCAGCAAAATCGTATCGCCAACTAGCGAAGAAGTACAATGTTGACGACAAAAGTATTAAAAAGTATATAGCAGATATGAGAGTCATTAAGTGTGCAAAAAAAATGTCCTAGCAGTTTCCGAAAACCAGTCAGCATTTATTAAAAATAGACTACACGCTCTTTCACAAACTTTGTTTGCTGCAATATCTCCGTATATTTGTATAATGGATGATGAGAGTTATTTCACGGTGGAAGGCAATGAATGGACTCCAAAATGTTATTTCAAGCTTCCGAATATTAAACCACCTGAAAACGTAACCACTATTGCCAAAACAAAGTTTCCTAAGAAGGTTTTAGTATGGCTGGCGATAAGTGAGTGTGGAATAAGCGAACCTGTGTTCAGATAAACTGGTTTCGCCGTAAATGCTGATGCGTACATTGACCAACGTCTTCCAGTACTTAAGAATTTCATCAATAAGTACCATAAGACCGACAAAACAATATTTTGGCCAGACTTGGCGCCTGCTCACTATGCCAACGCCACACGATCTGCTTTAACAAATTTAAACATTGAATTTGTACCCAAGGAGAAAAATCCCCCAAACGTGCCTCAGCCACGACCCATTCAAACTTTTAGAGCAAATTTAAAAAGAAATGTCTATGGAAAGGGCTATAAGCCAAAAAATATCGATTGCCTGATTAATGAAAAATCAAAAGAGAGTTGTCCAAAATAGATACAAAGGGGCTTCAAGAGGCTATGTGGAAAGTGCCTCAAAATATAAGGAAGGCTAATCGCTGTGGATATGATTCTTTTTTTATAAAAATTGTTTAAGTTGTGTAATTAATCTTCTATCAATGTTAAGTTTATAAGAAATGAATAAAAGTTTTTGTTACTCTTAATGTTACAGTTCGTATTTTATTTCGCACACGTTATATAAGAATAACGAAACGACTTTGAATTATATTTGTACTAACGAAATGCTTTCAGACAATTTACCCAAAAATTTGCTTAGAATCAAATTTAACAAATTATCTAAAGAAATGGGATTATTTAAAGTTTTGAAATTAAACTATATATATTTGATAAAGAATATTAAACGTATAGAACAAAACTTCGAAGACAACCCTGACACTAATTACGTTATAAACCGTTCCCAAGAATCGAACACAGACTGAGCAACGCAACTCAAAACTTGTCCAGAGCAAATTATGGGAAGTCCCTTTCTCTTCCGAGTAGTGCATAAAATGTATGCGGGCATTCTCTTTAATTTAATGCGATAGTTATAAAGAATACAAAAGATTAATCAAACGGCACCTTTAGTGAGTTAGGGCCTTTTTTTCAAGAAATGTTTGTTAAGAGTTAGGGCTTTTTTTAAATAGACTATAACTTCGGTATATCAGGAGGGTGCATTGCGAGTATACAACCAGAAAATGCTCAAATTCCAATTTCGATCAAAATTGAGTTACGCCCTTTTCATACTAAGCTAGCAATATAATGAAAATAAAAAATTGTTGCACCTAAACTTATCAAAAAATTTCATATTTAGTATAATAATTACGCGAATACCGAAACGAGCTCGTAGCATACACGAAAATCTGATCAAGCTAGTATGCAAGAAGCATAAAACCAAGATAACCCAACATCTCGCATGATACTGGCTAAGCCTACTTTCTATGGAACTCTAGCCTGAAGTTAGACGTCAAATCGCCACCTCAAGCTCTCGAGAACCATAAGGAAGAAATAGGCAAAGAGCCAAAGCACTAAATTCACTACCACAATATATGCTGGATTGAAAACAGTTCAAAAATCAAAACAGGTGCATCCAGCTATCAAGAAATTACTGAAGCAAAATAATACCCAATATTACACATTTAAACCAAAAGAACAAAGGGGGTTTAAAGTTATTTTGAATGATATGGATCATTGTGACAATATACTGCAGTCAGATACAATCACGCCACTATAATTTTTTGTTTACAATTAAATCAAATAGTAAGAAAGTATACTCCATATACTCACTATTTACCATGCAAGTTCTGTTTTGAACTCCCACACCCAAAAATATTGCTCTAACCACGATCTGTAAACAAATATGGCCACAACAGAAACTTTTTCATCAATTTTCCAGTTTGTAATAAGTGTGGTGGTAACCACAAACCCGTAAACTGTTCAATTCAAAAAAATTGCCATATAAAGTTTTCGTTATGCGATGAAAAAAATAAATCCATAAAAATTTAACTCTTCCCACCAATTAGGGGAAACATAAATTTCACAAACTGTAACTGAACAACATCAAACTCTAATATCTCAACAAAGGTAGAACGGGTAGCATTCAAACCACAGCGCCGTTAACTTGAATTACACAGAAATAGTAGCCGCTAATACAAACATTTCTACACACCCAAATTACAGAAAACTAATCTGAAAATAACCCTCTGTAACGGTAGTGACATATTCTTATACAAAAGTATTTTGTTCATAATGATCACTGCAATTGATAAAAAAAAATAGTTGGGTGCCAGTATATCTTGACGTGGTAAACCAATTTGATAGTGTATGGCCCAAGTTCTTCCTCTAGATTTCTACACAATTCTGAAAAGCTACCCAAATGAAGAACTATATATCTATGTGATGCACGAATGTTCCGACCTTTTTAAAAACGTGCTGGAGTACCACTGTTCCTACACCGGTGTAGGAATAACAACTGTATATAAAACATATAGACAGCAACATTTGCTGACGACACTGTTCTGCTTGCAGCGGTTAAAGATCTCCAACTATTACTTACAAAACATTATCTTGGTCTAAAATTTGGAAAATTAAAACAAAGGCGAGAATACAATTCAACAAAATCAACAAACAAATTAACCTATCCATAAGCAACGATAAGATCAAACTTGACAACTAAATCTAAATACTTCGGCATGGCAGTTGGTGTGAAACTCTGTGGAAAGACCACATAATGTAGAAGAATAACGAAGTTAAAAACAGATTCAAATAACTATACTGAATTTTAGGAAAACAATTAAATATTTCACTGCGCGATAAAATTTCGGTATAAAAAATAGTAACAATTGCTATTTGAAGGCATGGAATAAAAATTTTGGGAACTACAAGCAAATCCAACAGAGGCATCATGCAACGACTACAATCAAATAAGCACAATAACCAAATTTTTTTTTTGTTGCATAAATTTATGTACCGAATCTTTCTTTGTCAAGAAAGTAACAGTAATTTTGCTAAGATTATAAGACTACATTTACATATCTAGGTAATATCCTCAGACACTGCATCGAATATTTAGTGTTTTCCCAGCACGCAATAAAACGTTACTGAATGATGTCTAAGGTATATATCCGTTTGGGGCCTCTTGTAGAGAGAAGCTTTAGTAGGCTCCTCGCCAAGCAGTTTGTTGATTTTCTAACTTAAGAGCGTAGGTTTTGTAGGTGTTCACCATTTCATTTTCAATCGTGGGTATATTCAGGTCACGGTGGATGTTTATGTTCCTCAAGTACCATGGAGCACCGGTGATCATTCTCAAAATTTTCGATTGGAGGCGTTGGAGTTTCTCCCTGTTTGACAATTGAACCCCATATGTCCATATTGGCTTAATGACACTAGTATAAATTAGTACCTTATTTTCTAAGGCAAGGCTTGAATGCTTATGTAGGAGCCAGTTGAAGGTATGGAGTTTCAATTTGATCTGTGCACACTTTGAGTTATCGTGTTTAGTTCATTTTAATCGTCTGTCTAAGTGGATTCACAAGTACTTTATGTCAGAGCGTTGTAGAATTTTTTGGCCATTGATGCGAATAGGGGGACACGTGTCCTTCCTTAAGGCAAATGTTAGGTGTGCACATTTAGCTTCGTTGACCTTTATTCTCCATTTGTTAAGCCACAGTTCAATAAACAATAAGTGGTACTGTAGCCATTGCGAGGATTCAAGATGGGAGCTGTTTCTACTCAGTATGGCGGTATCATCGGCAAATGTGAATATAGCCGTGTGATCGGCAGTTGGCATGTCAGCTGAAAAAAGCAAATACAGCAGAGGTCAAAGCACACTCCTTTGAGGGACTCCTGCTTTGATATCAAAGTAGTCGGATGTAGAGTCACCTTGGGTTACCATGAATTTTCTGCCTTTAATGTAGATTTCAAATAGTTTGCGGAATTTCTTTGGAAGAATTTATTTAAGCTTATATATGAGCCCTTTGTGCCACATCTTATCAAAGGCTTGCATAATGTCAAGAAGCGGCAGAGCAGTATTTGTTTTGTTCGAATTCTGAGCATATAAATCTTTCGCCATGCGTGAGGTATAATCTAAGGCTCCTTCAATGTCAATGAAAGCACAGATGACTACTTGTTGATTCTCTACTGCATCTCTAATGATATATGTACGAAAAGTAATTTTCGTAGGCACAACAATATCGTCATCCGCTACATAGCAGCACGCGCGAAGTGAATTACCTTTGGTAGCAGTAGGTGAAACACCTGTATGATATCGAGTCAGCAGTAGTAATCATGCATCCAAACATATTGACAACAATATAACATTGCATTGGCCTTGAGTCAACGTCAGTTCGTTAACCATAAGCCTTACTTTGCTACATTTGCATTTTTTAATATTTTGGTGTGTATTCATTTTTACCGTACCATTTAAGTTTTTGTTTTTCTAATTAATTGTAGATAGAATTATATTTAAGGCCATAACTGGCAAATAAAATCGTGAATTGTAACCAAGCTTACAACAAGTGAAGTTTATTACATCCCTCAGCAAGTTGTTCAAGTTCAAGTGGTTGAAACAGCTATTTCAATTTCCTAGGTAAGAACTAGCACCCTTCATCCAGCACCTACAACGCCAATGACCGTACTCATTCAAAGGAAGTAGAACCCCGCCCTGCCGCAAGGATTCCAACGCCTACAGAGACGCAAGCAAATCTTGCCACACCCAACATAAGCGGCTTTGAGAGAATAAAGTACTCGTGCCTGTTGCAACTTTGAGGTATCGGTTATAGCTGTCCTACACTTGAGTCCAAGATGAAACATTGAGGAAACTTCAAATGGTTATAAATTTTATATGCTGCGTCCTACACCTACCGAAGCTTGCCAATTTCAAATGCTTCTAACTTTTTATTGGACTGTCATACAACCTTGAAATTTAGGCGAATAAAGTACTCATAGCTGCTGCCAAATTGAGGTATCGGTCATATCTGTGTTAACATAGAAATGAAGCATTGATAAAACTGCAAATGGCTATAACTTCTATATTGTGTATCCTATATCTATCAAGTATGCAAATTTCAAAAACTTGTAGTTTTCACTGTAGCGTCGTAGAACATTGAAATTTTGTAGAATAAAGTACTCGTGCCTTTTGTCAATTTGTGGTATCGGTTATATCTCTGTTAACCTTGAAACGAAACTTTTATAAAACTTCAGGTGGCTCTAACTTCTATATTGTGCATCCTACACTTATCAAGTTTGCTAATTTCAAATGCTTGTAACTTTTTGCTGGAGCGTCGTAGTACTTTGAAATTTAGTGACAATAAAGTACTTATGCCTCTTTTCAATTTGAGGTATCGGTCATAATTTTGCTACCCTCGAGTCCAAAATAAGGCATTGATAAAACTTGAAATGATTTAACTGCTATACTGTGCGTCCTCCACTTATCAAAGATTCCAACATGCAAATGCTTGTAAGTTTTCACTGAAGAGTTGTAGAACGTTGAAACTTTGGAAGAATAAATTACTCGTGCCTGTTGCCAATTTGAGGTACCGGTCATAATTCTGTGTCCCCCGAGTCCAAAATAAAGCATTGATAAAACTTAAAATAGATCTAACTTCTTTACGATGCGTCCGACACCTATCAAAGTTTGCAACATTCCCCGGCTACTTTCTGGATCGTCATAATCGAGCAACCACAGGAGTACTACGAGGGTAACATAAAACGCATCAACAAGCTATGGGTCGAGATCGAGACCATAAATTACAATATCTTTGAGGAAATATCAACACCTGAAGACAAAGGGGTTGACCATTCAGCATACCTGGACTTGGAAGATCAGATTCATCAGCAGTTGATTGTTTTGTCCACTAAAGCAAGGGCTCCGACATTGCTACCTGAATCGCTTGCATGCCATTAGTCCAAAATTTCCATAGAAAATTTGACGACAACTACCTCGAATGGCATCAATTCATTGATATGTTCTCAGAAATGGTGCACAAAACACCAATCGCCTCCACACGAAAAATGTGGTACTTGAAGTCCAATGTCACTGGAGAAGCAGAAAGACTAATCAGGCATCTACCATTAACCGTCCTTCAAGACCGGTACCACAACAAACGAGAACTGGCCTCCACACTACTCCAACAAATCATAGGGCACTCTAGCCTATCACCAGAAAAGACATCCTCAGGAGCAATAAAAAACCTGTATGATGTTATAAGAGGAAGCATCTTGGCCATCAACAATATAGGAGTCGACACATCCTCGTGAGGCCTAATATTGCTGCACTTCTTCGTGAAGAAGTTAGACCGCCAGAGTCACTTACTGTAGGAGCAGTCATTAAAGAATCCAAAGGAGATTCAAACGTTGGAAGACTTTCTGCACTTCCTCGAGCATCGTTTCCAATCTCTGGAAACTCTCGGTAGACGAGAAAGACCACATTCATCAAGGGCAGTGTCAACAGTTGCAACTGCGCCTACGAAATGCAACTTTTGTCAAGGCACAAACCATCCACTGTATTATTATAAATCATTTCTACAATTATAGCAGTAGCTATACTAAACTGGGCTGAAAGGCAACAACTTGCGTTAATTGCCTGAAGGGCAACCACACGTTAAAAACATGCACCGTACATGGCTGTTCGAAATGTAACAGAAAACACAATTCATTGCTGCAGTTGGGAACGAACACCCCAACATCAAAAGAGAGTCAACCAATTCAAACATCAACAAATCAGACGGTGGAACCCAAAGCGGCCAGTTCATCATTTACATCAGCAGCAGCCAACACATTATCGGCATTCCAAGGCATTGTTTTTTTACCAACAGCCAGAGTAACCATCACCAAGCAAGCACCGGACATCTTATTAGTTCAGAGCCATCTTAGATTCCGGCTCACAGGTCAACTTAGTGACCGAACGGCTCATCAAGCGGTTAGCAATTACTCCAAGCAACGCATTGAAGGAATTGATCACAACAGAAAAACTGTAAACCAGCGCGTTAACATCCAACTCCAGTCACGAGCAAGCAGTTTTCTACGAGGTTAGCCAATGCAACCGGCACAATCTCTGAAGAACTCATCATGGAAAAATTTTGGAACCTTGAAGAAATGGAGGACACAAAACCAACACTGTCTGCCACAGAAAAACTATGTGAAACTCATTTCGCACTGAAATCCACTCAAAACCATAAAGACCGATACATAGTCAAGATTCCATTTGCAGAATACACATCAGCTCTATGCGACTCACAGAAAATCGCAACCAATCGATTTTATCAGCAGATAAAGACTTGAGGGTTCAGTATACCGCATTCATGGACGAATACGAATCATTAGGGTACATAACAAAAACAAATCTCGACAGCATAACACCACCATGTTATTTCATCCCGCATCATTGCATAAAAGTTAAGAGTTGTGTTTGATGCCTCAGCGAAGACGTCTACAGGTTTAGCTCAGAGCAACCTTATGGACACAGCGCCAACGATTCAAAGCAAACTCTTTACCATTTTACTGCGATTCCGATGTCCACGATTTGTCTTCACGTCTGATATACAAAATATGTACAGACAAATCTTGGTTCATACGGACGATCGAAATCGTTTGGAGGAAAGATCCCACCGAAAACCTGCAATATTACCAACTAAACACGGTGACATACGGAACTCGGTCACCACCATACTTGGCAATCAAGTGCCTTCGACAATTAGGAAATGAGCACAGTTCACAATATCCACTTGGGACTGAAGCTCTCCGAAACAACTTCTACGTAGATGACTGCCAAACTGGGTCCGGCAGTTTAATCACAGCAATTGAAACGCACCAACAGCTCACGAACATTCCACTCAAAGGCGGTTTTCAATTGCGTAAATGGTGTGTCAACCATCCAAAATGACTTCAATCTGTTCCAATCGAAGACATGGAAGTTATCTCGACTTAAGTGATGACACCAACAACGCAATGTAAACCCTAGGACCCTCACCTGGTTACCGAAGACAGAGAATTCTGCGTCAAAGTGAATCTCACCACACAGACTCGAATCACCAAAAGAACCAACGTCTCGGATATAGCGAGAATATTCGATCCATTGGGTGTACTGGTGGCAACAGCTAAAAATTCTCATGCATAAAGTATGGCAAAGCTTTTATGGGACGACGATTTGCCGACTGAACTACATACTTATTGGACCACTTTCCGTAGTAGCCTGAACAAACTCAACAATACCCACATTGCCAGACACATATTTCAAGAAGGCACTAAGAGATCACTTCAATTGCATGCATTTGCTGATGCCTCAGAGAAGGAATACGGTGCGGCAATTTAAGCTCGATCACGCACTGACGGATCAATTGTCGTACGGCTTCTATGCGCAAAATCTCGCGTGGCATCACTAAAAGCACAAACAATATCACGGGTGGAGCTCTGCTCATCATTACTCAGTGCCCAGTTGACAGCACGAGTAAAGGCGGACTTGAGCTTAATCGATGTCCCAACGAATCTGTGGACTGACTCTTAAATTGTTCTCGCACAGTCAACGTGGTTCCAAAGCTTTGTCGCTAACAGAGTTGCAAGAATTCAAGAGCTCTCTATTGCCTCCCAATGGCAGGAAAACCCAGCAGATATACTTTAAAGAAAATTAGCACCGTCAGAATTAAGCACCTGCAATATGTGGTTTTATGGACCTATCTTCCTTCACAGAAAAATGGACGATTGGTAAAAACCATACTCAAGAGAACTGGTCATCGAGACTTCGATCGAAAGAAGACGAAGCGTACTCAGAGGATATAATCTACAAAATTAACCACAAAAACTCGTTCAGAATACTAAGAAATATCGTAGTAAGGCAAAGTCATCATCGACGCCATGCAAGTATCTGAGTTCAAAGAAGACATCAAGGCCCTCGCCAAAAATACAAATCTGAGCAAAAACAGTCAGTTAGCCAACCTCATCCCATTTGTGGACGTCGAAGGGATAATGCGTGTGGGAGGACGCCGTCAAGCAGCCACCATTTCATATGATGCCAATCATTCCATACAACGACCCCCTGCAAAACTTCTCGGAACAGAGTATCACAAATAACACTTGCACTGTGGGCCACAGACTCTACTAGCCCACTTCGTCAGCGGTTGTGGCCTATAAAAGGCAAATCCATGGCACGGTCAATTGTACAGTATTGCGTTCGCTGCACCAAAGCGAAGCCTAAACTTTTCCAACAAATAATGGGGAGGTTAACTGCAGAACGAGTCCAGCCAGCACGACCATTCATTAAATCAGGAGTCAACTTCTGCGGCCCTTTCTGGATTAATTTCAAGGCGCGAGGGAAAAGACCACATAAATCTTATGTAGCAGTGTTTTGCTGCTTTGCCACCAAGGCGGAGCATCTTGAAGTAGTCAGCGATTTAACCACAGAAGCAGTCATTGGATGCCTAAAGCGTTTCATAGGCAGACTAGGGCACTGTCAAAATTTGTACTGCGACAGCGCAACAGACTTCGTCGGCGCCAAAAATCAGCTTTTAGAATTAAAAGAAACAGTCCATGGGGAACAAGCACAAGAAGCTGTAATCAGGACATACAGCAAAAAGGGCATCAAATTCAACTTCATTCCACCAAGAGCACCACATTTTGGCGGACTATGGGAGTCAGCAGTCAAATCTGCTAAAACTCTTTTTGTAAGAAGTGTGGGCAGCGCTTCATTAACTTATGAAGAATTGGAAACAGTGATAGTTGAAATAGAAGCCATTTTAAACTCTCGGCCATTAACACCCATGTCAACCGACCCAAAGGATCTACACGCATTAACGCCAGGGCACTTTATAATTGGCGAACCTCTAACAGCACCAATTGACACAGCTGCTAGATCGACCAAAGCTTCATTGTTAACCAGATGGAAGCTAGTATCGCATGTGAAGCATGAATTCTGGAACCGACAGTCTCGAGACTATCTGAGTGAACTTCAATACAGGCACAAGTGGAGAGAGCAGGTGAATAATGCAAGACCAGGTATGATGGTAATAATCAAAGAAGACAACTTACCACCCCTCGCTGGCCACTAGGATGGATAATCAAAACATACGAAGGCCAAGATAGCGCAGTACCTGTGGCTGAAATTCAAACATCAACTGTAGTATGGAAGCGTCCAATCCACAGGCTCGCACCCCTTCCAGTAACGGACGCTGATGCGGATAACAATTTCGGTGTACCTTCCCAGGTCAGCAATAACAACCTAAACAGCGTCCCTCTCACAACCACCCACACTCGTTCAATCGAATCGAATGTAATACCAACAAAAAGGAGGCGAGCCTCACCGACCAGCTCTCTCCTGTTAACAGTTATTGTTTCTTTGCTACTGAACCCGGCAATATTAAGCAGCGCAGTCCATGTGAACAACTTTGGTAAGGACCCTGAGATGTATTTCGAAGGCATCGGGACAAAAGAAATGATAACAGCAGAATGGAAAATGGTGGTGTACTATGACTTGGCCTCATTTTGGGCAGAAATCGATACAAATCGCATTCTGTTCTGTGTTCTCGACTCAGACTACGCGGAAGAAATGTCTCACACAATTAATGAAGTAAAAAATAACGAAAATCATCTACAACGTTTACTTCAAAATCATACCTCCGCCATTGTCATCAACAAGGACGAATGAGCAACAAGGTCACGAATTCCTGAGCTACAGGCGCAGTAAATAACAGCGTGATCGGCAATCACAAATACAACATAGTAAAATTTATAAAATTATGAAAGCAGAAGGAGCAGTCACAAAGAGCAAGGTCATATTTCTAATCAGTGTACCTCTAGTCGATCAACAACATTTCGACCTGTTCCAACTGATCACCGATTCCAATTATGAGGAACGAATCAATGTACATAATAGCACCAGATACCTCCTTTTTAGCAGTCAACCCTCATCTTGATCAGTACATCCCATTAAGTTCACATGAAGTGGACAAATACTTTACAACCAAGGAAAGCGCCCACATATGTGAAAGCAACCACACGACCTATGCAAAATAATGAACCTCATTTTCCTGCGAAATTAATCTATTCAACAGCAAAGCCACAACAGATTGTGGCATCACACAATTACATCGTAGCTCTATGTGGACCCCATTGCATCAGAAGAATCAGTGGATATACTCCACTACATCAGAAACTGAAATGTCAACAGTGTATGGAACCCAGATTGCTCAACTAACAATAACAGTCTCTGGAATATTAACCATGCATCCCAAATGTATCGCCAAAACTAAAGTAATCACAATTCAGGGTCACTACAACAATTCCAGTTCCATAAACACATCCTACGCCAGGTTCCAAGACTTTAGTACCATCAATACCATTCACGAAGTACCCATGGCCCCCAAGGAGAAAAATATCATATTTGAAACTCAATTGGATGTCCTCACCGCACTCCAAACGCGCCTAACACATGAGAGCTACCAGAACAATAAAGTCAAACAGTCACCACCACCATGTGGTGCTTTACCGCCCTTTTGGTATCCGCAACAGTTCTCATCACATGCTTCATATGGAAATTCAAAAGGTACAAGAAATTCCAGCCAAAACCAACGCCACGACAACACCCACCACCATTCATCGTCAACTTAGAAGCGAGTTGACCAAAATTGCTCAACGCGGGAGAATGTACGAAAAGTAATTTTCGTAGGCACAACAATATCGTCATCCGCTACATAACAGCACGCGCCATGTCAATTACCTTTGGTAGCAGTAGGTGAAACACCCGTATGATATCGAGTCAGCAGTAATAATCATGCACCCAAACATATTGACAACAATATAACGTTGCATTGGCCTTGAGTCAACATCAGTTCGTTACCTATAAGCCAATAGCCTTACTTTGCTGCATTTGCATTTTTTAATATTTTGGTGTGTATTCATTTTTACCGTACCATTTATGTTTTTGTTTTTCTAATTAATTGTAGTTAGAATTGTATTTAAGGCCATAACTGGCAAATAAAATCGTGAATTGTAACCAAACTTACAACAAGTGAAGTTTATTTCATCCCTCAGCAGGTTAAAGTGCCTGTATAGGAATCAAAGTTAAGAACAGAACAACATAAGTTAGCTGAAACACGGCGGTCTCCTTTCCTCCTCTGTATGCATGTTGATGACTAAAGTGTGTGTGTCTTTAATAATTGTCCATAATTTTCTCCATTGATTTGAGTACAAAGCAGGTTAGACGTAGGCATAGGGTCTAAAAGATTTTGGTGAAGTGAAATCCTTCTTTCCAATCTTCGGTACAAATGTAACTAGAGTTTTCCTTCAGATTGCTGGAATATACCCTGTCGCCAAGCTCATCCTGAATAACTTTACCATGTGCAGAGCCAGTACCTTTATTCCTTGTCTTGTAGGGGTCAAAAGTTCCTACATCCCATTGTACTTGCTGTGGTGTTATTATCTTTACAGCAAGTCTCCGAAGTTCCATGTTTGTGTGAAACCTTTTTGAGGTAAGTCTTTCTTCGGCGGTTGTTGCGTCTGAAAAGTGTGTTTTCAAAAGAAGTTCCACCCTCTGTTTATCGTTCAATGTACTCGTATAGCTACCATCCGTTAGCTTTATTGCCATGCTACATTCTGTTTTAGCTTTCGCCCAGTGTCTTGTAGCAGCCGTCGATGTGGATAAAATATCTTCACAGAAGTTCATGAAGCTATCTCTTTTAGCTTTCCTAATCTCAATATTATACTTGGTTAACGCTCTAGCATGATCTTGCCAGTTTCCGGTGCGTTTTGCTCTATTGTAGAGGGTACGCACGTTGGATCTTAGCTGTGCCAGTGTGTTATTCTACCAAGGTGTTTTCTTCCCCTTGTTGCTAGAGCTATCTCTGCAATTAGCTTGAAATGACTCTAATATCTTATCTATCTTTCCTACAATGCTTTCAATCTCTAGCGATTGATTCGTCTTTGCACTGAAATTGAAGTGGCCTAGGATATCAGAACTTATTCCAATCCGTATTTCTAGGGTTTTTCCTAAGCACCTTCTCAGGGGGTTTTCTTTGAGAGAGTACTCTATTATACTATAATCAGAAAGAGGGGGCTCCGTTGATACTCTCCAGATTCTGATCAAGTTACCCATACTTAGGTTCCCTGTCGTTCGGACTAGGACCTCCTGCCTAGTCTTTGTCCCACATTGTAAAATTCTTACAATAAACTCCAATAGGCACTCAACCCTCGTGTTCGTGTCACTTGGCGTCGCACCCAATTAATAGAGGCAGTGCGTTCTCCTTGCAGTATTGCACCAGTCCTTGTAATTTACCGGGTAGTACGACGTCGGAGTCCCCTGGGAAGTATGCGATGCAAGCAGAATTGATTTTTGATTTCCACCGATATAGGTGGATGTGTCGATAGCAACCAAGTCTCGACTCATAAATTCTGAAATACAAAGATATTTGGTGGAGTTGTTCACCATTATGCAGATATATATATATATATATATATATATATATATATATATATATATATTTATATATATATATATATATATATATATATATATATATATATATAATGTTATTATTATGTTGAAGCCAAATATACTCCTTAGCTCCTTCACACGCGGCCATACATTCGGTTTCCATTGTGGTCAAAGCAACAGTTTTTGACGCTGGTTCCTCCAAGTTACAACAAAAAACATTATATTTTTGGATAAAAAAAGTGTAAAAAAATAAGAAATAGAACATTTTTATGATTTTGCGCTATGAACAACTGAAAATGGTAATTTATCAATATTTTCACGAAAAATTTGCACTTTCACAAGGCCAAAACTGCCTGAAGGAGCGTTCCAATGCTTTTGCGATGTACTAGAGAGTTCTTAACTATTGTCTTGGCTACAATGTTTGTCTTAGTATTGGATCTCAATGAAAATCTCAATGGTTTGGCTGTTATAGGCCAAAATATCTAAAAAAACGTGACAAAAAGTGGTGAATTTTCTACATTTTCGACTTTTCGACCATGAAAACGAAGTTTTTCTAAGTAATATGTTCAGAGAAATTGTAGCCCGAGACAATAGCTACAACTTTACTTTTAAAAATAAGTCAAAATTTCAAATACTTTACGAAATATGAGCCCAAGAAAATGTGCAAATTTCCAAAAAAAATAGTCTGAGAAAAAACTGCAAGTCAAAATCTGGAAGTACGATTTTCACCATAGGCGTATGGTCTAGTGGACTTTTTTGCTCAGTACAATCCCAAGAATCAGAAACGCGAAGCGCCCATTAAGATGTTCAAATCGCCCCACCCTAATATATATATATATATAAAGATATATATATATATATATATATATATATATATATATATATATATATATATATATATATATAAATATGTATATATATATATATATATATATATATATTGTTACGAAATTGCCCTCCTGACAATTTTTCTAACTGTCTGTACTCGGACTCGTACCACTGGATTGTGTAGTAATCAAACAATCGCTGGTTAAATTAAAATAATTAGCTTTATTGAATTATTGCTATTTACACATATAATATTAGGCTTAAAGTTTACTTAGTTATTATTTGCACTTATTTCACAAACCATTAGTCACTTTATTTACTAATGAATTTCATCACTTTACACAATTACAAATACTGCTGCTTTGATTATAATGCTAGATGCACACACTGTTACGGTCTCTGATCTACTGTCTTCGACTTTGAACAGTCTTGTCGCTTTTTTAGTTTTCGAATGGTTTGAGTCGAAAATTCCACGCTATTCTCGTATTTTCTAGAAGCTTCTATCCACTTCGACAGAAGTCGAGAATATTCTTTTTGATATTACCGACGGATGGTTCTTGAATAAGCTTTTATTCGAATAGTTCGCATCTTGACTCACAGGGGGCATTCATTCTCAATTTCAGATGGGATCCTGAAAGTATGCAATCACATTTCACTGTGCTATCACGTTTCACTGCCCTCCGCTTAATCTTGTTCGTCCCGAACAAGAATAGTACTGCAACCTTTATAAGGAGATAGCCTCTCTAAATGAACGACTTGCATTATAAGGGCCTTCCCAGTGTGTTTGCAGTTCTGGCGATAATCCCTTTTTCCTTTGCGGATTATGAAGCATAACTAGCTGCCCTTCCTGAAATACCTTGGAGTTTGCTCGTAGATTATATCTGGCTTTCATTTTATCACTCATCAGTTGTTTGCGCTTTCTGATGGTTCCATGAATTTCATTCAGCTGTCTTCGTTTGTCAGCTACATAACTGCTACATGAAACTTCCGTAGATGAGTAGGCACCGAATTTCAGATCTGCAAGCAATCTTATGTCACAACCGAAAATAGCCTTAGCTGGTGTTGTAGATGTTGTATCGTGAGTTGCCGATCGGTATGGCATTAAGAAGAGGGGTATGTGTTGGTCCCAATCTTTCTGGTTTCTGTCCACGACTTTCCTTAGGTGTTCCTCAAGCGTACGATTAAATCTTTCAACCATTCCATCGGATTGTGGGTGCAAAGGGGTTGTACGAGTTTTGAGTATGCCCATCAATTCACTCATTTCCCTGAATATTGTTGACTCGAAATTTCTGCCTTGATCCGAGTGCAACTCGAGGGGAGCTCCGAATCTGCAGACCCAATTATTGATAAATGCATCTGCAACGGTCTTAGCTTCTTGATCGGGAATGGGGTATACTTCTGGCCATTTACTAAAATAGTCGATTATGACGAGAACATATTTGTTGCCGGAATCACTAATTGGAAACGGACCTGCTATGTCCATTGCAATACGCTCAAATGGCGCTCCCACGTTGAATAAATGCATCTTCCCCTGACTGCGACGGCTCGGTCCCTTGGCAGCTGTACACTTTTCACAAGCACTAATCCAGTCAACTACCGATTGCTGGCAACCAACCCAATAAAATCGTGTTTTTATTTTCTCGACTGTTTTTGTTATTCCCAAATGCCCTCCGCTTGGCCCACTATGGTATTCCTTGACAATTTCGCTTATTCTTGCCTTGGGTACCACAATCAAGTTCTTCGTGGTTTTTCCATCTTCGCTCTCCCACAGGCGGAATAGGCATCCATCTTGCAGCTTTAAGCTATTCCATTGAGCCCAATATGCTTTAGTTATGGGACTTTCAGTCGAGATTTCGTTCCAATCAGGCCGTTTTCCTTCATTCTTACTTGATACGATTTTTGCCAAATCTGGATCATTTCGTTGTTCTTCTTTTATCTTTTCCGCTGTCCATTCATCGTCTGATAAAACAGCTATTAAGCGTACATCGACTACGCCTTCTTTCCCTTCAGCTTTAGAACAGTGCTTACATTCCATACTGCAAGGACGTCGTGATAGTGCATCAGCATTCCCGTGGTTTCCGCCTCTGCGATGTTCTATTGTGAAATCGTAGCTTTGGAGTCTCTCAATCCATCTCGCAACCTGACCTTCGGGATTTTTGAACTGTAATAGCCAGCGCAGAGCAGCGTGATCCGTTCTCAACAAGAACTTTTGTCCATACAAGTACTTGTTAAAGTGCTTCACGCACTGCATAACCGCCAAAAGTTCTCTCCGTGATACACAGTAATTTCGCTCTGGCTTTGATAAGATCTTGCTGAAGTAGGCTATTACTCTTTCATGTCCGTCAATAACTTGCGACAGGACACCTCCAATCCCGAATCCACTTGCATCTGTATCCCAAATAAATTTGTCGCCAGGTATTGGATACGCAAGGATCGGAGCTGTACATAATAGCTCTTTCAATCTGTTGAATGCCTTCTCCTGTTCGCTTTTCCACTCAAAAGGATAATTTTTCCTCGTTAATGCATGCAGACTACCAGCCACGTCTGCAAAGCCTGGAACAAAGCGTCTGTAATAGGTGCAAAGACCCAAGAAGCTGCGTAGCTCATGCAAACTAGTTGGTCTTGGCCACTCCCTTACTGAGTCTATCTTATCTATGGATCTGTGTGTACTCCTTCAGGTGTGACTTTATGTCCAAGGTACTTGACTTCTTTCTTGAAGAACGAGCATTTCTTTGCGCTCAGCTTCAACCCTGAAGCTCCTAATCGCATCAATACTTCTTCCAAATTCTTCAAGTGGTCCTCGAAGTCCTTTCCCATAACGATGATATCGTCTAGGTACACCAGACACGTTTTCCAGTGGAGACCCTTTAGCACATGTTTTATTAGGCGTTTAAATGTAGCTGGAGCATTACACAGACCAAATGGCATCACCAAAAATTGCCATAGTCCATCACCGGCACTGAATGCTGTCTTTTCATTGTCTTGTTCGTCGACTGCCACTTGCCAATATCCGCTTTGTAAATCCAGCGTTGAGAACCAATTTGAACCAGAAAGTGTGTCCAACGTATCGTCGATTCGAGGTAATGGATAACTATCTTTCTTCGTTACCTCATTTAGTTTACGATAATCTACACAGAAACGTGTGGAGCCATCCTTCTTCTCGACTAATACCACTGGAGAACTCCAGGGGCTCGCTGATGGCTCTATGACGTTGTTCGGATGCATTTCCTTCAACAATACATTCACCTCTTCTCTCTTTGCCAGAGGTACTCTTCTTGACGCTTGACGAATGGGTTTGGCATCACCAGTGTTGATTGTGTGTTTCACCATCTTTGTTCTGCCTTCGTTTTTACCCTTTTCAGCAAATACTGACCAATGTCTTGCCAAAAGTTGGCTGGCAGTCTTCCTCTGCTCTGTGGATAAGTCTTTGCTCCATTCTTTCGTGAGATCGTCGAGTATCTTTCTATCAGCTGGTATCTTCATTATTGTGTCTCGCGGCTGGCTTCCACAGTTTACAATTGCCGAAATTGCCCGGCAATTTCCAATTATCTGTCCTTTCTCTATGGTTTTAGCGGAATTTGTAAGATTGACCACTCTTACTGGCACTATTCTATTCTGCTGTTCTTCTACGAGGGTTTTTCCAATTATGATTTCATCCAGTGCGAATTTTTCGTCAGTCTCCACAACCCACAACTTGTTCTTCTCTACATCTCCGTCCATTTTGGCCCATATGACTGCCTCTGACTTTGCTGGGATTTTTGTCCGCCGCGATACAATGGCTTGTCGGATACCTCCATACTTATCCTCACCAACGGATAACGGTATTTCGGTGTTCGCATACTTCAACATTCGGCACTTCAAATCTAGGGTGAATTCATTCCGAATCATAAAATCCACACCTAAGATTAATTCGTCCACAATATCCGCAACTACAAACTCGTGCGTCACTGTTGTGGTGCCGATAGTTATTTTCCGTGTAACTTTTCCCAGTACCGGTGCATCATCTCCAGTACGCAATCTTATTCCCAGAAGCGGCTCGATTGCCCGAACGAGTTCCGTTCTAATTATGGAATGTGATGCACCCGTATCCAATGTTACCACGATTTTTTTCCATTTACTATACTGTCGACAGTTAGGCTGTTGATTTTCCGTGCCATCTGAGAAACGAAGATTCTGGGGCTACATGTTGTGGGAGTCAGATCAAGCCCCTCGAGACTGACTCCATCTAGTTTGTCGACGGCTTTTCAACATTTTCTGATTCCCTACTTTGGAATCTGACTTGGTTTGGAGGTCTTACCGGTGAGCGTGATCTAGAACGTTTCCGTCTCGATTGGCAATTACGGGCCATGTGTCCGACCTCTCCGCAGGTGAAGCATTTGCCCGTGAAACTTTGGCCGCTTTCGACTTGTACCTGACGGGCTCTGTATACTGGCTGGCACACCAAGGCTGCTGTCTCTGAAGTTAAAGCGCTAGCTACTGTCTGTTTCGGATTAGTTATTGCAGAACGCTTTATCTCCGCATCGCGAATGCCATATACGAAGGTGTCCATCATACACCTCTCAGTGATCTCTCCTGGGTAGGCAAGATGAGCCAACCGTTCCACTTCCGCCGCAAACTGTTGTAGAGACTGACCACTCTTCTGTACCCGTGTTCGTAGGTCTACTTGGTACATCTGCTTCCGGTGTTCATTACCGTACTTGCGCTGAACGGCATTCATCAAGCTTTCATAGCAGTCTCGCTCACTTTCTGAGATGGTTTGAAGCACATCAGCGGCAGCACCTTTCAATGAAACGGTTAATGCAGCCACTTTTTCGCGAGCACTCCAACCATTTGTGCTAGCGGTAGTCTCAAACTGCATTCTGAACACGCTAAATGTCGTGGTTCCATCATAGGTAGGAGGCTTCAGTTTTATTGAAGTTAAAGCTGGCATAGGCAATGCACCTTCCTGTAGTAGGTGAATTCTTTGCTCTAATTGGTTCTGCTTCTGCTCGTGCGCAATGAATTTTTGTTCTACAGATTTTTCGAACGATTCCTGCCGTGTCTCAATTTCACAAACCTTCCTGTCTACCATATCAGACATTTCTTTCATCTGCTGTGAATTCAGTTGAGCAAGTCGTGTTTCACTCTGCTGTAATTGTTCTTTGACAGCTTGAGAATTTTGCTGTAACTGTTCTTTGACAGCTTGAGAATTTTGCTGTAACTGTTCTTTGACTTCCTCTTTTACAGCTTGTTTGGCGGATTGTATTGCCCCAAGGAGTGCGTTCATGTCGAAGTTACCAGTATTAGTTCCTTGAGGTGTTTCTTCCTGTCGAGATGTCATTGGCTCTTCTCATTGGAATTCATGCTCATCGACATCTATACCCTGCTCCTCTAAAGCGCTTCTTAATCGCACCTGCAGCTCCGCTTTAAGCCCTTGTGTTTGCAAATTTAAACGCTCAAGCTCCTTCTTGAGCTGCTCCAATTTCAGTTTTTCAAATTTAACCATGTTTATTACAGATACACAATCCTACTTCTGACACCAATTGTTACGAAATTGCCCTCTTGACAATTTACTCTGTTACAAAATTGCCCTCCTGACAATTTCTCTAACTCTCTGTACTCGGACTCGTACCACTGGATTGTGTAGTAATCAAACAATCGCTGGTTAAATTAAAATAATTAGCTTTATTTAATTATTGCTATTTACACATATTATATTAGGCTTAAAGTTTACTTAGTTATTATTTGCACTTATTTCACAAACCATTAGTCACTTTATTTACTAATGAATTTCATCACTTTACACAATTACAAATACTGCTGCTTTGATTATAATGCTAGATGCACACACTGTTACGGTCTCTGATCTACTGTCATCGACTTTGAACAGTCTTCTCGCTTTTTTAGTTTTCGAATGGTTTGAGTCGAAAATTCCACGCTATTCTCGTATTTTCTAGAAGCTTCTATCCACTTCGACAGAAGTCGAGAATATTCTTTTTGATATTACCGACGGATGGTTCTTGAATGAGCTTTTATTCGAAAAGTTCGCATCTTGATTCACAGGGGGCATTCATTCTCAATTTCAGATGGGATCCTGAAAGTATGCAATCACATTTCACTGTGCTATCACGTTTCACTGCCCTCCGCTTAATCTTGTTCGTCCCGAACAAGAATAGTACTGCAACCTTTATAAGGAGATAGCCTCTCTAAATGAACGACTTTCATTTTGCTCCTGGCATTTCTCGCCAACTGGATGCGGTATACTACATCGTTGAGCCGCTTTATCACCTTATAAGGGCCTTCCCAGTGTGTTTGCAGTTTTGGCGATAATCCCTTTTTCCTTTGCGGATTATGAAGCATAACTAGCTGCCCTTCCTGAAATCCCTTGGAGTTTGCTCGTAGATTATATCTGGCTTTCATTTTATCACTCATCAGTTGTTTGCGCTTTCTGATGGTTCCATGAATTTCATTCAGCTGTCTTCGTTTGTCAGCTACATAACTGCTACATGAAACTTCCGTAGATGAGTAGGCACCGAATTTCAGATCTGCAAGCAATCTTATGTCACAACCGAAAATAGCCTGGTGTTGTAGATGTTGTATCGTGAGTTGCCGATCGGCATGGCATTAAGAAGAGGGGTATGTGTTGGTCCCAATCTTTCTGGTTTCTGTCCACGACTTTCCTTAGGTGTTCCTCAAGCGTACGATTAAATCTTTCAACCATTCCATCGGATTGTGGGTGCAAAGGGGTTGTACGAGTTTTGCGTATGCCCATCAATTCACTCATTTCCCTGAATATTGTTGACTCGAAATTTCTGCCTTGATCCGAGTGCAACTCGAGGGGAGCTCCGAATCTGCAGACCCAATTATTGATAAATGCATCTGCAACGGTCTTAGCTTCTTGATCGGGAATGGGGTATACTTCTGGCCATTTACTAAAATAGTCGATTATGACGAGAACATATTTGTTGCCGGAATCACTAATTGGAAACGGACCTGCTATGTCCATTGCAATACGCTCAAATGGCGCTCCCACGTTGAATAAATGCATCTTCCCCTGACTGCGACGGCTCGGTCCCTTGGCAGCTGTACACTTTTCACAAGCACTAATCCAGTCAACTACCGATTGCTGGCAACCAACCCAATAAAATCGTGTTTTTATTTTCTCGACTGTTTTTGTTATTCCCAAATGCCCTCCGCTTGGCCCACTATGGTATTCCTTGACAATTTCGCTTATTCTTGCCTTGGGTACCACAATCAAGTTCTTCGTGGTTTTTCCATCTTCGCTCTCCCACAGGCGGAATAGGCATCCATCTTGCAGCTTTAAGCTATTCCATTGAGCCCAATATGCTTTAGTTATGGGACTTTCAGTCGAGATTTCGTTCCAATCAGGCCGTTTTCCTTCATTCTTACTTGATACGATTTTTGCCAAATCTGGATCATTTCGTTGTTCTTCTTTTATCTTTTCCGCTGTCCATTCATCGTCTGATAAAACAGCTATTAAGCGTACATCGACTACGCCTTCTTTCCCTTCAGCTTTAGAACAGTGCTTACATTCCATACTGCAAGGACGTCGTGATAGTGCATCAGCATTCCCGTGGTTTCCGCCTCTGCGATGTTCTATTGTGAAATCGTAGCTTTGGAGTCTCTCAATCCATCTCGCAACCTGACCTTCGGGATTTTTGAACTGTAATAGCCAGCGCAGAGCAGCGTGATCCGTTCTCAACAAGAACTTTTGTCCATACAAGTACTTGTTAAAGTGCTTCACGCACTGCATAACCGCCAAAAGTTCTCTCCGTGATACACAGTAATTTCGCTCTGGCTTTGATAAGATCTTGCTGAAGTAGGCTATTACTCTTTCATGTCCGTCAATAACTTGCGACAGGACACCTCCAATCCCGAATCCACTTGCATCTGTATCCCAAATAAATTTGTCGCCAGGTATTGGATACGCAAGGATCGGAGCTGTACATAATAGCTCTTTCAATCTGTTGAATGCCTTCTCCTGTTCGCTTTTCCACTCAAAAGGATAATTTTTCCTCGTTAATGCATGCAGACTACCAGCCACGTCTGCAAAGCCTGGAACAAAGCGTCTGTAATAGGTGCAAAGACCCAAGAAGCTGCGTAGCTCATGCAAACTAGTTGGTCTTGGCCACTCCCTTACTGAGTCTATCTTATCTATGGATCTGTGTGTACTCCTTCAGGTGTGACTTTATGTCCAAGGTACTTGACTTCTTTCTTGAAGAACGAGCATTTCTTTGCGCTCAGATTCAACCCTGAAGCTCCTAATCGCATCAATACTTCTTCCAAATTCTTCAAGTGGTCCTCGAAGTCCTTTCCCATAACGATGATATCGTCTAGGTACACCAGACACGTTTTCCAGTGGAGACCCTTTAGCACATGTTCCATTAGGCGTTCAAATGTAGCTGGAGCATTACACAGACCAAATGGCATCACCAAAAATTGCCATAGTCCATCACCGGCACTGAATGCTGTATTTTCATTGTCTTGTTCGTCGACTGCCACTTGCCAATATCCGCTTTGTAAATCCAGCGTTGAGAACCAATTTGAACCAGAAAGTGTGTCCAACGTATCGTCGATTCGAGGTAATGGATAACTATCTTTCTTCGTTACCTCATTTAGTTTACGATAATCTACACAGAAACGTGTGGAGCCATCCTTCTTCTCGACTAATACCACTGGAGAACTCCAGGGGCTCGCTGATGGCTCTATGACGTTGTTCGGATGCATTTCCTTCAACAATACATTCACCTCTTCTCTCTTTGCCAGAGGTACTCTTCTTGACGCTTGACGAATGGGTTTGGCATCACCAGTGTTGATTGTGTGTTTCACCATCTTTGTTCTGCCTTCGTTTTTACCCTTTTCAGCAAATACTGACCAATGTCTTGCCAAAAGTTGGCTGGCAGTCTTCCTCTGCTCTGTGGATAAGTCTTTGCTCCATTCTTTCGTGAGATCGTCGAGTATCTTTCTATCAGCTGGTATCTTCATTATTGTGTCTCGCGGCTGGCTTCCACAGTTTACAATTGCCGAAATTGCCCGGCAATTTCCAATTATCTGTCCTTTCTCTATGGTTTTAGCGGAATTTGTAAGATTGACCACTCTTACTGGCACTATTCTATTCTGCTGTTCTTCTACGAGGGTTTTTCCAATTATGATTTCATCCAGTGCGAATTTTTCGTCAGTCTCCACAACCCACAACTTGTTCTTCTCTACATCTCCGTCCATTTTGGCCCATATGACTGCCTCTGACTTTGCTGGGATTTTTGTCCGCCGCGATACAATGGCTTGTCGGATACCTCCATACTTATCCTCACCAACGGATAACGGTATTTCGGTGTTCGCATACTTCAACATTCGGCACTTCAAATCTAGGGTGAATTCATTCCGAATCATAAAATCCACACCTAAGATTAATTCGTCCACAATATCCGCAACTACAAACTCGTGCGTCACTGTTGTGGTGCCGATAGTTATTTTCCGTGTAACTTTTCCCAGTACCGGTGCATCATCTCCAGTACGCAATCTTATTCCCAGAAGCGGCTCGATTGCCCGAACGAGTTCCGTTCTAATTATGGAATGTGATGCACCCGTATCCAATGTTACCACGATTTTTTTCCATTTACTATACTGTCGACAGTTAGGCTGTTGATTTTCCGTGCCATCTGAGAAACGAAGATTCTGGGGCTACATGTTGTGGGAGTCAGATCAAGCCCCTCGAGACTGACTCCATCTAGTTTGTCGACGGCTTTTCAACATTTTCTGATTCCCTACTTTGGAATCTGACTTGGTTTGGAGGTCTTACCGGTGAGCGTGATCTAGAACGTTTCCGTCTCGATTGGCAATTACGGGCCATGTGTCCGACCTCTCCGCAGGTGAAGCATTTGCCCGTGAAACTTTGGCCGCTTTCGACTTGTACCTGACGGGCTCTGTATACTGGCTGGCACACCAAGGCTGCTGTCTCTGAAGTTAAAGCGCTAGCTACTGTCTGTTTCGGATTAGTTATTGCAGAACGCTTTATCTCCGCATCGCGAATGCCATATACGAAGGTGTCCATCATACACCTCTCAGTGATCTCTCCTGGGTAGGCAAGATGAGCCAACCGTTCCACTTCCGCCGCAAACTGTTGTAGAGACTGACCACTCTTCTGTACCCGTGTTCGTAGGTCTACTTGGTACATCTGCTTCCGGTGTTCACTATCATACTTGCGCTGAACGGCATTCATCAAGCTTTCATAGCAGTCTCGCTCACTTTCTGAGATGGTTTGAAGCACATCAGCGGCAGCACCTTTCAATGAAACGGTTAATGCAGCCACTTTTTCGCGAGCACTCCAACCATTTGTGCTAGCGGTAGTCTCAAACTGCATTCTGAACACGCTAAATGTCGTGGTTCCATCATAGGTAGGAGGCTTCAGTTTTATTGAAGTTAAAGCTGGCATAGGCAATGCACCTTCCTGTAGTAGGTGAATTCTTTGCTCTAATTGGTTCTGCTTCTGCTCGTGCGCAATGAATTTTTGTTCTACAGATCTTTCGAACGATTCCTGCCGTGTCTCAATTTCACAAACCTTCCTGTCTACCATATCAGACATTTCTTTCATCTGCTGTGAATTCAGTTGAGCAAGTCGTGTTTCACTCTGCTGTAATTGTTCTTTGACAGCTTGAGAATTTTGCTGTAACTGTTCTTTGACAGCTTGAGAATTTTGCTGTAACTGTTCTTTGACTTCCTCTTTTACAGCTTGTTTGGCGGATTGTATTGCCCCAAGGAGTGCGTTCATGTCGAAGTTACCAGTATTAGTTCCTTGAGGTGTTTCTTCCTGTCGAGATGTCATTGGTTCTTCTCATTGGAATTCATGCTCATCGACATCTATACCCTGCTCCTCTAAAGCGCTTCTTAATCGCACCTGCAGCTCCGCTTTAAGCCCTTGTGTTTGCAAATTTAAACGCTCAAGCTCCTTCTTGAGCTGCTCCAATTTCAGTTTTTCAAATTTAACCATGTTTATTACAGATACACAATCCTACTTCTGACACCAATTGTTACGAAATTGCCCTCTTGACAATTTACTCTGTTACAAAATTGCCCTCCTGACAATTTCTCTAACTCTCTGTACTCGGACTCGTACCACTGGATTGTGTAGTAATCAAACAATCGCTGGTTAAATTAAAATAATTAGCTTTATTTAATTATTGCTATTTACACATATTATATTAGGCTTAAAGTTTACTTAGTTATTATTTGCACTTATTTCACAAACCATTAGTCACTTTATTTACTAATGAATTTCATCACTTTACACAATTACAAATACTGCTGCTTTGATTATAATGCTAGATGCACACACTGTTACGGTCTCTGATCTACTGTCATCGACTTTGAACAGTCTTCTCGCTTTTTTAGTTTTCGAATGGTTTGAGTCGAAAATTCCACGCTATTCTCGTATTTTCTAGAAGCTTCTATCCACTTCGACAGAAGTCGAGAATATTCTTTTTGATATTACCGACGGATGGTTCTTGAATAAGCTTTTATTCGAATAGTTCGCATCTTGATTCACAGGGGGCATTCATTCTCAATTTCAGATGGGATCCTGAAAGTATGCAATCACATTTCACTGTGCTATCACGTTTCACTGCCCTCCGCTTAATCTTGTTCGTCCCGAACAAGAATAGTACTGCAACCTTTATAAGGAGATAGCCTCTCTAAATGAACGACTTTCATTTTGCTCCTGGCATTTCTCGCCAACTGGATGCGGTATACTACATCGTTGAGTCGCTTTATCACCTTATAAGGGCCTTCCCAGTGTGTTTGCAGTTTTGGCGATAATCCCTTTTTCCTTTGCGGATTATGAAGCATAACTAGCTGCCCTTCCTGAAATCCCTTGGAGTTTGCTCGTAGATTATATCTGGCTTTCATTTTATCACTCATCAGTTGTTTGCGCTTTCTGATGGTTCCATGAATTTCATTCAGCTGTCTTCGTTTGTCAGCTACATAACTGCTACATGAAACTTCCGTAGATGAGTAGGCACCGAATTTCAGATCTGCAAGCAATCTTATGTCACAACCGAAAATAGCCTTAGCTGGTGTTGTAGATGTTGTATCGTGAGTTGCCGATCGGTATGGCATTAAGAAGGAGGGGTATGTGTTGGTCCCAATCTTTCTGGTTTCTGTCCACGACTTTCCTTAGGTGTTCCTCAAGCGTACGATTAAATCTTTCAACCATTCCATCGGATTGTGGGTGCAAAGGGGTTGTACGAGTTTTGCGTATGCCCATCAATTCACTCATTTCCCTGAATATTGTTGACTCGAAATTTCTGCCTTGATCCGAGTGCAACTCGAGGGGAACTCCGAATCTGCAGACCCAATTATTGATAAATGCATCTGCAACGGTCTTAGCTTCTTGATCGGGAATGGGGTATACTTCTGGCCATTTACTAAAATAGTCGATTATGACGAGAACATATTTGTTGCCGGAATCACTAATTGGAAACGGACCTGCTATGTCCATTGCAATACGCTCAAATGGCGCTCCCACGTTGAATAAATGCATCTTCCCCTGACTGCGACGGCTCGGTCCCTTGGCAGCTGTACACTTTTCACAAGCACTAATCCAGTCAACTACCGATTGCTGGCAACCAACTCAATAAAATCGTGTTTTTATTTTCTCGACTGTTTTTGTTATTCCCAAATGCCCTCCGCTTGGCCCACTATGGTATTCCTTGACAATTTCGCTTATTCTTGCCTTGGGTACCACAATCAAGTTCTTCGTGGTTTTTCCATCTTCGCTCTCCCACAGGCGGAATAGGCATCCATCTTGCAGCTTTAAGCTATTCCATTGAGCCCAATATGCTTTAGTTATGGGACTTTCAGTCGAGATTTCGTTCCAATCAGGCCGTTTTCCTTCATTCTTACTTGATACGATTTTTGCCAAATCTGGATCATTTCGTTGTTCTTCTTTTATCTTTTCCGCTGTCCATTCATCGTCTGATAAAACAGCTATTAAGCGTACATCGACTACGCCTTCTTTCCCTTCAGCTTTAGAACAGTGCTTACATTCCATACTGCAAGGACGTCGTGATAGTGCATCAGCATTCCCGTGGTTTCCGCCTCTGCGATGTTCTATTGTGAAATCGTAGCTTTGGAGTCTCTCAATCCATCTCGCAACCTGATCTTCGGGATTTTTGAACTGTAATAGCCAGCGCAGAGCAGCGTGATCCGTTCTCAACAAGAACTTTTGTCCATACAAGTACTTGTTAAAGTGCTTCACGCACTGCATAACCGCCAAAAGTTCTCTCCGTGATACACAGTAATTTCGCTCTGGCTTTGATAAGATCTTGCTGAAGTAGGCTATTACTCTTTCATGTCCGTCAATAACTTGCGACAGGACACCTCCAATCCCGAATCCACTTGCATCTGTATCCCAAATAAATTTGTCGCCAGGTATTGGATACGCAAGGATCGGAGCTGTACATAATAGCTCTTTCAATCTGTTGAATGCCTTCTCCTGTTCGCTTTTCCACTCAAAAGGATAATTTTTCCTCGTTAATGCATGCAGACTACCAGCCACGTCTGCAAAGCCTGGAACAAAGCGTCTGTAATAGGTGCAAAGACCCAAGAAGCTGCGTAGCTCATGCAAACTAGTTGGTCTTGGCCACTCCCTTACTGAGTCTATCTTATCTATGGATCTGTGTGTACTCCTTCAGGTGTGACTTTATGTCCAAGGTACTTGACTTCTTTCTTGAAGAACGAGCATTTCTTTGCGCTCAGATTCAACCCTGAAGCTCCTAATCGCATCAATACTTCTTCCAAATTCTTCAAGTGGTCCTCGAAGTCCTTTCCCATAACGATGATATCGTCTAGGTACACCAGACACGTTTTCCAGTGGAGACCCTTTAGCACATGTTCCATTAGGCGTTCAAATGTAGCTGGAGCATTACACAGACCAAATGGCATCACCAAAAATTGCCATAGTCCATCACCGGCACTGAATGCTGTCTTTTCATTGTCTTGTTCGTCGACTGCCACTTGCCAATATCCGCTTTGTAAATCCAGCGTTGAGAACCAATTTGAACCAGAAAGTGTGTCCAACGTATCGTCGATTCGAGGTAATGGATAACTATCTTTCTTCGTTACCTCATTTAGTTTACGATAATCTACACAGAAACGTGTGGAGCCATCCTTCTTCTCGACTAATACCACTGGAGAACTCCAGGGGCTCGCTGATGGCTCTATGACGTTGTTCGGATGCATTTCCTTCAACAATACATTCACCTCTTCTCTCTTTGCCAGAGGTACTCTTCTTGACGCTTGACGAATGGGTTTGGCATCACCAGTGTTGATTGTGTGTTTCACCATCTTTGTTCTGCCTTCGTTTTTACCCTTTTCAGCAAATACTGACCAATGTCTTGCCAAAAGTTGGCTGGCAGTCTTCCTCTGCTCTGTGGATAAGTCTTTGCTCCATTCTTTCGTGAGATCGTCGAGTACCTTTTTATCAGCTGGTATCTTCATTTTTGTGTCTCGCGGCTGGCTTCCACAGTTTACAATTGCCGAAATTGCCCGGCAATTTCCAATTATCTGTCCTTTCTCTATGGTTTTAGCGGAATTTGTAAGATTGACCACTCTTACTGGCACTATTCTATTCTGCTGTTCTTCTACGAGGGTTTTTCCAATTATGATTTCATCCAGTGCGAATTTTTCGTCAGTCTCCACAACCCACAACTTATTCTTCTCCACATCTCCGTCCATTTTGGCCCATATGACTGCCTCTGACTTTGCTGGGATTTTTGTCCGCCGCGATACAATGGCTTGTCGGATACCTCCATACTTATCCTCACCAACGGATAACGGTATTTCGGTGTTCGCATACTTCAACATTCGGCACTTCAAATCTAGGGTGAATTCATTCCGAATCATAAAATCCACACCTAAGATTAATTCGTCCACAATATCCGCAACTACAAACTCGTGCGTCACTGTTGTGGTGCCGATAGTTATTTTCCGTGTAACTTTTCCCAGTACCGGTGCATCATCTCCAGTACGGAATCTTATTCCCAGAAGCGGCTCTATTCCCCGAACGAGTTCCGCTCTAATTATGGAATGTGATGCTCCCGTATCCAATGTTACCACGATTTTTCTTCCATTTACTACGCTGTCGACAGTTAGGCTGTTGATTTTCCGTGCCATCTGAGAAACGAAGATTCTGGGGCTACATGTTGTGGGAGTCAGATCAAGCCCCTCGAGACTGACTCCATCTAGTTTGTCGACGGCTTTTCAACATTTTCTGATTCCCTACTTTGGAATCTGAATCCGCAGGTGAAGCATTTGCCCGTGAAACTTTGGCCGCTTTCGACTTGTACCTGACGGGCTCTGTATACTGGCTGGCACACCAAGGCTGCTGTCTCTGAAGTTAAAGCGCTAGCTACTGTCTGTTTCGGATTAGTTATTGCATCTATATCTCCGCATCGCGAATGCCATATACGAAGGTGTCCATCATACACCTCTCAGTGATCTCTCCTGGGTAGGCAAGATGAGCCAACCGTTCCACTTCCGCCGCAAACTGTTGTAGAGACTGACCACTCTTCTGTACCCGTGTTCGTAGGTCTACTTGGTACATCTGCTTCCGGTGTTCACTACCATACTTGCGCTGAACGGCATTCATCAAGCTTTCATAGCAGTCTCGCTCACTTTCTGAGATGGTTTGAAGCACATCAGCGGCAGCACCTTTCAATGAAACGGTTAATGCAGCCACTTTTTCGCGAGCACTCCAACCATTTGTGCTAGCGGTAGTCTCAAACTGCATTCTGAACACGCTAAATGTCGTGGTTCCATCGTAGGTAGGAGGCTTCAGTTTTATTGAAGTTAAAGCTGGCATAGGCAATGCACCTTCCTGTAGTAGGTGAATTCTTTGCTCTAATTGGTTCTGCTTCTGCTCGTGCGCAATGAATTTTTGTTCTACAGATTTTTCGAACGATTCCTGCCGTGTCTCAATTTCACAAACCTTCCTGTCTACCATATCAGACATTTCTTTCATCTGCTGTGAATTCAGTTGAGCAAGTCGTGTTTCACTCTGCTGTAATTGTTCTTTGACAGCTTGAGAATTTTGCTGTAACTGTTCTTCAAGGAGTGCGTTCATGTCGAAGTTACCAGTATTAGTTCCTTGAGTTGTTCCTACTGTCGAGATGTCATTGGCTCTTCTCATTGGAATTCATGCTCATCGACATCTATACCCTGCTCCTCTAAAGCGCTTCTTAATCGCACCTGCAGCTCCGCTTTAAGCCCTTGTGTTTGCAAATTTAAACGCTCAAGCTCCTTCTTGAGCTGCTCCAATTTCAGTTTTTCAAATTTAACCATGTTTATTACAGATACACAATCCTACTTCTGACACCAATTGTTACGAAATTGCCCTCTTGACAATTTACTCTGTTACAAAATTGCCCTCCTGACAATTTCTCTAACTCTCTGTACTCGGACTCGTACCACTGGATTGTGTAGTAATCAAACAATCGCTGGTTAAATTAAAATAATTAGCTTTATTTAATTATTGCTATTTACACATATAATATTAGGCTTAAAGTTTACTTAGTTATTATTTGCACTTATTTCACAAACCATTAGTCACTTTATTTACTAATGAATTTCATCACTTTACACAATTACAAATACTGCTGCTTTGATTATAATGCTAGATGCACACACTGTTACGGTCTCTGATCTACTGTCATCGACTTTGAACAGTCTTGTCGCTTTTTTAGTTTTCGAATGGTTTGAGTCGAAAATTCCACGCTATTCTCGTATTTTCTAGAAGCTTCTATCCACTTCGACAGAAGTCGAGAATATTCTTTTTGATATTACCGACGGATGGTTCTTGAATAAGCTTTTATTCGAATAGTTCGCATCTTGACTCACAGGGGGCATTCATTCTCAATTTCAGATGGGATCCTGAAAGTATGCAATCACATTTCACTGTGCTATCACGTTTCAATATATATATATATATATATATATATATATATATATATATATATATATATATATATCTATATAAATATATATATATATATATATACATATATATATATATATATATATATATATATATATATATATATATATATATATATATATATATATATATATATATATATATATATATATATATATATATATATATATTCTTCATAGAATACAGTTCAGGTAATTCTCTTTGAAGGTTATACTGGCGCAGATTTCGCTCGTGTATATATATATTGTTATTATTATGTTGAAGCCAAATTAACTCCTTAGCTCCTTCACATGCGGCCATACATTCGGTTTCCGTTGTGGTCAAAGCAACAGTTTTTGACGCTGGTTCCTCCAGGTTACAACGCTGTCGTTTATAAGAAACGCGTATTCTGTTGTAGATCGCCTTGTATCGATATCACGAGCGAAATCTGCGTCAGTATAATCTTCAAATTTAAGAGAATTATGTGAACTGTATTCTATGAAGAAGCCTTTGCTCTCTTTCAACTAGCGAAATATCCTCTTGACGGCTTTAACGTGGTAGTTTTTTGGATTTTCGGTGAATTCACCAACTGCATATGAAATATCAGGTCTGGATACTGTAGCAATAACATCAAACAGCTAACAGCTTCTCTGAATGGATATCTTATATTGTCTTCCTCACTCGATTTCGATAGATACACGTTACTGTCACGTGGTGCTGAAATAAGTTTTGCATCATCCATATTAAATGCTGGTTAATTTTTATAGATTTGTTAAATTTATCTCGGTGAATTTCAAGTCCAACATAATAATTGTTGTCACCATAATTGATACGAAAATGGTTTGATAGTTTTTTTTAATAAATAATTGTAAAAGAGCTTTGCTTGGAAATAATAGACGCATTCGATTCGTCACTGTATCGACGATAGGATAGACATTTGTATGGAAAAAGTTATGGAGTAAATTAATTATACTCAGATGAAACAAGCGATATTTTCTATCCTCAATAAAAAATGCTTCCAAATTGAAAATTCCTAGAAACTTCCTTGGGATTTTTATATTTTAGCTGATTAAATTTAAAGAAAACAAAAAATAATCTTTGGATTTGATTTTCAATATTATTATTCTGCAGATTTAAATTAGATTCAAATGATGAGTTTGTATAAAAAATATAATCAAAGTACATATTTAACAAAAATGGTTGAAACAGTGGTGCCAAGTATACCACTTACTCATTCGCTGTTTTATTCGCACAACTTGATACTAGCCAGATTCAAGTTACGAATCGAATGAGCCTATTGTCAACTCATCATGAACGTATAGAAGCAAAATAATCTTAATATTATTAATATTAATAATTATTTCCATAAAAGACACCACACAATGGTCAAAACTCGATTGCCTCATTTAAAATGTTTGTAAAAATTTATTAAATTTTGAGTTCCAATTGAGAGAAGCTTGTTGAAGGCCATAAACACCCTTTTTGAGACGAAAAACGAAAGTTTTACCTGGAATTGATTCCTTTTGGAATGCTCATATAAATTTTCTCACTGAGGTTGCCATATAAAAACGCAGTTTTTACATCAAATTGCATCATTTCCATGTCTTCATAGAGAGCTATCACCATGGCAACTCTCACTGAATCATATCGCACTACTGACGAATATGTCTCCTTATAGTCTATACCAGGTTCTTGCGAATAGCCTTTGGCCACTAATCGTGCTTTAAATACTGGTTTTTGACTTGGGTCTGATTTAATTTTAAACACCCATTTGCATCCCACAATATTTTTATGATGGGGTTTTTCAACCAACTCCCAAGTTTGATTCAGCTCAAGGGAATTTATTTCATCATTTATCGCCGATTTCCAATCCTCTACATATTCAGAATTCATTACATCATCATATGAATCAGGTTCTGAGATACTTGCCAAACAGCCCATGTAATCGTAACCGAATCGTTGAGGAAGTATAACTTCTCTCCGTAGACCATACCGCTTGTGCCCCTTTGCGTCATTAACTGAATCTATAGATGCAGAATTGGTAGGTGTAGTTGACCTATCGGTTGTCGACGCTTCCATTTTCATCTAAGTCTTGGGTATGCTGGTGATATGCTGTCGAAAAAATGAAAAATCGGTTTCATTTTGTTGTTCATGGCTCCCATTATTTGTATGTTCGTCGTCTTCATCTTGAAATGGACCAACTTTAATTAATTTTTCGTTGAAAACGACGTCGCAGCTAACAACCACCCTTGATCGTACAAACGAAAGTTTTTTGTTGGCGGTTCATAACCAACTTGAAACATCTTCTTTGCTTTAGCGTTCCATTTTTCTTCCAAGTTGTTTGGGCAGGTATACCATACATTCGGTGCCAAAAACTTTTAAGTGACTCAAATCTGACTTTCTACCAAACCAGCAATTGAATGGTGTCTTTGACCGATTTGCCAATGCTGACCGATTAAGAATATGAACTGCCGTTCTTACTGTTTCAGGGCATAGAAATTTGTTTAGACCGCTTGCTAGCAACATCGCACGAGCTGATTCTTGTACGGTCCTATTTTCCCTATTTTCCCTTTCGTTTTGTTCCGAGGTGTACGTTGAGATCTTCTCCAGAACAATTAAGTTATTCGGCAGCAGCTCAGGAACATCTTTATCTATAAACTTCGCCAGTCATCCTGCGTGTCATAAAAATGAAACTTTTCAGTTTTTGAAGCACTTGAGATTTGTTAGATAATAAATAAACGTGAAGCATGCGCTTTCATCCTTAAGCAACATGAAATAGCGAACTCCGCCAATACCAGGTTCAGACATAGGGCCGCATAAATCCATGTGAAAATATTCACATTTACTTGCTTCGCGCTTTTGTACAGTTCCATATGATGACCGATGCATTTTGGCTCGTTTGCAATCTTCACAAAAGAAATCGTTTTCATCCGTCACATTAATGCCATCAGCTAAATGTTTGTCGCTCATGGTTCTAAATGTTCTTGCATTTATGTGCCCAAGTCTGCAATGCCATTGCTGCAGTGTATCAAGTTTTGCTGAATTTGCTGCAAAATCATTTTTTGGTTAAACATCATTCTGAATCGATTTTTGGAGTTATGAATGCCTGATGCCAACAAGTTTTTCTTTTTATCTTACAAGTCACAACATTTAGATTATATTAACATTGAGAAGCCTTTTGTTGTAGCTGACCCAGTAGAAAGCGGGTTCAGTCTTAGCTGGGGAACGTATTGGACGTTTGTGAGAACACGAGGTATCCACTTGTTGTTTACAAAAGCATGGATTTTTATGGTGCCGAAACCTCTAATGAGCAGTTTCTCATTATTTGCAATATAAACAAACCGGTCTGAATTTGACATCTGTAAATCAGCGAACCACTGCGTGAAGTCATGTGCTCTGTTGCACCTTTGTCCGCTATCCACAAGTCATTATATGAAGGTGACATAACATCTGACGTCGACGCAATTAACGCTACCTCATCACGGTTTTTGTCTCTGCTTATTGCTCTCATGTGTTTGTTTGATTTGTCTTTTATTTGCACGGCATTCTCTCTCCCAGTGTCCCATTTTAGTACAAAAATTGCATTTTGATGTTCGCTTTCTTTCAGCGAATTTTCGAGATTTTTCATTAAACGCACCTTCTGTCACCTCTGCATCGCAGTTCTTTTTGAGTTGATCTTCTTCTAGTTGTAGCTTTACTATTAAATTTTCTATAGTTCTGCCTTTTTTATGTTGTACCACACGGTTTTGAAGTTTTGGTACCTTGGTGGCAAACTACTTATAATTCGTACCATATTGATGTTATCGGATAACTTTTCTCCTTGTGCGTCTATTTCTGCTGCTTCCACACATATACAGCAACTAACTCATCTTCCTGCAGTCGTAGCGAGAAATATTCTTCATAAAGGCACATCATCTTTACTTCACTTTCTTTGTCGTGGATATTTCTCAACTTATCATACACTTCGTTCGAACTGGTACAGGAAAGCACATGGTTTGCTTGTTCGATAGAAAAAATAAGAATTCCCATGGCTGTACCGTCACGCTTCATCCACAAATCCTTTTGTTCTAGGGAGACCGAATTATTGAATTTCGATATCCCTTGTACTATTCCTAGTAACCCGTGGCCTTTTAATACCGCATCGACATTGAACTTCCACAACCAGTAGTTGCTGTTGTTTAATAGGTGTAAAATATGGATGGATTCCTCAGTCATGTTCAACCGATTTTTTTTTAAAATTTTATTAATTAGTAAAACTCAAAAGAAAAAACTGAAAACATCTACTTTAACTTTTATATAGTGGAACCACGCTGGATCTGTTGAATTAAAATACGAGCGAATTCAATTTAATATACACGTTGCTTTATTCCTAATGCTAAAAAGACGATTAGAAAATTAGATAGCTAATTACAGGTTATATACGTATATATATATATAGGAACAAATTGAACAGTTAGAAATGTCAAACAATAAAGTTGAAATAGCTGAATACAATAGCGAATCAGAATATGCCACTTATTGATAGCCTTAATGAATGTTACATATGCAAAATAGTGTTGCCATTAAACAATGTTGCTTTTAACAGTCTCACTCATTGTTTGAATTGCAACATCCCTAGAAGCTGCAAATTACTCTTAAAACATTGATTTGTTAAACGCTTTGTAAATATATCAGCGCGTTGTAGCTCAGTGTTGACATATTTGAATTCAACTATTCTATTCTTTTGTAGGTCCCTGATGAAATGCAACTTTCTATCAATGTGATTTGTACTGTGATGCAATCACGGATTTCCAATGAGTCGAAATGTACCCTGATTATCGATGTTAAGAACCGTAGGTGAATCTACATTATAACCAACATCAGTCAAAAGTTGTTGAAGTCAAATTAACTCCTTAGCTCCTTCACACGCGGCCATACATTCGGCTTCCGTTGTTGAGAAAGCAACAGTAACAACGCTGTCGTTTATAAGAAACGCATAGCCTCATGTTGATCGGCCTTGTATCGATGTCACGAGCGAAATCTGCGTCAGTATAACCTTCAAATTTAAGAGAATTACCTGATCTGTATTCTATAAAGTAGTCTATGGTTGCTTTCAAGTAGTGAATTATACTCTTGACGGCTTGTACGTGGCTTTTCGGTGAATTTGCTAACTTCTCCAACTTCATATCAAATATCAGGTCTGGATACGGTAGCAGCAAACATCAAACAGCTAACAGCTTCTCTGAATGGATATCTTATATTGTCTTTCTCACTCGATTTCGATAGATACACATTACTGTCACTTGGTGGTGAAATACCTTTTGCATCATCCATATTAAATCGTTTAAGTGTTTTCATTACATAGGAATGCTGGCTAGTTTTTATAGATTTGTTAAATCTATCTCGAATAACCTTTGGCCACCAATCGCACATTAAATACTGGTTTTTGATTTGGGTCTGATTTAATTTTAAACACCCATTTGCATCCCACAATATTTTTATCATGGGGTTTTTCAACCAACTCCCAAGTTTGATTCAGCTCAAGGGAATTTATTTCATCATTTATCGCCGATTTCCAATCCTCTACATTTTCCGAATTCATTACGTCATCATATGAATCAGGTTCTGGGATACTTGCCAAACAGCCCATGTAATCGTAACCAAATCGTTGAGGGGGTATAACTTCTTTCCGTAGACCATACCGCTTGTGCCCCTTCGCGTCATTAACTGAATCTATAGATGAAGAATTGGTAGGTGTAGTTGATCCATCGGTTTGCGATGCTTCCATTTTCATCGAAGTCTTCGGTGAGCTGGAGATATGCTGTCGAAAAAATGAAAAATCGGTTTCATTTTGTTGTTCATGGCTCCCATTATTTGTATGTTCGTCGTCTTCATCTTGAAATGGACCAACTTTAATTAATTTTTCGTTGAAAACGACGTCGCAGCTAACAACCACCCTTGATCGTACAAACGAAAGTTTTTTGTTGGCGGTTCATAACCAACTTGAAACATCTTCTTTGCTTTAGCGTTCCATTTTTCTTCCAAGTTGTTTGGGCAGGTATACCATACATTCGGAGCCAAAAACCTTTAAGTGACTCAAATCTGGCTTTCTACCAAACCATCACTCGAATGGTGTTTTTGACCGATTTACCAATGCTGACCGATTAAGAATATGGACTGTCGCTCTTACTGCTTCAGGCCACACAAATTTGTTTAGACCGCTTGCCAGCAACATCATATGAGCTGATTCTTGAACGGTCCTACTTTCCCGTTCGATGAAACCGTTTTGTTCCAGGGTATATGACGAGATCTTCTGCAGAATAATTCCATTATTCGCCAGCAGCTCAGCAACGTCTTTATTTATAAACTCCGTACCGTTGTCGCACCGTATGTATTTCACCGATTCGCCAGTCATGTTGCGTACCATAAAAATGAAACTTTTCAGTTTTTGAAGCACTTCAGATTTGTTAGATAAAAAATAAGCAACATGAAATAGCGAACTCCGCCAATAGCAGGTTCAGACATAGGGCCGCATAAATCCATGTGAAAATATTCACATTTACTTGCTTCGCGTTTTTTAACAGTACCATGTGATGACCGATGCATTTTGCCTCGTTTGCAATCTTCACAAAATAAATCGTTTTTATCCGTCACATTAATGCCATCAGCTAAATGTTTGTCGCTCACGGTTTTAATTGTTGTTGCATTTATGTGCCCAAGTCTGCAATGCCATTACTGCAGTGTATCAAGCTTTGCTGAATTTGCTGCAAAATCATTTTTTGTTTAAACATCATTCTGAATCGATTTTTGGAGTCATGAATGCCTGATGCCAACAAGTTTTTGTTTTTATCGGTCAACTCTCAACATTTAGATTCTATTAACATTGAGAAGCCTTTTGTTGTTGATGACCCAGTAGAAAACAGGTTCAGCCTTAGTTGGGGAACGTATTGGACGTTTGTGAGAAACGAGGTATCCACTTGTTGTTTACCAAAGCATGAATTTTTATGGTGCCGAAACCTCTAATGAGCAGTCTCTCATTATTGGCAAGATAAACAAACCGGTAAATCAGCGAACCACTGCGTGAAGTCATGTGCTCTGTTGCTCCATTGTCCGCTATCCACACGTCATTATATGAAGCTAACATAACATCTGATGTCGACGCATTCTCTCTCCCAGTATCGCATTTTATTATAAAAATTGCATTTTGATGTTTGCTTTCTGTCAGCCAATGACTTCTTAAATTTTTGCGATTTTGCATTGAGCGGACCTTCCGTCATCTCTGCATTGCCGTTCTTTTTGAGTCGATCTTCTTCTAGTTGTAGCTTTGTCATTAAATTTTCTATAGTTCTGCCTTCCTTTATGTTATACCACACGGTTTTGAAGTTTTGGTATCCTGGTGGCAAACTACTTATAATTCGTACCATCTTGATGCAACTAACTCATTTTCCTGCATTTGTAGCGAGAAATATTCTTCGATCGAACGGGTACATATGGCCCACATGGTTTGCTTGATCTTTTTCGATAGAAGAAATAAGAATGCCCATGGTTTTACCGTCACGCTTCATCCACAAATCAATTTGTTCTTGGGGGACTGAATCATCGAATTTCGATATCCCTTGTACTATTCCTAGTAACCCGTGGCCCTTTAATACCGCATCGACATGGCAGTTTTGGAATTGTTTGTTGCAGCCATGTCGAGGCATTCTCGTCGGAGAAGTCATTCCGCAACTTCCCTGGTTTGAAGTATATCCCTTCGAAAACCAGTGGTGATGATCAACCTTTCGTAACTTCCGATATAATAGCTTATTCTAAAGCTGTTAAATCTTCCGAATTAGGCATTTGCTGTGGATATTCCGTCGCTAGAACTGCCACTCGGATGCCTTTAAAGGCGTGCGCGTAGCTGATGTTACGTTTCTGGCGAGGGTGTTGATGTCCTTCGTCGCTGTTCCCTTTATCTCGATCTTCTGGGTAGGACTGATCTGGTCACTTGTTCTCTTCAGCTGTTAAGAGAGAGGGTTATTAGCTCTATGTTCCGCTGCTTTTCCCTACCCACCTTTGGCTCCATACTATCTCTGAGGTATCGAACACCGGATCCACTAATGCGGCCCATAGACGATACATCATGATCATACTCATTCGTGTACGTGTTGAATGAAGCTCCGCCACAGACGAGTGATCAAAATCGAAGATCATTTTTTCGTAGTCGTCGTTGAGTGAGGTTGTCATGTCTCTGTCGGATGACGAAGTTTTGTAAATAAAAAAACGATTTTGAATGAAAGAAAGGTACAAACGAAATAGTACAATAGCATTCAAGGGACTCCAGCAGAAACGCATTTTTATTATTTTTATCCGCACACATCTTCACACGTTGGCAGTTAAATTCAAATGAGCAAAATTTGCATGTAAATTGCCCACAAACGACGATCATCCATACATCATGATCAACATCGTAATAAAATTTCCCCTCAAAATCTAAATGATTTAGATTTTCGACGATCAGTCAGTGATCAGAGCGCGATCATGTCTGTGTGACACATACATGCATATTTTCTCTCTTTTTCACACATACTATTAAATATGAGTATGATCATGATGTATCGTCTATGGGCCGCATAAGACCTCTTCTCAGTGGATCATCTAAACTGCCTGGCTCTCCTAGGGTTGGCAGCTCGGCAAACCGGCTCTTAGTTGCCTCTGGCCCTTTTGCTATTTCTCCCTTCCCATATTTTTTCCTCCTTTCAGTGGGTTTCCATGAGTGAACGGGTTTTGTTGGTTTGGCCGTCATTCCTCGCGAGTGCAGGCTTCCTCGACTGGTGCTGGGTTCATTTCCTGGCCTGGCTGCATTAAGTACTTTTTCGACAAGAGGAGTTTTTCCTTTGCCTGTACCTACGCATGTTCCGATCTAGGGGGTGTTTCCCTACGACCGGTGTTTGACCTTGGTGTGTCGTCTAGGTACTGCTGTTCTGCTGCAGTGGCAACCTCTGTTGCGGAGTAGTCCCGCCAATTTGTATTTTTTTTTTCTTTTCAAATTCTCCATAAACAGATTCTTTTTCAAACGGGACTGGGAAATCATCATTAAAACCTGATTCGGCCAGTGTTTCAGGAGTGTGCCCTTATAATACAGCCGGTATACCTCTTGGCTACAAACCTGGACACGGTGTCGCATGACACCCTGGATTAAGGGGGGGGGGGCAATTCTTAGTTACTGCTCATCAAAAAAACTACCTTTCTGACATGGGTGACCCTACCGGAGAGCATCTGTTCCCCATCAGCATAGCCAGATGAGTCATTGCAGTGTAGGCCCCACACCGCGTCAAGGTGATTGTCCCTTTCGTGGGAATTCGATAGATGTTTGCTTGAATGATATTTCCCATGTTGTAGCATGTAACATATGTATCGTTCTTGGATTAAAGTTCTTGTGAATATGCATCTTCACATTCTTTACTGCGCATGAAGCCCTTACACGTTTTCTTATGCTGGAAGCTAAGTTGCGTTAATATAATTTCTTTCATATAACGAGTGTATAAGGCTGAAATTTTGTCTCTTATTCCCTTCGAAAAACTACGCGTTATAGGTATAGGTATAGATGTGGGCGGCATCCGTTCCACAATTTTTGAACCTTCAATCACCCATAACCAGGTTAGGAGCTGCCCCATTAATGCGAGCCCCTGGTATACGAGTAAATTCTCCTTAGGTGCATGTCCAGGCTTTATTTCCAAGCGTGGATACGAGCGAGGATTTCATTTCGTTTGTTTGAAGGCCTCAGTATTAAAACACTTGGTCGTACCCGTTTTACGACATATCTTCACCGAGAATCAACCAACTCATTACGGGGCACTTTCAACAATACCTTTTCAGGAGAAAGTTTGAATGCAGATTCCAGTTTAGCGATATTTCCGCCGTTAGTCTTGATACTCTTCCAGTGGTCGAATATGTACCACCTCGTATATCCATAACCAACGATAACCTCCTATTGTTGTGATATCAGTTCGTTGATGCACCTGTAACCCTACGCAGTAAGGTGCTTCCTCCGAGACCATGCGTTTTAATTTCGGTCGTAAGAAAACTGCCGCTACATTGCGATGCAGATCAATGACCGCCGAATATGGAACAGTCACCATTGGTTTGAAGGGGACGGTAACTTGGAAAGTATAGAAGATATTTGTTTCATTTTTACATTGAAGTATATATTGAGAGCTACTACGCAATTATTCAGTACACTATGAAATCGCCTTCAGCGCCGAGAATAGGTGCGCATCTTCTTGGCATACTTTCAACCAGTTTTTCAGCATACTCCGCGGAAAGGGAACGTCATATTTTTTTATTGTTCGGCAGAGCTACTTCAACTTGTGTACAGGGTTTCATTTTCTCTAGAATTGGCATCTGAAGGTTGTGAAGGCTAATCCATTGTGATGATGGCATTTTGATCCTTCCACTCGCATCAGAGACTCTCCCATACTGTATCATTCATTATCTTCCTATAGAACTCAATTTTCATTATTGAGTCCAAACATCTTGTTGGTTTCAGATGGCAACGCTTGTATAATTTTACTATAAATTGTGCTTTAAAATTTTGAGTGAAAATGAGCACAGCCCCAAAACCGCATTTTCAGAAACATCTCCATATATTACCTTTTACAGGGTGTTTCACAGCGTTGTATAAATTGCTTATTGCTGTCTAACCAGACATGCTTCACCGGAACATGAGCCCAAAGAGTCGATTCAACAGTAAACGCCGCATTATAATTCAGATCAACCTTGATCAAATGATTTTATAACAAATTTTCTTATATTTAAAGGCAAAAAAATTAATCCATAAGTAGATAAATAAGGTATAAATCATATTAATCTTATAAGATTAATGTGATTTTAAAATAATTATATTGTATAAATAATTATGATTAAAAACTTACCGGACGCATGATTAATGCGGCTCGAAGGACCATGTTTTGTTCTATAGCACTGTTGGGACGAAAATCCATTTCCTTTTTTTTAACTTATTCAACTTTGGTTTTGTTATAATTTATTTCGTAAATTAAGTTTTTTCTTTGAACTGAAGAATGTATTTTATTCAAGAGTAGAAAATAACAAAATTAATGTTTTTATTTTAATTGATTGTTTTATGAAAATGCACAGAATGTATTTTTATAAAGAGTAGAAAATAACCAAAATAAATGTTTTTATTTTAATTGACTGTTTTATGAAAACGCACAAAATGTATTTTTATAAAGAGTAGAAAATAACCAAAATTTATGTTTTTATTTTAATTGACTGTTTTATGAAAACGCACTGAATGTATTTTTGTACAGAGTAGAAAATAACGAAGCTTCTTCGACAAAAGGCACCATCGACCGTTGAATTGCAACTGAGCTTAAACCGGTCGCCGGCTCTTCTTTTCTCCTGTGCCGGCATTCACACCACAGAAAAGATGGCTGCAGCCTGCTGTACGATTTGGCGGGACCCAATGAGGGGAATTCTCTCCGCACTGAGCCCCGCTCAAAACGCCATGGTGACAGTGAGCAGGCGGCAGCCATCGTCAGGAGGGATCCGGCGCTAACACACACTATTGAGGTGTATAAGCCTGTTAAATGAATCGTGGAAACTAGGCCACTCAGTAAACCTTCCCGAGAACGACGGCACAGGCAATTGGGGAAACTGAATAACTGAGGAGCAACGATTTCGTGTATCGGATGTTGTAGAGCCGCCATTTGATTTTTCAACACTCGCCTCTTCAGGAAACATTTCTTCTTGCCGTTGACTGAGCAAGCAATAAAGGTCTAAATGCAGTTCTTCGAATTTAGAATCGATGTCATCTTTTAAGTATGCGTCATCAGCTTTGATGTTGGAACATATTATAGTTTTATGAGCAGGAAAGAAGTCTATATTAAGCCCCTCGATGCGTTTGGGTCTTTGCTGAAAGTACGGCTTAGTTTTGCGTGCGATTGGGTCTTTCTTAAAATTATTGTGGAGTTTTTCCAGAGTAGATACACGCGCAACATTCAGTTGCAGCTTAATTAGAGCCTGAACGTCTGCTGTTGCCTCCGCCATTGTCAATTTACAATTAGGTCACTTAAAAATGCAAATGTTTATACCACTAGCTCAAATCAATGCGCACACTTACATTTGTTTCGTCGATATAGTCCTTCACTCGTGCTGTTGTCTCTAACGGCTCTAGTTTATTGCGTCCAAAATGAAGTGCTGGTTTCAGTATAGCGTCTCGCTAAGGTAGAAGAGTAAACGAAGAAAAGTGAACAGCGCCCCGCTTCAGCGCGGTAACGACGTGATGACTATTAGCTTCACTGTGTGGGCTGACAGCAGTGAGGTGTTGTTGTCAGCGTGTAATTTTAGAACAGCGACCGAAGACTCGTTACACTGCGAACGTCAGCTGCAGCTATGCGTATGTATGCTAAGAAGTACAGGTAGCAGCGGCAATACGTTAATTGAACGATGTCCAATTATGTTTAAGGCTGCAGCGCCCTTGATGGCGGTCAAAAGTGCGCAATTAATATTTTTTTGTTAATATCACTAATATATTGATGCTATGTGCATACTCTAGAATTGTTTTACATTGATTTTAATATTGCGTCACTTTTTTGTTTTAATTTAGTGGGAAATATTTATTATTGTTCCCCCCATGGGCCACCATAAAATGTGTAGTATAAAACTATTGTCTTGTGGTTCTATATGTATTTAATTTTTTATTTTTATGTACAATATTAAAATGGGACTTTATTTTTATGCTGTCGTAAACTGAAACTGGTATGTAGGCGCCAAAAACTAGTATATGGCGTGACAGTTAGCGGCTCTTTTATCAGGCTCTGCGCACAGTGGGAAGGATTGATGAAATTAACGAGGAAATTGTACAAACAATACTATCCAAGATCGGCAATACTATCAAGATCGACAATACTATCCAAGATCGACTATGGCCTTTCCATATACGGAAAATGCGCTAAAAGATCATTAATGCGAATTAAATCACCTTACCGTGCCGCCATCAGACGAAGTCTTCGTGCGTTTAAAGGTACATGTACTATCAACTTGCTTTCCGAAGGAGGATTCACTTGTGTTGAAGGTCGGATACTGTTCATTAGATGCCGCCAAATTCCTAAACTTTATTGTAACAAAAACTCAGTGCTCTCCAAAGAGATTCAATTGCTGAAGTCACGGAAGCGACCCATGATACATAAATCTGGTATTAGCGAAGTACTGGATCTGTTAACTCAAACTCATCTAGTTATGACACCGATGCCTACTCCAGACATAAAATACCCACCTTGGTCACTAAATAACAATACATTTATTACTAATCTTACTTCACACGATAAAGAATATACAAATGCTTCGGTATACAGACAGTTGTATATGGAAGCAGTCCAAACCCTAATAGAAAAACAATGGGAGCTGCTTTTTACGGATGGCTCCAAATCAAACGATGGACGCAAATGGTAACACAAGGGGCCATGGATTACTCCCACCTGCTGCCAGCGCTTTTCACACAGAAGTACAAGCAACAATACCAGCTCTGCTTTTAGCCAAAGCTTTAAAAAAAATGATAATTTGCACTGACAGCCTATCAGTAACTGCTCTGAACCCATTGTGGGTATAAAGCAATTGCTAATTGAACTGGGCAAGAAGGTGATACAGAGATTAATGGAAACGAATACTCAGATAAAGCAGCGAAATTAGCAGTGAAATCTCCACTGCACACGTTTATTCCTTTCGCCAACAAATTTGTAGCAAAGGTCGCATCTTTGCCATCAAGAAAACTATCACAAACTATCAGAATTACAATCATGAACACAAGTCCTTCAACACTAACCACACTGCCATAATACTCCCATCATCGACCACTGCTGCAATGAACAGATGCTTCGTTAGACTTCGATTAGGACACACAAACATCACGCCCGGACAACTACTAAAAATCTCATTACCACCTATATACCAGTTTAGCCGTATTTCCCAACTCACAGTTTTCCACATCCTAGCAGACTGCCCACTCATCACCCGTCCCAGAAATTCTATCCAAAGACCGATCACTTTACTTTGTGAACCTATCGTAGAAAGTATTCAAACTATTTTTAGCTTAAAAAAAAACTGTATCCACAATTTAATTTAATAACTTTAAACATTTATATTTGATCAAAGATTAATTTGAACAAAAGCCGATAGTCCTGGCAGCTAGTGCATTCTTAATTATAATTTTAATTGTATTTAATAATAATAATAATACAAATATAAAATAAAATATTAAAGCTATATCAGCTGCATATGAGGTATTAACTTATACCCCAAGTTTAAAAATTCTGCGACTACTATGGGATCTTTCAGGATTGTAATGAAAATATTTTTAAAAAATTAATATTTTTTGAAACATTACAGAATATACAATGAAATTCTAATTGTAAAAATATATATCTAAATACTTATTAAACCACATTTTTCGCATATATCTAAAACACAGATAATATGAGTATATGCAATAGTAAAGACATATAATTCAAACTATACAACCATTACATTCAGTTAAACCAAAGCTCTGATGCAACGAATTCATTACACGAATTTATTAACAATGTTGAGAAAATTCTCCAACTTATTAGAGGAACCGATGGGACATCGTATGGTCAAATCCTGCTATGAGCGATTGGAAATAAAATTGAAGCTGAAGTAAATGACATACTAAACACATATACTACGCCACTAAATTGGATTGATATAAAGAGTGACTTCATTATTTTGCAGAGAAACGGACGGAAACCTTCTAGTCAATTGATTTAAAGAGCAAAACATTCAATACCAACAACCATATACCCAAAACCAGAACCAATGGACACAACTAGTTCAAATATGTCTAGATACATAGGAACAAATCAAATAACGCGTAGTAATAGATTCGGCTCTCAAAGACCAAGGGAAATAAATAACATAATTTGTATACATAGTTCTTCTTCCGAACTTTATGCAGAACAAGATTTATATAATATTGAGGACTCGCTGAAATTTCGGTCACATGCCTCGAAAAACCTACAACATATAAAAATAACAACAGTTTTATAAATTTCCAAATTGACAAAAAAATTATATTTTCAACATTCGCCAAATTTAAAAAAGAGGTTAACCTGAAATTTTCGATATTCAAATTCCACAACTACTTCGACTGGTTAATTGGGCTAGATATATTAAAACAACTAAACTTTCTGCCTTACGAGGGGTACTATTTATATTTCGGGAATTGCCAATAATAACAAACATTTTTAAATGAAAATAGCTTTATTGTTTTTCAAAATATTCCCTTTGATGATCAATACACTTTTGCATTCGTTCAAACCATTTGTCATAGCAGTTTTTCCATTCCTCTTGAGACACCTCTACAACATGGTGTTTGAACGATTCAACTGCTTCTTCGTCGCTCGTAAATCGCTGACCACGAAGTTTACCTTTGATATTCGGGAACAAGAAGAAGTCCTTGTGTGCCAAATCAGGACTGTACCGAGGAGGAGTCATCAATTCGATGTTTCGACTGCTGAAAAAATCACCTGTTTGACGAGATGAGTGAGAGGTCGTATTGTCATGATGGAGAATGATTCGTCTTTGGCGGTTGGTTTTACGAATTTATCCGAACACTTCCGGCAAACAAATGGTCGTGTACCACGATTTTATACACGTCTTTTGAAGCACCACGGTCGAACTTTTTAATCATTTCCTTACACCAATTGACACTAGCCTTTTTTTGAGCGATTGTCAAATTATGTGGGATCCAACGCGAACAAATTTTTTCTACAGCCAAATGTTCATGCAATATTGAATGTGTGGAAGTGGAATAAATGCCCAAGGTGTCCTCTATCTCACGATATGTCACATGACGATCTTGCATTATCAGTTCACGCACTGAATTGATGTTTTGTGGCACAACAACCGATTTTGGACGACCTTCACGGAGTTCGTCGGCGACCGAACTACGACCACGATTGAATTCACTGTAGCAGCGATATACTGTGGTTATTGATGGTGCTTTATCGCCATACAAAGAACTGAGTTTTTCGACACATTCTTGTTGCGATAATCCACGTCGAAAGTTGTGAAAAAGAACTCAACGAAAACTTTCTCTTGAAATTTACATTTTTTGGCCAAATTGATATTCTTAACTCACTGTAAACAAAACAAAAAGCACTTGTACATCTATACGTTGTGAGTACGTTCATACTAAAAAATGTCAAACTTTATTATGGCGTTGCCAGATTTTAGCTATTGACACTAGTGTTGCCAGTTCCCTAAATATAAATAGTAGCCCTCGTATATAGCAAGCATGGTTTTCGATGTTGTAGAGCGAAATATGAACTTTACCTTGTGTAAGTACTGCCTGATTGTGTTGATACCAATGTTTTTTGAAAAGTTTGTGTTTAGGTTCCTGCAGCCGCATAGTTCGATTCTTCTCGCTTCAGCTTCAAAAGCACTTTTCTCGATTTCCTCCGATCCGAAAGGTCATCTACATTTTTTGCTTTATCGTACCGCTTCATCACTTATTAACCAATTATTTCGACTTCTTAATTTTTATCGGTTGTTTTTGTTAATAATTATCTTTTTGCTATAGATTTTTTGTGCATTCCTTTTTTTAGCTCCTAATATAAATTATATGGCTTTAATACATTAAAATGTTACACGTAGTTATTTGAACATTTGTTAAATGAAAAACACATATTAACTTTCATTAAATCTTAAATTTTTTTATTCTATAATAAACTATTTTTTCAATAACATTAAAAAATTAAAAAAAAAATAGCGATTCTAAAATATACTTATGGAATGTGTAACAGCTATTTTCAGAAAGATATCACTCTCAGAATATTTTTTCCGATTATAAGATGTTTTGCATGTAGCCAACTTTTGATCATTAGAAAAATATATACAAAAGTTAATTTTTATTTTAAAATTGATAATAGTTAAAATATAATAATTTCGAATTGTATATTTTTATTCAAACTATAACATATTTGTGCCCTAGTTTTTTAAATTACCTTCATCTACTTATATAATTTTAGGTTCATACCGCCATACGTCCATTACTTTTGACTTTAGGAGATCACAGGAACTTGTCTTTAACGGCAACTAAGCGTCTGTCGTATTTTACACAATTATTTCCACAAATGTTTAATGAAAAGTTAAGCGAACAAATATTACAGCATTGCGAAAAAATATTAGAAATTTCTGTGTCTAATTACAAATCTAGTAACCAAGGTGGAAATTTTTTTGCAGTAGCGAAAGGTGGTGAATACGACCAAAAAGTCATAACACTTGTTGAGATGTTTCATCAGATAACTGCTGCATCACCCAAATATATAGAAAGTCTTTGCCAGCTGGTACTGCAGACAGAAAATAGCCTAATGATTGAATCATCTAGCCCGTATAGAGAGCCTCTAATAAAATTCCTACTACGTTTTCCTACAGAGTCTGTAGATCTTTTTCTCTCCGACTCGGTTATAATTAAACCTCAATGGAATAGATTTTTCATATTTTTATTGAAAAAAAATAACGGTCTACCATTTTGTACTGTAATCAAAACACAAAAATGCGACAATTTAATCAAAATTATAAACAGTAAAAACAGCTTAAATTTACAAGTAAACAATGAACAAAAGTATGAGAGTCAGTACCAAGCTATTCTAATAGTGTTTACTCTGATGGAAATGGATGATCAGTGGATTCCAACACAATGTGATATTATAGTCGCATTAAAACGTCTATGGCAGTCTAGTTTGCATACAAATTTTAACGAAAAAATAGCTTCTGATATGTGGCATCTCGTCGGAAAAATATTATTATTATACTTTTCTCATAATACAAATGACATTGATTTACTCTTCCAATTAGTTGGATCACTATGCCACCATTTTATTCCTGATTTTCATTTTCTACGTGATTTTTTGGAAAAGACCGTTGCACAAAGCTTTACAGTATATTGGAAGCGAAACGCATTCTTTTACTTTGTGGAAAACTTTAATAACCCATCACTGACGGAAGAATTAAAAGCAAAGATCGTAACTGCTGTACTGATACCAAGCTTTATTGTCAGTTTCGATAAAGGCGAAGGCAATAAATTGATCGGTGCACCACCAGCTCCTTATCATGAAGATGAAAATAATGTTGTATCCGTGTTCATAAGCAAGGTTTTTGATCCAGATAAACCCTACGCAAATGACGATGGGGTCAGAATAGCCTTGCTGCAATTCGCATGTCTGCTAGTGGAAAAAGCTTCCCAGCACATTCATGATGGTGACGCAAACAACAAAAGGCAGGGCAATAAACTTCGGCGTTTAATGACATTTGCTTGGCCTTGTCTTCTTAATAAAAATTCTGTTGATCCAACCGCACGATACCATGGACACCTACTACTCGCGCATATAATTGCACGCCTAGCTATACACAAAAAGATAGTTTTGCAGGTTTTTCATTCCTTACTTAAAGGCCATGCCATGGAAGCCCGTCCTGTTGTACGTCAAGCACTTGATGTACTTACTCCAGCAATGCCTCTTCGAATGGAAGACGGGAACACTATGCTAACTCATTGGACCAAAAAAATAATTGTGGAAGAAGGCCATGCCATGCAGCAACTATTTCATATATTGCAGCTGATTGTTCGACATTACAAAGTAAGTACTTTATTTATTTTTCTTTACTTTAAATGGAAATTTGTAGATAACAAAATTTACAACAGGTTTTTGTCCTCATGCAAGGGTTTAATGCGAAAAATGCGAAGAAATTAGCTAATGACCTTTGCCTTATATCCATATTCCGTAACATTCAAAGTCAACATCTTTTTAGTTTCACTCAAGGAAACTATTCTTCGAAATAAAATATGTATATACGAGGTGTGATCAAAAAATAACCGTTATTGTGTGATAAAAAAAATAAAGTATTTATTTATTCATCAACAAATATCTTGTCCCCTTCAAAGTAATTCCCCTCAGATATAATACACTTATGCCAGCGTTTTTTCCAATCCTCGAAACACTTCTGAAACGCTTTTTTTGGTATCGCCAACAGCTCCTGTTTCGATTTTTCTTTTATCTCCTCAATCATAGCAAAACGCTTTCCTTTCATCGGTGTCTTCAGTTTTGGAAAGAGGAAAAAGTCAGCGGGGGCCAAGTCCGGTGAATACGGTGGTTGAGGCATGATAACGGTTTTGTTTTTGGCCAAAAACAGCTCCTGAGCGATGTCCATGCGACGTTGTTTTTGCTCAAAATTTAGCAATTTTGGAACAATCTTCGCTGCCGCACGTTTCATGCCTAAAACATCCGTAAAAATTGCTTGGCATGAGCCGAACGATATGCCAACATCATCAGCAACCTCTCTGATAGTGATTCGACGATTATCCAAAATCATTTTCTTCACTGCGTCAATGTTTTCATCGGTTGTTGACGTGCTCGGGCGACCAGGACAAGCATCGCCATTGACATCTTCTCGGCCTTCCTTAAACCGGTTATACCACAATTGAACTTGTGTTCTGCTCATAGTAGACTCGCCAAAGGCCACAGTCAACATTTCAAATGTCCTTGCGCATTTAATTTCATTTTTTACACAAAACTGAATACAGTTTCTTTGATCCTTTTTTTCGAATAGTACAAAATCGAAGAGCACACCAAAACACGACTAACCTTTTTATCTGTCAAAAACAAACTGACAATCCAAAATGGTTGGTATAGCCAACATATATAACAGACGTGTGAACCAACATAACAGAAAAAAAATGCGTACATCGAACATACGTAACTCACGAAAAGATGAAAATAACGGTTATCTTTTGATCACACCTCGTATATACTCGTATATATATATATATATATATATATATATATATATATATATATATATATATATATATATATATATATATATATATATATATATATATATATATATATATATATATATATATATATATATATATATATATATATATATATATATATATATATATATATATATATATATATATATATATATATATATATATATATATATATATATATATATATATATATATATATATATATATATATATATATATATATATATATATATATATATATATATATATATTTGGGCAGCCTAGGAACCCAAATTTCTTAGTTTTCTGTCTAAACCAGATCAGATTCATCTTTTTTTGACTACGTAAAATCATGGAAAGAAACCACGAGAAACAGATCGATACCCATCCTCTTCATGGCGATTATAAAGCTGCTTTCGATAGCCAATGTCTGAGGTCGGTATTCCTGCGAAGGTAATACAGCTCTGCAGAACCTCTCCGAATCATTTAATGCCGTGCGATGTTTCAGACAAAGCTGACGACTATCGTGCGACCTTTTTAATATCGTTATGATGTCGCCATCGTGTAGAAGAGCCCTCTCCCAAACGAGAAAACTGACTTTCTACAAAAACCTCATCCTAACCGTGCTCCTCTACGGTGGTGAAGCATGTGTCGTGGCGCAGACAGAAGCAGCGATTATGGTTCGAGAGAAAAATTCTTCGTGAAATTCTCAGTCCGATTCGTGTCGGTGACGACTACCGTATTCGGATTGTACCAACAATACACGTACGTCTGCGGCTGCTTGGACATGTTGTGCCTATGCACGAAGAAAAAGGTGTTCAAAGCGCAAGCCGTAGGGCTTGGTTAGTAAATATGAAAGGAATCATGAACAACTATTGAAAAGTTACATAACAGCAATTGAATGGACCGCATTTAGTAGGAAGAATTCATTAAATAAAAAATGTTTAACGCCAAGCTTTTTTGTATTTCGTGGAAGGTTTGTGTAATAATCACCCTTAACTGAATCGTATGCAGCCTTTTTATGTTTATAACATTTTATTGGTGTATGATCAAATTATAATAGGTAATTGTTAGTATATTTGTATTCCTAATTTTTTGTGCTGCCAATTTTGTTCACACAATTAAATTATGATTTCCAGGGAATCCACAAACATTAGCCAATATACGCATTTATTGATATCAAGCGTTTTACTAAAATATCTGGGCGGATATAATTTTGCTAAGAGGTAGAAAAATATCATATTCCAATAAGTCAGAATGGAAAATAAGAAATAGCATGTAAACCACAAATGTATCCCCAGGGCACAAGGGAACTAGTTACTCAATGAAACCGCAGCAACTGCAAAGAAATACTCCGTTAATCTTTTTCTTACCGAGATAAGACTGGCTGTACACATATAAAATAACACTATCAGCAAACCAGGGTAATCGAATGGTGCCACCGAGTTCATTGACTTGATGACCGCCTGGCTATCCGAGTAGATATTTATAATGTTTTTTGTTACGGCGTGTCTACTTAACTAGACGGCTACCTCATAAATGGCTAGGACCTCTGGTTGATAAAACCTGCAGTGGTCGAGGAAACGGAAGGGAAGTTCCAGTCCCAATTCTTTTGAGAAATCCCCAAAGCCGACTAAATAGCAAGAAATTGTCATATTTCAATTCGAGCTCCGCCAAATCAATATCAATCTTATTTTGATGTGCAATTGCAAGTTCATTACACTTGCAGTTGACATATTTCGTTTTGAACACATTCTTGCAGTAACCTAATTAAGTTCACTCAACTGTATGATTCTCATATTTCAAATTGATGAATTTTTATTTATACTTATTTGTTGTACCTTTATTAATGCTTACAATGCAACTTTTGTAGGAAAGGCAACTTACTTTTAGTGTAATAGAATTGGTTGAGATTCAATTCAAACAATAAAATCGAAGAAGAAATAGATGAAAAAGGTTTTTTTTAATCTTTTGACCGTTCAGAACCTCCACTTCTCCTTGGGTGTAACCCCTTCCTCGTCCTTCCAGTCTATGTTGACTAGCATTTTGGCCCCCTTTGACAACATCACTGTAAGACGGGTATTTCTGGCCGCCCACTTTTTGCCTTTTGGCGACCTCACCTGTATCTTCCCCCGATCGTTGCACATTTGGGTCTATGCCCGCCGGGTTACCCAAGCCGGATAGCATCCCCTTGCCCACTCTATTGATCTGGCGTGCTCTTCAGTGAGCTGGGCCGCGGGTACACCCTGGTGTTTGGTCATGACCCTCAAGGCCGCCTTCCTATCATACTAGGCCTGCTTAGAAGGACGAATATGTGTTGTCGGCCCTCCCTGGCCTACTCCAGCAGCCTTCTTTGAACTGCTGGGCCCCTCTAATGCCTGCTGCCGTTTAATCCCAGGGTCACCCTCCACCTGACCGCAGTCAGCGTTAGGGCCTTAACCAGCTGCCACAGGTTTCTCCCTGCAACTCTCCTCTGTTCAAAACGAGAGACCGGTTTTCCCAAGCCTCCCTGACCCCCACTACCATCACTCGTGCTGGGACAAGCCCTAACTCCTATGCCGCCTCTGCCTCCTACTGCTATCGATCTGTCCACTTCCCTTGTATCGCCTCTGTCGGTTTTTTGGGAAGTCCGTCCTCCTTTGGTTTTGAATTTGTTGAAATTGGATTAAACATATGTGGTCCCACGAGTATCGGACAAAAGAGGTCCGCTCACGCAGAGGTCCGTGTGCGCGGGTAAGGCTGGATAGAATCGGAGTTGGCCAAGTATCCGGAGCACTCCGTTCGAGACTGGGCTAGTTTATAATCTGAGTCCCCAACCAGGTTGAGCATTGACAGTTGTCTTAGGACATGCTGCTCCAACCCAGAGTTTTTTTTACAGAGGTTAGCTATTCCGCAGCCTGTATTGAATCCTCAGTCTAGAGCCGTAGAGTTATGTTATGAATAGCAGGGTTAATCGATGGGATAGAAGCCAATGTTCCTAGAACTATAATCGCATATTCCCATCCTGCGAAACATACGCTTTAACCACCAAGCACCTAACTACCAGTATTACAATTTCTCAACATTCGTAAATCAGATACTCAATAGCTATCCTATCTTCAACAGTGTTCGTAAAACCAGTTCGATCAGTTCCATCATATTCATTGAAAAATTATACAAAAATATTTTCTATTTATTATTGTAATTTTTACGAGGTTACGAGGGGTACTATTTATATTTCGGGAATAGCAAATAATAAAAAACATTTCTAAATGAAAATGGCTTTAATGTTTTTCAAAATATTCCCCTTGATGATCAATACACTTTTGCATTCGTTCAAACCATTTGTCCATATATTATTACAGGATTTAGATCCTTTAAGGATCATTTAAATTTCAGTTGTCCATATATAAAGCGTTTATTCAGGATCTGATTTGATCCACCAATTTGTCATAGCAGTTTTTCCATTCCTCTTGAGGCACCTGCAAAACATGGTTTTTGAACGCTTCAACTGATTCTTTGGCGCTCGTTAATCGTTGACCACGCAGTTCACCTTTGATATTCGGGAACAAGAAGAAGTCATTGGGTGCCAAATCAGGACTTTATGGAGGATGAGTCATCAATTCGATGATTTGACTGCTCAAAAATTCACTTGTTTGACGAGATGAGTGAGAGCTCGCATTGTCATGATGGAAAATGATTCGTCTTTGGCGGTTGGTTTTACGAATTTCTCCGAAGACTTCCGGCAAACAAATGGTCGTGTACCACTCAGAATTGACCATCCTACATTGCTCAAGCGGAACAGTGGCCATATGACCCATTCGGCCGAAGAAACAGCTTCTTCCACGCACAACTTTTGTTGGATTTAGCTCATCTTGGAATACCCACACGGCTGATTGTTGTTTTGTTTCCGTCGCATACGCATATATCCATGATTCGTCACCTGTCAAGACTTTATATACGTCTTTTGAAGCACCACGGTCGAACTTTTTAATCATTTCCTTACACCAATTGACACTAGCCTTTTTTTGAGCGATTGTCAAATTATGTGGGATCCAACGCGAACAAATCTTTTTTACAGCAAAATGTTCATGCAATATTGAATGTTTGGAAGTGGAAGTAATGCCCAAGGTGTCCTCTATCTCACGATATGTCACATGACGATCTTGCATTATCAGTTCACGCACTGCATCGATGTTTTGTGGCACAACAACCGATTTCGGCCGACCTTCACGGAGTTCGTCGGCGACCGAACTACGACCACGATTGAATTCACTGTACCAGCGATATACTGTGGTTATTGATGGTGCTTTATCGCCATACAAAGAACTGTTGAGATAATCCACGTCAAAAAATGTGAAAAATAATCCAACGAAAACCTTCTCTTGAAATTTCCATTTTTTGGCCAAATTGATTTTCTCAAGTCACTGTAAATAAAACAAACAGCACTTGTACATCAACACGTTGTGAGTACGTTTATACTAAAAAATGTCAAACTTTATTATGGTTTTGCCAAATTTTAGCTACTGACATTAGTGTTGCCAGCTCCCGAAATATAAATAGTACCCCTCGTATTTAAAATTTATCTTTTATTTTGGTCATAGCCATTTTTTTACATTCTATCCACTAGCCTTAGATTATGTAACAAGGGAAATCAGCCAACGTTTCGAAAGAAGGTTAGGGAGGAAGTTATTGACATCACTCTGGCCACTGGACCTAATACCATAAAGGTCGACAATTGGAGAGTATCTGACGCCTGCTCCTTTTCGGATCATAGGCTACTCAGAGGTAGAGACCCCCGGCGTTTTAGGAACCCAAAAAAGACTGACTGGTCCAAATTCTCAAGACTGGCGACCCAAAAACTTACTTTGATGAAAGTCAAAATCGGCGAAGGGAATGCTAACATTGATAAGGCGTCTTACGGGAATACTGAAAAAAATCTTTTGAACTATCTTGTCCATTGACTACGCCGCGAGCTAAACCGAAACCGGTTTGGTGGAACGCAGAGTTAGGACTTTTTAGGAAAAAATCAAGAGGACTCTTCAACAAGGCCAAATATAGTCGGCTGGAAGATGATTAGGAAAACTATAGTCACTTTTAATGAATACAAAACTCTGGAGTTGGTCAATGAGACACAAGGCTTAGGAAAATACTGTCCAGAACTACGACGGTTCTGGGCAGTGCGAAGAAGCAAGATGGCTCAAGGACTGGCTCGTGTCAGGAGTCGCTGGAAGTTTTAATGGAAACGCATTTTCCAGGTTGCGCGGACTCGTACACCGTCGATACTCAGTCGATAAATCTTGCCCGTTTTTCAAGGACCGACGTGTTGGATATCGTGAAGGGGGATAAAATTCCGTGGGCGATACCGGCTATGCTGCACCATTCTACGTGATTCCTCATCTTGTTCACATCTTCACAAAGTGTCTCAAGGATGGGTATGTGCCAAAAAGTTGGAAAGAAGTCAGGGTGGTTTTCATTCCAAAACCGCGAAAAATAAATCATTCTACTGACGAAGATTACAGACCAATAAGTCTCTTCGTTTATTCTTAAAACACTTGGGAGACTTCTCGATTTGTATATTAGAAGGTTTACCAATATTCGCACAATGGATATCGCGCAACACGCATACCGTAAGGGTAGATCACTGAGAGGTCAATGAACTATAAGGTAGGTTTTCTGGACATTGAGACGGCCTTCATCAATGTAAACACAAAGGCGCTGAGAGATCACGGGTCATCAACTATGGGGACGGCCTCGGTGAGTAGGAGGCCTACAAGGGGTACGCCGCAGGGGGAGTGCTATAACCTCTGCTATGGCTTCTAGTAGTAAATAAGATATTAGGAAACTTCAAAGCAAAGAGAACAAAGGTTGTAGTCTACGATGATGACGTTGGCATATTAATCCCGGGCAAGTTCTTATCAACGATTAGCGAACTCATGGAATCAGCACTGGGTGAGATTTCCGGATGGGCTGAGCGCAACGGCTTAGGAGTTAACAAACTTAGGAAAACAAAGATCCCCGAGTTCCCTTTGCCAAAGTTAGGTAGGGTAACGTTGAATCTTTCTTCAGAAGCGAGATACTTAGGTACCATTCTGGACTCCAAGGTAAATTGGAGAAGGAATATTGAGGAGAGAAGAAAGAAGGGTTTGGCTGCATACTATACCTGTAAAAGGATCTTTGGGGAAAAACGGGGATTGTCACCGTACATTGTGTATGGGATGTACACCACAATCATTAGACCAATTATAACCTACGGGTCCATCGTCCGTTGGAAGGCGTTTGGAAGGAAATGTAATTAAAACCGTATTGGAAAAGTACGAAGACTTGCTGGCCTGGGGATTTCAGGAGCCAGAAGGGGTTCTGAAATGGACATTAACGAAGCAGATACCTCAATACACATCCCGATATGTGAAGTGATTACGAGTACAGATGAATTCACAATTGCGGTGACAAACAACTAATGGACTAATCGTGACGACTGTGATGTCTCACGGGCCTTTTGGCCTAGGTTAGACATGAAGAGAATCAAGGTTCTCTCAGGGCTCAACAAACCTGCAGTAAGGTGCTTACGAGGGTCATTACCGGGCATTGCGCTATCGCACCAATGCTTCAACGTTGGCGTGTTCCGTCGAGCGGGCTATGAAAAGGCGGATTTGCCATGATGAAGAAGAGATAGAATCATCACTTGTTATGTCAATGTTCAAGACTATAATTGAAACTACTTCAATATTTGGGGTCGCGTATGACGAGTATGCCTCCTCTTGGTATTTTTGAAGGCAGTCACAATGGACTATGGACAATGTCTCCGAGTGGAAGTGCGGATACTTCGTATCCGCACACTCCTTCACAACCTAACCTAATCTTGGTCATAGCCGACAGCCTGGAAAGCTAGCGCTCCTTTGCTTATTTCTATTATATACATTTAAAATTTACAAATAAAAAAAATTAAATTTTATAATTACTTATAATTATTTTAAAAAAAAGTGCATGTATGTATCTAAAATATTTTATTATCTATTTTTTTATTACATCAATTAATAATATGCTTCTAATTCAATGGCATCAATCACACGAAAAGCTCACCGCACGGATTAATTGAAAAAAAGAGGAGTAACATCACGCTTTTACAATGCCAGTGTTTACTGCAACGCGTAGTGCAGTGTTTATGTGGTTTTACCCTACCGTCATCATAATTATGTTTATATAGCAATATTTTCTAGTTTCCAGTTTGAAAAATATATTATTTTTAATATTTAAATTGAATATTTTTGACATTTATTTTCATATTGATAGTTTAAAAAGGTCACCAAAAAAGTACCAACATCAATGTTACAATTAGCGTATTGACCTAAAAAGGAACGCATATTTACGTTTATAGAATATATTTAGAATGTGAGATACCTTAAAAAATGCATTCTATATAGGATTGGTTGAGGCTATAAAATATATTTTGCATTTTGTAATCTTAAAAAAATGAAATAATTTTGTTAATGGACCATATCTTTCTACAACTAACAGAATATTAAGCCCTACAATCGAATTGGTGACACTACCGTTGGTATAAGAAATGAGAAAGAAAACACACAATTAAGTAAAGAAAACAAACACATATTCCAATATTAATGATTAAAGATGAATGATTATGTTTTTAAGAGTTTGTGAATTTTATATTAGAATGAACCTAGTTCAAATTGAATTCACACCTAGCTATTTAAAAAAAAATTTTTTTGTTGGTGTACCACTTTTTTCGATTATAATTTGATATAACAGGTTTATTTTCACAAGTTTTTCTCAATTTCAATTAAGATAGGTACTTTACATTTTTTTTTAAATATAAGAAACTCCCTAAGTGCCGTCAAACTTCCTGTCAAAAGAAAATTGTAAAGGAGACTCGGCCACATTTTCAGCATCTTTCTACACTCTATGCGTGATAGAAGCCAGATGTTCAAGCACATTGCTGGTTTTTGCAAAGGCAGTTGTCAATGTACGATAAGGGAATATCTACAATGAATCGTAGAATATTAGGTCATGCCACTAAGTTCAAAAGAAGGAAGTTACTAATGTCAGCGTTTACAATTTGGTGCCGAATATTTCTGAGAGTCCAGCAGAATGCCGGAGCAAGGAGGAGAGCGTAGATGCAGTTACCGGTACACTAAAAAGAAACACACAATTTGCTTGCTTATTTTTATATTATTAGTTTTTGTTCTCATATACTCGTACATATTATTAATTAATTGTGATTTGTATATATTGTAACGACTATATTATAAATATTAATATTTCTAATTTTTTAAAGAAGGTAGTAAGAAATTACGAAGTACTTGGCTAAGTACTTGGAAAATACATTAATAAATAAATCATTTAAGTATAAGAACCGAAGTATTTGTACTTAGTACTTATTTTTTGAGTACTCCAGTACTTATTTTTTGAGTACTCCAGTACATGCTACTAAGTACAGTATTTACTCGGTACTTTACAGGTCTGGCTTGAATAATAATTATATTCTGATAAAATTATACAGAATGAAAATCAAGTCCTGCCTTTTTAAAATTGGCTTTTTCTTGTGTTCAAAGTGTTTCCAAACACATTATTTGTGCGTTAAATTAGTCCCTAATTTAATCCGCACAATTTTAGTAATATATTTTTCTTAAATTTTCTCTTTCAATTCTTTTTTATTTACACTATCTCTCAGTTTAATCATATTGATGTTCGATTTGTTTTCTAATGCAGTGTTAATTTCTCTATAATGTGTGATAAGATAAGAGCATACTCTATTTTTAGTGATTTCGTTGTGGATCTTCTGCGCAGCCAGGTTGAAGAGCGAACGGTGATAATTTCTCTCGTTTCAAGAAATTTGATATGTGGTGTTCAGTTGGAGATTTATCTAAGATTTCCAGCTTGACGCTTTTAGTATCAATTCTGCTTCTGTTGATCGCATTAACAATGTGGTCAGAAGATTTTATCCTGCAATTTTTCTCCCGTTGACAGTCGACTTCAGCTAGTTCTTCAGCTTATACTCCCTATATTAGCGTGGAGCAAAGGTATTCTTGAGTACAGTTTTCATGCTTACCTGAACGGTGGGAACTGTGTTTCTCCACAAGAAACCTCAGTGCAGTTTGTCTGCTAAAAGTCAAGTCTTGGTTGGACCTGAGACTCACTACCTCAGTTCCTTTCGATTCGTTTGCTTTGTCACAATTAGATTATAGCTTTCATTGAGGCAGCGGCTTAAGGCGCTTAATCACCATTTCTCTGATCAATATTAGTTCTCTATTCTTAACTGACTTAAAGAAATAACATTTAAGATATATTTTTATCAATGCTTACAAAGGAAAATTAATGAATGAATATCAAAAAATCAAAAAATAGTTTTGAAATCCCTTTCGTCAGGATTTAGAAAAAACCGGAGTCCGATATAATGTTATTAAAATTCAAGTTATTTACTAGGTGTCATTCAATATGTAAAATAACTAAGTTTTTCAGTTTTTCGTTTGTTAATGTTGAAAATTACATTTCCCCTGACCAGTTTGTTGAAGAAGACATAAATATATTCGTATATATAAATCGATGTCGAAAGTCGGAAAGTATTTTGTCCGGATTTGACTTGCAATTTGAATAATTATTGCTGTCTGTACTGTGAATGGCATATGACTTGATCTGATGTTCGCATAAGCATCGAGTTATTTCATCTTTCTGTCTTTTTTCTATTTTCATTGCCCTTGTTGATTTGCGTTTAAACCTCTCTTTGATTGTTCTCTATATTCCTCCCAGGAGGCACCAAAATGTGGTTGCAAATGCCTCCAATAATTTTTGTTAAAAAAAATACTGCTTTCTACTTAACTTGTTTATTTAAACAATATATATATATATATATATATATATATATATATACATATATATAATATAAATATATATATATATATATATATATATATATATATATATATATATATATATATATATATATATATATATATATATATATATATACATATACATATATATATATATATATATATATATAAATGTCGTATAATTAAAAATATGTAATTTGTGGCGCGATATGCGGACGATACCGTCTCAACTCATCGTCAATAATCAAGTAAAATTTTTTACTTCTTACTTCTGAGTAAATTGGCCGAATTGGAGCTGTACGACGGTCAGCTATATGAGTTCGGCTTATTCTGGACTTCTGCCACAAAAAACCGTACGTGTCCAGTTTGGAAAAGAGAGCTCCTGGCGTAAAGTCGGAGAAGCAGCATATACCGTTCTTGTATCGCTCAAACGCCACAGGATCTCATAAACTTAAAATTTTGGTCTTTGGAAAGGTAAAGAATCCGCGCTGCTTTCAAAACTTCCAGTGCACCACCGACTACAAGAGTTCAAAACAAGCATGGTGGACGTCGACTTTTTTCAAAGATTGGTTTCATGAATTATTTGTTCCACAGTTGAAGATTCCCCTTGAATTTTGTAAGCATTTTTCAAAAATTTGCCTTTTTTAAGGTGAGATCGTTTTTAAAAGAAAAAAGTTGCCAATTAATACTCTTATCCTAATCGACAACGATCCAAGCCATCCAAATGAAGCTGAACTGACACCGGAAGATGGGCAAAGTTTCGCAACGTTCTCCACTCCGCTCATTCATCCGATGGATCAGAATGCAATAAAAATCACGAAGCTGCACTACAGAAACAGCCTTATATCTTGAATAACAGCGACGCAATCTGACTTACTTGTGTCGATGAAGAAAATTACCTTCAAAAAGGCTACAAATCTTTTGGATATCGCTTGGAGTCGTATCGGCGAAAAAACCCTAGCTATTTGCTGGAACAATATTTTAGATTTTGCGGGAAACGATGATGATCCCGAAGATAGCATGCCGTTAGCAGTTTTAAAAGAAAACTGCGTAGCTGAACTTCACTCATTGATGTGCAACACTGTCGAACTCCTTCACAGTTTGGATCCTGAAGATTGTTCGTATGCGCAGACATGCACAGAGATGCATATGAAAATTTTGTTCTTATTACCAATTTCAGAGTAAACTTTTGATCATTTGTTATGTTACCCTGAAGACAAAGAAAATTGGCGACAACATGGTGCAATTAATATTGTATAAGAAAAATTAAATTTCAAGTTCAAAAATTCATTACTTTTTAAAATATATTCCAACAAACATTTTTATATTGGTTTGTCACGTTTTTTTTGGATATTAATAAGAATTGGAACATTTTTATGATTTTGCGCTATGAACAACTGAAAATGGTAATTTATCAATATTTTCACGAAAAATTTGCACTTTCACAAGGCCAAAACTGCCTGAAGGAGCGTTCCAATGCTTTTGCGATGTACTAGAGAGTTCTTAACTATTGTCTTGGCTACAATGTTTGTCTTAGTATTGGATCTCAATGAAAATCTCAATGGTTTGGCTGTTATAGGCAAAAATATCCAAAAAAACGTGACAAAAAGTGGTGAATTTTCTACATTTTCGACTTTTCGACCATGAAAACGAAGTTTTTTCTAAATAATATGTTCAGAGAAATTGTAGCCCGAGACAATAGCTACAACTTTACTTTTAAAAATAAGTCAAATCTTCAAATACTTTACGAAATATGAGCCCAAGAAAATTTGCAAATTTTCCAAAAAAATAAAGTCTAAGAAAAAACTGCAAGTCAAAATCTGGTAGCTCAATTTTCACCGTAGACGTATGGTCTAGTGGACTTTTTTGCTCAGTACAATCCCAAGAATCAGAAACGCGAAGCGCCCATTAAGATGTTCAAATCGCCCCACCCTAATATATATATATATATATATATATATATATATAAATATATATATATATATATATATATATATATATATATATATATATATATATATATATATAACTTCTTCATAGAATACAGTTCAGGTAATTCTCTTAAATTTGATGGTTATACTGACGCAGATTTCGCTCGTGTTGTGTATTATGTTGAAGCCAAATTAACTCCTTAGCTCCTTCACACGCGGCCATACATTCGGTTTCCGTTGTGGTCAAAGCAACAGTTTTTGACGCTGGTTCCTCCAAGTTACAACGCTGTCGTTTATAAGAAACGCGTAGTCTGTTGTAGATCGCCTTGTATCGATATCAGGAGCGAAATCTGCGTCAGTATAACCTTCAAATTTAAGAGAATTATGTGAACTGTATTCTATGAAGAAGTCTATGCTCTCTTTCAACTAGCGAAATATCCTCTTGACGGCTTTAACGTGGTAGTTTTTAGGATTTTCGGTGAATTCACCATCTGCATATGAAATATCAGGTCTGGATACTGTAGCAATAACATCAAACAGCTAACAGCTTCTCTGAATGGATATCTTATATTGTCTTCCTCACTCGATTTCGATAGATACACGTTACTGTCACGTGGTGTTGAAATAAGTTTTGCATCATCCATATTAAATGCTGTTTAATTTTTATAGATTTGTTAAATTTATCTCGGTGAATTTCAAGTCCAACATAATAATTGTTGTCACCATAATTGATACGAAAATGGTTTGATAGTTTTTTTTAATAAATAATTGTAAAAGAGCTTTGCTTGGAAATAATAGACGCATTCGATTCGTCACTGTATCGACGATAGGATAGACATTTGTATGGAAAAAGTTATGGAGTAAATTAATTATACTCAGATGAAACAAGCGATATTTTCTATCCTCAATAAAAAATGCTTCCAAATTGAAAATTCCTAGAAACTTCCTTGGGATTTTTATATTTTAGCTGATTAAATTTAAAGAAAACAAAAAATAATCTTTGGATTTGATTTTCAATATTATTATTCTGCAGATTTAAATTAGATTCAAATGATGAGTATAAAAAATATAATCAAAGTACATATTTAACAAAAATGGTTGAAACAGTGGTGCCAAGTATACCACTTACTCATTCGCTGTTTTATTCGCACAACTTGATACTAGCCAGATTCAAGTTACGAATCGAATGAGCCTATTGTCAACTCATCATGAACGTATAGAAGCAAAAAAATCTTAATATTATTAATATTAATAATTATTTCCATAAAAGACACCACACAATGGTCAAAACTCGATTGCCTCATTTAAAATGTTTGTAAAAATTTATTAAATTTTGAGTTCCAATTGCGAGAAGCTTGTTGAAGGCCATAAACACCCTTTTTGAGACGAAAAACGAAAGTTTTACCTGGAATTGATTCCTTTTGGAATGCTCATATAAATTTTCTCACTGAGGTTGCCATATAAAAACGCAGTTTTTACATCAAATTGCATCATTTCCATGTCTTCATAGAGAGCTATCACCATGGCAATTCTCACTGAATCATATCGCACTACTGACGAATATGTCTCCTTATAGTCTATACCAGGTTTTTGCGAATAGCCTTTGGCCACTAATCGTGCTTTAAATACTGGTTTTTGACTTGGGTTTGATTTAATTTTAAACACCCATTTGCATCCCACAATATTTTTATGATGGGGTTTTTCAACCAACTCCCAAGTTTGCTTCAGCTCAAGGGAATTTATTTCATCATTTATCGCCGATTTCCAATCCTCTACATATTCAGAATTCATTACATCATCATATGAATCAGGTTCTGGGATACTTGCCAAACAGCCCATGTAATCGTAACCGAATCGTTGAGGAAGTATAACTTCTCTCCGTAGACCATACCGCTTGTGCCCCTTTGCGTCATTAACTGAATCTATAGATGCAGAATTGGTAGGTGTAGTTGACCTATCGGTTGTCGACGCTTCCATTTTCATCTAAGTCTTGGGTATGCTGGTGATATGCTGTCGAAAAAATGAAAAATCGGTTTCATTTTGTTGTTCATGGCTCCCATTATTTGGATGTTCGTCGTCTTCATCGTGAAATGGACCAACTTTAATTAATTTTTCGTTGAAAACGACGTCGCAGGAACCACGTTAGCTGTCGCAACAACCACGTTAGCTGTCTCTTGACCGTACAAACGAAAGTTTTTGGTTGACGGTTCATAAACAACTAGAAACATATTACTTGCTTTAGCGTCCCATTTTTTTCTTCCAAGTATTTTGGGCAGCTGGACCATGCATTCGGTGCCAAAAACTTTTAAGTGACTCAAATCTGACTTTCTACCAAACCAGCAATTGAATGGTGTCTTTGACCGATTTGCCAATGCTGACCGATTAAGAATATGAACTGCCGTTCTTACTGTTTCAGGGCATAGAAATTTGTTTAGACCGCTTGCTAGCAACATCGCACGAGCTGATTCTTGTACGGTCCTATTTTCCCTATTTTCCCTATTTTCCCTTTCGTTTTGTTCCGAGGTGTACGTTGAGATCTTCTCCAGAACAATTACGTTATTCGGCAGCAGCTCAGGAATGTCTTTATCTATAAACTTCGCCAGTCATCCTGCGTGTCATAAAAATGAAACTTTTCAGTTTTTGAAGCACTTGAGATTTGTTAGATAATAAATAAACGTGAAGCATGCGCTTTCATCCTTAAGCAACATGAAATAGCGAACTCCGCCAATACCAGGTTCAGGACATAGGGCCGCATAAATCCATGTGAAAATATTCACATTTACTTGCTTCGCGCTTTTGTACAGTTCCATATGATGACCGATGCATTTTGGCTCGTTTGCAATCTTCACAAAAGAAATCGTTTTCATCCGTCACATTAATGCCATCAGCTAAATGTTTGTCGCTCATGGTTCTAAATGTTCTTGCATTTATGTGCCCAAGTCTGCAATGCCATTGCTGCAGTGTATCAAGTTTTGCTGAATTTGCTGCAAAATCATTTTTTGGTTAAACATCATTCTGAATCGATTTTTGGAGTTATGAATGCCTGATGCCAACAAGTTTTTCTTTTTATCTTACAAGTCACAACATTTAGATTATATTAACATTGAGAAGCCTTTTGTTGTAGCTGACCCAGTAGAAAGCGGGTTCAGTCTTAGCTGGGGAACGTATTGGACGTTTGTGAGAACACGAGGTATCCACTTGTTGTTTACAAAAGCATGGATTTTTATGGTGCCGAAACCTCTAATGAGCAGTTTCTCATTATTTGCAATATAAACAAACCGGTCTGAATTTGACATCTGTAAATCAGCGAACCACTGCGTGAAGTCATGTGCTCTGTTGCACCTTTGTCCGCTATCGACAAGTCATTATATGAAGGTGACATAACATCTGACGTCGACGCAATTAACGCTACCTCATCACGGTTTTTGTCTCTGCTTATTGCTCTCATGTGTTTGTTTGATTTGTCTTTTATTTGCACGGCATTCTCTCTCCCAGTGTCCCATTTTAGTACAAAAATTGCATTTTGATGTTCGCTTTCTTTCAGCGAATTTTCGAGATTTTTCATTAAACGCACCTTCTGTCACCTCTGCATCGCAGTTCTTTTTGAGTTGATCTTCTTCTAGTTGTAGCTTTACTATTAAATTTTCTATAGTTCTGCCTTTTTTATGTTGTACCACACGGTTTTGAAGTTTTGGTACCTTGGTGGCAAACTACTTATAATTCGTACCATATTGATGTTATCGGATAACTTTTCTCCTTGTGCGTCTATTTCTGCTGCTTCCACACATATACAGCAACTAACTCATCTTCCTGCAGTCGTAGCGAGAAATATTCTTCATAAAGGCACATCATCTTTACTTCACTTTCTTTGTCGTGGATATTTCTCAACTTATCATACACTTCGTTCGAACTGGTACAGGAAAGCACATGGTTTGCTTGTTCGATAGAAAAAATAAGAATTCCCATGGCTGTACCGTCACGCTTCATCCACAAATCCTTTTGTTCTAGGGAGACCGAATTATTGAATTTCGATATCCCTTGTACTATTCCTAGTAACCCGTGGCCTTTTAATACCGCATCGACATTGAACTTCCACAACCAGTAGTTGCTGTTGTTTAATAGGTGTAAAATATGGATGGATTCCTCAGTCATGTTCAACCGATTTTTTTTTAAAATTTTATTAATTAGTAAAACTCAAAAGAAAAAACTGAAAACATCTACTTTAACTTTTATATAGTGGAACCACGCTGGATCTGTTGAATTAAAATACGAGCGAATTCAATTTAATATACACGTTGCTTTATTCCTAATGCTAAAAAGACGATTAGAAAATTAGATAGCTAATTACAGGTTATATACGTATATATATATATAGGAACAAATTGAACAGTTAGAAATGTCAAACAATAAAGTTGAAATAGCTGAATACAATAGCGAATCAGAATATGCCACTTATTGATAGCCTTAATGAATGTTACATATGCAAAATAGTGTTGCCATTAAACAATGTTGCTTTTAACAGTCTCACTCATTGTTTGAATTGCAACATCCCTAGAAGCTGCAAATTACTCTTAAAACATTGATTTGTTAAACGCTTTGTAAATATATCAGCGCGTTGTAGCTCAGTGTTGACATATTTGAATTCAACTATTCTATTCTTTTGTAGGTCCCTGATGAAATGCAACTTTCTATCAATGTGATTTGTACTGTGATGCAATCACGGATTTCCAATGAGTCGAAATGTACCCTGATTATCGATGTTAAGAACCGTAGGTGAATCTACATTATAACCAACATCAGTCAAAAGTTGTTGAAGTCAAATTAACTCCTTAGCTCCTTCACACGCGGCCATACATTCGGCTTCCGTTGTTGAGAAAGCAACAGTAACAACGCTGTCGTTTATAAGAAACGCATAGCCTCATGTAGATCGCCTTGTATCGATGTCACGAGCGAAATCTGCGTCGGTATAACCTTCAAATTTAAGAGAATTACCTGAACTGTATTCTATGAAGAAGTCTATGCGCTCTTTCAACTAGCGAAATATCCTCTTGACGGCTTTAACGTGGTAGTTTTTAGGATTTTCGGTGAATTCACCAACTGCATATGAAATATTAGGTCTGGATACTGTAGCAATAACATCAAATAGCTAACAGCTTCTCTAAATGGATATCTTATATTGTCTTCCTCACTCGATTTCGATAGATACACGTTACTGTCACTTGGTGTTAAAAATAACTTTTGCATCATCCATATTAAATGCTGGTTAATTTTTATAGATTTGTTAAATTTATCTCGGTGAAAGAACTGCAAGTCAAAATCTGGAAGCTCGATTTTCACCGTAGACGTATGGACTAGTGGACTTTATTGGGAATGGTTAGCTGTGGAGCAAACTTGCTGATTCTTTCCCATGTAGAAAAAATGGCCCGTAAAGCCACAGGTCACACCTTGCAAATTCTCTTGGTGGACATGACGCCAATGTTCTGCTAATATCAAACCTTGAATAGTAGCTACCCTGTTGGCTACAAATGTTTGAAATGATGAGGGGGCTGAATTGATCCAAGACAGAACTATTTGTGAGTCTGTCCACTATAAGATACGACAATCTTTTAGCCCCATATAATTTTTTACCCTTGTTGCCAACTGAGAGCTTGGTACTGCTATGCGTAGTTTGGCACATAACAACCTCACTACTACTCTTCCGTCTCTGAAGATAGATCTGATTTCAATTGGTTCTCGAAAACCTTTTCTGATGCATCGGAGAAGACGTGAAGTTGAATAATTGTTGGGCTCTCACTTCTATGAATGTGTCGTGAGAATTTAAAGTTGTCCAATTCTTTCAATGTGCTGCGAAAACGCTCCCATCTTGTAAGTAACTCTGCTCATTGCCATAATGCTTGGATAAATATTTTTGCTGTAATTACAACTGGAGCTAGAATGCCAAGAGGATCAAATAATGTTGCTATGTGTGAGGTTGAGTTGAGATTCATCTTTACACACAATTGGTCAGTCTTTGTTAGCCATGTCAGGTCCAGGGTTTTTATTGAATCATTCTTGTCGTTAGTGAAATCCAAATTAACTTCCTGGTCACCTTGTGGAATGTTCTGCAGGATTTTAGGGTGATTTGCACACCATTTGCGTAGATTAAATCCATACCCATTCAACATAGTGATGAGTTGCCGTTGAGTTTCCATGGCGGTAATCAAGCTGTATGATCCACCAAGACCATCGTCGACATAAAAGTTATCCTGAAGCATCTGATGATATCTGATGGAGGTTTCTGATGATATTTGCTTAACATACGAGTATCTTTTGGCGAGGTATGGTGATGATCTTGTCCCATATGTGACAGTGTTAAGTTCGTAACACTCCATTGGTTTCTTAGGGTCGCTCCTCCATATGATCAATTGATAATGACGATCTTCAGAGTGGACATTTTTTCAATGTCGGTGGTGAACAGAAATTTCGGTAGACGGAAGCGTAGTAGGATTGAAAATAGTTCGGATTGTATGGTTGGACATATGTGCATTATGTCATTGAGTGACACTCCCGATTTTTGAAGATGTGTCAAATACCAACCGCAGTTTTGTTGTGCTGCTGTCAGATTTAAATACACAGTGGTGTGGGATGAAGTAATTAGGTGAGAGTATTTCATTGATTTTGATCTCCCTCATGTGGCCCAAGGCTTCGTAATTTTCCATAAACTCGATATATTGTTCACGAACGGCATTGTATTTAGATAATCGATGTTCAAGCGTCAGGAATCTGTTGATTGCTATATCCTTGAACTACCTAAAACACCTGTATTCTCTACGAATGGTAATTTTACAATAAAACGCCCATCATTGGTTCTAGTTGTATTTTGTAAAAAATGATTGTCGCAAAGTCTTTCTATTGGGGATAAAATTGAATCAGCTAGCTCGACTTCGTCCAGTTTCCATAGCCGCTGAAGAAGTTGCTTTGCATCGTCATCATCCTCACTGCAAATGCCGCAGGTTGCTGACGCCATCTGAAGTTCTCCTATCTTTCCTGATAGTATCCAGCCAAACATTGTGTTTTGTAGTGTTGGAAGTTCGATTGCTAATCGTATCTGTCCAATTGACAATACTTGATTATAGAATTCAATAAAACATCCATTTTGTCAGGACAGTTGAATACTGATTCCGCTAAAGTGATTTTCTTCGGAATTGGCCATTTGGATATGTCAAATGGTTTTGTCGGTTGCGGAGAAATTATATCTCCTAGAACGAACGCCTCCAGTCGAGTGTAAAACACATTATTTCGTGACTGTAGTTCTAGGCTGACTCGACGCTGTGCTCTATGAGTTCCGTTGCCTATTCCTTGGATATTCATTGCTGTGGACTTTGTTGAAGCTCCATGTCTTTTGACAAGCCGTTCATTCACCATATTGATCTGAGATCCGGAGTCCAGAATGGCTCTGCATTCAACTTCCTATTCGTTGTTGCTGACTATATTCACCATTGCAGTGCTGAGGAGCACATATCCCTGTTGCTTCGACTCCTTCGAAGCTACTAGAGCTGTGGACTGTTGAGGGTATGGTGCACACTTGACCTGGTTTACGGCTGGTTCGCTGCGATATCCTTCAGAATGTACTAATGTATTGTGACTGTGATTACATTTAGTACATTTTCTTGACATAGAATCCCTTGACCAATGTGCAGGCTTTAGACAATTAATGCGTAGCTTGTGTCTTTTTAGGAACTGTAACTTCTTCTTTAAGAATTGCCTTAGGGTGGGTAATTCCTTTGGCTTCTCTAATGACTGCTCATATGCAATCCGCGTACCTTTATCTAATTTCTTCACTAGGAGGTGGAGAATAATTGGATCCCAAGAATTCGTGTCTAAACCAAGGTTTCTTAATGCCAATAAGGTCTTTTGGGTTGTATCATGGAGTCCCTTTAGTTGAATGTTTTTTGCCCCAGCAGTTTTTCCAAAAGGGCGCAAGTTAGCAATCGCACATTGTTATATCGGCCCTGGAGCGATTCCCACGGAGTTTTGTAGTTATTCTCAGTTAGAGTGAGGTGTTAATCGTTCTGCTTCTCCGATAAAATTTATTTTAAGATACCACATCTTCTGTATCGTTGCAAGTGACCTTATTGAATCATTTAATTGAATAGATCATAAAATTGTTGCCACTTCAGGTAATCTCCATCGAATTTTGGCAGTATTACTTTAGACAAATGTTCCGCGGGTGACGCTTGATTCAGAATTGCAGGAACGGTCACTCCCTTCTCTTGAGGCATAAGAATCCTGTCACTGATATGCCTCTCTATACTCAAGTATTCTACAAAATTGTAATCGTCAGATTTCATGTTGTCGATAGAATCCAGTATAACATCATTACATCTCAGGGCTGCATTCCAATGATGTTCTATAAGGTTGGCCTTTGTAGTATAATATTGGCATGAATGGTATGTGTTATCAGCTGTGTTGTCTTTTTCGTGTGCACCATGTTAGGCAGATTAGTTTTGAAGCCTCTTCTCCATGGGTTCTGCTGAACGAGTTGGGCTACTAACTCCCTCCTTGTGGTTGAGTTATGCCCTTCTCTGCAGGTTCCGTTGAGCAACTTGGAACACTAACTGCTTGTGGTTGAGTTATGCCCTTTGCTGTGAAAATTTGTTTGATGTCTGCAAGGAAGTCTTGGTACCGGTTACCCATCGATTTTTCATCTTTACAAAGTATGGATGGTCTTTGGCTGCCATTGAATCTATTCTAATTTGGTTGTAGATACCTTAGAAAGTTAACCATAGCTCTTCAATTTCTCTAGATTTCCTTTCAAGAGTGTCTTCCGATCTTTCGGCGTCTTCTTATAGGATGCGATGGGCTTTTGGAGACAAATTGCATTGTCGTCCTGCTGACGGACGAGATCGTCGATAGTCGCCATTATCTCAAGTCTCGTGTTTTGTAGCATCCTGTGTGCTCGAACTAAAAGCGATTGATGATTGGTGATAAAACTGAATGCTCTTGCTGAACAATTTTATGTCCTGTGTATCTCACGTCCTTCGGATCACGTCTTTCTGATCACATCTTTTTGATCACGTCAAATTTTTTGACAGCATCGTTTGACAACATCCTTATTACATCCTCATACAGGTACTTGAACCAATATGAGACTAGGAATAATAAGTTGATTGTTCAAGCACTTGAACCTGAACAATCCGTCGCTGAAATGAACAACTCAGTTTTCTTGTTGATGAAGAATGAAAGAGTGATTGGTTTATTAAAATTCATCGTCTTAAATAATAACTTATTGATAACATTATCAATTACAATTGATATGTGTTAAAGGTAAATATCAGAAGAATATAAAAACAGAACATAACAGCAGAATATAAGCATTTGCAAGTTCAATGAAACATACGTTTCAATGCCACCTAAAAGCTTATGTTGCATTTTTGGGAATGCACCTAATGCTTGTGCAGCTGTCATTTGAGCCTCAATGCTACTACACGCGCAGTCTCCATATTCCTTGTTATTGTGAGTACAAACGTACAGATACATAGTCATTTTGCATATTTAGATGTTATATTTGCAGGTTGGGCGATTGTATATTTATATGAATTCGTATATTCTCCCGCACGTCCACTGCGGTGAACAATCTTAAAAAGTTCTATCAAATTTTTTTTTCTATTTGATCTTGTTTGATCACGTTCATATTAGAATCAATCACTGATGTTTGGTTTTTGAGCCGGACTAATAGATGGCCTACATTTTCCTTCACTTGCTGAATGTTTTTTCACATTGATTCTGCATATTCTGAGTCCAAAACAACAAACAATGAGTTTGCAATATTTCCCTATATATCCACAGCACCTCTTTTAGATCGATGGGGAAACAAAATCTTGTTATCCATTTGTAATTCAGCTTGACAGGTAAATGGTGACAGTTTTTGACATAACTCGTAAACTGCTGATGCCCTCGGATAAAGTTGCAAGTTCTGCCCAGTATGACTCTAGTTCGTAGTACACTACAAGTTTCCATTCTGACCTCTCGAAATGTGCAGAACCTATTCCTTCGAAGTAAATACCCAATTCCGTGTTGAATTTAGTGTTATCAATCTGAAAAAAATCTTATCGGACCTCCCATGACAATTGGTATGATGAGTAATCCCAGCAGTACTGTTGTGAGTCCCATGTGTCTCGTTTTTATTCTTTTTGTTGGTATTTCTACTTCTTCATCTTGACCGTCCTGACTTGTTGGTTGTTTATGGATCCTATTATCATTTATGGGTAGTTAGGTAGGTAGGAGTGGCCCACGGTGATACCACGGTGTGGCGCGGTTCAAGCACTGATTAAAAAGTTCTCTTACCTGGGAAGGTGAGTCAGCGCAACGACAGCGCGGGAAAGACACGACTCCACCATTATATTGCAGGAAAGCATCCTGACAGTTTGATGAACCTTGCTATGTCCCTAATATTAAAGGATGACAGCTCTGTCAGGCTTGTAAAAAATGGGGCACCAAAGGTGCGATATGTGTTTCACCAAAATTTTCCTTTCTCATATCCATATTGACTGTTGTTGTAGTACTGATCCTGGCTTTTCGCACAGACATCACAGTTCCAACTAATGTCGATTATATCGTTGCCAACTCCGACGCCATCGAAGTGATTTCACTGGTCGCAAACATCACATTGCACCATGCGATCAGTTTCTTCCCCAACACACTTCCCACATATATTTTTATTGTCCATATTTCTTAATATGCTTTAGTTCCTTGAATTATACGTATCCTTTTAAAGATTTGTTGCCCCAATCTTTAGATTTTTGGAAAACACGAAGGGTTTTTTAGTACACTTCAATATTTAATTTTAATTTATTTCTTCAAAAAGTTATAACATTTTCTTAGAAAAGTGAACTTTAAAAGAAGTACATCCGTTCCATCTACTATATTCCAGCCATCAATATACCGCTTTTATCCCCGTTTTTATGGATTATTTTTCGCCTCTATTGACTACCTGTGTATTACTTATTATTGTGTAGGGGATTTAAATGCACCGCGACCGTACAAGTTTAATACAATGTATATAATAAATATACATGGTGTTTACAGGGTGGTTTATTATTCGGATGCAACCGTAATAAATAATCCAACATTTGCGTTTATCATAGAAAAAAATGTGTAGAACTGAAAGATTTACTCTTTTGTATACGCGTTTATGTATACAGAAATATTTAGTAAAAGTATGGATTTGTTCGTTATACAAGTTCTCTTCTTAAAAATTGGATAGAAAATACCTCGTTCTTCAGTGTGCCGAGAAAAGTTCTGAAGGAAAAATGTTTTTTATAATTGTTGTGTTGTGTTATTTACAATTATTTACGAAGCATTTGTAATCGCCGACCAACTTCGTAAATATATTTTTACTTATTTTTAGTTACCTTTTATTTTTGTTCATATAATAAACTCTCGGGATTCACTTTAAATATTTCATTATAGGTATATTTCCCTGTTCGGCACCAGTTAGTCCAACATTTAATTAATTATATGCAACGCCTCGGATTTCCACCCACTGCGTCACTAGAACACAAGAAACTTTCTGTAGATCTCGCTGAAGTTATAGTAAAATGGGAGTTACAACGTATAAAAGAAAATGAGAGGGACACCAAAATCGATGAATCAGATTTTGGAGCTGCTAAAAATGATGCAATTGACAATTCCGTGAAACGGTCGTTAAAAGAAGATACAAATGAACATCGGAGCAAAATCATAGCAACAGACAGTTCACGCCACCAAAATAACCAAAGTAAGTAGATAATTCACAAAAATTAAATGAATGATATTTATATATATATATATATATATATATATATATATATATATATATATATATATATATATATATATATAGATATATAGATATATATATATATATATATATATATATATATGTATATATATATATATATATATATATATATATATATATATATATATATATATTCATGAATATGTAAATATGAATATAGATATAGATATATATGAATATTATATTTTTTATATTGAAACATATATGAGACCGTAAAAGTATGCTAAACTATCTACATGTAAAAGCATGCACTACATGCTTCGCGGTAATTCTTTCGAATTATAAGGAATATTCTAGAATGTTCTAGTTCAACAAATGAAATGCTTGTAAGCTACCACACAAAAAGTCAGCACACAGTTAAACAGTGATCGTAGCAGTGTGTATATCAAGAATTTCATAATAATATAACACTAACAACATGAAGAGACGAATGCAAAGCACACAAGAGACGGGAACAGAACGACCACTGTGCATAGGGCTAACACGTACATAGCAGAAAAAAAGTAATATTCTAGCTCGAGGCTAAAATAAAATATATAAATCGTTACAGCTAAAAGAACAATACGATGACGACAACATTACAGCAACCAGTTATAATTTTAAGCCAACGCTGCAGCTGGGTAGTTGACCACTGTAAGTTGAAGGTGGCCCAAGGTAAAGTGGACACAGTGACAACAAGCATGGCCTTAACAACAAGCGAAAACGACCAGCGGAACCGGAACCACACAACGGTGGCCCGCCAACATCACTATGCACTCGCTGCTGTGGTCGCTTCCCTTATCTAAGAGATGCACCCCAGGCAGTGGTCTCTCTTTCAGGAACAACATCCGAACTAGCAACAGCTCTCCGCCAGATACATATGATACAAGTACATAGGACTCAGTGAGAACTCTGATTTTCAATCGCTTTCTCACTGAGACACATACGCTACAAGAACATAGAAACTCAGTGAGAAATCGCTTTTTCACTGAAATAAAACCAAATCTCGTTAACATAGAATTAATCACGTAGCATTATAAGTCCGTGAATTTTTACCAAACCAGTTTAAAATATAACAACACTTGTAGAGTTTAATTTACAAATTTTCATTACCCCTGGAACCGGTTAAGTTCTACTCCAGTGATAAAAAAAAAGTCGTTGCAACGGTAACAGTATTGAAAGTAATAAGTTAATGAAGAAATAAATAAATAGTTTTAAATGTAAATTTAAATCTAAGAATAATAGTGTAAATTCCAATAATTAAATAAAGTTAATTATTATAATTTAACCTAGCGATTGTTTGATTACGGCACTATCCAGCGGTATGAATTCGAGTACTGAGAGTTACTATAAACTGTCGGCGGCCAATTTCGGAACAATTAACTGAATAAATGGTATTGTGTATCAGTAATAAACAATGGTTAAATTTGAGAAACTGAAATTGGAGCAGCTCAAGAAGGATCTTGAGTGGTTAAACTTTCAATCACAAGGGCTTAATGAGGAATTGCGGGTGCGGTTGAGAACTTCCGGTTATAGCTATCTATAGCATGTATTCAAATTTGAAGAACCAACGACATATCCACAGTAGAAACACCGCAAGGAAGTAACTTTGACATGAACGCACTCATCGGGGCAATACATCTGTATTTATAACAAAATGCGTCAAAAAGCTGCTTCAGCAAAGCGATAAGAATATGTAGCAGCGCTTTCAGCAGAGTGAAGCGCGACAGATGAAAACAATTTCCGAGATGGTAGATCATTGAAACGTGCTGCTGCTGATGTACCTCAAACTATCTTAGAAAGTGAACAAGACTCTTGTGAAGGCTTGATGATTGTAATCAGATATACTAAGTAGAGCTCCGAAGGCGTGTACAGAAGATTGGGAGTCTCTACAAGTAGAACGATTGGCCAATCCAGGAGAGATTACTAAGAGGTGTACATTCTTATATGGCATTTGTGATGCGGAGATAAAGCTTACAGCGATAATAAATCCGAAAATTACCTATATGGAGACATTATTTAGTGTTTTAATGTAAGACATCGCCCGTATATGCCAGTAGTAATGCAGCCCGTCAGGTAAGGGGACCAAGTTTCACGGGGAATTGCTTTACCTGCGGTAAGTCCAAAGCAAGTTAAATCTTGAAATAGGGAATCGGAAAATGTTAAGCAGTCGACAACCTCCCACTCTCGTGGGACACGACTCCCACAAGATTTAGCCCCACAATCTTCGTTTCTCAGATGACACGGAAAATCAACAGCCTAACTGTCGACAGTGTAATAAGCGGGAGAAAAATCGTAGTTACATAGGATACAGGTGCATCACATTCAATAATCAAAAGGGATCTCGTTCGCGGTATCGAGTCGGTATGGGAACTAGATTACGTACGGCGCCTAGAGATGATGCACCGGTATGAAATACCGTTATCCGTCGGTGAGGATAATTATGGAGGTGTCAAACAAGTCTTTATATCGTAGCGGAGATAAATCTCACCAAAGTCAGAGGCAACTATATGGGCTAAATTCAACGGAGAAGAACGAGTTGTGTATGGTGAAGGCTGATAACAAATTTTTAATAGACGACATCATATTTGGGGAAACCCTCGTAACAGAACAGCAGAGCCGAATACATAGTGCCAGTAAGAGTAGCCAATCTTCCAAATACCGCTGGAACCATAGAGAAAAGAGAGGTACTTGGAAATTCCCAGGTAATTTCAGCAATTGTAAAATGTGGATCCTAACCGCGAGATACGAAAAGTAAGATACCAGCTGAGAAAAAAGTACTGGACGATTCTGACAAAACAATGTACTAAAGAGATCTACAAAGCAGAGCAAAATAGCTAGACAACTTTTGGCAAGACATTGGTCTGCATTTGCAGAAAAGGTGAAAACAAAGGCATAACAAATATGGTGATTTACACAATCAACACTCGTCAAGCGTCAGGAAGAGTACCTCTGGCAAACAGAGAAGAGGTGAATGTATTGCTGAGGGAAATACATCAGAACAACGTTATTGAGCCATCAACAAGCAACTGGAGTTCTCCTGTCGTAATCGTCAAGAAAAAGGATGGCTCCACACGTTTCTGTGTATATTATCGGAAACTTAATGAACTAACGAAGAAATATATTTATCCACTACCTCGCAAGGATGATACCTTGGACACATTTTGTGGTTCAAATTAGTTCTCCGCGTTGGATTTATAAATCGGATATTGCCAAGTTGCAGTACACGAAGATATTGTATTGTTAGTCGAATTATTCAATGACCCATGTATATTAGTCAAACACTACGGCTAAATACAACACTGCCTGTTTTGTACTTTGACAAATATAAAATATGATTGACAAATATAAAATATGATTACTAAATAAATCTCTCTTTCGCATGTAACTATTATTAACACGACGTGGTGTTTCAATACACTGCGCTTACAACTTCACAAATTGAACAGATTATGGGCCCTTAAGTTGCGAAATATACAATATATATATATATCAAAACTGAAGGTGCATCAGCATTATATTCAACAAATAATTCAACAAAATATAAGAACAAAAAATTTCGTTGTATTTTTAGCAAATCATGTTATAATAAGAAAAAGAAAAACAAACAACAAAATAACGCACAATGCATTATATGCTTCGCTGCCTGCTTAACAACAACAACAACAGTTCAACCGAATGGTACGTTGTGGGGCGACTTAGCACATGATGAATAACAAGAAGATTGTATTTAACAGAAAAGAAGTTTCAAACAAACAAGTTGTAGTGGCAAACAACAACAAAATTTTAGTCAGCCGTGAAGATATCATTGAGCACAAAGGCAAATAGCAAACATATAAATGCAATTGTACGCAACGTAGAGTATGTGCCAGAAATTTGCACGAATCTTCTTTCAGTGCGACAATTGATAATAAGGTTATTTTCCAAAAAATCTTCAATAGTAATTTATTTTGTTAAATATATGGTGCTTTATTGTATAAAATATGTCACATCGTCACAATCCATACATATGTGTTGCTCTAAGGTTAGTAGAAATTATAAAAATTTTCTATTTCTCTCTCTTCTTTTTGCTTTTTCCTTCTTACTAAGTTCAAGTCAATGCGCTATTTGTATATTGAAGAAACTAAATATATCTAATCAATCATTTAATATTTTATGTAAATGTGTAATTAAATTTAAACTATAAATTCTACAATAAGCTAAGTCCCAGTAATGTCGTGATTAAATTTGTTATATGAACAAAATAAAGTGTAACAAAACGCTTGTTGATTCTGCGAGATCGGACGATACGGTTGACACATATTTCTGAGGTTTTAGGATTAAGTAATTTGCATATAACCACTGTATCTGAGTCAAGAAATAATCAAATATATCGATTCAATGCCCAGAATTATCAACTTTGGCGACAGCAGATGCAGATTTATATGACTGAGAACAATGTAAAGGAATTGGGTACAATACAACAAAATGGTACAATGCAACACAAGCAAATGCGAATGTCTGAGATGACAAAGATGCGGAGGCACAAGCATTATCATGAGAGGTATTGAATTGGAGCAGATTAAATATTTAACAGAGTGCACAACTGCAGCGCAAATTTGGTCAAAGCTGAAAATTGTATATTCAGTAAAATCGGAACAAACGGCACGGGCATTGTAAGAAAAGATTATAAATTATAAAATAGATTAGGAAGAAAACATGTTTAATTACGTGATGAGAGTGGTATCTCTGCCATAAAGGTTAAGGCATGGATCTGTAGCAGAAACAGCCCATGATTACTGCAAAAATACTAAGCAGCTAGCCATCTAAATTGGATCATGTAAGAGCCGTTTGGTATGCAGTACCAGTAACTCGGGCGAATGAATGAAGAACAATCATTAATAAACTTACGTTCAGTTCATCAACCTGAAGAAAACTCGGAAAAGACGTCATATGCGGTGAACAAATTTAATAAATGTCAGAAAGGGCGATCAAAACGGAGTGGAAATTGCACTAGTGCCATAAAGAGGCTCATTGGGCACGGGACTTCCTTAAAAAGAAAACTGATGTTTTAGAGAAACTAATGTTGTTCTTTACAGATGTTCAAGCTGATGGTCACAAATAAAACGGCTGTGATGGAGAAAAATTCTTTTTAAAACACGAGGTCACTGCACTAAAGTACTGTTGCATGGAAGATAGTTGCCAACTTATTTATGGGCAGAAGCCACACACACTGCGGTATATTTAAAAAATCGAGTTTTATCTGATGTTATTGACGGTTGTACGCTTTACGAAAGTTTGGAGTTAGACGCTCTGCTGATCACTTAAAAGTGTTCGGCAGTAAAGCGTACGTACATGTTCCGAAAGAGCAGAGAACGAAGTAGATGCGAAACTCGACAAAATGTATATTGGTCGGATACAATGATGATAGCAAAGCCTGCCGAATATATGATTCGACAAATGAAACATTTTAATGAGAAGAAACGTAATTTTTAATGAAAAGAAAGAGATTGGAAATAAATATGAACATAATGACAAAGTTATGTGTTGCAACTCTGAAGCCTATTTCATTAGATGAAGCTTTGACCGGTGACAATGCAAGCAGATAGTTGGAATCAATTGAAGACGAAACTGCTTCTTTAAACAAAAATGAAACCTGGATTCTAATAACACGCAAGGCGGGTATGCATGTCATCTCGAATCGATGGATTTTTATCGCAAGTATAATTCTATGAATTGATATTGATAAATTTAATATATATATGAATTGATATTGATAAATTTAATAAATTTTTTGTGGTTGGTTGTTCGAGCATGTTCTGAAAAGAAAGGTATCGATTATAATGAATTATATTATCCTGTAGTAAGGTACGAGTCTGTGCGAACAATATTGACAACAACAGCGGCACAAAAATACAGATCTACCAATTTGATGTGAATACAGCGGTTTTGCACGGAAGCCTTGAGGAAAATATCTCTATGAAGCAGCTTGCTGACATTTTAACTAAGGCATTGGCAAAGATTAAATTTATTAATTTTATAAAATTTCTTAATTTGCTAGATTCAATTTATATCTAAACCAAAAGGGAGTATTAAATATGTGGTGCTTTATTATATAAAATATGTGTGCTCTAAGGTTTTTAATTGAAATATATTAGAATTTTCGGGTGTAAAGCAATGGTTCACATTTCAAAAGAAAAGCGTTCGAAATTCGCGTCAAGTCAATTGATTGCATTTTCTATCTATTGCAGTGAAACAAAAGTATATAGACTTCTAGATCCTTGAAACAAAGAATAAAACTATAAGCATGATGTCGTTTTCTTCGAAAATCAAAACTAGGTAAGGGATAAGAAATAACCTAAAGTAAATTTCCTACATTTATCGCAGAGGTTGCGAAAACGCAGAAGAATACATCCCAATAGTCAATTCTGAGGAGGTAATTGTAAAAGAATTGCCAATGAATCGTCTGTATATGATTGCACAACGAATGATGAACGAATGAGGTATGTTCCCGAAAAGGATATTAACTATCCGGCGGGTGAGAAGGTCCCTGGGGACCTTTTTCATTTTCAAACTGAAATTACTCCTTGATGGTCCATGGGAAGTATACCCGACCCCCACATGTATTCCTAGGAAATTTTATCTAGAATCGTTTAAAAAAATTTCAAAGCGATCCGACCAATAGTTTGGTCTTCAACGAAGGCGATATAGCACTATGTTCATATGTGCCCAAGAAGAACAAAGCGGTAATTTTGCTGTCGGCACAACATTATAGTTGCGGTGTGGACATGCAAACTGAAAAGAAGAAGCCGTTTGCTATTTTGGATTACAACGCCAACAAATCGGGCGTTGATACAATGATACAATGGATAAATCAAAACAAAAAAAATGTAAAAAAATGCGTTTTCATATAAAATTCCATACAAAAAGAAATAGGTCCCTGTGGCCCTTGTACTTCGTATAAGGGCAACGGCTGACTCAACCGTCGGAGGGTTAATAGGAACGAAGGGATGTACGCCGATCAGAGAGATTTTCTGTTGAACTCGTATCGAATGATTCACAACAGTTGATGAAGCAATTACATGCTAAACGTTGGTAAGCAATGAAAGAAGAATTCTATTCACTCACTCAAAATAATACTTGGATAATTTCTGAATTACCGGCTGCAATATCATCAAAGTGAGGGTTGAAAAAAAAGTAAACACTGCTTCTATATAAAGCTCGACTTGTAGCGATTACATCGAACCATTTGCGCTAGTTGTAAGATATACTTTGATTCGGTTTTTGTTAGCTCTTGCTACAAAGTTTAACTTAATCGTGCAGCAAATGGGCGCAGTGGAAGCATTTCTAATCGCTAAGCTGCATGATATATAATAACAAACCGACTGGGTATGACGAGGGACCCGGACTAGTTGGCAAGCTCAATAAGTCAATATATGGGATTAAGCAATCAATATGTGGAATGAGGTTCTCAATTACGTGCTATTAAATTTTGGTCTCAAGCGCAACGATGTGGATCAATACATATATTTTATTGTAAGTGAAACCAAAATCCCTCTTTTGACGATTTATGTTCATGATTTGCTCATATTTGCAAATGACCGGAACCTGATAAATGGATGCCTGGATATGAAGGACACACTGGGAATGAAAGGACGGACTGCCTCGAAAAAGGGAGGCACTCATTGGCACTGCACCTTTCTGCGGTGTAGGTACTGGCCCACTTTGTGGACTTACTCAAGAAATGGGAAAGAGTCAGCTAATCAATGGCAGCATGATTCTCATGATCAAAGGTATTTCCTACCCCAAACAGAGGGGTACGAAATACCTGCACTTGACTCTGAGCCGCGAGAGTCTTAGGATTCTAGTGGGGTATCTGACAGGATACTGCTACCTTAGGTGTCACCTAAATAATATGGGGCTGTCAGATATATCTGACTACAGATTCTGTGGAAATAACTCTGAAACATCAGAACCCATCCTACGTGACTGTCAAAAGTAAGAGATTGAAGTGTCTGGGGAGTTCTTCGCAGACCCTCCCACAATTTTCAATCTTCCAAAGTGCTCCAATTTATAAAAAGCTTAAAGTAAGATTGAATTAAAGGGGTTAGCACAAAAGCTTCTTTCGGGCCGAGGGGCTAATAATCCCTTATATTAAATACAATTAAGCTAAATGAAATAGGAAATATTTAAAATTTAAATTGTATTGTAGAATGTTACTATTACCGAAATTAAACTATTAACTAGACAGGAGAGATACAAGTAGTTAGTGTAATTATTAAATGACCCTAAACGACGTGTTTCAATACACTGCGCTTACAAACTCACTAATTTTAACAGAAGAAGGCAAGGAGATTGGCAATGGCAATTTTTGGTGATGCTATTTCGGCTCCACCAACATTTGAACGCCTAATGGAATATGTGCTAAAGAGTCTCCACTGGAAAATGTGTATGGTGTACATCACCGTTATGGGATGACCACTTGAAGAATTTGCAAGAAGTATTGATGCGAATAAGAGGTTAGAGTTAAGCCTAAACAAATGCTCGTTATTCGAGAAAGAAAACAAGTACATTGAACATAGAGTCACATCTGAAGGAGTACAAACTGATCCAGATAATATTGTCTTAGTAAGGGAATGGCCAAGACCTGCAGGGAATGTCCAAGGTCTGCATGAGCTGCGCAGCTTCTAGGGTCTTTGCACATATTGCAGACGCTTCGCAGATATGGCTAGTAGTCTACATGAATTAACGTTTTGAGTGGAAAAACGACCAGTAGAACTCATTCAACAGTCTGAATACTTCCTGGCCGAAAATTTATTTTGGACACATGCAAGTGGCTTCGGGATTGGAGGTGTCCTGTCACAAGTTGTTGACGGATATGAAAGAGTAATAGCATATTTCAGCAAAATCTTATCAAAGCCTGATCGAAATTATTGTGTAACACGGGGAGAACTTGTGGCGGTTATGCAGTCCGTGAAGCATTTTAAACAGTGTTTATATGCGCAAGAGTTCTTGTTGAGAAAGGATCACGCTGCTCTGCGCTGGCTATTACAGTTCAAAAATCCCGAAGGTCAGCTGGCGAGATGGATTGAGGGACTGCAAAGCTACGAGTTCACAATAGAACAACGCAGAAGTGGAAGCCACGAAAATGCTAATGCAATATCACGACATCCTTGCAATGTGGAATGCAAGCACTATTCTAACGCTGAAGGGAAAGAAGGAGTAGTCGAAGTCCGCTTAATAGCTGTTTTACCAAACGAAGAATGGCCAGCGGAGAAAATAAGAGAAGAACAACGGAATGACACAGAAATTGAAACGAAATCTCGACTGATAGTCCCGTAACTAAAGCGAATTCGGGTCAATGGAATAGCTTAAAGATGGAAGATGGATGCTTATTCTGCCTATGGGAAAGCAAAAACTACGAAAAAACTTGATTGCAGTTACAAAGGCAAGAATAAGCGAAATTCTCAAGGAATGCAATAGTCAGCCTAGCGGAGTACATTTTTGATTAACTAAAACAGAGTCGAGAAAATCAAAATACGAATTTATTGGATGTTAATATCCAGCAATCAAATGTTGTCTATAACATTGCTTGTGAATCGTGTACAACAGCCAAGGGACCGCTCCATCGCAATCAGGGGGAAAATGGATTTATTCAACGTAGGTACCCTATTTGAGCGTATTGCAATGGACATCGCAGGTCCATTCTCCCAATGTATGATACCGGCAGCAAATCTGTTCTCGTCGTAATCGACTATGTTAGCAAAGGGCCAGAAGTATATCCCATTCCCGATCAATAGGCTAAGACCGTTGCAGATGCATTTATCAATGAGTCTGCACATTTGGAGGTTCCCTAGAGTTGCACTCGGATCAAGGGAGAAATTTCGAGTCAGCGATATTCAAGGATATGAGTGAATTGATGGGCATACGCAAAACTCACACAACCCCTTAACACCCGCAATCCGATAGAAATGTGGAAAGTTTAATCGTACGCTCGACGAACACCTAAGGAACACCGTGTATAGAAATCTGAGCGTATTGCAATGGACATCGCTGGTCCGCTTCCAATGAGTGATTCCGGCAACGAATCTGTTCTCGTCGTAATTGACTATTTTGGCAAATGGCCAGAAGTGTACCCCATTCCTGATGAAAAGGCTTATACCATTAAAGATATATTTATCAATAATTTGGTCTGCAGATACGGAGGTCTCCTTGAGTTTCACTCTGATCAAAGCAGAAATTTAGAGTCGGGGATATTCAAGGAAATGAGTGAATTGATGGGCATACGCAAATCTCCAACAAACTCTTTACACCCGCAATCCAATAGAATGGTGGAAAAATTTAATTATACGCTCGTGTACAGAAATCTGAAAGATTGGGACCAACACAATACCCCTGTTCCTTCCTAATGGCATATCGATCTGCAACACACTCATGACACAACATCTACAATATCGGTCAGGGCTATTTTCGGTTGTGTAATAACATTATCCCTTTAGATCTGAAATTTGGTGACTACCCATCTAGTGAACTTTTATGTAGCAATTATATAGGTAAAAAACAGTTGATTGAAATTCCTGGAAACATCAGAAACCGCAAATTGATAAAAATTAGAGCCAGATATGGTGTACGTGCAAACTCCAAGGGATTTTAAGAAGGGCAGCTAGTTATGCTTTATAATCCACGCAAGAAAAAGGAATTATCGCCAAAACTGCAAATCACACACTCTATTTAATTAGGAATTAAGAATTATCATTAGCGTTCCATTGCATATTTAACAAAGTTAAATTTCATACATATTGATTTCACTTTTTCATAATAGCTGATTTCTTTTCAATTAATCTTAGTGGGTAAATCTGTCCAGTAGGTCCAAACATACAATATCTTTAGTCTTCGCATACTGATTATAAGTTTGTTTGAACTGTGCGGACGCGATTTCATACGTGCTCCGTGATTGGGACGGTTTTTCACTGTGTTTAAACTGAATTCATTCTTTAAACTTTGCGATATAGACGCTAATACAAAAGTGCAATTTATTTATATAATTTAACAATAGCCAACTAGCAGGAGTTGCCACCTGTGTCAGTACTCCAAGAATATTGGTGATGCCACTTAATTTTAATTTAATTAAATTTAAAATTCCTCAGAGTTGCATTTGAGCCATTTATTAATTTTACACTTTCTCAACTCTTAATGAGTTTCCCGAATATAAACAAACTTACAAACATCAGGCTTATGTGACGGTGGTTGCTGAAGATTGCTGCAAAAGCAAACAAGAAATAACTAAGGATAACTTGTACCTAACAACCAAGCCAATAAGTCGGGCTCGTTTATATTCTCCTGCATTAATGTTAAACAGCGAATTTACACCTACAATTGCGCCAGTACACAGTGGGCGAAAAGGCTCATCTAGCGGCGTTTAATTAATAGCGCTTAGGGACAATTTTTTTTTGTTTGTGTAATATTTTTTTTTAGTTGAAAATAGAACCAAAAAAAAAGTTTTTGAAAATATACTTATATTTTTTTTTTTGTGAAAGTTGCAACTTTTTTTCATATTTTAGATATTGCTTATTTCATTCAAGAAAACATGATAAAGTTAATATATTTAATGTTTCACATTTTTTTGGGCTAAAAATATATTAAACTTTAATACTAAAAACAGTTTGTTTTAAAAATGTATTTATTTATTTACTTTTTAAATTTTTTTTCTGTTGAAATAAGTATTTTTGGCTTTATTCAGTCTTCATATACATATTTCAGTTGTGTTCATAACAAAAATTTAATTATAATGCAAAAAAAAAATTACAATACTAATAACAATAGTAATAACAATTTTTTATTCCGATACGGAACTACTACATGAATCTAAGGTGCAAGGTACACAATGTTTTGACAAAAGTTGTAAAATATCATTATCGACATCCTTCTTTTTTGAGTTGCCTTGTGGTTTGCGTAAACATTTTTTAGTAGGCACGGGCTCCTTGCGCCATAGCAAATAAACTTCTCGTCTGAGCACCGACAATGTTCCTAAAAAAACCAATATCTGTAAAGTTGCGGGTGAGTGCAGATGATTTGGATAGTTTACAATCACAAGGCAACATAGTAATTTAAAATAAATATTCTAGCGAGAATACCCACGAATATCAGAAGTTCCGGTCCACGAAAGTCTTATTTTGGCTTTTTCAAGCAGTTAGTGGTATAGTCAACTTTAAGTATATTTTTTTCTACAACATGTCACAAACAAAAATTTTTTTATTTAATACATACCTCTAACTATAAATAAACCCACTTTTCTTTCACTTAATTGAGACAAATGCAACTTTAGAGAAAATTTGTCAATGAAAAGAAAACACGTTAAAGCTTAGTGATGCACCGGCTGAAACATATGTTGTGTTTGACAACTCACAGCTGGTCAACTAGATCATGTCAATCAAAATAGAATCGATACATAAGTTCAGTGGGATATTAGTAATCGATAGAGATTCAATTTTGGTGTAATTAAACACTTTGAAAATTGAATTAAACGACGCTAGATCGACCATTTCGCCCTCTGTGCAGTAAGTAAGTTAGTCATGCCAGCCCCACAAGCAAACGAAAAAATAACAAAAATTAATCTTACTAACCCCACAACTGGAGTATCGCTTAAAATTACACCCCCAGTGAATTGTCCGGAAAAATCAAAAATTCAAGTGGGATTGGACAGATACATAACCGTGCTAAAACGGGGACGAAGCCCAAAATCTTCGAAGATCGCTTCAATGGCAAAAGTACCCAAAGACGGAAATGCAGACATCCCAAGTTCCCAAAATCGTTTCGCAATTCTAGAAGATGATACGAATGATTCTAACACTCTGAAAAGGTCGAGCAAACCACCCCCGATTTATTTGAGGGAGCGTAACTCTAACGAGCTAATAAAGAGCTTAATATCATTAATTTGTGAAAAGGCGTTCTACGTAACTCCAATAAAACGTGGTAACATTTTAGAAACGAAAATCCAGGTAAACCAGGAAAATGATTACCGTAAAATTGTGTCAGATTTTGAAGAACAAAACAAAAATTTCTTCACTTACTAGCTAAAAAGCGCTAAGGATCTACAAATTGTTGTAAAAGGCATTGACTCCTGCGTGGCTCCAGAGGAGGTAAAGGGCGGCTTGCAAATCAATGGCTTCAAAGTTAACAATGTTAACCAACATCAGAAACAGAGACAGAGTCCCACAACCACTATTTCGGGTGGAACTAGAACCAGGTGATATGAAACTGTGAAGGATGAACCTCACCCCATTTATAACCTAAAATATTTGTTGCACCGTAGAGTTACTGTAAAAGAACCACATAAACGTGCAGGACCCGTTCAATGCCTGAACTGCCAAGAATTTGGCCATACTAAGACTTACTGCAAGTTACACTCCGTTTGCGTAGTATGTGGGGACCTACATGGTACCGCCAAATGTGTCAAACCAAAAGATGACCCAAAAATAAAAAAAATGTAGCAATTGCGGTGGAAACCACACTGCCAACTACAGGGGCTGCCCTGTTTACGCGCACGTAAATCGATCTTTGACCAAAAAATCTATCCTACATCCACTCAGCCTATGAATCTGCTTAACCCAAATTCCCTAGAGTCAGCCCAACTATCTACCAGTCAATTTTCTTACGCAAATGTTTTAAAGTCTAGCCAGACTATAGTGCAAAAAGAGCTACCAGCAAACGATATCCACAGCTTTAATTTTAGTAGTCTTCAAGCTTTAATAGAGACTTTAATTCAGTCAGTAAATAGTTTTACAACCAACATGACCTGCATGATGCATTAAATGTTGAAAATGCAATATACACTGCTGCAGGCGGTATTAAAAAAACCATGAACCTAAAAATCTGTTTCTGGAACGCAAACGGCATCCGCCAATATAAAAACGAACTGGAATATTTCCTATTGGATAAACAAATTGACGTAACGCTTATCTCTGAGACACATTTGAAGTCTAGAAGCTTTTTTAAAATAAATGGATACACTTTATACGACACCAAGGACCCCCGAGGAAGAGCTTGTGGTGGCTCGGCAATACCTTTAAAGTAGCGACTCAAACACTATTCTCTGGGAGCCACTCGTGAGGATTACGATTATTATTTGCGTCGAAAATTTCCACCAGCACTTGATGATTTCATGGATTTATTCTCCTCCCAGATTTTCAGTCACAGAAAGTCAATACAGTAAATTTTATAAATCACTAGGACCACGTTTTCTGGCAGCTGGTGATTACAACGCTAAGCATACTTTCTGGGGATCACGGATAATCACCCCGAAGGGACGTGCTCTGTTTGATACAATTACTAAAATGGGGTTAAAAGTAATTTCATGCGGACAACCAACCTACTGGCCATCAGATCGAAAAAAGACTCCAGATGTTATTGATTTTGGAGTGGTAAAGGGCGGTCCCAGCGAAATGTTTCTAGTTGCGGCCTCACTAGAATTATCTTCAGATTATTCTCCCACTATTGTTACCATACGGAACCCCCGAGAAACTGGTGAGTTGGCGACGACAGTTACACATGTTAACTGGTTGAAATACAAGAAATACCTCAGTGCCCATTGCACGGATTTTTTTTTAATTTTTTTATTTCTTCCTCTATATATTACAATCTATAACAATAATATTAAGTAATATTTTGTGCCGGTTTTGTTAGTTGAGTAAGTCGTGTGTCACTCTGCTGTAAGCGCTGCTGTAGCTTCTCATCGCTTTGTTGTAAATTCTGCTGCATATAATCATGTAAGCGTTTGATGTAAGCGTTATTTGGCGCACTGTTTGACGGATGTAGCACTCTTTTCGATGGATTCAGGATTTTGTAGTAACTGTTCTTTGACACCCTCTTTGACGTGTTGAGCATTTTGTTGTTACTGCAGAATTTCCCTGTCGAATATTTTTATTTTTTTTTTTTAATTTCTTTCTCTATATATTACAATCTATAACAATAATATTAAGTAATATTTTGTGCCGGTTTGGATTGAATATGCTCTTTTTGCCAATGCCAAAAGAACTTCTTTTATTTATTTGTTTATTAAATTTTCTCTATTTAGCCATCATTTTATTTATGTATATAATTAATTATTTATTTTGTTATTGTTATGTATTTATTTTTTTAAACCTTCCTGTAAGTTCTGCAGGGGTAATTCGCTTCAATCTTCTTGGAGTTGCACCCTCCGTGTCTGCTGCACTACGCAGTTCCAGGTTTTGATGGCTTCTCGGTCGGTGTATATGTTTGGTGCTGCATTTTGTGATTGTGTCCTTGATGGTTTCAATGTGTAGATCACGGTGTATAACCTCGTTCGGGATATACGGTTTAGCATTTGTAATTGTTCGTAGTATTCTTGACTGCATTCGTTGTATTAAATTTAAGTTTGATATGCTAGCTGTGCCCCATATCTCGAATCCATATTTCCAGATAGGTGCTATTATTGTCTTGTATATTCTTAGTTTGTTGTAGAGAGATAGTCTAGATGCTCGTCCAAGTAGCCAGCTTAACTGTCGGTACTTATTTTTTCCTTCGTTTCGCTTGTTAATGATGTGCTGCTTCCAAGTCAATTTTTCGTCTATGGTTATTCCAAGATACTCGTATTTTGCAGCAGAGTGAGTTTTTATTTGTTTGCCCTTTATAGCAAGGCTGTATTTTGTCGATTTTCTGTTTGTATATACAACTTGTACAGTTTTGTCTTTATTTATCTCTATTCCCCATAAGTCACACCATGCTACTACATTGTCCAATATATGTTGGATTGTATTTGTTGCCTTTTTTTCGTCATTGTGTGATGCCATTAAAACTGTGTCGTCTGCGAATGTTGCTATCATCGCATTGCTTTTCGTTGGAATTGGTATATCTGCTGTGAGTATAGTAGAGGTCCTAATACGCTGGCTTGTGGTACTCCAGCTGTCATTGGTAGGATGTCTGAGCAATCCTCGTCATATTTTATGTAGAATTGTCGTTCGCTTATATAGCTCTTTAAAATGTCATAATAATTTTGTGGAAATAATCGCTTAAGTTTATATAAAAGTCCTTTGTGCCACACCTTGTCGAATGCTTTTGCAATGTCCAAGTATACAGATACGCAGTATTTTTTGTTGTCTATACTTTCAAGGATTTTGTTTACAACCCTGTGGACCTGTTGTACAGTTGAGTGTTGTCTTCTAAATCCAAACTGATGGCTGGGTATTAAATTTTTTGTTGTTAAGATTGGCTCTAATCTGTCCTGTAGTATCCTTTCAAATACTTTCGATAGTATTGGCAATAGACTGATAGGTCGGTAAGAAGTGGTTTTGGTGGCATCTTTTCCTGGCTTGCTGATGGCTGTTATCTGTGCAACTTTCCATAAGCGAGAGAAATACTTAGTTTCTAGCATGCAGTTAAATATATTTCGGATATATATTATCAGGCATTTCTTTTAGCATTTTCCCGCTTATCAGATCATATCCTGGCGCCTTTTTGTCTTTTAATTTTTTAATTTTGTTTTTGATTTCTGCTACTGATGTCTTTTTTGTTTTGGATTGCGGGATATTATTTACATTGTCAACATGAGTGTTTTGATTGTCCATTTCGCTTGTAAATATTTCAAGGAAATGTTTGGCAAGTGTGTTGGCTTTGTCTTTACTAGTTTTCGCCCATGTACCGGTTTATGTTTTGATAGGAGGTTTGTGTATTATTGCACCAGTGAGTTTTTTCGTAGCCTTCCAAAGAGAGTAATTTGTTGATGTGGTCGTTCCCAAGTTCAGCATATGTTTTTCTAGTTCCTTTTCTCTGTTTTTCTGAAGTAAAATTTTTAATTCATTTGTTGCCTTGTTTAGGTTGCGTTTATCTTCCGGATTCCTAGTGATTTGCCATGTTTTCCGGAGCTTCCTTTTCCATTTAATTTTTCCCTTAATGAACGCTGGTGTAGTGTCCGTATTTGCTAACGTTTGCTTTGGTGTTGAAGCTGTGATTGCTTCGATGACGCTATAATTGAAGTATGCGATTGCGGAATCGATTTCATTTTTTGTTTTTTATCGTATATCTATTTTTAGTTGTTTTTCCAGTGGAGGACGAAAATTATTCCAGTCAGTTTTATTGTTATAGATGCCTGAGAAAAGTCTTGTCTCTATTGATCCTAGTAATGTCATTAGGATTGGGGAGTGGTCTGAGGATAATTCTAAACATGATTTAATAGTCAGCAGTTTATGAGGAATATTTTTTGTGGTGCAGTAGTCTATTAAATCTGGTTGTTTCTTTGTATCTGTTGGCCAATATGTTGGTTTACCAGTGCTAATGAATCGACCATTACTATATCGTATAGCTTTAAGTAACTCGAGTCCTTTTGCGTTTGTCAACCTTGATCCCCATAAAACATTTTTAGCGTTATATTCACCTCCGGCTAAATAGCGATTCCCCAGTTTTCTTAAATAGTCTAGATATTATTCTTTTGTGTTGTTATATTTTGGTGGACAATAGACAGCAAATACTACTATTTGTGCTTTCGAGTATTTTAGGGCTATTGTAGTTGCTTGAAGTTTTTCTTTTATATATGCATCAAGTTCAATGTAATTCATATTTTTTTTTATAATGATCACCGAGAGATTTGTTGTCAGGATGATTTGTGTAATGGATGTCAAAGTTAGGGAATTTAACATATGTTTTGTCTGTAGCATGTATTTCCGAGATTAACATCACATCTATTGAATTATTTATTAGGAAAGTCTTTAGTTCTAATTCATGGCGCGGCAGTCCATTTGCATTCCATATTGCCAAATTTATTTTATTTACTGCGTTCATCTATTTTGCATACAAGCATAGTTACTATGTTCATCATACTGGTCATTTGATTTATTAGTTGTTTCATCATTGTTTTTAATTCGGATAGATCGTCATTGTTTGATATTATTTCATATGTGCTGTTGCTTTTTATTTGATTTGGCTCCTGTGATATTCTTTCCATTTGTGCAGCTTGAGCGTATGAAATACCAGAGATGATTTTATGGCCATTTATTTTTGTATTGTGATTGTTTTGGTTTGTTTCAATATTGATTTGTTCATTTGCTTCTTTCTTGCGTAGTGTAGGGTATCTCTGGACTTGTAGAGCTTCATCCTCTGTAGTTTGCCGCACATCCTCTGTAGTTTGCCGTGTAGTTTTCACCGCAATGTACGCATTTAAATTTACTCTATCAGCGTCGATTTTAATTGTGCACATGTTTGTCTTGTGTTTTCCAGCACATTTGACACACACCGGGTCTATCTGGCAGTAGTTTATTGTGTGGCTGTACTTTTGGCAACTTGTGCATTGGGGAATTGTTCTCTTTTGTCGGGGTGGCTCAAAGCTAATTTTGCAGTGTAGGAGGTGAGTAATGTCGTATATGCCTTTATTGTTATCTTTTATTTTCAATTCAATTGAAAATAGTGAAAGTGGTTGTTTTTGGCACCATTAGCTATTTGTATGTTATGGATATTTGTCATTTCATGGACTAGTTCGGCTAATTAGTTTTTAATGTCTTCTGTGTCGGTTGAATGGTGCATATTTCGTAATACCACTCTAAAGCCTCCCTCATCTTTTGGTCGAAATGTGTAATACTTTGTCCCTTTTTTGTTTTAATAATTCAATTACTTTTGTGTAGTGTGTGGATTCTTTTGATTGAATTTTTATTTCGTTCTTGCTTAGAATTTTCATTTCGTACAATATATTTGGCATGGAATTTAGTGCTTCAGATAAGGCTTTTATATTTTCAACATTCTGAACATATATAGGAGGCGGTTTTTGTAAACGTTGGGCAATTGATTTTTGTATATTAACGTTCGAAGAAAATAAATATTGTTCTGCCCTCTTCATTGACGTTTCCCAGGCTTTTGATAAAGTATGGCATGAAGGTTTAATTTTGAAATTAAAGCAAAACTTACCCGCACTTATAAGCTATTTAAAAAATATTTAACTGGACGAAAATTTATCATCAAAAAAGTGGTTTATCATCGTGGTGGCGTACGCTCGACTCGTGATTGTACAGGGGGTATTCGGTGTGGGTCCCGGTCGCCACGGAAGCCTTCCAAGTCTTCGGCCATCTCCACTAGTTCTTCCAGCGTTCCAAAATCCTTCCGGCGCACGTACCGTTGGTACTCTTCCAAGCTATTCCGGAAAAAGCGCGCTAGCTTCTGTGATTCCGTATACCCCGCTTGCCGCATCAGATTTTGCATCTCCAGCACATACTCTTTGAATTTCTCCCGTGGTTTTTGCCGCCTCTGTCGGATCTCATCCTCTAACTTCTCCAGGTATCTGGCAGGCAAGAAGAATTTAAGAAAATCCTTCCGAAATAAATTCCATGCTGTCCAGGAACGATTGTTATTGCGATTCCATAGAAGCGCATGATCTTTTAACAGTTCCGGCATGGTACGTGGGAGCATATTCTTGTTGAGCCCATATACTTCCGAGAGCTCCTCCACTCGTTCAAGGAATGCCAGCGGGTCGCTGCCACCGTCGTATTTAATGGACCATTTCCTCACATGATCGATGACTCCGGCGTACTGTGCCTGGTGTGGCTGGTCAATGGCCGTTGGTGACACAGCGCGATGCAGTGATGTCCCCGAAACTCTGTCTCCCATGTCGCTGGTATTTCGCCTGTGAATATCCCTGGCCTGTCCACACCCAGCGTATCGCGGGTACCTATGGGCGTAGCCAGCTTGGGTGACGTACTCCTGACGTACCTGGATTTTAGCTTTTCTAAGCGGTTTTGTTCTTCAGTCAATTCTGTGTCCTTGAGGAACTCTGAAAGTTGCTTACGGAGATCTTCCACGGTTCCTGCGGCTTCTATGTCGAATTCCACAGCGAAAATTACCAGCTCCTCCTTGCGCAGCGTGTACAACCAGCTTGTTTTCACCATCCTGTGTTCGTCTTAGATGATGATGAAAACAATGGGTGTGTGCGTGTTTTAAGCTGGTGCTAATTCGGCACTCTTCTGCGTGACTGCGTAAATCGACGCAGTTCTTTATCGCACTGTGAATGTATTTCTTAGGAGTTCTGTAAGTGAACTTCTGTTTAAAATTTGATACGTTGAATTTCTTTTGAAAGTCCCTGCTCGGGCGCCACTGTAACGACTCGTTTTCACTGGGGTAAAAACTCAGCGGGTTCCAGGGTCACTTTACAGAAATTTATTTCAATAGTGTTAGTTTTTATAAGTGTTTTATTTATTTATAAAATTTTAAACTTATTATGTTATTATTTTCTTAATTATACCCTACTCTGTGTGCTCGTGGTAGTGTCCGTGGTTTGTACTAGCGTCCCAGGTAGAGTCGGTCAAAACCATAAACTCCACTGGCTCTGTCTGCGTTGCGTATGTGTCCCAGGGAGAGTCGGTCAAAACCATAAACTCCACTGGCTCTGTCTGCGTTGCGTATGTGTCCCAGGGAGAGTCGGTCAAAACCATAAACTCCACTGGCTCTGTCTGCGTTGCGTATGTGTCCCAGGGAGAGTCGGTCAAAACCATAAACTCCACTGGCTCTGTCTGCGTTGATTTATTGTCAATAGTCAAAGTACCTAGTTTTGATGCTTGGTGCGTCTCTAGGAGCTTGGTGTGTTGTATACTCACGGAGCGATGCTGGATCAAAGAGGCTTGGTGCGTTGTATACTCATGGAGCGATGCTGGATCAAAGAGCCTTGGTGCGTTGTATACTCATGGAGCGATGCTGGATCAAAGAGCCTTGGTTCGTTGTATACTCATGGAGCGATGCTGGATCAAAGAGCCTTGGTGCGTTGTATAGTCATGGAGCGATGCTGGATCAAAGAGCCTTGGTGCGTTGTATACTCATGGAGCGATGCTGGATCAAAGAGCCTTGGTGCGTTGTATACTCATGGAGCGATGCTGGATCAAAGAGCCTTGGTGCGTTGTATAGTCATGGAGCGATGCTGGATCAAAGAGCCTTGGTGCGTTGTATACTCATGGAGCGATGCTGGATCAAAGAGCCTTGGTGTTTGGTTCACTCCGCTTATATAGCGAAAGCTTGCCATGGGATCAATGCTCGTTGTTGTTGTGGTCCAGTTGTCCTTAGGCCACCTTCAACTTCCGCTGGTTAACCACCTTGTTGTAATTCCCCTAGTTGTCCATCGTAGTTGTTGCTTGCAGTAGTGTGGCCTGATCGCTGCTGTTAGTTGTCGCTTTGCTGTTGTTGTAATTAATATATCGGTTCACACTCTGCTTGCTTACGGCTCTGTGTTTACGATCGGTGCGCTCTCGTTGTCATCCGTGCTCCGCCTTCGGTCGCTGTAGTGTTGTTGTTGTTAATATATTCTTTCACACTCCGCCTGCTTACGGCTCTGTGTTTACGATCGGTGCGCTCTCGTTGTCATCCGTGCTCCGCCTTCGGTCGCTGTAGCGTTGTTGTTGTTAATATATTCTTTGACACTCCGCCTGCTTACGGCTTTGTGTTTACGATCGGTGCGCTCTCGTTGTCATCCGTGCTCCGCCTTCGGTCGCTGTAGTGTTGTTGTTGTTGTTAAAATACTGGTTTCTACTTCTTTGTGTTTACGATCGGCTCGCGTATGTGTGGTGCGCTCTCGTTGTCATCCGTGCTCCGCCTTCGGTCGCTGTAGTGTTGTTGTTGTTGCAGAGATTGGTTTGCACTCTGCCTGCTTACTGCTTTGTGTGTGCGATCGGTTAGCGTGTGTGTGGTGCTCTTTCGGGTTTCTCTGTGTTCCGCCTTTGGTCGCTGCACTGTTGTAGAAATGTTTGCTTGCTATTTCTTTTCTCCTTTATAGCCGTACTAGTCCCTCTTGATGTTCTTTGTACTATTAGGCCGTCGTCGTCATCAGTCTAACTCTTTCGGTTTCTGCGCTCCTCACCACCTGTACGTTTATTGGTCCGATCGTCTGTGCGTAAATGTTTTGTTATACTTATCCGCTGTCTTTGTTGTTGCATTTAGCGTGGGAGGTGGTTACCTTTTTAAGTTGCATGATATCGGGGATGGTTGCATGCTTGAATATTGATGGTGGTCATTTCCAAACAAAATATGGTGGACATCGTTATTTGTTTGTGGAGTTAACACGGTCTCTGGTGATAGCATATAGTTTTTGTTGTGTATGTGGAAAATACTTCTGGTATTTTCCGTCTTTACAAGCAGTATAAACATATTCTCGCTGTAGTGGATTCATTCACGAAATTCTGCTGGTTGTATCCGACTAAATCTACTACAACAAGAGTAGTTATAGACAGACTACATATTCAGAGCATTACTTTTGGTAATCCAGTGCAGATAATATCTGACAGAGGTACGGCGTTTTCATCTGAAGAGTTTAAGAACTACTGTGAAACCGAGAGCATAAAGCATCATCTCATTACGACTGGTCTACCACGAGCGAACGGAAAAGTAGAAAGACTGAATTCTGTTATAATCTCAGTGCTATCAAAGTTGAGTGTGTCTGATCCAACTAAATGGTACAAACACGTCGGAAAGGTGCAACAGGTCATTAACTCTACGTACTCTAGAAGTATCAACACGACCCCGTTCGATTTACTTATAGGCGTTCCTATGCGTACCGCCCAACAATGCAAAATAAAGAAGCTGATTGAAGTCGAAATCGTAGCCCAATTCAACGAGAAAGAGAAGAAACCAGGCAGAGTGCCAAGGAACTGATGGCTAAGATCCAAGCGGAAAATCGAAAATCCTTTAATCTACGCCGGAAAAAGGCTACACAATACGCGATTGGCGACTTAGTAGCAATCAAGCGAACGCAATTTGGCTCTGGTCTCAAGCTGAAACCAAAATTTCATGGACCTTATGAGGTTACAAGCGTTAAACCAAACGACACATACAACGTTGTGCGAGTGGGAGGTGCGGAAGGTTCAAAAACTACTACAACCTGTGCGGAATTCATGAAGCCTTGGTGTTCCAGCTTGAGCGATGACGAATTCGAGACGAATCCCGATCAGGACGGCCGAATTGTGGGACGAGAGTAAGAAGGCGACACCAACAAGACGCAACAAAGCAGACGCAACATTTTAAGCCGAGTCAGTCTGTGTTCGGTCGTACAAAGATGAAGACGTGTTTCAGCCTGAGGTAGTTTCTCATTAAATTTTCTTGAACATTTTATTGAATTAACATTATTAAACTTTTACATCTTGTGTTATTGAATTCCTTTTATTTTAAAATAAAATAAACTCTTTCAAATAACTTAAGACTCCATATATATATATATATATATATATATATACTCGTATATATATATATATATATATATATATATATATATATATATATATATATATATATATATATTTATATATATATATATATATATATATATATATATATATATATATATATATATATATATATATATATATATATATTTATATTTATATCCACAAATACATGAAAGAGAAGTAAATGTACAAATAACTTGCTCAAGGATGGTATTATAAATGTAAGTAACTCTTCCTATAATAGCCCTCTGTGGATATGACCGAAAAATATAGACATTACTGTAGAAAAAAGTGGAGAATTGTTGTCGATTATTGGAAATTAAATGAGATCCCACGGACGAAAAATTCCCAATTCCGAACATTGATAGTTTACTAGACAAACTTGGACGAGCACAGTACTTTTCGCCGGTGGACTTGGTAACAAAGAAGAAGAGCGGTTGAACACCGCCTTTTCCACACCCCACGGACATTATGAGTACATTCGTACGCCTTTTAGCTTAAAAAACGCTCCAACCAAGTTCCAAAGACTAATTAAAAAGGTTTTAAAGGACTGCATCAATAAAATATCTGTAGTATATTTAGATGATATTCTAATATTCTCCAGAAGCTTTGACGAACATATTGAAAGCATATAGAAGACATTACTGTAGAAAAAAGTGGAGAATTGTTGTCGATTATTGGAAATTAAATGAGATCACACGGACGAAAAATTCCCAATTCCGAACATTGATAGTTTACTAGACAAACTTGGACGAGCACAGTACTTTTCGCCGGTGGACTTGGTAACAAAGAAGAAGAGCGGTTGAACACCGCCTTTTCCACACCCCACGGACATTATGAGTACATTCGTATGCCTTTTAGCTTAAAAAACGCTCCAGCCAAGTTCCAAAGACTAATTAAAAAGGTTTTAAAGGACTGCATCAACAAAATATCTGTAGTATATTTAGATGATATTCTAATATTCTCCAGAAGCTTTGACGAACATATTGAAAGCATTAAAAAAGTTTATTTTCCAGTTAAGAGAAGCAGAAATAAAAATACAAATAAATAAATGTATATTTCTCAATAATAAATGTATATTTGGGTCTAAAGATTCCAAAAACTATCAAGAAAACAATTAAATCGTATTTGAGTATGTGTGGTTGTTACCGAAAATTTATTGGAGACTGCGAATTTTTTAGAAAAAATACGCTAAATTAATATAAATTATTCAAATTTTATAAATTCGAGAAGCGAATCATTACGGATTTTAAAAGATATTTCGACTTGGCTTTTCAGTTACAGAAGAGGAGCTCCTCGTCAGAAGAGGAGCTCCTCGTCATCGTTTAGGCTGTTGGCTATATTCGTCCATACTTGTACGGCGTTAAATTTACCATTTCCTCTGGCAATCAGCCACTCAAGTGATTGTACACAAAAAACACAAGGGAAAGATGGAAATCCAAAGCTTTACCAGTGGGTAATTAAGTTAAGCGATTATAATATGAATATCGACTACATTAGGGGAGAGCAGCACGAAATAAACTTAGGTAGTTATGATAGTTCAAATTCCTTATATAATAATGCAAACAATGATTTTTTTTTCTTTTTATTTCCGATTATTTCATGCATCTGTCACCATTATATTGACACCTAGTACATGATTTGACAATTTGTTTGGAAATTAATATAAAAAACACATTTTGGCCAGTGCCAAGAAGTGATACAACAAAAATTATTTACATTAATTATAATAATTCACTATAATTATATTATAACAATTTATTATCAAAATTATGTTTATAATGATTATTTACATTTACATTTATATTACTATTACTAATATGTGTAGTCTGGATTTCCTAGTTCAGTAGGTCGTTTGGTCGAGTTCTCTTTAAACGGCGCATGGTGGTTTCTTCTAGATGTAGCAACTCGTTTATTTCTTCGTTATTATGCCCATGCAGTGTATCGTAGTGTTTTGTGGATATCTTATTTATTTCTTCGTCAATTCTTGTCATATTTAGTTTGCGGTGTATGTCTTCATTTGTTGTGTACCAACCAGACTTTATGATAACTCTTCATATTCTAGATTGCTGTCTTTGAATTTTTTGTATGTGTGACCGCTTTGCCGTTCCCCATACTTGGAGTCCGTACGTCCAAATTGGCTTTATAGTACACTTGTATAGCAGCAACTTGTTGTTAATTGTGAGTTTAGATTGCTTACCCATTAACCAATATAGTTGCCTAAATTTTTCTTTTATTTGTTTCGTTTTTTGTTTGATGTGGTAGTGCCAATTTAGCTTTGAGTCCATGTGTATACCAAGGTATTTAGTTGTAGACCCTATTTTTATAACTTTATTGTTTATTTTAGTAGGTATTGGGTTAAATTTTGTTTTAGTTGTAAAAATTATTTGTACAGTCTTATCTTCATTAATTTTCAAGCACCATTTATCAAACCATTCCTTAACATTATCTGTGTATATCTGCAGATTTGCAGTCGCAGTATTTAGATTTTTGTCAGATGCTAAGAGGATTGTGTCGTCAACAAAGGTAGCAATTGTGGTATTCAGTTCTTTTGGAAGTGGTATATCTGAGATAAATATGACATATTGCAGTGGTCCTAAAACACTCCCTTGGGGAACTCCAGCTGTTGTAAGATGAATAGACGAACACTCTTCATTATATTTGACGTAAAAGTAACTATCACTAAGATAACTTTCAACAATCAAATAGTAGTCAAGTGGCAGCATCGTCTTCAGTTTATGCAGCAGTCCTTATGCCATACTTTTTCAAATGCTTTTGCAACGTCTAAGAATACAGCAACGCAGTACCGCTTATATTCTATGTATGTTTCAATTTTGTTTGTTATACGGTGTATCTGTTGAATTATTGAATGTCGTTTTCTGAAGCCGAATTGCTGATTTGGTATAATGTTTTTATTGTCAAGGATCTGGCTAAGTCTATCATGTAATAGTTTTTCAGCAACTTTAGAGATTATGGGAGTAGGCTAATTGATCTATACGACGAAGCAGTTGTAGCATCTTTTCCCTGCTTCGGTAGTGCAATAATTTCAGCAACTTTCCATACTTTGGGAAAAAATTGTAGTCGGAACATTGAGTTGATAACATTCCTTAAGTAGTTATAACCTATAGTAGGTAGCTCAGCGAGAGCTTTTCCTGTCAACATATCGTATCCTGGTGCTTTTTTGTGGTTTATTCGTTTTTTAATGCAATTGATTATTTCTGTTGTGTTTGTTTTCTTAATTTTGGTTGTAATATCTATATTAAAGTCATTGCATGTTTCAATATATTTATCTTCGTCATTTGATAGGAGTTTTTCAAAGTTTTTAGCCAATGTTGTTGCTTTTTCTTCATTGGTAGTATCCCATGAGTTGACATCTTTCCGTAGTAGTGGCTGATACCTTATCTAAGTTTTTAATTTCTTTGTGCATTTCCATAATGAGTAGTTAGAATTCTGGGTAGGCGTCAAGTTTCTTAGGTAATTTTCAACTTCTATATTTTGCCTTTTAGTTAATAATTTCTTGAGTTTTTTGCAGGCTATATTTAAATTGTGTTTATCCTCAGGCGATCTAGTTAGCTGCCACCTATTTCTCAGCTTTCTCTTCTCAATAATTTGCTTTCTTATGAAAATATCCGTTGTAGGTTTATTTCTTCTAAATTTATGCTGTTGGCTTGATTTGATTCCTGCGTCTAGGACCACATCGTTGAAGTGAATAATGGCACGTTCAATGTCTTATTGTGTTTCCTGTGTGATAGACATATTCTGTTGATTTTCACTATGCTGTCTATACTCATTCCAGTTTGTTTTGCGGTTAAAAATCTTAGCTATTGGTTCTATGGGTTTGATGTCAGTTGTGCAGTCAAGTATTATCGGAGAGTGGTCTGAAGAAAGTTCAAAACAAGCTTTAATTTTTAATTGGTTACTCTTTATGTTTTTTGTTATGCTGAAGTCGATTAGATCTGGTATCTTTTTCCTACCTGTAGGACAGTAATGTGGGCTTAAAAATTTGCAGTTATTTTTGTTTATAGCATTAATCAGATTTCGTCCTTTTTATTGGTTAGCCTAGATCCCCAGTCAGTGTGTTTTGCATTCAGATCTCCAGCAGCAATGAATCTTACGCCAAGCGTCTTTATGTAGTCATCATATTGATCCGTCGTTATTAGGTGTCTGGGGCGAGAGTAAACTGATGAGATGAGTATTGTCCCACTTGTATCCTCAATTTGCACAGTAGTGGATTGAATATGAGGTGTTGCATATGGTTGCCGTTCAGTATGTTTTAATAGTTAATTTATTATGATAGCTGTCCCACCACGAGCTTTACCATCAGGATGATTTGTCACATAAATTTTATATCCAGGAGATATTAAATAGCTTTTGTTCGTAAAATGTGTTTCTGAAACTAGAGCTATATCCATTTTCTTGTCAGACAAAAATTGCTTCAACTCAAGATAATGTTTTGTTAGGCCATTTGCATTCCAGGCTACAATTATTAAACTCTACTTTCGTGCATTTAAGCTTGTTAGTAACATTGTAATGATATTCATCATATTAGTCATTTGAGTGATTAGGGATTTCACCATGTCTTTAAGTTCATTAATATCACTATCGTTTGAATTTTTTGTATTTTCTTCAGTTTTATTTGGATTTGACGACCCTGCAATTTCGGCATAGATTACGCCTGGTTTAACTACTGATCCATCCATATTTTTGGTCTGAAGTAATAATGGATAATTTCTGCGTAAAGATGGAAACCTTTGAATTTTTATGGCTTTGTATATTTCACAGCCTTTGTAGTTTGCAGTATGATTTCCGCCACATAGGGCACATTCAATTTCAGCTGCGTTGGTTATTTTTTGTTTACATTCACTTGTTAGATGCTTTCCAGCACATTTCAGACATACTGGATCCCTTGTACAGTAGTTTTTTGTATGTCCGTATTTTTGGCATTTAGTGCATTGCGCGACTTCTCTTTTATGATGAGGTGCCTCAAAAACTACTATGCAATGCATTAATTTGTTAATGCTATAAATATCTTTATTATTAATATTTGTTTCCAGTTCTATGCTAAACAGTGGTAGCGGTTTTTTTGTTGTCCGTTGAGTTATGTTAGTTATGTTTAAAACTTTGTGACTGTTTTCACCAAGCTCATTTTTAATTTCTTCTTAGTCTGCGGAGTGGTGCATATTGCGGAGAATGACTTTGAAACCTCTTTCATTTTTGTGTTTAAATGTGATGTAATACAATGATGTAATGACATTGTATTCTCAATAAGAAAATTTAAATAATCACATTGGCATTTTAGATAAAGTGGTTTATAGATTTGCGGTACAAATTATATTAACAAATACAAAATCAAAAGATTTTGAAATAAACGACAACAAGGAAAAAATATATAATAATTCAGAAGATCTTAATATTGATTTTGGAGAAGTATTGCGACGACTTATAACAAGTGGCGATTGGCGTACATAAAGGAGAGACTTTCTAAAGTTCTTCTTGTCAGCACGATACATGGAGAAACTCGAATACCAGATCCGCCAGCGTCACCAGAGACCTAGAGAAGTGTTCAATAAGTTTGTGATCGAACTGCAGAATCTCATGCGGCACTTGGACTACTCCAAAGAGCAGAAACTGGAGCGAAGTTTTCAGAACAGCCTGTCAGAATACGTGCGCTATACGTGCGCCGTAGAAATTTCAGATCACTAGAAGAGCTGATAGAAATGGCTGGAGACTTCGAGAGCAAACGTGGAGAAGGCGAACAGCTAGCAGCGCCACCCATACAACGGCGAAGAGAGCAAGGTCCACCACGAGAGGCAAGGAATTGTCAGGTGACGGTAGAGAGCAAAGAACCCATAGAACCAAGAACATCCTGCCGGTATTGTGGCCGAAATGGTCACATCGCGCGCATATGTCGCAACGCACATATCATGGTCTGTTGGGATTGTGGTCGTACGGATGTTACTGTCGGTAGTTCTCGATTGAGTAACTCAGCATAGCACCATTGAGACACTTATTGCACTGTGACGGACAACGAATCTGTGTTTCCGTTTCTATTGGTACAGAGAATATCATCGCGACACTGGACATAGGCGAAATACCACCAGGCAATCAGGATATCTCTCATTCCGTGAAGTCAGAACCAGTGCGAAACAACCGAGACATGCCACGTAGACACAGCGACAGATCAAGGGACCACCAATGTGCAATCAAGTGCGCCAGCAACAGTAGAAGCGACGATGAGAGGGACAAACGTGACTTCAATAGCCACTACAGCAATAGAATTAAAGAACAGAGGCAGTCAACTGAGAAACAGACGGCAAAGATATCACAGACTTTATTAACATTCCAAAAGTGAGAAGAACTACAAGGACCGAAAGGAACTTATCTACCACAGAACTTACTAGCTTTGCAATGATTTTTTTTTTTTTTTTTTTTTTGTCGGAACAATCTAGTAAGCGCAGCATTCAGACAGATTATATATCCATTGTACTGCACTTAAGGTTCCCTTTTACTCTGTTTTAAATCTACCCGACCTCCGAAGAAGTAGAAGTAGATCCTGTGGTGCCAAGGAGCCAAGTTGCAATGATACTATTGTCTATTGGGTGTATTCGTTGATTTTGTTATGGGTCAAAATTTTCTTGGAAAATTTTGGTCCTCGCAATAATTGTGACGTATGTAATAGAGTAAAATATGATCTCAATCCAGTAAAACCCATATTTATTTTAACCGAAACACCAAAAGATATAAACCATATTATATATATGGCCGTCTATACTAATAAAATGTTTGAATTTTTTAACTTTCATAGATCGATTTTCAAAATTTGCGACCGCTGACTATTTTGACAGAAACAACCAAACAATTATTGAGAAATTATGACAATATAAATCACAGAATGGATTCAAAATATTCTTTACAGATAATGAATTTAGAAGTATAAATATTAGAGATTACCTTAGAACAGAAAATATAACTTTACATGCTTTGTAGAGTCCATTTACATACTAAAATAAAATTTCGTCCAAAAATATTGTATTGGTCGTAAGTTATAATAATATGTCAATAGTGGGCGTGGCTGTAAAAATAACATGCCCATTTTTTGTGTGGTGTGAAATGTCGTTGATGAATCTTTAATAGTAACCTAGTAATGATTTTTGGTTAATTGTGAGCGTGGCAGTAGTTTTATAACCTCCATATTCTGCACACACACTATTATCGAACCCATGTATATTTCTGCAAATTTTATTTCCGATGGCATCAATACGTAGGTAGGCTAACTTTAACTTTAATTTTAGACCAGAAAGTCTCTTATATCAAAAGTGGGCGTGTGTTTTCCCTGATCAACCCTATTTGTTGCAGATTGCTTTAAAATGTCCACAGGTTCCTTCCCGTAAAATTTCGTCCATAAATTTCTACCAGGTCTTAAGTTATGAAAATTTGTTAATGGTGGGCCCACTTTTTGCATAGTGTTTAGTAGGGCCCATATCTCCATAACTGCCGAATTGCGTCACTATTCACTATTCATATCAATTGGACCGAAGTTATATTAATTTTACAAAAGGTAAGAAAAAATCCTTATATGGGAGGTAGGCGTAGTCTTTGCCCATATAGCAATCTGGTTCTGTATCTTTGTCCAGACTATACTTTTGCAACATTTCTTTAAGATGGTGTAGAAAAAAAGTGGCCACAGACGGACAGACGGACGGACAAAATAAAAATTGCTTAGAAAGTGATTCTGATCATATCTATATATATATGGCGTGATAGTTAGCCTCCTTCTTGAAATTGCAACCCCTCTCAAAAGCACAAAATTAGTCTACCTTTTTACCTTTTTTAAAGGTAAAGGTAAAAAGTATAAAAATAAGTATGCAGACAAATTCAATATTCAAGATATTAATTTATATTAAAAACGGTATAAGACAAATGGCATATAAATTTTAAGTGTACATTGAAACATGCATATACTCGTATGTACATATATATCACATCATTCAGTTGTTGTACGTAATTCTGGTTTTTTTTGTTTTTCAATTCTTTAATTCTTAATTTTAACAACAACAACATTGTTTACCACTCTCGCACTCATTATGCTAATATCGCTTATACTTAGCATACAAATTATGCGATAATACAACAATATTAAGTTTCTCTATTTAAATTTATTTTACTATATTAAACTCTCTGTATATTTAGTACTCTGTATTTTTAGTCTTAAGATTCGTATTGAAGTAAGAACAGCTAATGCTACTGATCCTCATTTTTTAATTTACGTAACTCGCGCTCCACTTATAATATCAAACAACCTTTCTCTAATCGAAATGCATATGCTGTGAAATTTACAACTTAATGGGCCTAATACTTTTTGAGTTATAAATGAACAGAAATACATTCATTTTTATATATACTCGTATATAGATATTTTTTAGTTTTAGTATTATTTAGTTTATGCGTAAAATATCAACTAGTTTATCTTTTGAAACTGTTTAAAAATTTTTATAACTGCTCTAGGTTTGGCCGGAAATCTTCAAAATTTTAAAATAGATGAGGCAACCAAATCAATAGAAAAATCACATTGCGATACTGTTTTGAATTTTCTTATACGCCTTGCGTGCCAAGTAAATGATGTACAGCCTGGAGTTATATCTCCTGGAGAAACTTTATCTCGGAGGTTAGATAGTTTTTAAATTTATATTATATTATTATTTATATATTTTTTATTTTTATTTATATAATTTTTACAGATGTGTGACGCTTCTCAAAATGGCGATGCGTCCAGAAGTGTGGCTGCAGCCATTTGAATTAAAATTAAATTGGTTAGATAAGGTTTTCACAACAATTGAAGCACCACATTCCAATTTGAGTAATATATGCACTGGATTGGATTTCTTAACATTCTTAATGACAATTTTAAAACCGGATCAGATTCTTACTATTGTACGTCCTATTCAAAGGGGACTGTCTTGCTGCATAATTCATCAAAATACACGAATTGTTCGTTTAATGCATGTCTTTCTTACTCGTTTAATGACGGTATTTCCATCGGATTCGCACCATAAGTATGAAGAACTTGATTCTTTTTATAGTGCAATTGGAAAAATGATAACAGATAACCTAACTTTTTATGAAAAAAGTCCTCAACCCAATCCTTCTTCTTTATTTGGTACATTGATGATACTAAAGGCATGCTGCATAAATAATCCTAACTACATAGACCGACTAATGTTGCAATTTATTCGTGTCTTAAACCGTTTAACAAAGGATCATTTAAATTTGCAAAATAGTAATCAAGTAATTACTCCTTCTTTAGAGGGAAATCATTTGGCGATAGAATTATTGGTTCTATCATTGGATTTAATCAAGAATCGTATAATAGTGATGAGCGCAGATGTTCGGAAACTTTTTATTGGTAGTATATTAGTAAGCTTGATCGAGAAAAGTATGGATGTTAAAATATTAAAAGGAATTGTAAGAATGCTTGATGATTGGGTGAGAACAAAAGATCAGAACCCAATAGTACAGGTTCCTTCTATTCGAGAAAAGTCAGTTCTACTAGTAAAGCTTATGCAATACGTAGAAAAAAAGTTTTCTGAGGAAACTGAATTAAATATAAATTTTTTGGAAATGGTTAACTTCATTTACCGTGATGAATATCTTAAACAAACCGAATTAACGGCTAAGCTAGAAGGAGCTTATTTAACTGGCCTTCGTTGTAAACATCCACATATTCGAACCAAATTCTTCGAAATTCTCGACTCGTCTATGCGACGACGACTTCATGACCGCCTTTTATATATTATTTGTTCTCAAGCTTGGGACTCTATAGGCACGCATTACTGGATAAAACAATGCATCGAGTTAATAATACTCACTGTAAATACTATGACACAAATTCAAAACTCTAATGAAATGCATAGGATACCAAGCATTACATCCTTAATAAATTCGAATGATAATCGTGACAATAGCAATTTCATCATCTACACTTCTGCACAAATGGATAGCTTTGAATCTCAACCAAATATCGACGATAAAGAAGATATTTTTGACATTGGTCTAAACATTGAATTAAACTTCACACGAAGAGATGAGAAGGATAATGAGTACATATTACATACAAGACAAGCAAAAGTTATCAAGCTAATAAATAGGCAAATGGAATTCCTCGAGGCAAATCGTAAAATTCGTACAGATCAATTCCTAATTGCTACCTCACAATTATGCCACATGGATGTGAAACTTGCAGAGAGTGTCTGGCTTTCTGTTTTCCCCCTAATTTTTAGCATTTTCGATGAAGATCAGCAACATATCATAATTAGAGAATTAGTTCCGTTCTTGTCATCTGGAAGCAATGTTATTCAAAAAGACTGTTGCCCAAGTGCTTTAAATACTTTTATTGAAAGTTTAATGCATTGTGATCCACCTATATATATACCTCCTAATCTAATGACATATTTAGCTAAAGCGCATAATTTATGGCATAGAATGACTTTAGTATTGGAGGAAAAATCAGTATATCAAACCACTAATAAATATGTATACCGAGAGAGCCCAGAAATACATCAACACAATTACGAAAATATGAAAAAATCTAATATATATGACTCATTGTCACAAATGTATTCTGCAATGCACGAAGAAGATCTCTGGGCAGGTTTATGGCTAAAGTACGCTCATTACCCTGAAACTAATATTGCGATTGCCTACGAACAAATGGGGTTTTTTGAAGAAGCCCAAGGGGCATATGATTTATCTATGTCAAAATTTAAACATGATATAATGAACGGTCCAGCTTTCGTCAATATTGACTGTGAGTTGTTACTTTGGGAAAGTCACTGGATCCGATGTGCAAAGGAACTAAATCAATGGGATATTTTATTGGAATATGCTCAAACAAACAAGGAGAAAAATATGTTGCTAATTTTAGAAAGCGCTTGGCGAGTTCCAGATTGGAATTTAATGACACACGCTTTGGTAAAAACTGAACAAACCTTCGCTAAACAATACGGCTATAAAGTTAATCTTTACAAAGGATTTTTAGCTATTCTCCACCAAGAAGAGCGACAATTATCCAATGTAGAACGATATGTCGAAATAGCATCTGGATTATGCATACGCGAATGGAGAAGATTACCTCATATAGTTTCTCATATGCATCTACAATATTTACAAGCTTCGCAACAAATAATGGAATTACACGAAGCAAGTCAAATTCATCAAGGACTAATGCAATCTCGGGCTTCATATTTGCATGATATGAAGGCTATTGTGAAAACTTGGAGAAACCGTTTGCCAGTAATAGGGGACGATCTATCTCATTGGAGTGACATATTTACCTGGAGGCAGCATCACTATCAGATAATCACACAACATTTAGAACAACAATCAGATCAGGGAAATTCTATGCTCGGCGTACATGCTTCAGCTCAAGCAATTATATATTTTGGAAAAATAGCTCGGAAACACAATTTATCGGGCGTATGCCAAGAAACTTTGTCTCGCATATACACTATACCATCAGTACCAATTGTAGATTGCTTTCAGGTAAATTATAATATAATTTTCTTAACAAAGTATACTTTTATTCTTTTTGAAATAGAATAACCATTTAATTTAGGTGAATTATAGAAATTATATATATCAAATAGATCTTTGAGACTTTTAACGAACACACACACACACACACACACATTTGTATATATTTCTTCAATTTCTCTTGTATTTTCTGTAGAGTTCTATTTTCATTATGTCATCCGTTATATTGTTAATGTTGATCGTGTTATTCACGAGGACTTGCTGCGGTTTAGATTGCGCTACCCATTAAGTTTTTTGGTATTTGGATACTTGCGCGAGTTTTGCTTGAAGTCAGATATTTTCGTCCACATAGCTGTGACCTCGTCCCACGATTTGTTGTATTCATTCAAGGTGCGCTTAGAGAGCAAGACGGTTATAGCGCAGCGTGCTTCTACGGCTATGCCATTGTGTTTTCTCTTTGGTTGTGTTGTTGATGGTTTGCTGGTAGCTTTTTCGTCTTTAGTTTGTTGCTGTCGCCTTCTATAATATTCAGTCCCCAAAGCCTTGCGGTCGCTGGTTATGATTTTGCGGGTCTTTTGTACTCGCAACTCAGAGCTTTTTGGCTGATATTGTTGTTTGGAAAATACGTTCTTATATACGCTACATATTCTTATATAGGCATCTTCCAAACATTCCGCAAGGTATGCGGCAGTGCGAAAAACCCGCAATATGCCACGTAGACAGAACGACAGATCCAGGGACATACAGTGTACAATAGATTGCACCAACAAAAGCAGAAGTAACGACAAGAAAGGCGAACGAGGCTACATGTATCCTGTCAACAGAGAAACGGAGGCCAAACACAGATGACTCAGAGACACAATGGAACCATGTCACATTCCAAATCTTAAAAGAGCTTCAGGGATCAAACGGAGCTTATCTATCACAGAGCTTAGTGGCTGAAGTTTTGCAGAGAGCTAAAGGGGATAGGGAGAGGAGAAACCGGCTCGAAGACGAATACGGTTAAGTTGAGACGCGTACCGATGGCCTTCTACCATGATGCGGTAAAAATTTTTCGTCACTGAAGCTAATTTTGCAGACAATAAAATCCCCGATAATGGCTCGTTGGCATCACTGGCTGATAAATTTTCTAAGGTACAGATAGCTAATTAGCATTCGAAGGCGCCGCAGAAGAAGCCATCAAAAGCAACGATCACACCAATTAAAACCACGGCGAAGACAGGAGCATATATTATAATATATCAACAAATTACATTCAAATTACACTAACAATTATTGTAGCGACGGCTTACAACAGCAGGTTTTTCAATCAACTGCCGTTGAGACTGGAGTACTAAAGTACTTTGCGGTTTATTTTCTGAAATAATAAAGCTTGAAAACTATAATACTCCGAGAAATATTTCGGTATACGGCCCTGGCAATCCGGCGACCTTACCCCAGCGAAAAGAGTCGTTACAAACTTCGCAAAACCTTATATCTTGAGAGAGAACAAGATATGCAATACTACCTCCAGAAGATATTCTCTTCAATAGAAACTATCTATTCGTCATGGAAGTGAGCAAGAAAATGAAAAGACCGATACTATTCGAAGCTCCCATATGTACTTATAGCAGTAATTGGGGCGCTGCTCACATGATTTGATAGTCTTTCCATGTGAAACTTTGCTAGGGCCATACATATGTATTGACAGCACATTTCAGATTTTGGAACTTCAACAACCTTATAGTTGCTTTAAGGACTTGCTTGCAGAAGAGTATTTTGTTATATGTGGATAAAGCAGATTGACTACCCATGAGCCAAAATATGTTTCTGAATCTTACGTCAAGTACACCTTTTTCTTTTTCACGTGAGCGCTCCATTTGAGCTTAGTATCCAGGGTATGTATTTACGGGGTTTGTACGCCGTTTATAGATAATGGAAGATATCGGGTTCTATTATATGTGAAGTGTACAAAAACTGATTTTGTTTCGTCCAGTTTTATTGACCATATAGCTGTCCATTCCAAGATTTTATTAAGATGATGTTGTAGTTGTGTGATGAACTCAGTCACTGATTTTTCAATCGACAAAATGGCTGTGTTATCTGCAAACGTTGCTGTGACGGAATTTTCGTCCAGGTCAACTGTAAAGAATAGGTATACGATGGGTCACAAAACACCACCCTAGGACCCACCATTTTTGTAGCTGGACATTCACCTTTTTTATAATGAATTTTATCTGCTTACATTTTGATTCATTGATATTAATTCGCCAGTCCGCCATCCTATTTTTTATTAATACCAGGTGATCTTCTAAATCGTGAGATGGGACTTTGGGATTTGGGTGAATGCTAAGGATAGCAGTTTCATCGGTGACAGTTGCTGTGTTTAAATGTTCGTCTGTAGGCAGATCTGAAGTAGTATATAGCACGGGACATAGTACTCTTCCTTGTAGTACACCGTCTTTGATGTTATAGAGCACGCATTATTATTCCTCACTTTTAATTTTCTACAGATCAAATGCGGGTCCAGTTGTAACGTTTCAAATTTCTGCTGGGGTAAACTAAACTTATTAGGGGTCCTACACAGAAATTTGCCCCGAATGTCCTTTTCTTTTCTTTACTCTTTATTTTATTATTATTCAAGAAAAATGCAATTAAAAACTACTTTTAAAACTTATACTATTACAATTCTTCAAGTTACGTATCTTGGTCGAGCGGTAGACGGCCGGTCCTAGATTTGGCGCGGAGTAGTCCAGATCTCCAGTCTCAAAGTTTTAAGTGCTGCCGCGGCACAATTCGGTTTTGCTATGAAAGTGGGCTAAAAACTCAACATTTGTAACAAACGCAGAAACTTGTGACTTTTCGTATCTTGGGTTGTTCCTCGCAGTGGCGTTTGAACACTTCCTGGCGTTTTCCTAGAGCTTTCCTCTATTAGTCTCGAGTGGTGTGCAGCGTTGAAAAGAGACCGTATCCCCGGTTCCCTTCACTTATATAGCCACTGTTGCATGCTTTTTGTTGTTGTGCGACTCCTTCTGGTCGTTTCTTCTACTGTTTCCTGTTGCTAAGGCCATGGTATTGTCGTTGCCATCTTTTGACCTTAGGCGACCTTCAACAATTTGGGAAAAAGTCCGTCTGTTGTCAACGCCTAGTAGTTGTTGTGGCACATTCTTGTTGTTGCACACCCTATTGTTGTTGCAACCACTTACTCTTGGTCTTCCCTGCATGAAGAATTTGCCACCGACTTGTTGTTGCTTCTTAGTTATTTCTCAGATGGCGGTTAACATATTCAAATTGGCGAACTGTGTTCAATATTTTTTTCTTCCCATTTGTGCCAGCTGCTTCTCTCCACCGCGATCGTTCGGTCGTCGTCTCTTTTGCTCTTTGCATTCGTCTGTTTGTGTTGTTATTGTTAAATTTCCCGAGCTAATGCACTCGGTGATTTTACCGAGACTTCTTGTTGTTGTTCTATACAAACGGCTGGCTTGGCTTCCTTAATGATGTGAATTCGTGAACTCATCAGTTACATAATTGTTAGTGTAATCTGAATGTAATTTGTTTATGTAATTTTTGAACTACATAAAAAATGTGCTCCTATCTTTCCCGTGGTTCTAATTGGTGTGATCGCTGCATGTGATGGTTTCTCTTTATGTTGTTTCTATTTATTGATAGCGGCGCACCCGCACGCTAATTGGCTAAAGGTTATTTTTTTTTTTAATTCCATATTTTTGCAATCTGTTCTTAGGGACACTAGGACTAGGTTCTTAGGGATACAATGCTGTTGGATGCTGTTTTATTCCTAACTTTGATTCCTATATAGGCAATTTAACCTGGATAGGAGGTAGGAAATTCAGTTAGTTCTTTCAAGCACTTGGACTTGAACAACTTGCTGAGGGATGAAATAAACTTCACTTATTGGAATATTCATATTCATATATTGTGGTTATAATTCACAATTTTATTTTCCAACTTGGCCTTAAATACAATTCTAAATGTAATTAATTACAATAACAAAAAACTTAATTGGTATGTTAAAAATGAATACACAACAAAATATTCAAAAATGCAAATGCAACAAAATATAGGATATTGGGTTATGGGTAATGAACTGACGTTGACTCAAGGCCAACACAACGTAATTATTGTCAATATGTTTGGATGCATGATTATTTCTGCTCACTCGCCATCATACGGGTGTTTCACCTCCTGCTACCAAAGGAAATTGACTTGGCGCGTGCTGTTATGTAGCAGATGACGATATTGCTGTGCCTACGAAAAATTACTTTTCGTACATTCCCCCTCGTTGAGCAATTTTGGTCAACTCGGTTCTAAGTTGATGGTGGATGGCGGTGGGGTTGGTTAGGCTGGTCTTTATTGGACCTTTTAAATTCCCATACGAAGCATATGATGAGAACTGTTGCGGATACCAAAAGGGCGGTAAAGCTGACCACATGGTGGTGGTGACTGTTGGACCTGATTGTTTCTGGTAAGTTCTAGTAGGTCACATGTGTTAGGCGCGTTTGGAGTGCGGTGAGGACATCCAATTGAGTTTCAAATGTGATGTTTTTCTCCTTGTGGTCCTTGGGTATTTCGTGAATGGTGTTGATGGTGTTAAAGTATTTGAACCTGGCATAGGATGTGTATATGGGACTGGAATTGCTGTAGTGACCTTGAATTGCAATTACTTTAGTTTTTGCGATACATTTGGGATGCATGGTTAATAGTCCAGAGCTTGTTATTGTTAGTTGAGCAATCCGGGTTCCACACACTGCTGACATTTCAGTTTCTGATGTAGTGGAGAATATCCACTGATTCTTGTGATGTAATTGGGTCCACATAGAGCTGCGATGTAATTGTATGATGCTATAATCTGTTGTAGCTTTATTGTTGAATCCCAAAGTTGCTGACATGGACTGTGCTGCTTAATATTGCCGGGATCAGTAGCAAAAAACCAATAACTGTTAACAGGAGAGAGCTGGTCGGTGAGGCTCGCCTCCTTTTTGTTGGTATTTTATTCGATTCGTCTGAAAGATGCTGGACCGTTGTGATCCGCATCATCATGATCCGCAATTGTTATCCGCATCAGGGCCCGTTATTGGAAGGGGTGCGATCCTGTAGATTGGACGCTTCTATACTCCAGTTGACGTTTGAATTTCAGCCGCAGATTTGACTGCTGCTTCCCATAGTCCGCCAAAATGTGGTGCTGTTGGTGGAATAACGTTGAATTTGATACCCTTGTTGCTGCATGTTCTGTTGCAGCTTTTTGTGCTTGTTCCCCATGGACTGCTTCTTTTAATTCTAAAAGCTGATTTTTGGCGCCGACGAAGTCTGTGTGGTGAGATTCACTTTGACGCAGAATTCATCTGTCTTCGGTAACCAGGTGAGGGTCCTAGGGTTTACATTGCGTTGTTGGTGTCATCACTTAAGTCGAGATAACTTCCATGTCTTCGATTGGAACAGATTGAAGTCATTTTGGATGGTTGACACACCATTTACGCAATTGAAAACCGCCTTTGAGTGGAATGTTCGTGAGCTGTTGGTGCGTTTCAATTGCTGTGATTAAACTGCCGGACCCAGTTTGGCAGTCATCTACGTAGAAGTTGTTTCGGAGAGCTTCAGTCCCAAGTGGATATTGTGAACTGTGCTCATTTCCTAATTGTCGAAGGCACTTGATTGCCAAGTATGGTGGTGACCGAGTTCCGTATGTCACCGTGTTTAGTTGGTAATATTGCAGGTTTTCGGTGGGATCTTTCCTCCAAACGATTTCGATCGTCCGTATGAACCAAGATTTGTCTGTACATATTTTGTATATCAGACGTGAAGACAAATCGTGGACATCGGAATCGCAGTAAAATGGTAAAGAGTTTGCTTTGAATCGTTGGCGCTGTGTCCATAAGGTTGCTCTGAGCTAAACCTGTAGACGTCTTCGCTGAGGCATCAAACACAACTCTTAACTTTTATGCAATGATGCGGGATGAAATAACATGGTGGTGTTATGCTGTCGAGATTTGTTTTTGTTATGTACCCTAATGATTCGTATTCGTCCATGAATGCGGTATACTGAACCCTCAAGTCTTTATCTGCTGATAAAATCGATTGGTTGCGATTTTCTGTGAGTCGCCTAGAGCTGATGTGTATTCTGCAAATGGAATCTTGACTATGTATCGGTCTTTATGGTTTTGAGTGGATTTCAGTGCGAAATGAGTTTCATATAGTTTTTCTGTGGCATCCAAACTTTTTCGATTGACTCATCTAACAGGTTATCCTCATTCGTCAGTTCCCTGCATGTTTGGGTGGTGGAATCTTCAATACCGATTTTTCCAGCTGCAACCCAACCAAGCACTGTGTTTTGTAGGATTGTGCGATTTTCTCCTAGCCTTATTTGCTTGGTTAGGAGTAGCTGATGGTGAAATTCGACGCCAAGTAAAACGCCGATTTTGCCTGGACGTGTGAAGTGAGGATCGGCTAGTAACACTTTTTTCGGTATTCTCTATGATGAGTTGTTCAGAGATTGTGCCGGTTGCATTGGCTAACCTTGTAGAAAACTGCTTGTTCGTGACTGGAGTTGGATGTTAACGCGCTGGTTTACAGTTTTTCTGCTGTGACCAATGCCTTCAATGCGGAGCGTTCTGTTGCTTGGAGTAATTGCTAGCCGCTTGATGAGCCGTTCTGTCACTAAGTTGACCTGTGAGCCGGAATCTAAAATGGCTCTGAACTAATAAGATTGTCCGTTGCTTGCTTGGTGATGGTTACTCTGGCTGTTGGTAAAAAAACATTGCCTTAGGATGCCGATAATGTGTTGGCTGCTGATGATGAACTGGCCGCTTTAGGTTCCACCGTCTGTTTTGTTGATGTTTGAATTGGTTGACTCTCTTTTGATGTTGGGGTGTTCGTTCCCAACTGCAGCAATGAATTGTGTTTTCGGTTACATTTCGAACAGCCATGTACGGTGCATGTTTTTAACGTGTGGTTGCCCTTCAGGCAATTAACGCAAGTTGTTGCCTTTCAGCCCAGTTTAGTATAGCTACTGCTATAATTGTAGAAATGATTTATAATAATACAGTGGATGGTTTGTGCCTTGACAAAAGTTGCATTTCGTAGGCGCAGTTGCAACTGTTGACACTGCCCTTGATGAATGTGGTCTTTCTCGTCTACCGAGAGTTTCCAGAGATTGGAAACGATGCTCGAGGAAGTGCAGAAAGTCTTCCAACGTTTGAATCTCCTTTGGATTCTTTAATGACTGCTCCTACAGTAAGTGACTCTGGCGGTCTAACTTCTTCACGAAGAAGTGCAGCAATATTAGGCCTCACGAGGATGTGTCGACTCCTATATTGTTGATGGCCAAGATGCTTTCTCTTATAACATCATACAGGTTTTTTATTGCTCCTGAGGATGTCTTTTCTGGTGATAGGCTTGAGTGCCCTATGATTTGTTGGAGTAGTGTGGAGGCCAGTACTCGTTTGTTGTGGTACCGGGCTTGAACGACGGTTAATGGTAGATGTCTGATTAGTCTTTCTGCTTCTCCAGTGACATTGGTCTTCAAATACCGCATTTTTCGTGTTGGGGCGATTGGTGTGTTGTGCACCATTTCTGAGAACATATCAATGAATTGGTGCCTTTCGAGGTAGTTGTCGTCAAATTTGTTGATGCGTTTTATGTTACCCTTATAGTACTCATGTGGTTGCTCGGTTATGATGTTCGACAATCCCGAAAGTAGCCGGCGAAGAGACATTAATAGGGCTTGTTGATATTGCTTATGTTAGATGTGGCACGATTCCCATCCAACATAAGCCATATAATTAAAAAGTACACTGAGCTAACTTTGATGCCCAGCTGTTTGCGTTTTGTAAAGATGTGTTTTTTCACGTCAAACGCCGATCAAGGTGTAACCCAAGATATTTGACATCTTCTGCTTGAGGTAGTGGGCGACTATTTAGAATCACAGTCGGACAGGAACTCCTTCTCAAAGTGAAAATTACTCGTGCTGATTTAGTGAGGGTCAACGCTCATTCTCCATTTGTCAACCGCTGTAATTGGGTAAAATGTGGTAGTTTCTGGCATAAACTTCACAGTAAAATGGTGCTCTTCAAGATATGATTTTAAAATATCAAAATATATTTGATGCAGTGACTTCTTTAGTTTGAACAGTATGCCAGGGTGCCAAACTTTATCAAACGCTTGTGTGATATCAAAAAATGCTGCTGTACAAAACTGACCCTGTTGGAGAAGATTTCTTACTCTTGTGTACTTGTTCAGTGGTAGCATGTTGCTCTTGAAACCCGAATTGGTGATTAGGTATGAGTTCTTTCTTAAGTAGTATTGACTTGAGCTTACTCAACAGCAGCTTTCCAAAAACTTTGGAAATAATCGGCATATTCGATGCAAATTCTTCTTCCCGCTTTCCAGGTTTTACAATTAAAGTTATTTCAGCAACTTTACCATTGACGAGGGAAATAGGCACACCTTAATACTGCATTGTACAAATAGGTGATGTATGTTATGGCATTATTGGGCAGCTTTTTGAGAATTTTAGCTATTATCATGTCATACCCTGGTGATTTTTGAATATTCAAGTGTTTAATCAGAAAGTTCTTATTCTTAACTTATCTTATTTTGATAGGTAAGATCGGCAATTCCATTTGACCAGGAGCTTCTAAAAACTCATGAATGTCGTCATCATTATGTTGTGGATTTTTGGGAAATGGTGTAAACACATCACAAAAGTGTTTGGCAAAAGTATCTGTTTTGTCTCTGTCGGTTTTTGCCATAAAACCTTTCACAGTTTTGATGGGAGGAAATCGAGTAGGGGGTTGCATCACTTTTTTGTTGCCTTCCATAACGAAAATTCCGTGGCATCTATTGCTGAATAATTTGACAAATATGCTGAATTTCATCATTTTCTACTGCCATGAGTTTATGTCGTGAGTTCTTTTGCTGCCTTATTAAGAGGTATTTTCTCTTCTGGATATCTCGTAATTTGCCACAACTTTCTTAACTTTCGTTTTGCACCTATTATAATAATATTATATTAATAACTGGGTTCATCGCGTAATTTATATGCTTTTCTTTAAGATTCGGAGTAGCGGCCAAGGCAGTATTTTGTATTATTTTAATTAGATTTTCGACCGCTTCTTCAATATCTCCTGGGGTTTTGAGCAGTATATCCAGAGATAACGTGTCACACATTTTTTTATTTTTTATTATTATTTTTTATTATTATTTTTTATTTCCCTTATAAATTTTGCACCTGTCAGATGACACTAAGTAAATTCTCTTACTGTATGGGAGTGTTGGTTAACAATAAATCACATTTACAATTATTTTTTTTATAAAAATATTTTACAATTACATTAAATTTCTATATCAAAATTTACAAATTATTAAATCCGTTGGTGTAGGGCGTTTGAGTCGTCTCGGTTGCTCACTCTCCATCATTGGCAGCTATCGTATCTCAAGATTTGAGTGCAATGATAGTCGGTGTGTGTGCTTTATGCTACATGTGCGGGTAATTTCTTGTACAGTGTCAATGTTGAGACCACGGTGAATAGTGTCGGGTATATACCATACAGCATTGGTGATTGTAGGTACTATTTTTAATTATAGTTATTGTAAGATATTTTTGTTAGATCTGCTTGCAGTACCCAACTTTCTATTGCGTACCTCCATTTAGGAATAATATTTGTCTTGTAGATCAGGATTTTATTTAGTAGCAAAAGGTTCGATTGTTTTCTTAACAGCCAGTACAGTTGTCTAAATCTATTTACTTCGTTCCTCTTTTGTATTATGTATTCTTTCCATAATAGTTTGGCTTCAATTGTCATACCGAGGTATTTAGCTTTAGTGTCAATCTTAATCTGGTCATTATTTATGGTTAGATGCACTGACTTAGGCTTCCAATTAACGTAAATGACTTGGATAGAGTTGTCGCCATTTATTTTGATTCCCCACTTTCCAAACCAAGATAAAGTTTTGTCAAGTATTTGTTGTAGATTTTTGCAGGTCTAGCCAAATATTTGTGCGATACAAGCAGAACATATCGTCAGAAAATGTGGCTATCATGTTGTCATCTGATATAGGTATAGGGATATCAGCTGTATATAAGACATATAGTGTTGATCCTAGTACACTACCTTGTGGTACTCCGGCCTCCATTTTTAGAATATCGGAGCATTTCTCAGCATACTTGACATAGAAATGTCGGTTTTTGATGTAGCTTTTTAGAAGTAGGTAGTAGTCTAGTGGAAGGCATTGTCTTAATTTGTGCAGTAGTCCTTTGTGCCATACGCTATCAAACGTGTTTGCAATGTCAAGTTATACTGCCATGCAAGTAAATTGTTTGTCAATTTCAGTTGCTATTTTATGCGTTACTCTAAGAACTGGTTGAATTGTAGAGTGTTGACATCTGAAACTGAACTGATGGCAAGGGATTCTTTTTCTCCTTTCTAAGATGGGCTCCAGGCCATCAAAAAGTTATTTTTAAAAAATAAGCTGATTTGGTTTCGGAATAGCAATAACTTCAGCAAATTTCCACGCTACGGGAAACACGTTATAATTGCATTAAATAAATTCCTAGTGTATGTAAGTGCATTATCATGCAGTTCCTTTAGAATTTTACCTGTAAGTCCATCATATCCAGAGATTTTTTTGTTTTAATTTTTGTGTTGATAGTACTTTCTATCTCCTTTTTCGTTACTCTTTTGATTTATATATTTTATTGTTGGGTCATTAATTTCATTTGTAAATGTTTTTTGGAAGTGATCAGATAATATTTTGGCTTTATCTAAATGAGTTCGAGCACACTTGTTGTCTGGAGGTTTGAGTGGCGGTTGATGTAAAATTGTATTGGCGATTTTTTTGGTAGCTTTCCACAACGAGTGTATGGGAGTGTTGGTTAACAATAAATCACATTCACAATTACTTTTTTTATAACAATATTTTACAATTAAATTAAATTTATATATCAAAATTTATTTTGTTGGTCCTTGTGGATCCTAAATTTGTTAAGTACTTTTCTAGTTTGTCATCTTTGTCACGTTTTAAGAATTCTTTAAAATCTCTAGTTGCTTGGTTTAATCAATTTTTATCCACTGGTGACCCTGCGAGTTTTCATTCTTACCCCAGTTTCCTCTTTTTTCTGATGCTTTCCTTGATTATTGTGTGAATTCTGTACTCGTTATTTATGATTTTTGTTGCTGGTGTAGAACTAGTTGCAGTGTAAATAATATTATCATTTAAATATGCTTCTGCTCTGTCAATTTCTTCATCGTTTTTCAATGAGATGTTTATGTCAAGTCTTTGTTCCAACATTGTGCGAAAACGATTCCAATCCGTCAGTTTATTCTAAATATTTGTTGGTATATTGTATATTAGGGGAGTGCTGCTTTGATATGTCAACACAACCGGAGAATGGTCAGATGAGAGTTCAATGTTTGATTGAATAATCAGATGTTCGTGCCTAATGCGTTTTGTTATGAAGTCTATTAGAACAGGTCTTTTTCCCGTATCACTCGGCCAGTAGGTAGGTTCTCCAGTGCTTATGAAGTAGCTTTTACTATCTTTTATTGTGTCAGAAGGTTGTCTTCCTTTTGCAATTGTATTTCTTGAGCCCCAAGTTATATTTTTCGCGTTAAAGTCACCTCCCGCAATATATCGGCTTCCAAAAGTTTTAAGATAATCAAGATATAAAAGTTTAGTGTTTTTGTGTTTTGGAGGGCAGTAAACTGCAGATCTTATAAGTTGTACATATAAGTCTTCGATTGTTACTGTAGTAGCCTGCAGATAGTATTTCTTATAAATATCCTTTTCAATGCACTTTATTTTATTGTTTATTATTATTGCCGACCACCACAAGCTCTGTTGTCAGGATGATTTGTATGGTAAATTGATTAGTTTGGTGTTTTTATAAGGTTTTTTTCTGTGAAATGCGTCTCAGCTATTAACAGAATGTCAACTTAGTTAGAGTGAATAAAAGTCTTAAGTTCTGCAATATGTTGACTAAGTCCTTTAGCATTCCAGAGAGCTATTTTGAAATCAGTTTCCTTTTCCATTCAATTTAGTGGTAATATTCTTCATGATAGACATTTGTGAGATTAATGGTTTCATCATGTTCTTTAGTTTAGATATGTCACTGTTGTCATTTTGAGAGATTGGATGTGGAGTGTTATTTGGATTACTAGCTGCTACTTGTGCATACGTCAAGATAGGTGAAGTGACGTTGTGTTTAATTTGGCTGTTCGTTTTGGTTTTGTTGAGACGTTGTAGGTTGCTGCTGTTCAGAATTTGCTGGAGTAGTTTCTTTTTTCCTAAGTGTTGGGAAACGTTTAATTTTAAGGGCTATATATACCATACACCCCTTGTAGTTTGCAATGTGTTTCTCGCTGTATAATGCACACTTTATAGAATTGTAACACTTGGACTAGTTCTATTATTTCCAGCACACTTAACACAAACTGGGTTTTTAGTGCAGAAGTTTCTGGTGTGGCCATATTCTTGACAGTTAGTGCTTTCGGATAAAACTCTTTTTTGGTGTGGGGGCTCAAAACTCAACTTACAGTCAAGTAAGTGGGATATGGAGTATATTTATTTATTGTTTGTTTTATTTTTTTAACTCTAGTGAAAAAAGGGGTAAAGTTGTTTTAATATTGGAGTGCTGTATGTTGTGAATGTTCATGGCTGTCATGTCCCAATTCAGCAAGTTCCTTGATAATTTCATCCTTAGCAGAGGACTGATGAATACCTCTCAACATTACTTTAAATCCCCTTTGATCTTTAGGTTTAAAAGTGTAATGAATTTTTTTTTCATTTATTAACTTAATGATAGCAGTGTAGTTTGTCAATTCCACTGGTTGGATTTTTATTTCGTTCTTTTGAAGAATTTTCAATTCGAACTTGCATTTCAGGGGTTGATTTAATATTTTAGTTAAGGCATTTATATTTTGTACATTTTGCATGTAAATTGGGATTTTGCCTTTGGAATATTCAATTCGAACTTGCATTTCGTTAGTTGATTCGAAATTGCATTTCGTTAGTTGATTCGAACTTGCATTTCGTTAGTTGATGAGGTACTTATATTTTGTACATTTTGTATATAAATTGTTGATGGCTGTGGGATGTGTAATTTTTTTAATTGGTTGTCGTGATGTGACCCACTGTTATGTGATGTGACCCACTGTTATGTGATGGCTGTGGGATGTGTAATTTTTTTGATTGGTTGTCGTGATGTGACCCACTGTTATATCCAATATCTTCATTCTCATCATCTAGAGAGAGAGAGCTTCAAACATGTTTGAAGTGACAGTTTGAAACTTTGCTTCGGCCTTTTTTGACATAGGAGGACCGCTTAGCCAGTGCTATGCTATATTTTTTTGATTTGTACTTTGCGTTTTAGTTTTTTTTTTTACTTCTTGAGGGTGTTTGGCGCTTAGGAAGTTTTTTCGGGTGATTGTCGCGGACCTTTCTCACTATTAGCATATACTGTTCCGCGAAGAGATGCTAATATAGACATCACTGGAGAGAACGAACACATTACAGGTGTTGTTGGAGTATTTGTTGTTGTGCATATTAGAGAAAACACAGAGGTATCAGAATATGTTATGTTAGTATTTGTTGCAGTTGTGCATAGCTCGCTCCATGAGAGAGGCGTTGGTTGACATGACATCTGCTGCATGCGAGTTCTCTCCATTAGTTTGAGAGCTGCGGATATGCGTGGGTTTGTAATACCGGGAATCGAGTTTCGCTTCTCTTGTGGTGGAGAGCGCTTCACCATCATTTTCGGCACTGCACTATTTGATTTGATTTTATTTTATTTTTAAATCTCCATTTTATTTGCAATCTGTCCTTAGATACACTAAGCAAGTTCAATAATATACAATATAAACATGCAAAAGAAGAACCAATGCTATCCTTTCATATAATATTTACATTAAAGTTATGTACTATATTATCATATTACATTTTCATTATTATTTATCATTCTTACATTATTATCATTATTACATTATTATATGTATACGAATATGTATATGTATACGTCATATACATATACATACATACATATATATATATATATATATATATATATATATATATATATATATATATATATATAATTATATATATATATATATATATATATATATATATATATATATATATATATATATATATTTTAGCGAACGTCGCTGAATCTTCATTTGGTGTAGCAGTGGCTGAGGGTGATGGGAAGTCATCATATATGACTCGGGTATTGGTACAATTGTTCTTGTTTTAAAATCTTCAGTAATAAAATTTGGGATTAATATTACAAACAGGATTATATCATTATTAAAAGATCCCAACCTACATTTTATATCTTTCAATTTATGACTATCAATATGATAAAAATCTATTTCTTTATTAGTTAATAATAACTTATTTGTAATTTTATATTTTGACATTAGTATATTTTCCTGTATTTTTTCAATTTTCTCTGCTATTTGGTTTATTAGTAACAGAAAGTTATTATATTTGGTAATTGCGAAGCTTTCTTCAATCGTCTTGTCTGATTAAAAATTTCCTTGTGTGACTCTAGGATTAATCCCATATTTTTCAAATAGCTTTGCAAATCATCATTTATTTTAAATTGTTTATTCATATTTTTAACTAAATTGTAGTGATTTATGTCGAACTTCTTAAAATGATCATTAATACTCTATCTGTCTTCATCATCTAAATTTCCGATTTATTGCTCTTCCGCCTATATTCATTAAAGCTCTTTTCTGTTTAGTATTAGTTGAAATTGTTGTCATTCGGTGTTGAAGTTCGCTTATTTCTTTATTAAGACCAAAAATGGACCATCCGTTTTTATCTTCGAATCTATTAGAAATGCTGTTTTTTTAATTTCTGTAATGTATCCCTTGTTTCTGCTAAATCAATGACGTGTATTAGTTTTGAATAATTTTTTATTATTTTAATTGGTTCATTATCTATGATTGCATAACCAGCCTCTGTTTAAATTTTATCAACAAAAACTGCCGCCTGAATCGATGCCTACAAAATTATAAACATTTTTACTAGGACTGTTACCTGAAAATATTTTTAAAGGTCTTTTAATTTGTGTTACATCTATTTTGTTTGGAGTATAGAGTTATATTTTAAATATCTTTTGGCTATCTTTTGTCTTTGGGCTTTTGTATTCTATATGTATATTATTATTGTAATTTGGTACACGTTCTCTCTTTGAATTTAATCTGTCAATTGCTTTGAATTTGTTTTATTTGAATCCTGTGCTTAATAAAGTCGATTGGTTTATGTTTTGTGGTTGAATGAATTGAATCATTATAAAAACCTATTGCCCTGATTGCAAATTCTTAAATATCGCCTTTTTCATCTTCTCCTTTTAATATTCGTATGTTTTCTAATAGGGTTGAATGCAATCGTTCAATGTCCGAATTTCCTGTATGCGGATTTGGCGTTGTAAATGAATTCTTGAATTCATTGTCCATAATCAGTAAAGTTGGCTTGCCTAAAAATGCAATTCTTTCTTCTAACTTAGCTTTTATAGTAATCATGTTTTTGTCATGTATTTTATGAATGCTACCTAATTTTGTCAGTCTGTGTATTGATGTTAAAAATATTTTCTTTGTACTTGAAATATTTTAATATGAACAATTTCATTTGATCCTTGTGGAAAGTCGGTATGAATAAAATATTTCTTAAAAGGTTTTCGATCATATTTTTTTTCATTACATGTTTTACAACGACTAATGTATGTAAATTTGGGATAAAAATATTTATCTTTTATTTCTTCGTAGTTTTCCAATTTCCCCCAATATTCCAATATTTGTATTTTTATGTATATTTTCAATAACTTCGTTCAAAAGGTCTTTTGCTAATTTAGAACATTTCGTAAATTTTAAACTTTGGTTATTACTAAATAAATTTTATTTTTTTTTCTCATTTATTATTTATTGTATCTTCAATATAAATTGGACTAACAATAAGTAATCAAATTTTAACTCTAAAACTGTTTATTATTAAGTCCAGCCAATGCTAGACGAAAAAATATTGTGTCTACGATTGCTTCTGTGAATGTCTTTCACGTCTCGCCTAATCGGCTGAGAGCAAGGGTTTCTCTCCTTCTCAGCCGCGTTTGACCTCTATAATTTAGAATATTGCGGGCCAGTGGATTTGGGTGGAACTCAAGCTTCTTAATATACGTTGTCACATGTTTTGAAAACACATTTTTTACCGGGACGATTAGATCTTTGGAAATGCACGAATTTTTGACATACCATGGAGCGGCTGTAATCATTCGGGGTATTTTATTTTGTCGTCTTTGAATTTTCTCTATATTTGACGCTGAGGCAGTACCCCATAGCTGAATCCCGTAGCACCATATTGGTTTTAGAATCGAGTCGTATAGTAGAAGTTTACAGTCTAGGCTTAGTGTAGAATTTCTCCCAATAAGCCATGTAATTTGAACTGTTTTTAGTTTCATTTGGATCAACTTTGCTTCTATGTGGGTTTTCCATGTTAATCGACGATCAAGATGAATACCGAGGTATTTAACCTAGCTGTGTTGCGGTATAGTCTGGGTGTTGATATGGATAGGCAGGCATGTTTCCCTGCGCAATGTAAATGTAATATGTATACATTTTTGTTCGTTCACCTTTATCCTCCATTGTTGTAGCCATTTTTCCAACTGAGATATATATTCCTGTAATTTGCGGGATGCTTCTTGAGGGTTTTCGTGGACGCTTAGAAAAGCTGTATCATCAGCGAATGTTGATACGTGGATATTATTGCTTATTGGCATATCAGAGGCGTATATCAAATATAAGATAGGACCCAAGATGCTGCCTTGGAGAACTCCGGCTTGAATCGGTTGAGGTGTGCTCAGAAAATTACTTTCTTTGATGATAAATTTTCGTCCAGTTAAATAGTTTTTAAACAGCTTATGAGTGTTCGCGTGTAAGTTTTGCTTTAATTTCAAAATTAAACCTTCATGCCATACTTTACCAAAGCCTGGGAAACGTCAATGAGGAGGGCAGAACAATATTTATTTTCTTCGAACTTTTTTCTAACTACGTTTACAAGTCTATGTGTTTGTTCAATAGTGCTATGTTTTCTTCTGAATCCAAATTGATAATCTGGAATACATCCATTCTCATTTAGTATGGGGGTCAGCTTGCTCATAAGTAGTTTTTCAAATAGTTTTGACATGTTAGATAATAGGCTAATAGGTCTATATGATTCTGCTTTTGTATGGTCTTTTCCGGGCTTAGGTATCATGGTAATCAAAGAAACATCGTTAGGATACTGTTGGAGGCGGAAAATAAAATAGTTATTTTTATAGTTGTTTATTAAAAATGAAAATAGTTATTTTTTTACTATACGGGGCAGCTCTAAAAGCATCTTATTACTGATTTTGTCACTGCGTGGGGCTTTCCTCGAGTTGTAAGCCAGCAATAGCGGTTTCAATATCCCGAATATTAAATCGCAGAGGAATCGCTGCTTCCGCGCCCACTGTTGGCAGCTCAAGTATATCAGCAGATATGTTTGGAGTGAAAACGGTTTTCAAATGGTTTACAAAAATATTCCCTTTTTCAGTATCAGTTATTGCCAAAGTTCCGCCAAAACTTCGTAGGGGAGGCTTACCTATATCAGCAGATATGTTTGGAGTGAAAATAGTTTTCAAATGGTTAACAAAAAGATTCCCTTTTTCAGTATCAGTTCTTGCCCAAGCTCCGCCCAAAGTTCATAGGGGAGTCTTACATATCTCAGGTTTTTTAAGTCCTGTGGTTGCTCGCCATAGCGAATAATCTGTTTGTGGCGTTGCATCGAGATCTTGGAGAAATTTCTGCAGAGATGCTGATTTTTTATATTCTAATAATTATCTAAGCTGTTTGGTACATTCTTTGAGCTTAATTTTTAACTGCGGGGATGTGTATCGTTGCCATTCTCTTCGAACTCTTCTTTTTTCTGTCAATAGCCATTCTACATTTACAGAGTGGATTCTATGGTATCTGACCTGTCGATTGGTAGAAGTAGCATGTTCAACAGCTTGCTTGAGGATTGCATCTAGCTTTCTAATAGAGCCATCTATGTCTGCAAGCGTTCTTAACAGCATGCTATCCGTGCAATGGGCACTGAGGTAGTTCTTGTATTTCAACCAGTTAACATGTGTAACTGTCGTCGCCAACTCACCAGTTTCTCGGGGGTTCCGTATGGTAACAATAGTGGGAGAATGATCTGAAGGTGAGGCCGCAACTAGAAACATTTCGCTGGGACCGCCCCTATCCACTCCAAAATCAATAACATCTGGAGTCTTTTTTCGATCTGATGGCCAGTAGGTTGGTTGTCCGCATGAAATTACTTTTAACCCAATTTTAGTAATTCTATCAAACAGAGCACGTCCCTTCGGGGTGATTATCCGTGATCCCCAGAAAGTATGCTTAGCGTTGTAATCACCAGCTGCCAGAAAACGTGGTCCTAGTGATTTATAAAATTTACTGTATTGACTTTCTGTGATTGAAAATCTGGGAGGAGAATAAATCCATGAAATCATCAAGTGCTGGTGGAAATTTTCGACGCAAATAATAATCGTAATCCTCACGAGTGGCTCCCAGAGAATAGTGTTTGAGTCGCTACTTTAAAGGTATTGCCGAGCCACCACAAGCTCTTCCTCGGGGGTCCTTGGTGTCGTATAAAGTGTATCCATTTATTTTAAAAAAGCTTCTAGACTTCAAATGTGTCTCAGAGATAAGCGTTACGTCAATTTGTTTATCCAATAGGAAATATTCCAGTTCGTTTTTATATTGGCGGATGCCGTTTGCGTTCCAGAAACAGATTTTTAGGTTCATGGTTTTTTTAATACCGCCTGCAGCAGTGTATATTGCATTTTCAACATTTAATGCATCATGCAGGTCATGTTGGTTGTAAAACTATTTACTGACTGAATTAAAGTCTCTATTAAAGCTTGAAGACTACTAAAATTAAAGCTGTGGATATCGTTTGCTGGTAGCTCTTTTTGCACTATAGTCTGGCTAGACTTTAAAACATTTGCGTAAGAAAATTGACTGGTAGATGGTTGGGCTGACTCTAGGGAATTTGGGTTAAGCAGATTCATAGGCTGAGTGGATGTAGGATAGATTTTTTGGTCAAAGATCGATTTACGTGCGCGTAAACAGGGCAGCCCCTGTAGTTGGCAGTGTGGTTTCCACCGCAATTGCTACATTTTTTTTATTTTTGGGTCATCTTTTGGTTTGACACATTTGGCGGTACCATGTAGGTCCCCACATACTACGCAAACGGAGTGTAACTTGCAGTAAGTCTTAGTATGGCCAAATTCTTGGCAGTTCAGGCATTGAACGGGTCCTGCACGTTTATGTGGTTCTTTTACAGTAACTCTACGGTGCAACAAATATTTTAGGTTATAAATGGGGTGAGGTTCATCCTTCACAGTTTCATATCACCTGGTTCTAGTTCCACCCGAAATAGTGGTTGTGGGACTCTGTCTCTGTTTCTGATGTTGGTTAACATTGTTAACTTTGAAGCCATTGATTTGCAAGCCGCCCTTTACCTCCTCTGGAGCCACGCAGGAGTCAATGCCTTTTACAACAATTTGTAGATCCTTAGCGCTTTTTAGCTAGTAAGTGAAGAAATTTTTGTTTTGTTCTTCAAAATCTGACACAATTTTACGGTAATCATTTTCCTGGTTTACCTGGATTTTCGTTTCTAAAATGTTACCACGTTTTATTGGAGTTACGTAGAACGCCTTTTCACAAATTAATGATATTAAGCTCTTTATTAGCTCGTTAGAGTTACGCTCCCTCAAATAAATCGGGGGTGGTTTGCTCGACCTTTTCAGAGTGTTAGAATCATTCGTATCATCTTCTAGAATTGCGAAACGATTTTGGGAACTTGGGATGTCTGCATTTCCGTCTTTGGGTACTTTTGCCATTGAAGCGATCTTCGAAGATTTTGGGCTTCGTCCCCGTTTTAGCACGGTTATGTATCTGTCCAATCCCACTTGAATTTTTGATTTTTCCGGACAATTCCGGGGGTGTAATTTTAAGCGATACTCCAGTTGTGGGGTTAGTAAGATTAATTTTTGTTATTTTTTCGTTTGCTTGTGGGGCTGGCATGACTAACTTACTTACTGCACAGAGGGCGAAATGGTCGATCTAGCGTCGTTTAATTCAATTTTCAAAGTGTTTAATTACACCAAAATTGAATCTCTATCGATTACTAATATCCCACTGAACTTATGTATCGATTCTATTTTGATTGACATGATCTAGTTGACCAGCTGTGAGTTGTCAAACACAACATATGTTTCAGCCGGTGCATCACTAAGCTTTAACGTGTTTTCTTTTCATTGACAAATTTTCTCTAAAGTTGCATTTGTCTCAATTAAGTGAAAGAAAAGTGGGTTTATTTATAGTTAGAGGTATGTATTAAATAAAAAAATTTTTGTTTGTGACATGTTGTAGAAAAAAATATACTTAAAGTTGACTATACCACTAACTGCTTGAAAAAGCCAAAATAAGACTTTCGTGGACCGGAACTTCTGATATTCGTGGGTATTCTCGCTAGAATATTTATTTTAAATTACTATGTTGTCTTGTGATTGTAAACTATCCAAATCATCTGCACTCACCCGCAACTTTACAGATATTGGTTTTTTTAGGAACATTGTCGGTGCTCAGACGAGAAGTTTATTTGCTATGGCGCAAGGAGCCCGTGCCTACTAAAAAATGTTTACGCAAACCACAAGGCAACTCAAAAAAGAAGGATGTCGATAATGATATTTTACAACTTTTGTCAAAACATTGTGTACCTTGCACCTTAGATTCATGTAGTAGTTCCGTATCGGAATAAAAAATTGTTATTACTATTGTTATTAGTATTGTAATTTTTTTTTTGCATTCTAATTAAATTTTTGTTATGAACACAACTGAAATATGTATATGAAGACTGAATAAAGCCAAAAATACTTATTTCAACAGAAAAAAAATTTAAAAAGTAAATAAATAAATACATTTTTAAAACAAACTGTTTTTAGTATTAAAGTTTAATATATTTTTAGCCCAAAAAAATGTGAAACATTAAATATATTAACTTTATCATGTTTTCTTGAATGAAATAAGCAATATCTAAAATATGAAAAAAAGTTGCAACTTTCACAAAAAAAAAAATATAAGTATATTTTCAAAAACTTTTTTTTTGGTTCTATTTTCAACTAAAAAAAAATATTACACAAACAAAAAAAAATTGTCCCTAAGCGCTATTAATTAAACGCCGCTAGATGAGCCTTTTCGCCCACTGTGTACTGGCGCAATTGTAGGTGTAAATTCGCTGTTTAACATTAATGCAGGAGAATATAAACGAGCCCGACTTATTGGCTTGGTTGTTAGGTACAAGTTATCCTTAGTTATTTCTTGTTTGCTTTTGCAGCAATCTTCAGCAACCACCGTCACATAAGCCTGATGTTTGTAAGTTTGTTTATATTCGGGAAACTCATTAAGAGTTGAGAAAGTGTAAAATTAAAATTAATAAATGGCTCAAATGCAACTCTGAGGAATTTTAAATTTAATTAAATTAAAATTAAGTGGCATCACCAATCTTCTTGGAGTACTGACACAGGTGGCAACTCCTGCTAGTTTTTTTTTTTGCGCGCACTTTTATTTTTAATGATGTTGTTTTTAAAATGTTTTATGAATTTTACACTTCACTTTTAATCTGTTTTTGCAGAGTAAACTATTGTTAAATTATATAAATAAATTGCACTTTTGTATTAGCGTCTATATCGCAAAGTTTAAAGAATGAATTCAGTTTAAACACAGTGAAAAACCGTCCCAAAGCACGTATGAAATCGCGTCCGGACAGTTCTAACAAACTTGTATATTGATCAACATTACTTGTATAATATTATATTTACTATCTTGTATTTCTGAATAGGTGCCTATTGTTCCTCTCTTTGGGTTTTCCCTAAATAAATTAGTTAAGTATTTGTCATAGTTTAAGTCATTTTCAGCTATATACAAATACAAAATTTTATATTTATTGAATAAAATTTCCATTTGTTTACCTTTTCTTTTCATGATTCTAATTTGAGTTTTATATTTATTAACAATTGTTTTTCTGCATTATCAAATTTAAGTTTGATATTTTCAGCTTTAAGCTTATTAATTTCTCTTTTGAGTTCAGTGCATAATATTTCAAGTTCATGCAATCGAGCGATTTCTGATTTTTGAGTATTATCGACATTTTTTGAAGATTGTTCCACTTTGGGACTTCCGCCCTTTGGCGGTGGTGAGCGCTGGATAGGCATTTACAAGTATTTTTGCAGAGTGACAGCACAAAACTTGGCAGCACTGCTACATACTAGCTGGTGCCTCGCAGCAATATCTGTTGTTGAACTTCCACTTCTTCGTGTGAGTGAAAATTTTTTTTCAAGCAAATGCAACTCTGAAAAATTTTTAAATTTAAAATTAAGTGGCTTCACCAATCAACCTAAATTAATATTACGCAGGTGGCAACTCCTACCTATTTTTTTTGTGTGAAGGGAACAGCTACTGAGCCTTTTTGTTTTTGTTTTTATTTTTTCACAAAATTCTGTTTTTTATTTATTTAGTTTTCGTATATTTCTTCTCTTGGAAATAATTTGGAAATGTGTCCCAGATAGTCCTCGCGAATTGCATTCACCGATAACTATTCTATCGCACTTATATTTCACTGCATTGATTTAAAAAATGCTATAATACGGAGCAGAATTATATAGTAAAATGAGTTTCAGCAATTAAGCATATATCAATATCTTCATTGTTAAGCACGACTTCCAGCTCATTTTTGTGTTTGGCTAAACCATTTGCGTTCCATAAAATCAGTCTTAGACAATCAGTCATAATTTAAAAATTGCAATTCCAGGGCTGCCAAGCGCAACTCCAATGCTTTGAACATTTTTTCCTGGCGGTCTAGCTTTGCCAAGATTATTGACAGTGCATCGGTGATTTGTGGGGCAAAATTGGGGGCAGAGCCTTTCGTTATTTGAGCATATCTTGCTGCTTTAGTACTCGTAGATGGTCCAATTTTGGTGGGGATATTTTTTGACGCAGCAAATTGATTATTATCGCGATCCTTCGTTTTAACAAAAGTTGTCTTCTTCGATCTGATTTTTTGTAATTCTTTCGCAATTACACAGCCACGATAATTTGCTGGGTGTGACTCACCACAATTGCAGCATTTGGGTTTATCAGCTATTGGCTTTTGGCACTCTGAAGATATATGTTTGCCAGCACATTTGACGCATCGTGGAGAGTCGAATGTCAGAACGAACATATCAAGCGGTTTCTTCGTCTTCCATTTAAGTTTGCTAATAGCACTAATGACTTTGAGGCCTTGATTATTCAAATCACTTATAATGGATTCCTGGTCACACGAATGGTGCAGATTTTTTACCATTACTTTTATTGGCCTGGTTTGCTTGTCTTCATAGCTGAACCAAGGGATAATTTCATTAGTTAACAACTTCGTAACAGCCGGATAGTCAGAAGAGTCAAAAGTTATTACTCTGTATGCACCATTATTAATATTTTTCACAAAGAACTTGTTTTTTATAGTTGCAATAAGCTGGGTATGTAATTTCTTAAAATCATTTGTACTGTTGACAACAATTGGAGGAGGTCGAGCTATTTTACTAGTAGTAACAGTCACTTTAGCACTGAAACTGTAGGTCCACTTTGTGTGATCACTTCCGGAGAAGTCTCTGCCTTCCGTTTTTTGGTTGGTCTTTTCTTTTTGAGGATCCAGTCCGTCTCTCTGGCTAGTTCATCCTCATCAGTCTCATACTTTTTTTCGTTATCAATAATTTTTGTGTTGGTATAATTTTCGGTTGATTTGAGTTTTACACTCTCACTTTTGAGTACAGATAACTCGTTTTTCAACAATGAGCATAAAGTCTTGGATTTTTTCGAGCAATTCTGTGTTTTGCGATTCAAGATTTATTGTTTTTTCTTTGGACCCCTCACCAGGTGGTGGTGTTTTTAAGTTACTCATTTTAGTTTAAAATTCTAGCAATGTGGCAGCACGCGATAAGCATATTTAATTAAATAATAAAAGGTAATAGATGATGGGTGACTTATCCGATACACTAACCACACTTAGTAATGTCACTGTCAGCAGTGCAGTGAAATAACTGCTATTGTTTATATTATTTTATTTTTTAAGGTCTTTTGAGTACCGTTCTGCACTATATTTTCTTCGCTATTTTAATTTTTTGCTTTTTATTTTCTTTTTTTTAATAATTTTCAATCCTTGACAAGGCACTTATCCTTGAAAAGGCACTTATTGATCAACTTTTCTTGTATAATGTTATATTTTCTATCTTGTATTTCTGAGTAGATACCTATTGTTCCTTTCTTTAAGTTTTCCCTAAATAAATTGGTTAAGTATTCGTCATTGTTTAAGTCATTCTCAGCTATATACAAAATTTTATATATATTGAATAAAATTTCCATTTGTTTACCTTTTCTTTTCATGATTCTAATTTGAGTTTTATATTTATTAACAATTGTTTCACTGATTTTAAAATGTTCGTTCAAATCTTTGTGTGCACTATGGATGGTTTCAATTTCAAATAAAGATATTTTACAAAGATTTTCCTCATTGTTCAAAAAAAAATTCAGTGGCATTGTCAGGTTTTTCTATTCTGCTTAGAAAGTCTGCTATTTTATTATCCTTCCCTTTTAAATATTCTACATCAAACTCATATTCTCTAAGCATCAATTTCTATCGTATTGAATTAGGTTCTTTTAAAGAAGATAACAATTTGATCTGTTTTTTCTAGAAACTTTTTTCCATAAAGGTATGGTCTGAAATATTTTATAGCCCATACAATGGCTAATAACTCTTTTTCCATTGAATAATAATTTCTTTCATGTCCGTTAAGAGTGCGGCTTCCATAACCAATTGGCTTGCCGTCTTGACTCAGTACCGCGTCTAATGCCACATTACTTGCATCAGTTGTAAGAACAAATTTCTTGTTAAAATCGGGGTAAGCCAGAATTGGATAAGTAGTGATTAATTTTTTCAATTTATTGAATGCTCTCACGTATTCGAGATCAGAAATATTGATTCTTGTATTTTTCTTTAGATATTTCACCATCGGATTTGCGATAAGTGATTTTTATAAATTTTCTGTAAAAACCAAGGAAATATTTGACTTCTTTAATTGTTTTGGGTAACCGTAGATTGGTTTTTAGTTAGTTGTAGGTTTGGCTTAATTCTGGTTAGTTCTGGGTTTGGCTTCATTCCGTTTGTCGTAATAATATGTCCTAAAAATTCGGTTTGTTTTGCCAAAAAATTTCGCTTAGTTAGTTGCACAGTTTTTCGATATTTTTTTCATCCATTAATATTTGATGAAAACCTTTGGTTTAATCCAAAGTTGTAAAGTATTGGGCGCGACGTAACTTATCAAAAACAGAATCCATATTTGGAATTGGGAATTTATCATCCTCCGTGATATTATTCAATTTACGGTAATCAATGACTATAAGCCAATTGACTTTCTCGCTTGAATTATCTCTTTTCTTGGATACTATCAACAAGGGTGAATTATAAGGTGATTTACTCGTCTTATTATTCCCTGCGATAGCATTTCTTAAATTTGTCTCTCAATTTCTTTCTCGTGAATTTGAGGATATCTGTAAATTTTTGAGTAAATAGGTTGGTTTTTCCGTGTTCGTAACTATTTTTTTTGTTTGTTTTAAGTCATTTTGACCTTCTGCGTAACAAGTTTTTCTGTGTTTTTTTTTCAAAAGTATGGATAATTTCTGTTTTTCTTGCGCATTTAAATCCTTGTGTAAAAGTTCGTCTGTCTTGACCTCTTCTCTCTCCAAATAATGAATTTCCTCATAGTTTACTATTGGTGCGTCATTAAAAATATTGATTTCAGATCCATTAACGATTATTTTATAGTTAAGGTAATCTACTTGAGCACACACTTGTTGCAAAACATTGCTTCAAATTATGCAATCAAAATTTTGGTTTTGGAAATTTGCTATCTTCACTGACAGTTTTTTATTTGGGTAATTAAATTCCTGAGTCATAATGACAACAACTTCTTCTGAAATCAAGGAACTTCCAGACAATGTATTCAATTGAATGGTGTACGTAAGCTTTTAAGTGTCTTCAAGTGATCAAAAACTCTGTAATCACCTAGAGTTGTAGCAGCACCTGTATCAATCAAACACTTAATTTGGGTTAAATTTATTGTAAGAGTCGCTATGGGTAGTTGGAATTCCGAGGCAGTAGTCGAAAATTTTCAACCTGTGCCGCGTCCACATCCATTGACTCTTGGTATCGTTCCCTGTATGGAAAATTGTTAGAATTTCTCTGGTAATTACCAGAGTTGTTTAAGTTTCTATTTTGTTGGGTATTCTACTATTTCCCGAGTGATTAAAATTTCTACTAAAACCTAGTTGATAATCTCTATCCAAATTTCCAAAATTGTTTTGTCTATTTGGCTGAACTTCGTTGCCAAGCCGATTTTGAAAGCTACCCGAATTATTTCTGTTTTTATTTTCATACCGATTATTGTAATTAAGATTACTATTTTTAAAACCTTGTGTTTTAAGTCTAATGTCTCCCATTAGATTGTTTTCAATATAATAATTATGTGCCTCCTATATACTATTAATATCGTTCTGAAGCAACAACGTTTTTACATATATTGGCAAAAAATTGAAATAAATGTTAAAAATTAACTTTGAATTTTCATCTGGATGGAAATCGGTGTTTTCGATTTCCATGCTAAATTTCTTATTCATTACATTTAGAATGTTGTCTAGCTTATGATGTAACTCTTCTATATTACTTACCTTTATGTTCATGGCCTCTTCCCTCAAGTGGAAATATGACCTTTTTACTCAAAATTCTCTCCTTAATTGTAGCAGGATGTTGTCCCACGACATGTCTGTGAGTCCCTCGACGATCCTGAGTACCTCTCCCTGCACTTTGTTTGCTAATATTATCTTAATTGGTCCGCTGTGCTCCTCCGGCGTCGGCGACAACACAGCCCCGACATCTCTGAGAAACTGGATGGTGTAATTATCCTCACCATTGAATGGTGGTACATTGCGAGCTTCCCGCAGGCCATCCGACGAAGACAACATTTTAGTATATTACAAAAATGTTTCTCACTGCGGTTTTTATAAACCTCTTTAGTTCAATTTTCTTTTTCTTTTCGTTCAACTTCAGTTTTGCTTTTATTATAAAAGTTTTTTTTTTATTTTCTTCTTTTTTCACGGTTTTTAAAATTTATTTCAAATATAATTTTTTATGGTTCAGTTTCTTCACTTTTCCTTTCTTATAAAAAAAATGTCCACAATTTCACAATTCATTGCTTATTTTGTACACCAAAATAATATTTTTTTTGTCACTGGATGCTATTTTTTATCTAGGATCTCATCCTCGTCGCCAGTTAAGAGATGATAAAAAGATGTATTCTTCTTTTAATAAAATTATTTATTGAACCGCGTTAAGAACTTTATGTCTTCGTGATTGATTTGCAACTGCTTCCTTTTTAATACACAAATTCATATCTTAAATCTATCACAAAGAAAATGCTTACTTGGTATTTATGTTACTTAGGACCATTACTACGCGCTTAGCTTGAGCTTATCTCAGCGATATTTCATTAAATAAACAAACTGAGGATTCATTGGAATAAACAGAACTCAGAATTTGAACTGCACACTCTTTTCAGCTGAGTTCGCTATTTTAGCGAACGTCACTGAATCTTCATTTGGTGTAACAGTGGCTGAGGGTGATGGGATGTCATCTTATATGACTCATATACATATACATATACAAGTACATATTATATACATATATACATAGTACATATTTATATACATATACATATACATATACAAATACATATACTCGTACATGTATTCTTCAAATGTCTAATTTGCGTTTGATATTGTATGATTGAACAGCCCCTTTGGTGACTTTATTGCCTCTTCCCAGAGTCCTCCCAAGTTAGAAGAGCGGGGGGAGCAATGAAGTTGATCAACACCTTGTTCAGCTGCAAACTACTGAATGGTAAGTTGATTTTGTTCGCTGATGAAGGTGTGCTTCAATTGATCTAGTTTGACATTGGCTCCTACGAAATTTGTCCAATTATCACAGTTGATTTTATCGGGGATGCTTCGCCTTCCAACAAGCTCTTTAATGCGTACACAAACTAGTTAGTGGACAGATCGGTCACAGGTTGAATATGGACTGCTTTCGAAGAAAAGCATACGAAAATCGCGATGAAGATTTGTACTGAGGTTTTCCTCATATGCGATGTGTTGTGTAGATTTGAAAATCTAACCCGGTGACCCAGAATGGCCTCAGTAAACGATATAGATCAGCGGGTAGGTTCCCCATGATTTATTGCATCATTTGTGGCCTATACTGAAAATACTTTATCCAACTCCGTAAAATTTTTCGAGCGAATTTCGTGCGTGGATAGTCCAAATTCGTTGACACACTTTGGACCACAGTGACAATTGGACAAATGTAAATGTGTGACATATCTTGTTGATGATTTGGGCAAAAGAAGCGGAAATTTAGCGTCATATGTAAGTGGTGCATTTAGTAATCTTCCTCGTACTCTCAGAAAGCTCAACTTTTGATTTCCATCGGTAAATTCCTGCATGAAGGGATTTACTTATTAAATTTTTGTAGAAGTTTCTCGTGATTCTGTTGAGTTCATCGGCAAACTCAGTCTGTTGATAGGTTTCTACATTTGGAAAAAACGCATGATTTAGTTCATTTGATGTCAAGCAGTTAACTTCTGATTGCTTTTCTGTACGGTGTATTAAGCTATAGATGTAAGTTACAATTCGTAACATTTTATTATAATTGGAGCAGTTTTCATGTAAAATGTTAGGTTAACTTCCTGTCGTAAGCATGGTAAACGTAGCTTTCTATCTTTCCAGTTTTGCCTCCTCTTCAGAAAATGAGCCAAATTGATCATCTCATTTCGCTGATCATGCCTTCTCTTGCTCCGATGTCTGCAGGATTCTCTCTCTGTTAGTACGTGTCTCCAAGTTGCTCTGCTGTTCCTTTCCCGTATTTCAGAAATCCTACTTTGGCGAATGTTGCTAAGAGAGTGGGATTCGTAATTATCCAGTGTAAAACAATTTGCAAATCTGTCCAAAAGACAATCTGATTTATGCTGGTAAATAATGATTCGACTCTGCCATAATTTGGCTAAAAGATAAGTGGCACATAACTCCAATCTGCACAATGTTTTCTTCTGAAGGGGAGCTACTTTAGATTTGGCTCTAAAGAGGCTGCAACTGGGACTGCCATCCTGGACAGTACGTACGTAGATGCAGCACCCAATTTTTACGTTGACTATTTGCTTTAAATATTCCTTAAATAGCTGGAAGCTTTCTTCTAAACTCATGGGAATGGACTTATCCCATTCCTGCAGCAGAATTTTTGATTTAACGAGATGGGGCTCAACAGACCTAGTGGGTGGAATAGTCACGCGGCAACCGATAATATGTTGCGCTTTGTTGCCTTCAATGTGCTAAAAGTGTCGGATAAAATAAACTTGAATACATCGTCATTAGGACATCATATGAGCCTAGAGTCGTTGTTTCTGAAATTGTGACATCATTAAGTTTTAAAGCAACTTCCGCATTATCCTGTTCGTAAATTACTTCGTTGTTAGCATGCCATTTAGCTAATGTGAATTCCGCAGTTTGAGGAACCTATGAGAGTTCATTGTTTATTTGAAGTAACTCCTTCAACCGTTTCAGCTCCCGTTAGAAGGTCATCAACATAGAATGGATTTTGAATTACTTTACAGCCTAGAGGAAATCTATTTTTTAATAGTTCACTAATTTGTTGAAGACACTGTGTTGCTATAAATGGGGCCGAGTATGTACGGTGTTGAGGCGATAGAGACTAATAGGTGAATATGATTGCTGCGTCACAGATTAAGTTTAAAATTCCTTTCTGCTTCTCGTACGTAAATTTGTCTGCACATTTTCGTCACGTCTGCTGTCATTACATATTTATTGCAGCAGAATTTTAGAAGTATTGAATACAGATCAGATTGTGTTGTGCGCCCGACTATGGGAATATCGTTTAAGGATAATTGGCTGATAGTACGGCATTACGCATCGAATACTCTCCGGAATTTCGTTGTAGTACTCTGTGGACGGAATACACATTGGTGCAGAATGAATGTTAAAACCCTATCATTAGCCAACGGCATATGGCCTATCGAAAGACATTCCTATATGAAGTTATTGTACATAGCGTACAACACTGGTGTCTTTAAAAATGTTCGCTCCAAAGCAAGAAATATGCGCTGGGCAGTATCGAACAATGTACCAAGACTCGAAATATTTCCCTTAAATGGCAACGTTCTGTGTCAAGATGCCTGCCTGTTCTAGTTACTTCTTCCATTTCCCAGAACTTATGAGCCATGGATTCCAAGTCAGGAAGTTGGTTTCCGCTTTATACAAACTGCCGAATTACTTTTAGGTTTGAATTAGATACGACCCAGCTTCACAAGGTTTTTTGTAAGGTTGGTAAAGACGGGCTTAACATTATTTCTTGGTCAAATAACATTATTTCTTGGACAATAAATCGAAGAAAACGTTTGCGCCAATGAGTAAGTCCACCCTTTGCTTCTGGCAGAAGACTGGATCGGCAAGTGTTATATTGCTTGGTATATTAAACGATTCAATGGGAATGTTGCCTTGGGGATGAGAGTTTGAAATACTTTTAATAATAAAAAACTTAGCCCAAAATTGATACGAATTTAGACGAAACTTTATTACAGAAGCCACCTTTTGCTTTATATTTGTGGTTATGTTGCCAATGTCAGCAAGATGAATGTCATGTGCTTCGCGTTTTAGTTGAGGAGTTCTCTGATATGAAGTTGAGTTGCGTTCCGGAATCTACAATAGCTCATATGGGAAAATATGCCAATAATTTAATCTTAATTTTACAATAGCGGTCGCTAGAATAACCATGTTATCTGTAGTAGCATGCTCATTGGGATGGAAAGAATTTTGATTGATTTGGCTTCTGAGCACCGAATATGCGAAGAATGGGCGATTACATATTTTGAACCTCATTGAGCGGCATTTGGAAACGGTTTGAGACAATTTATGCAAAAACTGTGCACTCTTGTCATATTCGAATCTTTGTTGTACATTTAAGTCAGAAAAAACTTAGAGGTGCTCAAAAAATGATCAGATTGGGAAGAGTAGACACAGTTCGGAATGTTAGTTGATTGGATGCAGTTAAGTGAAGCTTTCTGTTTTCTTTCATGGAATGTTGACTTAGATTTGGAACGCCTTGCGTAATTTAACTCTAGAAATTCTCATCGTTTTATTAGTATTGATGCACAATCAGACCATCTTCCGAATTTAGCTTTTTCAATTTGTTCGCTCCACTTTTCCTTTGACTCTATATCTACTTTAGATAATATAAGATGGATAAAGATGGCATGTAATATGTTCTCAGCGTTGTCTAGATTCAATAATGAATCGATGATATCCGATGTATTATCGAGAACTTGTCGTAAATTTGAAGCATTGGCTTTCAGCATTTTAGGGCATCGAAAATTGTTTTAATATGTTCTTGAAAAATTAGATATTTATTGTCGTAGCGGGCAGCTAGTCTAGTCTCCATAATTTTCCTCGTTGACTTGAAAAGTTTTAATGTGTCGGAAGTCCTTCATCACTTAGGCAACTAATTAAATAACAGAATTTTTAATTTTTTGACAATGACTGCTCATAGTGACCCATATTATTGAATTCGTATATTTTCCATTGAGTTTTGGAATTTTAACTGGCAGTAATCGGTGTTGTGGATTCGTTTGCAAACCAAAGGTGGAGTCGTAAAGAATTGAATCTCACTTTGAATGCCCTAAGATATTTTTAAGAACTTTTGGTGCTGATGCACAATTCTTCAATTTCTGCTTTCTTGTTATCTGTTGGATCAACTTTTTCCATTTCCGTTTCGCAGCTCACTATTTGCTTACTATAGTTGTATAAAATATCAAGCCTATATTCTAGATCTATGGCGTTAAGCGGATCGGATTTTTTTTGTAATATATTTTTGATTCTGTTTATATTTCCCATAGATGATGCTCTCTGCGGCTTTAGTAAATTGAATTCACTGTCATTAGCGTGTGAAGCAACATGCTGCTCATAAACGTGTTTAATAGACATTGCTACGTCTTAATTCCGGCTATAATTAAAATTGACTCCACTAATGCTGTGCTTACGAACGCTTCAAAGTATTTATTTAAGCTGCGCTGCTGAAAGTCAAAAGCTGCAGGCGACGAAGGTTATAAACAAAAACAACAATGCATTACGTGATTATCAATAAGGCTATGCAGCAAAAGCGATAAAATTAATAAGAGTTGTTGTTCTAACGAAAGATAAGCAGCGTAGAAATATTATCGAAGAGAGACTGCTCTACCACTCTTCTGTTAGGTTACACGACAATATAACTACAACGTCGAAGAGATCAAGTAAAAATCTAAAAAAAATATCCATTCATTCAATCCTGTCCGTCATATTAATCCTCATTGTTTCTTTTAAGTTTTAATTTAGAAATAACTAAAAGTAAATACAACAACAATAAGTAAAGAAGGCAAACACAAAAAATGTCAAAAGTCGATGAAGTGAGCATCCATAAGACATGAAGCGAATTAGCAGTGCCAACGAACATCCAGTTAATTAACAATTAGGGCGAATCTTTCAAGCGGATGAGCTTAAGATATCTTAATTTTTTTTTTTTTACCATATTTTGCATTATATTTTCATCATTTCGTTCCCACGATTCGTACAATTTGTGATGTCTGCGATTAAAATAACTAAAATCCATTTTTCTGACATTTTTACGGCGTAATTGCAATTCTGCTGCAACTCCAACGCGAGTGCTGCTAGGGTATTAGATTCACTTCAAATTTGGTTGTGAACGACTCGGTCATTAAGGTAAGAAATATGAAAAACAATATTTCTTTTCGAGTTTTGCAGAGTAAATAATTTAAATTTTATATACTCGTATATATATTTATATATATTAGTATATAGACTGGCAACAGGTAAGTTGACTGTTCAAAAATTAAAAATTCAAAATCAAATAAAAAATAATAGTTTTTACGTATGGGCCAAGACAAATTTGAAGCGGAAATTAGCTAAAAACAAAAAAAAAAAATTGTTGGCAACTGGCGGTGGTCCTTCTCAGGGGGTGAACTTGACCCCAAAGGAGGAACGGATTTTCCAGTTAACGTGGTGGCATAGCCACACATACACATTTGCATCTACCGTGTGCAACTTGTCTGTCAATAAATTCGTTAAGAAATAATCTTAATTTTTTATGTGTTCATACTATCGGAGCATATCCAAATACTTTAGGTGTGAACAAATAGTTCTACAACTTATAAATTGAACCGGTTATTTGAGAAACCCATAAACACATTTTTTTCAAAATCGTCTTTTTCTTAGAAATCTATATAAGCTCAAGACTCACTATTTGGTAGATAAAAAGCACTAGTCCATGCCTCCCCTAGGCAACTGGAGAGGTATGAGTTGGCTATGTATTGGAGAAACAACATAAGTCACTGATTTATGTTTTTTCTTCCCGGCAGCAACGCACAGTGGTTGCTTATATATGGATGTTAGAGATTATAACTACCAACAATGTGCCAGAAGCAAAGAATTACGGTAGGCATATAATATGTGACAACAACAACCATTAAGTAATGAGTTTGCACTAGAAATTTTAAAGCACATTGTTGGTATTATTTTCTTCGTTTTCGCTCTTTACGCAATTGAATATTTTTCAGTACTTAGAACTAAGCAGTTAAAAACTGGTTCAGTGGATAATTGACGTTGAGCTAGGACAGACAATACCATGTCGCACCACAATTAAATGTTACTTTAATTGAATCACAGTTGTAGGCGCCGAATCGATAAAGGAGATGTGCAGAGGGACTCCACAAGAAGTGGTTCTATCTGCTATACTCTGGTCGCTTATTGTCAACAAAATGCTGGAAAAGAAATAAGATCCCGCCATGGAGACCACCAAAACTGAGCAGTAGGGTTCCCAATATAAAAAGCCACCACAAATACTTAGTGGTTATAGTAGACAGTAAGCTTTCATGGAAGCTCAATGTGGAGGAAAGGGTAAAGAAAGCTACCAACGCTCTCTATGCTTGTAAAAAGATGCTTGGATGCACTTAGGGCCTCTCTCCTTCTCTGATGGATTGGTGTTATACAGCCATAGCAAGACCTATTTTACTCTACGGTATTTTGGTGTGGTGGAATGCTATTAGGAAGAAAACTTATTGCATACCTATGGAAAGAGTCCAAAGGCTTGCGGCACTATGTGTGACGGGGGCCTTAAGGACAATATCAACGGCTGCTCTTAACACCATTCTCAATTTAACCCCAATCGATCTCTTTGCGGAAAGCCTTGCGGCAAAATCTGCGGGAAGGTTGATAGGCACTAAACAATTCTCCGGCCCTTCGGTCATAGCTCTGTAGGTGGAAGTCTCACTAACTATGTGACTCCTATTCTTAGCCTGCGGATGCAAATAAAAACAATTATTGAAAAGGAGGGATGGCATAGGGGCATGAATCCTAAATTCAAAACCTTCAACCTATTCACTGACGGCTCAAAGATGGAGGACGGGATTGGAACAGGCGTCTACTGCCCCGAACTAGATATCAAACAGCCGTTCAGACTACCAAACTACTGCAGCATCTTTCAAGCGGAAGTTTTTGCAGCATGGAAAGCCGCAGAGCTCGACTGCATGGCGGAAACTACGAACTGCAAAATAAACGTCTACATAGATAAACAGGTGGCGATCAAAGCTATAACTTCATGATGTGCATCTTCCAGAGTTGGTTTGCAATGCAAGGAAGCAATGGATATAGCACCAATGGCCACCAGCCGGAAGCTACATATCTACTGGGTACCAGAGCATAAGAAGATAGAAGGAAATGAGAGTGCGGATACCATTGCAAATAGCGGACTCTTACAACCAAACGAGCAAGTAAGTAACGTACTAATGCCTCTAAGAATGATCAACAGCCGTATTGAAGATGACATGATGAGAAAGGTGAAAGAACCGTGGAGTATTGCACCATGTAACATCGCAAAGCTCATGTGCAAACCGTACGGCACTCAAACCAAATCGATATTGGCACTTCCGAGGAAGGATTGCAGAGCGGTAGTAGGAGTACTCACAGGTCACGGCGGTACACGCTAAAAGGATGGGACTCACAAACAATAATGAATACAGGAAATGTGGGGAGCAAGGCACAAGAGAAATTCTGGAGCATCTAACATGCCTTTGCCCCGCAATATCTAAAGCGCGCTTATCACATCTGATAGCTCCCTGGTTTGAAGGACTAGAAGATATCGCACAACTAGGTATAGTTTCTCTCTTAAGATTTGCTAAGAGCGTCTCCCTGTTGAACGATTCATACTATAGCTCTTAAATGGATATCCATCTGGCACCGCAAGGGACCTTGTAGGTCTATGTGTGGCCTTAACGGCCGGCCAGTCTAACCTAACCTAACCTAAGTCTCGGCCTGGTACAGCATACGAATCAGGTATTCCTTCAATGAAATATTCAAAAGCACTTTGCTCATCTAAAGAAATTGGTTTTCCTAACTCAATTAATATATATAAATATTCCTGTAGTGTTTCGCTGCCATGTTTACGTCGATTTCAAAACACGCGGTGTACTTCAGCTGCGCACAATTCCTTTCCGAATTCATCTATTAACGCTTGCTTCAAAGAAATCCAACTTCTTATCCCCACCAACCCTGTAATCAATAATTTATCATGCCCTCAACAGCTGCTTTGCGTATACAAAATTCTGTAAATTGTGCCAATTTACTGTGTCAGCAATATCCTCAAACTCAATGATCCACTGATTAACGTCAATTGTATCATTGCCCGAAAACGATGCGACACTCTCCTCGATATCGCGCAAAGTGAAAACAACCCTCTCAACTCTCTCTTCGCTCAAATTTAAGTTTTCTTCTAGGTAGTTAGAGGCGATCGACTCAATATCGCTACTCTCCCCACCTAAAACATAGTGGACTAGTAACCTATTTTGTAACTCTTATTCCCGTCCGGAGCTCTTTATATTAAGCTGCTTTAGTTTCTCTCTTAAAGCGTCATTGCACTAATCGTGTTCGCGTCCATCTTTCCAAATTTAAACTTTCATATAAATAATCTTAATACAAATTCAGTAGCAAGTAAAAATCGATAGAAATTCAAATAGGAAAAGTGTCAGTTGCTTAAAAAGGAAATAAATTATCTTAGGTTATATAATTTCGAATGGATCAAATTTGCCATCTACAGAGAAGACATGTGCAATTGAAAAGTTCCCTGTACCATCCAATAAGAAAGAACTTCAGCGTTTCTTAGGGTTAACGTCACACTTTAGGTGATTCGTAGATAATTTCGCAAGGGTAGCGAAACCGCTTTCGGACTTATTGAGGAAGGATGATAGATTTGAGAAAAAGGACGAGCAATTGATAGCGATTCAAGAGTTAAAACACGCATTTACAATGGTACCTGCTTTGAAACCTTATGACCCAAAGGCATTTACCGAGGTACACGCCGATGCTTTCAAACATGGAGCAGTGCTGTTACAAAAAGATTCAGAAGATCAAACATTTCATCGCGTCGAGTTTATGAGTAGGAAAACATTAGAGGGAGGACAGTACGAAGATTTTTTTTGTCTGAAATGATCTAGTGTACTAGGATCCTATTAAGGAATTGCTGGTCATACCTTCCGTTATGGAGGAGGAAATCATAAAACTAACCAATCGCCAAGGCCACTTCGCTTCAAAGAACACTCAAATTCTTGTCGAAAAATATTATTATATTCCAGGTTTATTTTCGAAAGTTGATAGGATAGTTAAGAGTTGCGTAGAATGTATCATAACGGATGCAAAACTGGGGAAAAAAGAAGGCATGTTGGCGCCAATCGCCAAGGCCAACAACCCTTTAGGGAGTTACCATATTGATCATGTGGGACTGTTAATAGAAACGCATAAAAGATTCAACCATATTTTCGCTGTTACAGACGGGTTTACGAAATTCGTATGGTTGTACCCCACGGTATCCACTGGCACTGGCGAAATAATCGACAGGCTTAAAAAGCAATCAGCGATATTTGGCAACCCTAGACGTATAGTATCTGACAGAGGAAGCATTTTCACTTCGCAGAAATTTAGAGAGTATTATGTAGCAAGGAATGATGCCCAGGAAAATATTCACAAAATACAACAGGAAAATCGCAAAGCATTTAACGGCAAAGGAAAGCCAGACGTGAACTACAAAGTAGATGACCTAGTCGCTATCAAAAGGACCCAGTATGGGTCACGAATGAAATTAAGGCCAAAGCTCCTAGGCCCATATGAAGTAATTCATAAATGAAATCCCGGAAGATATGAAAAGGTTGGACAGCAGGAGGGTCCCATTAGGACATTTATAGTGGAAGAATACATGAAACGTTGAACTCAATCATTCGGGACGTCAGGTAGGCCGAATGTGGGATTGTTAACTGAAGAAGAGTAGGAAGAATACAAAAGCAGTGACAAATACACGTACTCAAAGTAAATATGAGAACAACAATGCCGACGATGATAACGACGACAAAAGAAGAACAAGCAAGCGACATAAACGTCACATGAATTAATATTACAGTTTGCTTTAAGACGCCGTTCCGAGCAGTCGAATTTATAATGAATTTGTGATATATAATATAATTAACTTTTACAGTTTGATTTAAGACGCCGTGCCGATCAGTTGAATTTTATAATGAACATGTGAATTATAGTTAAATAAAATATTATTGTTAGAATTAAGACTAGAAATAATGAACATTAAATAATAAATTGGAGTGGAAGGCTCCACATATATAATGCTTATAAAAATAAAGTAACTTTATATTAGTCTACGCTAAATACAGAGTGCTTAATTAGTGGCACATTTTGTCGCTTTGGTTTTTCGTTATTCGTCCGTGGTCGTCGCCAAGTTGTACCTTCTATATAGCTGCGCGAGCGTCTACCTCTTTTGGTATCTTTTGCCTTATCTTTTTGTTCTTATTACCGTTTTCTCTGGTGGAACGGTGGTTGGTGTAACGGGAACTGCTACTTTCTTTGGGGCCTTAGGGACATATTCTTGTGCTTTCGTTGCTTGGAATAATTATTGTAGCTGTCGTGGTACAGGGATTCGTCTTCCACCTTGGTATAGCGTTAGTGCTGTCGTATCAGCCTCTGGGTTTTTCAAGTGTTTGCTAGCCAAAGCGTGTACTTTTTCGAAGAGTGTATTACATACTATTTCATAACTGCACTTGTAATTAGACTTTAAGCAGTTATTCTTTTCTATGCTTTTTACTTTGAATTAATCTATTATAAGTTAGCTCCTAAATAAATATGACATTGGAGACAGTTCGTTTTTGTCTTTTTCTTTAAATATATATTTTATTTAAATATTTTTTTTTCCAGAAAATCCGCCAACAAGTCAAGTGTTATTTACAAGTGGCCTCCATGGTAGGGAGCAACGACCTCAGTGAAGCATTAGAAGTTATTGAATCCACTAATTTAAAATATTTTACGGGAGAAATGAATGCAGAATTTTATGCCTTAAAAGGATTGCTTTTAACTCAAATTGGACGTTTTGATGAAGCTGGAAAGGCATTCAGCGCTGCAGTTCAGTTGCATGATGGGCTTACTAAAGCATGGGCAATGTGGGGAGATTACATGGAACAAATGTTTCTTCGAGATAAACAAATGGTTTTGGGTGTTAGTGCTCTAACCTGTTATTTGCATGCTTGTCGACATCAAAATGAGAGCAAAACTCGAAAGTATTTGGCAAAAGTGTTATGGTTTTTATCATATGACAATACCACTGGTAGCCTTATGAATATATTAGAAAAATATGTAGTTGGAGTTCCACCTTCATATTGGCTACCATGGATACCTCAATTGCTATGCTGTCTAGTTCAGTATGACGGAAATGTTATCCTAAATCTTCTAAGTCATGTAAGTTACAACCAATTAACAGTTCACTATACATTTTTTTCATTAAACCAACAATGTGAATTTATATAAAAATGGGTTCCTCATATATAGATATGAAAAGCACATAATTTTTACGTCGTTTTTTCAACCTCTTTCATTTACATAAACTGCAAGATAAGGTAATTTTTATTATTTAAAAAATTTGTGCCAACCTAAGAATTAATTCTGTACAATGTTACAAAGACTGTGAATTTTAAAAGTTGGGATCGTACATTCCATTATTCCCCATTCATAGGCCCCATATATATAAATATATAATAAAGGAAGATGGAAGTGAAGGATTGTGTATAGATTGTTACAGTCAATGGCAAGGAGTTGGATAATGCAGCGCAGGTACGATTACTGTTGAGGAAGCTCAACCCTATAGCACGAGAATCAATTTTCAGCCTTATATATCGATGCTTAAAATTGACTAAGGAAGATCAGGAAGATATAGTAACATATGCATCGAGAGTAAATGAGTGCTGTGGAAGATCCAAACTTGCAGAAATAACATCCGACCTATTCAAGTGCTTAATTTTTGTGCTTGGAATCCAAAATAAGCAGGATGCTGAAATTCGCACAAAGTTGTTGCCTGGGTTGGAAGATGAGACATATTAAAAACTTAGCAAGCTAGTCAGTACTGCAGAACGAATTCTCAATTTAAAAAAGGACACAGTACTGGTTGAGCAACCAAGCAAAATGGTGAATGCTAATAAACCAAATATTTGCTTATTAACAAAAATTTGAAATCGAGTGCAAAATCCAAGGAAAGTAAAATTCCAAAATCTCGTTGTTGGAATTGTAGTGCAATGCACTTTGCAGAGCACTGCAACTTTCGAATCCATAAATGCATCCAATGCAATCGCACGGGCCACAAGGAAGGGTATTGCAATGCACAAACAGTCAAGCTCTACAAAGGAGCATTTCAAAAACAACAGAAATCCAAAAGGTACGTAGTCCAGGTGAATCAAGTGAATTTCGCAGCATGGCGAAAGTACGTAGAGGTAACCATAACACCTTTGCAAGCAGCAGCAATTACTATACATTGACATAGTTTCCGATATCACAATCGTTGGGATATCAACGTGGCATAAATCGGGCAAACCAGGGCTGGAGCTGAAGTCAAGTTACCAGTGCATCAAAGGACAAAATTCGGTTAATTGCAGAGTTTCCTTGCGAAATTCAGCTTTATGGGGAAGTTAAGCAAATTAACATTTTTGTAGTAGATATTGATTCTTTAAATGTTCTAGGTACTGACGCGCTTGAAAATTTTAGCATGTGGGACAAACCGCTGGCAAGCGTCTCTTGCCAAATACAGAAAGCAAAGCAACTTAATCTCAGTGCAGACATGTAAGAAATTAAGCAGCAGTACTCAGACATCTTCAACGCAGTTCCATCCAAGTGTAGCAAAGCGACGATCCAACTACATTTGAAGCAGAATGCGAATACTGTCACGCAAAAAGACCCGTAGAACACGCGATGTTACCGCTAATAGAGAATTATAACACCAGTGGATTTCTCCGATTCGGCAGCGCCTATTGTGGCGGTCAGAAAAGCTACATGTATAGTGATTACTCATCGGGACTAAATGCATCATTAGAAGAGCATCAATATCCGCTTCATACTGCAGAAGAAATTAATGCAAAAATTGCAAACAGTTTTTGTTTTACCCATATCGACTTATCAAATGCATATTTGCAAATCGAAGTCACATCACAGTCGGCGAAATTACTTACAATAAATACGCACAAGGGTTTGTTTATTTTCAATCGCCTGCTCCCGGAGTAAAGAGCGCACCTGGGGCATTCCAGCAAATAATGGACACTATGCTAGTAGGCATAGAAGATGCAGCAGCGTACATAGATGATATAATAATTGGAGGATCGACTTGCCAAAAACACTTGTAGAACGTGTTCAAGGTCTTGCAAAGACTCAGAGATTTCAATTTTTGCATTAAAAATAAAAAAGTGCAAGCTTTTCGTTAAAGAGGTGAAGTACCTGGGCAACATTGTGACGCAGGAGGGACTACGTCCTGATTCAGAAAACCTACAAGCCTACAGATGTTGCTGAACTGAGAGCATTCTTGGGTAGCATAAATTATTATGGTGCGCAACATGAGCAATTTAATGGTGCCGTTGGACAAATTGCTCGATAATAGTGTCAAATTTAAATGGTCAGAATACTGTAAGAGACCATTTCAAAATTTTAAAAGTATTTTAAATTCTGATCTACTGCTTATGCACTATAATCCGGAGCTTCCGACCAAAGTAGCAGCAGACGCATCTGGTAAGAGCATCGGTGCGTTCATTTGCCATATATTACCATACAGGACAGAGAAAGACATCGCACATGCAGCATGCACGTTGACACCAACTGAGCAAAAATATTCTCAAATTGAGAGGCACTCGGGTTAATATTTGCTGTAAAAAAGTTTCACCGCTACATATTTGGGCGTAGGTTTATTCGCTTCGACCACAAACCACTCATTGCCATTTTTGGTAATAGCGAGGGTATTCCAGCACACACGGCGAATAGGCTACTGAGATGGGCGCTTACCCTAATGAGGTATGACTTTTAGCTGCCATATATTAATACAAAAGATTTTGGATGTGTCGACATGCTATCTAGATTAATTGGTAATAACGAAAATGAATATATTATTATAGCGTGTGCGCACCTAGAAGATGTTTCATAGCTGTAATATGACCAAATCAGCAAACTTCCGGTGGCGCTAAAAATGGTGCAGCAAGCTACCAACAAATGTAAGCAGTTACAAGCAGTCGCTATGGCACTTGACTCACGAGATAGCTGGGAAACGATGTTGGCACCTGAGCTAATGCCATACCACAGACGACGAGATTCTCTGAGTATCGTGAACGGGTGTATTCTTTTTGGAGAACTGGTTATAGTATCGCAGTTTTTACAAAAACGCATTTTGAATTAATTGCATAGGGGACATTCTGACAAGGAATGGATGAAAGCAGTGGCTAGATGTCATGTATACTGGCCTGCTATTGATGAGGATATCGTATCATTTGTGCGCAACTGTCAACCTTGTGGAATGGCAGCAAGATCAATAATCAAAGCAACAGTCGTGGCCACTAGCTTTAAAACCAATGAAACGGTTACAGTTCAGTTATGATTGAGAAAATGATTGAGACTTTTGCACGTTATGGAGATTGTGACACATTTGTATTTGATAACGGCATGCAATTCGTTAGTGCACATTTTCAAGATTTTCAGAAAATACGAGGAGTGACGCATATACGAATGGCGCCGTATCACTCACAATCAAATGGGCAAGCAGAAAGGTTCGTTGATACCTTAAAGGTAGCGCTAGCAAAACTTAGCAACGAGGGGACGAGCGTGGAGAATTTGGAGACATTCTTACAAACGTACAGTTTTACGGCAAACCCCAAATGTTCCTAACTCTCAAACGCTAGCAGTGTAGTGTACCCAAAACACTACAATGCATTTCAACCTACACTGCCTAACGTCCAAGCGTACCGCACATACAAACGCATGATAACAATGCAAACATGTCACAAGCCAAAGCGGCGCACAGTGGGTTAGAATAGCATGTTTTCTTGGATCAAATCAGGGAAGCTATGTTAGGATAATTTTTCTTTATTTTTCAGTTAATACCATTAAAATAAGTAAAAAAAAATGTTTTCTAAGTATATTTGAGTATAATTTTATTAAGTAATGCCAAATATCAGTGTAGGTATATAGTGCAAGGAGTACAGTATGAGAACTTAAACATTACATTTTATACATCTTAAAGTTAATCATCCACATCATCATCATTATCATTATCATCATCATCATCATCATTATCGTTATCATCATCATCATTATCATCATCATCATCATCATTATCATCATTATCATCATCCGCAGCATCAGCAACTTCAACATCACTGAAATAGTTCTTGTTCGGAGCTGCAGGTACAATTAAATCAATTGCCTCCTCTGGCAAGCTTTGAACCTTCTTTGCAGGCAATTTTCGCATGCTTGAAATAATTGGGTCAGAGGTTATCAAAAACATATTAAAAATGTCTTGGTTTGATTTTTCGCGACTGCACTTTCGGGAATGAAACTCCCTATATTTTTTAAAATCTTTATTTCGAGCTTCTTGCGCTTCTTCTGATAACTGCCCAATAGGTAAAAGGGCATTTGACACAATTTCGGGTCCGTGAATAAAAAACTTGTGCAAAGTGGGAGGCATATTGACCAAGGATACGTTTCAACAAAAAGTTGTCCTGTATTGTGTGCATATATTTTAAATTTTTTATTATTAATTTCATGGCCACTGGATACAGCAATAAGCAACACGTGCATTTTTTTTATTAAATTAACATCTATTTTTGTTATTTCGGCAGATTTTTCAGCGTTTTGGAAAAAACGTCTTGCCGTATTCCCATCATTCGTGTTTCCAAAACCAGGTTTGGGTTGGTCAACTATTAATCCCATATTCTCTTTAAATTTATTCTGAATTTCTTTTTTTGTTTCAGCTACTGTTCTTTTTTCAGAATCAGTTCTAGCCTGCCACTTTTGTAAAGGTATTTTATATGCCACGTGCAAAAGACATTCAAAAAATCTAATCCAGCCATGAAGAATGGAAAGGCCAAATTTTAAATTGTCTACATGTACAGGTCTTTGGATCATGGCTTCTATATTATTAAAATGCTTACTTGTAGCGCCACATAAGTAACACCTTTGAGTTGATGTGGTTTCTGTTAAGGCATTGCAAACTTTTCCATCTACCATTGCCAAAATTAATTTGTGGGAAACATGTACAACTTTCTCACCAATCGTGACAGTTGAACAGGTTAAATTCTGTATTTCCTCTTCAACTCTTTTTTTCACTAATGGACACATATGCGGTTTCTTTGGCAAATTCAATTTTCAAGGGTCTGCAAAATCTAGTTGAAGACGGCCGTGGATTTTGCCAAATTACCTTCTCCTCAAACATAACCCTAAGTGGTACAATTGTGGTTAAAAAAACTGATGAATCACTAGCATCCGATCCATGAAAGGCTTGTTTGTATGAGCTATGGCCAGAGCTTCCATCAAAGCCCCATTTTGAATATAATACTACATTCGAGTTCGTAATGCCTAATGAGTCAATAACAGTTTCTTGAAGTTCTATTAGTCGCTCCGCTGTGTGATTAAGAAGACTTTGTAAAGTTACTTCAACGGAGGTCTCGCTTATTTTAAAGCTGGTCGATTCTGGGTAAGTTTTTTGTTTTTCAGTTTGAATATTGTTGTAGGAGGGAAATATTTGAGGAGCAGCTTGTCTAACAACATTGTATTGATTTCGTGTTAGTTTAGCTTCTACAAAAACAGCCAAAGCTTTTGTATTCGATATTTTCAAGGTGGGAAGTGGTTGTTTAAATTTTTTTCTTAAATTTATTCCCTTGCAACACTTTTCATATATAGCTCGCAACACTTTTGATTCCTCGACATAACCTTCGCTTTGTAATTTAACCTGTGAAGCGTAAAGTAACTCTGGCAATGACATGATGTCTCTTACAATCTTTGTTTTTTTATATTTACTCCAACCACTGGACTCGGTAAAATTAATTTCTTTTCGACCACATTTTGCAGTCGGGGCAAGAGTAAAACCAATAGAGGATTCCAACCAGATTTTATTTTGAGTAATAAACCTCATTTCAATTCTATGCGCTCTAGTCCACCTAGATTTAAATTCATAAAAGAAAACATCAATTCTTTTATTTAAATCACACATATTATCCTCAGAGCAGTTGGTGCGTTTTTTGATTTCTTCAGCTAAAAATGTCATCTTGTCATTCATTGTTTGAGCGCTTGAATTCATCATAATATCAAATAAGCTTCGACGAGTATAAAAAACAACGTTCGAACTTGTTTCTATAAAAAAAAAAATAATGTTAATACAAAAAAAAACCTTTCAAAAATCCCTTTTACCCGATTACTTGAAACTGCACAACACAATCACTATTTGTCAAAACAAAGAATATTATTAAAATAAACAAAAACAAAATATTATTGTAACAAAGAATATTATTAAAAGAAACAAAAATAACAACATTAATATACGGAAAAGAAGAGCACAAATAAATAGAAAAAAGTAACATGAAAAACAACAAAACACAACACACAACAACAGCACCAGTCGCGAGATCAATGTGACTTTTAGCTAATTTGACTGCTGCAACACTTGTATTAAAAAATGCATGGCTTCTAAAAGGCACAAAAGGGCAGCGTAAAATTTTGCAATATAACACAGATTTATGTCCTCTTTAATATAAACTACAAATTATGACACGAATGTGGACGAATAATAACTATATATCCATTTAAAATATAAAAATATTCATTTTTTTGGCATTTTCAATATAAATAACTAAATCTAAATCACTTCCACACACAATTTGATACACAAATGTTAACGAAGTATTTGCAAAATAACCTGAACTTGATGGTTCCATTGAAAAATTTTTAACTTTTACAATACTTTTTAAAATAAATAAAATTTTCAACGGGAACGTTTTCACTTTTTTCAGCCTTTTTTGCACAAAAATTTCTATGAAGTTTGACTTTGAAGTTTCACTACAAAAACACCAGAGCACTTTTGACATTTATTTTAACGACAAGTGATGTAGAATTTTATATACTGTAACCGGGTGCAAAAAATTTTAACGATACTTAAATTTTTTTTTTTTAATTAATCCAAGAAAACAGGCTATTCTAACCCACTGTGCGGCGGATCAAATGACGCTATGTATAGCGGGCATTTGGTGTGAAGGCCAGAAATGCATTGAACCCAAAAATATGCTGACCACACGCAATTGCAGACCAATGCATGTGTGCAGCATATGGGTTAATATTTAAAATATGTATTACGATAAGTATTGAACAATAACAATTATGTTTAGATGTACAAAATTTGATGTAATATTTTAGTATATAAGGAGCGCTGATTTCTTAAATAAAATAAGTTCCGTTTTGGACAGAGACCTCAGCAAATCACATTGCTTTTTCTTTGCTCGGCGTTCACGCCTCCAAAATATCAGAGATTGGGTCATCAACAAATTGGGTCGTTAGGATTTTTCTATTAATATTTCATATATATAGATATCAACAAAGGACACAGCCAAAAATGATAAGCGATCTGACTGGCGAAACGTCAATCCTACGACGACCACCACATGGCGATCCTGCCCAACCGAACGGAGGATGACTGAAGAGTTTCACACCGCTTTTAAAAATCTATTGGCTTTAGCGAAGACATCACTGGAAGAATATTCACCAGGACCAATACCAGCAGAAGCACCGAAATTCGAAGCAACAAGAGCCGGGCCAAAGCCTCTAACAATCGAGGAATATAAACGCAGACAACATAAACGACCGAAGACTCCACCGCCAACTCCACCAAAGAAGAAGAGGGGAGGAAAAGCAGTCAACAAAAGAAAACAAATAGTCATTTTATACAGGCAATTAAACCTCGCGACAACGAAAGTCGAAAATAAGAATCAAAAAAGAAATAAAAGAAGCCAGAAAATGCTAGATACATGTAATAAAGAACACATAATTATAAACGGCATTGGAAATACCAATGACCAAAATATATTTGAAATTTTGAAAATTATAATTTATACAATTTTAGTTATAGCATTAATCTTGTATTTAGCAAATAAGTTAAATAATTATTGTAAAAATTATGTTAATAAGCGTATAAAAGCATCCATTGACAATTTGAATAAAGTATGAGCCTGCAGGTAGCAATCTCAAAAATAAAAGAAATATTGACAAAGCTAAAAAAATCACCAAATAGAACTTATTCTGAAAATTACGTGAAATCAACAAAGGAACAAATAGAAACATTAAAACAAATAGCTATAGCAGCTCTTTCTGAACTAAAAACAGAAAAAGAGAAGACTGAAAATACAGTCCTAATTCAAAAACTAATAACACAAATTAAAAAACTGCTTGTAACCATGCCTGGCACGATGCAAACGAGTAACCAATCGGTGTCAGCCGTCTTTGACTCTCTGAAGTACATAAAAATAGTCCCTACATTCTCGGGAGACAATAGAGATATAAAACAGTTCATTGCGATTGTAAAACACATAGCTTATACAGTGCCACAAGAGCGCAAGAAGAAACATTATGAACTGGTTAAAGAAACGAAGCTCCCAAGTAGTGTCCAAACGAAGATAAACCTAAGAGAGAGAGAGAGAGAGAAAAGCATTGAAGAATTGATAAATACATTATGGAAAATTTACAAACCTAAACGTACAGAAGAATCAATATACGAAGAACTTTCAACACTCAGGCAAAATGGAGCTCTGAGTAAGTACACCGAAAAGATAGAAGATCTGATAACAGATCTAAATAGTATACAGATAGAAGAAGAATCAGATAAAACCACAGTGACACGACTAAATGACAAAATAGCATTCACTGCATTTAAGAGAGGTCTGGCTGACAGACAAACCAAATTGACAATAGAAGCAAGTCGAGTGAAAACATTTCAGGAAGCAGTGGAAATTGCTGAAGCTGCGAATAAAGATACGGAGACAAGAGTAATGACATACAGAACTCAAAACAATAATAATAGATGGAACAACAATTCCTATGCTCAAAATCACGGACGTCGCAACAGTCAACAACGCTATCCCACAAGGAACAACTGGAACAACAACCATAACTACAATACAAGAAGCAACGGACCAACACAAAGACGAAACAACTTCCCACCGTCAAATGTGAATAACAACCGAAACAACTTCCCACCGTCAAATGGATATAACAACCGAAATCTAAATCCAACAAACAAATACAATGGTCAGCAACAACGCTTCACCACACAACAGAATAGACCAGCAAGAAACATTAACATTATCCATGAATCAACTGATCAGGGAAACAGACGCATCCCCGACACCAATCAGGAATAATAAAATACGGTAGTACGGGGAACACACACAATATCTATGCAATAGCAAATAACAACATTACAAACATTGTAAAAGTTACTTACAAAAATAAACCATTAAAATTACTAATAGATACTGGAGCAGACATATCACTAATAAAATATTTTGAGGAACTACAAGAACAGGTGAATGAACAATCCGCATGCACAATAACAGGTATTGCAAACAAAAACATAGAAACAGAGGGAACCAGCTCAATCACATTTAACATTTGCTACAGAAAAGTACCATTCACATTCCAAATTATAAAACCAGATTTCCCAATAATAGCAGATGGAATTTTAGGAAGAGATTTCCTACAACAGCATAATTGCAAAATAGACTATGAGTCTTATACTTTAACAATGACATATGGACATGAGGATTTAGTTCTAGATATGCAGACAGATATAAACAAAATCACGATCCCTCCACGCACAGAAATAAAACACCCAATATCAGCAATAGTAACTGAAGACAGCGTAATCAACAGTCAAAATATAGACAACAAAATTTTTATTAGCGGCACAATAATTCCGGCAAGAGGTATTAAACATGTAAAAATACTTAACACAACTGACCAAGAAGTTACAATAGACACAATGCAATTACATATAGAACCATTAACAAATTTTGATATTATACATTACAACAAATTGGACAAGCAAGACAAAACCAGATGGATGGAAGTACAGGAAGCTCTCACAAGAAACAATGAGAAAGATAGCATAGACGCATCCATTATCAAAATATGTCAAAATTATCAGGATATTTTCTACTTAGAAAATGAACAACTATCAACGAATAATTTCTACAAGCAAAAAATAACGTTAGAAGAGAAAACACCTGTATACATAAAGAACTACCGCACTCCCCAAGCCCACCTTGAAGAAATCAACCAACAGGTTGAGATGTTGATGAAAGACAACGTAATTGAACACTCCATTAGCCCATACAACTCACCATTACTAATAGTACCAAAAAAGGATGCCAACGGCAATAAGAAATGGCGACTAGTTGTTGATTTTAGGCAGCTAAATAAAAATATTGTAAATGACAAATTCCCACTCACGCGAATTGATGACGTTTTAGATAGGATTGGCAGAGCAAAATACTTTACTACACTGGACATGACAAGCTCTTTCCATCAGATAGAACTAGATAAAACATCGCGTCCTTTAACGGCATTCTCAACGGGAAATGGACATTTTCAATTTAAGCGCCTACCATTTGGACTAAAAATTTATACAAACACTTTCCAGCGGATGCTAACCATCGCACTAACAGGGTTAGATGCAAGTGCATTCCTATATGTAGATGATATTATTGTATTCGGATGTTCTCTTCAACACCACAACAATAACCTTATAAAGATATTCGAGAGATTAAGAAAATACAATCTAAAACTCAACCCAAGCAAATGCAATTTCCTCAGGCCAGAAGTAGTTTATCTGGGCCATCTAATCACTTCTAAAGGTGTCACAGCTGATCCTGAGAAATGCAAAACAGTACAAATGTATCCAGTTCCCAAAAACGCAGCTCGAAGATTTGTAGCCTTTTGTAATTACTACAGAAGATTTATAAAAGATTTTGCAAAAATTGCAAAACCAATCAACAATCTACTAAAAAAAGGCATAAAATTCATTTGGAATGAAGATACACAGGAAGCTTTCGATTCATTAAGAAAAAACATCATAGAACCTCCTATCTTACAATATCCTAACTTCGAAGAAACATTCATACTCACGACGGATGCATCTAACTATGCACTTGGAGCCATACTCTCTCAGGGAGAAGTTGGAAAAGATTTGCCAATTTCCTTTGCCAGTCGCTCATTAAACGAGCATGAGATTAATAAACCTGTGATAGAAAAAGAACTTCTAGCGATACATTGGGGAATAAACCATTTCAAACCGTATCTTTATGGAAGAAAATTCACAGTAGTAACAGATCACAGACCACTAGTATCACTCTTTACGCATAAAGACCCATCATCAAGATTAACACGGATAAGATTGGATCTAGCAGACTATGATTTCGATATAATCTACAAACAAGGCAAAATCAACACCAACGCAGACGCGTTGTCGAGAATTAAACTGGACTCAGACGCACTCAAAGCCATGATACCCTCCGTGAATGTAGTAACTAGAAGCATGAAACAGAAACCTTTAGCTGCACAAACACAGATCTTGGATGCAAACGCACAAGAGTCTGATCAACTCTATATGTGGCAATGCACTTCAATATCTGAAAATTAAATAAATTAAAAATTGAGCTCAATAAAAATAAAAATACAAGACGCGCGCAGAGAAGTTTACCAGATATACAAATAAATGAAGCAGGCGTAAAAATGAAAATAAGTGATAATCTATGCCAGAACTTAGGATCGGTTATGGAGAAACTTACACAAACATTAAATAAGCATGGTATAAACAAGTTAGCCACTGCAAACAATGACGTCATATTTACGCAAATAAATGAAGAAGAATTGATATCAATGTACAATGCAGTACAGCGTAAATTTCAAAAAGAAGGAAGGCAAACTACTACTAAAATAATTATATATACACCCCCTGCACAAATAACAAACAAGCAGCAGCAATACAATCTGATAAAGGAATTTCATGATACACCACTCGGAGGACACAGCGGAATAAGGAGAACTATAACAAGACTAAAACAAAAATACATATGGCGAAAAATAAGTCAAATGGTAAAAGACTATGTTAGAAAATGCACAACGTGCTGCAGAAATAAAATAACAAGGCATTCCAAAGAAAAATTAAATATCACAGATACACCAACAGCAAGTTTTGAGACAATACAAGTTGACACAGTGGGTCCACTAAGGATTGAATGGATTCAAGTATATACTGACTGCACAGTGTGAACTAACGAAATTCGTTGAAGTAGTTCCACTGACTACAAAAGAAGCATCAGAAGTAGCGCGAGCTATAGTAAACAAAATAGTTCTAAGGTATGGAATTTTCAAAACTCTCAAGACAGACGGAGGATCAGAATACAATAACGAGCTGATGTCAAATATTTGTAAAATCCTACACATTAACCACGCGCTATCAACACCTTACCACCATGAGACACTAGGAGCAATAGAACGAAACCACAGGGTACTAAATGAGTACATGTTATCCTTTTCAACCAACAACGATTGGGACATGGTTACCATACTACGCATTTACGTATAACAATACACCACACACAGATACTGGTTACACACCAGCTGAGCTGATATACGGCAAACTCTCAAGGATGCCAATAGAAGCATTAGATACATCTAAGAAATTTTATGATTTGGATAGCTACCTGACAGAGCTCAGGACTAAATTGCAACATGCACATGAAACAGCTAGAAAACTATTAATAAATGCTAAAATAATAAGAAAAGAATTATATGACAAAAATACAAATAAGATAGAATATAAAATAGGAGATACAGTATTCTTAAGAAATAATTGTAGACATAAAGGAGACAGTCCTTATGATGGTCCATATAAAATTGTAAATCGCAATGGAGTAAACTCCACAATTATTATTAAGAACAAAGAAAAAATTGTACACAATAATAACTTAAAAAAATACTTATCATAAGTAAAACCGTAAACTTGTAAAATAAATCTAAAAAAAAAAAATTTTTTTTTATAAGAACGGTAGAGGTCTAGTGTACCCAAAACACTACAATGCATTTCAACCTACACTGCCTAACGTCCAAGCGTACCGCACATACAAACGCATGATAACAATGCAAACATGGCACAAGCCAAATCGGCGCATCAAATGACGCTATGTATAGCGGGCATTTGGTGTGAAGGCCAGAAATGCATTGAACCCAAAAATATGCTGACCACACGCAATTGCAGACCAATGCATGTGTGCAGCATATGGGTTAATATTTAAAATATGTATTACGATAAGTATTGAACAATAACAATTATGTTTAGATGTACAAAATTTGATGTAATATTTTAGTATATAAGGAGCGCTGATTTCTTAAATAAAACAGTCCTGTTTTGGACAGAGACCTCAGCAAATCACATTGCTTTTTCTTTGCTCGGCATTCACGCCTCCAAAATATCAGAGATTCATTTCGGCAAACGAAAGTTTGCCACAATAATTGGCTGGGTTACCATACAGCCTTAATAATTAAATATGGTAAATGTCTGTTGACACAACAAATTGGGTCGTTAGGATTTTTCTATTAATATTTCATATATATAGATATCAACAAAGGACACAGCCAAAAATGATAAGCGATCTGACTGGCGAAACGTCAATCCTACGACGACCACCACAGCAGAAACATTTCTGAACAGAAAAAAAACAGCATTGGACTTATTTAATCCACAGATAAGACAGCAAGGAACAAAACGAAATTCAAGAGCAGTTTAATAAAAAGCATGGAGCAAAGTCGAGATGCCTGCCAGGTGATCAGGTGTACGCTACAGTTTTTCATTGTAATAATACACACTGGGCACAAGGCACCATCATTGAAAGGATCGGAAAAGTTAATTAGTGTATTCAATACATTGGCAACACTACCATTAAGTTCGATTAATGCTGTCAGTGTTATTATCTTTGATTTCACTCTGTTTCTTTTAATCTTCAAGTGAATGTACGGTGTTGCACTTTGCTCCAAGTAAATACAAATAAACATTAATTATGATTCGTTTTAACATTTACCAAATGTCTTACATACTCAGCATTTTCTGGTGACGATGATGGGATTAAATTAACTGTCAGACATAACCTGAATATTACAGCTAGAACCTTAAACGAGGTGCTGCAACAATTGCAAACATCAAATCAAACTTTTTTAATAAACGTAATGAAGGAAAATAGGGAGTTCTAACATTTACCAAAGGTCTTACACCCTCAACATTATCCGAAAATCGAAGGCTGATTCAATCGTATATAAATCAACTAAAGGAGCGTTTCGAGAACGAAAATTCCGAACGAACGGATATATCCAGATTTTTATGCGACAGTTTTAACCTTTATTGGAGAGCGAAATCATACAACAAATGAATTAGCAGTACGAGATTTATGTTCAGGAGTCACCGCATCGCCAGATCAAGAACAACCTGATCCAGCAGCGCAAATGGCCAATATCTCAGAAGATGTTTCGGATATCGAGTCTACAGATTCAACTTGTTCTTTATACAGTAGTGCCCCGGAGCCAGAAATAAGGGTTCAGCCACAGAGACAAGTAAAGCTGCCGGCATGGATGAAGGATTTTGATCTCTCCTAATAAGGGGATGTTGGAGTCATGGGATTTGAAAATTCACAACACTGTCACTTATTATATTACAGGTATTCAAGGTATGATAAAAGAAATACGAAACTGAGTCGAGAATGGAAAAAGTTCAAATTCCCTTGGCTACAACAAAAACTGACAAGTATCACAGAAGAGCTACAACAAACTTTAAAGAGTGCACATAAGCTGAGTCTTCAACGTAACCTGAAGATCGCTTTCAGCGACCGCAGATACCAACTACTCGCTATGGAAAGCTGTAAGTAAAATGAAGCGACCCAGGTACTGGGAACCGTTAAAAGATTTTCCGATGGTAATTGGGCAAAAAGCGATGCAGAAAAGAGCGAAGTATTTGCAGATCATCTCCAACTAGTGTTTACACCAAATTTAATGCAGACTGAAGTACCCCTAACACCTCTGAATGTACGAAGATTAAACTATGTCCGAAGATTAAATTAAGGAAGGGAAAATGATTGTGCAGAAGAAAATAAGTCCTAAAAAGCTCCAGTCCCGACCTTGTCACAGTCAAAATGCTGAAAGAACTACCAAATATAGGAATTGTTTATTTTACGCTTATATAATGATTAATAAACTAGGAAAGGATCCAACCCAATAAGCCTTCTGTCAACACACGAAAAAGAACTTCCTCACAAAATTATTCCTTTGCTGGAAAAATAAAAGTGATCTCTCAACACCAAAATGGGTTTCGAGAGAACCGGTTTGATTGTCAAAAATGTATATTGAAAATTAGAAAAAATGCTTGAGAAGGTTTAAATAATTAATTTATAATGACAGCTTCAACTTGGTTTGATTCATCTTCAGCTGTTGAGCTACAAAACTCTATCCTTTTTCAATGTGTTGAATGGCTACAAAGTCATGCTTCATCGTAAGACGATTGACATTTTTCGCAGTTCCATTTGGAAGCTTTGAGGGAGATAAGCGGGTAATATAGTTGAAAAAGAGACACGAGTTTAGCGAGCAATCTACATAGGCATATACAATGAACCAATAAAAAAGTTGTGCAGTAAACGCTTCCATATTCATAGTAGTTCCATATCTACGTAGTCATTTAAGCTTTTAAGTTAAAACCAATACAATAAAAAGGCAAATACTTTCTATCAACAATTAATATTTATTTAAATTAATTCAGTTTAGCACTAATGTTTTTAGCAACTTAAAATGAGTCGATATTTCATACCCAAAAAAAGCTTGTACACAAACTTTAGTTATAGAAATTAGTTTAAATATCTATAATTTGATGCAAACTAGTACTTAGTGTGGCTAGTTCTTGATAACTTTCTGGGGTATTTTCTCCCATCTATCCTAAAGGGCATTTTTTAGTCTAGTTTTGCCCCTCATATGGCGCTCGCGTCATTATTGTTCCTATGTATACCCGCAGCTGCTCTATTGGGTTAAAAAGAGGGCTCTGCAATTTGAAGATGGAAGCATTTACTGTACAACTTTTTTCTAGTTTCACTGCAGACTTCGACTTTCTGTTCTAAGATACTTCGATTCCTTTGAAGAGTGAATTTTTTTGGTCTCATTTGTTTAAGAAAATCACATGAGATAAACAAATTCATTCACTTTATCAGTAGAATCAAAGAAGAATGCGAAAAACTAACGGTAAATGTAAGCTACTAAAATTACTTTGTTAATGTAATCCATCTTTCTCATTACGTTTGTGGAAAGAACTTAAATAAAGATACTCCGTATTTTACCATTGTTGTTTTCTATTTAGCAGAGGCAGAAATTTTCGCTTGCGTTTTTTGTGGACTTAACTTTTGCTTTACCTACATATAGCGATCTATGCCAGTCTGTATTGTTGCAATATTTCTTATCACATTAGTTTTCCCACCAGCTATTGTTGTCGGTTTTATTAAAACACCACATTAGAACAGGTACACCATGGCTTATTTCTTTTTCTAAAGAGAGGAGTTTCTAAAGAGGTGTTTTCTGCTAAATTTGCCGCTGAGTAATTTATCGGTGCTGGAGTTGTAATTAGTGTACTCGTACATATTGATTGTTTGTATGACAACGTTGTAGCAGTGGCTGCATTCGATGAGGCAAGAGTTGTAATGACTCTGTTTTGCGTTCTTAAGGCATCGGAGAGACAATTTGAGATGGACGGGGGGCACCTTGCATTTTAACACATTGTGTTGATTTGTTCTCTTGTAAGTTGATTTGCTCACTCAGAAGAGAGTCGGCTCTTTGATTTAATATGCCTGTTGCTGTTTCTTCAAATATTTGAGTATTCTTCAAAACTCATTTTTGAAACTACCGGTTTATAAATTATTGGTATTGACCATTTTACTTTTAGTGGTAATTGTATCTTGAACGCTTATCACTTAAATTTCTATCTATAATTAAGTGGCAGACCAATATCCCCACTTAAGCACTAGTGTGAACAAAAGTGCCAAGTCCTATCGTATTTAACACTTTTTAGTTTGAAATATAGGTAGCTTCAAAGCGGAGTGAAAATAAACCATACCGCACACAAACTCGCACTTCTGGAAGGATGTTGATTTTTTAAACCTTGACTGAGCGAAGTTAGTTGTGATCGCAGGCACAGAGAAAAAATTGACGACCGCACTCGATGAGAGATGATTGACAACTGTGCATCTGCTTTAGTGAGCACAACAACAAACACAACAGTAACAACCATTGCAGCAGCAAACACAACAATAACTACAACACCTATTATGTATTCGTTCTATTTGCGAAGCAGTCCAGACTAATAGTGAGAAACGTCCGCGACAATCACCCGAAAATCTGCTCAAGCGCCAAACAAAGGCAAGAGGCAAAAAAAAAATCTAGAAAGCAAAACACAAATAAAACAACTTTCTTACAAGCTAAATGTTCCTGCTATGTAAAAAAAAACCTGAAGCAAAGCGTCAAACTGTCATGTCATACATCTCTTCTCCATTCAAAACAATTACACATCCCAAAGCCATATATACAAAATGTACAAAATATAAGTACCCTAAATCAACTCACAAATTTCGAATTGAAAATTGAAAAAGAACGAAATAAAAATCCAACCAGTGGAATCGAATAGCGATCATTAATTTATTAAATGAAAAAAATATTAAATTGTTAGGTATTTAGCCAATATGGCATGTCTTCTTAAAACATTAACATGGTAACCCTATACTAGTATTAAGCAATTGAAGATAATAAAGCAGTCATAAAATGAACTTAATCTTAGCAAGAACGCGTTTCATTAATCTCCGGTGTAACACACTACATATTGGCGACGAGGATAAGAATTAAATATTAAACAAACAAAAAAGTTTGAACAACAAAACAAACTCAGAACGCTGTGAAAATAGTATAATAAAAATAAATATCTTTAAAGTAAAATTTACATGAAATAAACGTGTTGAGTAGCCGTGAAACGGTAAAATAAAAATTAAAGACACAACAACACAGAGTAGTACTGTAAAAAAAAACACACACACCCATACGTATGTACATACATACATGGAACCAAAAATAAAAAGAAGCTGGAACAAAAGTAAAAATTTAATATTCCACAATTTTTAAAATTATAAAAACTGAAATGCCTAACACAGAAAGAGAAGTTTCTAATCCAGTGGCTGTCACATATACTCAATTCGTAGCGGAATTTTCGCCGAATAATGATAATTGGCTAATGTGGAAGGAGCGTTTAGAAATTCATTTTGCAGAAATAAACTGCAATGAAGAAAATAAAAAAAGCTACTCTATTGAAAGCAATTGGTTCCGAGGTATACAGCATGCTACATTGTTTATGCAGTCCTGCTTCACCAGTACAAAAAACGTACAAGGAATTGTGTGAAACTTTAAAAACAGAATATACACCGCAAACCATAATATTCAAGGAAAGGAGATTATTTCATCAGTCGGCATGTCATGAGCAAGAAAATATTTCAAGTTGGTATGCTCGGGCAAAAAAGTTGGCAATAAATTGTTGTTTTGGAGATAACTTAGAGGCGTTCCTGCTAAATCAGTTTGTAATGGGTCTGTCAAAAAGAATGTTTGAGCGAATGTGCGAAGAAGACGAAAAATGAACCCTGTTAAGTGCATATAAAAGAGCCTTAATATTTGAAACTAAGATAAACTTATCAAAAGATGTGGATGGAAAAGAAGTAAATTATGTAAAGAACAAAAGTAATAATGAAGGTCAACAAAGGTGCAACGGGAAAAAGTATAACAACTATAACAGCAGCAGTAGCAATAAAGGAGGCAGCGGTAGCAGCGGCAAAGGTGGTGGTAGTAGCAGGGTCAGAGGTGGTGGTAATAGCAGCGGCAGAGGCGGCCTCAGCACTAACATGAACACGAAAACGGCATGTTATCATTGTGGTTGGAGAAACCATGACTCCAACACATGTAAATTTAAAAATAGCAAATTTCATTGGTGTGGTAAAGTTGGGCATTTGGCTTCCACTTGCAGATTAAAATCTCAGAAAAATGTAAATTACGTATCAGATTCTGAACATAAATTTAAAGATTTTGATTTTTCTATTTGTAGCATTTTTGATAATAATTTGATGGATCTTTATACACTGCCAGTAATAGTTGAAGGTGTACAGTTGGAGGCAGTTGTGTCACAAGGTGTGGTGTGGTGTGGAGCACCCTGTAATTTGTTGCCAAGGTCATTTCTGGACGAGTATGAAATAAGAAAGCGTTTGCAAATATGTCAGAACAACTACGTAAGCTATAGTGGAGAGAAAATTAAGATTATTGGTGAGTTTGGTGCAAATTTTGTGTATAAAGGTGTTAAGAAAAATATTGTTGTTGTTGTTACTGAGGAAGAACATTTTTAGGTGCGTTCAGTTTCGATCTGGCTCAAACCAAAACAGTTAATCAAAAAGCTAATGTAAATGTTACGAAACTAAGAATCAGTATTTCGAAATGTTCAATAATCAGTTGGGAACGTATATATGTGCCGAAATATCTTTATCAGTTACCGAAAATATTAAGCCCATTTTTTTTAAGCCACACCCGTTGCCACTTGCGTGGAAAGATAAAGTCGAAAGTCAACTAATTAGTTCCAAATTTTAAAATCTAATGGTGATTTGCGTTTGTGTGGTGACTATAAAGTCACAATGAACAAGTACCTAATTGATTTCCAATATCCGCTTCCACGGACTGATGAGATTTTTGCTTCTTTACAGGTGGCTGTTTGTTCACTAAACTAGATTTAGCGAATGCATACAATCAATTAGTGTTAACTGAAGAGTCACAACTCTTGTGTACATGGAGCACTCATATAGGGACTTTTAGAACGAAAAGATTACCTTTTGGTATTAAAACGGCAGCAGCAATTTTTCAAAAGACCATAGAGAGCTTGTTAAGGGAAATTCCAGGAGTCGTTGTATACCAAGATGACATAACTGTCACTGGTAAGGATCTAAATGATCATATCAAGAACTTGAAGATGGTTCTAAACAAATTACAGTGTGCTGGGCTTAAGCTAAATGTACATAAGTGCAAATTTTTTCAACAGCAAATTTCCTATTTAGGATTTACCATTGATGCGAATGGCCTAGTTAAAAATGAAGAGCGAACGTCTGCAATAAGTAATGCACCCACTCCTAAAAATGTTCCGGAGCTAAGAGCTCTAATTGGAATGTTAAATTACTACTCAAAATTTATCGAGAATTTTTTCTAAAAAGATGGTTCCACTTTACAATTTATTAAAAAAACGTGTGAAATTTCAGTGGTCCAGGTCGTGTCAAGAGGCATATGAAACATTAAAGAAAGACGTAACATCTGAACAAATTTTAGTTCATTTCAATCCCAATTTACCAATTATGTTAACAACTGATGCAAGTAACACTGCTGTGGCTGGTGTTTTATCCCAAATTTGTCCAAGTAATACAGTCAAACCCATCGCTTTTGTTTTAAGAGCACTATCAAAAACTGAAATGAATTACAGTACATTAGAAAAGGAAGCGCTGGCAATAATTTTCTGTGTCATTAAATTAAAACATAGGACATCGATTCGTTTTGCGAACCGATCACAAACCACTTCTCACTATTTTTGGGGAGCACAAAGGCTTACCTATGATGGCTTCTGCGCGTATGCAGCGCTGGGCATTAATTTTATCTGGCTTTAATTATAGTGTCGAACATGTTAAAGGCTCAATAAATGACGCTGACAGTTTGTCAAGAATGCCACAACATAAAACTTCAGAAGATTGTACTGAAATTAATTATATAAACTTTGTTGAAAAAGAAAATTATTTGAATTTAGATTTAAGAGATATTGCTAAAGAGACACGTCGTGATCCAATCTTGTCTAAAGTAGTTATTGCTATTGATAGAGGTCAATTGAACAGTTTAAAAGGTGATGAGTATGCAGCGTTTCGTGAGAAGTCAACTGAACTTTCGGTTGAATATGGATGTATCTTGTGGGGCTATCGTACAGTAGTTCCTACGAAATTGCGTGAGCCCATCATCCAAAATTTACACTCATCACACTTTGGGATAGTAAAAACAAAGGCATTGGTAAGAAGTTATGTTTGGTGGCCGGGAATAAATAAACGCATTGAAGACTTAGTAAGAAGCTGTAAATCTTGTCAGGAACTGCAAGCAAGCCCTGAAAAGAGCATTTTAGTTACATGGGCACCAACTTACTCAGTTTCGAGCCGCATTCATATTGACTTTGCCGGACCAATTAAGGGTCAATATCTTTTTGTTATAATAGATTCATTTAGCAAATGGATTGAAGTATTGCTGACTAAGGAAATTACTTAATCATTTGTAATTAAAGCTATGAGAACACTTTTCGGTAGATATGGTTTAGTGGATGTTGTCGTAAGTGACAACGGGCGTCAGTTCACATCCGGTGAGTTTAAAAATTTTTTGTCTAAAAATAAGGTAAGGCACGTCCTTACTGCTCCTGGGCATCCATCGACAAATGGACAAGCCGAAAATTTGATCAAAACAGTAAAGAAATCTAAATTTGAAACATCAAAGAGAAACTGATTTGGACACAATTGTAAATCGATTTTTGATAGACTATCGTAACACTGAGCATTGTAGCACAAATGAGTCACCTGCAAAGTTATTTTTTGGCAGACCTTTAAAAACTCGCTTTAGCAGCCTAAAACCACTAGTAAGAGAAAATATTTTAGCTAGTCAAGACAAGAGTATAAAAAATCATAGAGGTAGGCGCAATATACAGCTTGAAGATGGTCAAAATATCATTATACGTGACTATAGAGATCGCAATAAACCTAGCTGGTCTCCAGCCACTTTCAAAGGAAAAATTGGTACGCAATCTTATTTATGTACACTCACGGATAATAATAGAGAAATTAAGAGGCACTTAGATCAAATACGTGGTGTAGGTAAAAGTAACAGTAACAACAACAATGATAATGACGTCCAAGAGTTAACTGACACTAACGATGAAATGAAGGCAGAAGATGACTTTGGTAGCGATGAGCAGGGTTCTACAGGTCAAGTCTGCAACAATGACTCTTTGGTAGTGGATGAAGAGCCATGAATAAGATAATTAAGGCCTAGAATCGAGGGCAAAGTAATCAAAAGTAACAGCAAATTATGATTTTGTATTTATTTGAAATCGTATCTATGTTCTATGTTACTGAATTACATAAATTGACCTAAATCCTTGTAAATATTGTAATATTAAAATATTTCATATTAATTAAATTGAAATTAAAGTGAATTGTACTAAATCTGTGTAAGCATTCTAACATTAAAAATGTTCATATTTCAACAGCTCAAGGAGGAGCGTGTTAGGTATTTAGCCAATATGGCATGTCTACTTAAACCATTAACATGGTAACCTTATACTAGTATTAAGAAATGTAAGAGAATAGCCTTAATCAATTGAAGATAATAAAGCAGTCATAATATGAATCAATCTTAGCAAGAACGCGGGAGGTGACTTTAACGCGAAAAATATAACTTGGGGCTCAAGAAATACAATTGCAAAAGGAAGACAACTTTCTGACACAATAAAAGATAGTAAAAGCTACTTCATAAGCACTGGAGAACCTACCTACTGGCCGAGTGATACGGGAAAAAGACCTGTTCTAATAGACTTCATAACAAAACGCATTAGGCACGAACATCTGATTATTCAATCAAACATTGAACTCTCATCTGACCATTCTCCGGTTGTGTTGACATATCAAAGCAGCACTCCCCTAATATACAATATACCAACAAATATTTAGAATAAACTGACGGATTGGAATCGTTTTCGCACAATGTTGGAACAAAGACTTGACATAAACATCTCATTGAAAAACGATGAAGAAATTGACAGAGCAGAAGCATATTTAAATGATAATATTATTTACACTGCAACTAGTTCTACACCAGCAACAAAAATCATAAATAACGAGTACAGAATTCACACAATAATCAAGGAAAGCATCAGAAAAAAGAGGAAACTGGGGTAAGAATGAAAACTCGCAGGGTCACCAGTGGATAAAAATTGATTAAACCAAGCAACTAGAGATTTTAAAGAATTCTTAAAACGTGACAAAGATGACAAACTAGAAAAGTACTTAACAAATTTAGGATCCACAAGGACCAACAAAATAAATTTTGATATATAAATTTAATTTAATTGTAAAATATTGTTATAAAAAAAGTAATTGTGAATGTGATTTATTGTTAACCAACACTCCCATACACTCGTTGTGGAAAGCTACCAAAAAAATCGCCAATACAATTTTACATCAACCGCCACTCAAACCTCCAGACAACAAGTGTGCTCGAACTCATTTAGATAAAGCCAAAATATTATCTGATCACTTCCAAAAAACATTTACAAATGAAATTAATGACCCAACAATAAAATATATAAATCAAAAGAGTAACGAAAAAGGAGATAGAAAGTACTATCAACACAAAAATTAAAACAAAAAAATCTCTGGATATGATGGACTTACAGGTAAAATTCTAAAGGAACTGCATGATAATGCACTTACATACACTAGGAATTTATTTAATGCAATTATAACGTGTTTCCCGTAGCGTGGAAATTTGCTGAAGTTATTGCTATTCCGAAACCAAATCAGCTTATTTTTTAAAAATAACTTTTTGATGGCCTGGAGCCCATCTTAGAAAGGAGAAAAAGAATCCCTTGCCATCAGTTCAGTTTCAGATGTCAACACTCTACAATTCAACCAGTTCTTAGAGTAACGCATAAAATAGCAACTGAAATTGACAAACAATTTACTTGCATGGCAGTATAACTTGACATTGCAAACACGTTTGATAGCGTATGGCACAAAGGACTACTGCACAAATTAAGACAATGCCTTCCACTAGACTACTACCTACTTCTAAAAAGCTACATCAAAAACCGACATTTCTATGTCAAGTATGCTGAGAAATGCTCCGATATTCTAAAAATGGAGGCCGGAGTACCACAAGGTAGTGTACTAGGATCAACACTATATGTCTTATATACAGCTGATATCCCTATACCTATATCAGATGACAACATGATAGCCACATTTTCTGACGATATGTTCTGCTTGTATCGGACAAATATTTGGCTAGACCTGCAAAAATCTACAACAAATACTTGACAAAACTTTATCTTGGTTTGGAAAGTGGGGAATCAAAATAAATGGCGACAACTCTATCCAAGTCATTTACGTTAATTGGAAGCCTAAGTCAGTGCATCTAACCATAAATAATGAGCAGATTAAGATTGACACTAAAGCTAAATACCTCGGTATGACAATTGAAGCCAAACTATTATGGAAAGAACACATAATACAAAAGAGGAACGAAGTAAATAGATTTAGACAACTGTACTGGCTGTTAAGAAAACAATCGAACCTTTTGCTACTAAATAAAATCCTGATCTACAAGACAAATATCATTCCTAAATGGAGGTACGCAATAGAAAGTTGGGTACTGCAAGCAGATCTAACAAAAATATCTTACAATAACTATAATTAAAAATAGTACCTACAATCACCAATGCTGTATGGTATATACCCGACACTATTCACCGTGGTCTCAACATTGACACTGTACAAGAAATTACCCGCACATGTAGCATAAAGCACACACACCGACTATCATTGCACTCAAATCTTGAGATACGATAGCTGCCAATGATGGAGAGTGAGCAACCGAGACGACTCAAACGCCCTACACCAACGGATTTAATAATTTGTAAATTTTGATATAGAAATTTAATGTAATTGTAAAATATTTTTATAAAAAAAATAATTGTAAATGTGATTTATTGTTAACCAACACTCCCATACAGTAAGAGAATTTACTTAGTGTCATCTGACAGGTGCAAAATTTATAAGGGAAATAAAAAATAATAATAAAAAATAATAATAAAAAATAAAAAAATGTGTGACACGTTATCTCTGGATATACTGCTCAAAACCCCAGGAGATATTGAAGAAGCGGTCGAAAATCTAATTAAAATAATACAAAATACTGCCTTGGCCGCTACTCCGAATCTTAAAGAAAAGCATATAAATTACGCGATGAACCCAGTTATTAATATAATATTATTATAATAGGTGCAAAACGAAAGTTAAGAAAGTTGTGGCAAATTACGAGATATCCAGAAGAGAAAATACCTCTTAATAAGGCAGCAAAAGAACTCACGACATAAACTCATGGCAGTAGAAAATGATGAAATTCAGCATATTTGTCAAATTATTCAGCAATAGATGCCACGGAATTTTCGTTATGGAAGGCAACAAAAAAGTGATGCAACCCCCTACTCGATTTCCTCCCATCAAAACTGTGAAAGGTTTTAGGGCAAAAACCGACAGAGACAAAACAGATACTTTTGCCAAACACTTTTGTGATGTGTTTACACCATTTCCCAAAAATCCACAACATAATGATGACGACATTCATGAGTTTTTAGAAGCTCCTGGTCAAATGGAATTACCGATCTTACCTATCAAAATAAGATAAGTTAAGAATAAGAACTTTCTGATTAAACACTTGAATATTCAAAAATCACCAGGGTATGACATGATAATAGCTAAAATTCTCAAAAAGCTGCCCAATAATGCCATAACATACATCACCTATTTGTACAATGCAGTATTAAGGTGTGCCTATTTCCCTCGTCAATGGTAAAGTTGCTGAAATAACTTTAATTGTAAAACCTGGAAAGCGGGAAGAAGAATTTGCATCGAATATGCCGATTATTTCCAAAGTTTTTGGAAAGCTGCTGTTGAGTAAGCTCAAGTCAATACTACTTAAGAAAGAACTCATACCTAATCACCAATTCGGGTTTCAAGAGCAACATGCTACCACTGAACAAGTACACAAGAGGAAGAAATCCTCTCCAACAGAGTCAGTTTTGTACAGCAGCATTTCTTGATATCACACAAGCGTTTGATAAAGTTTGGCTCCCTGGCATACTGTTCAAACTAAAGAAGTCATATTTTGATATTTTAAAATCATATCTTGAAGAGCTCCATTTAACTGTGTAATTTATGTCAGAAACTACCACAATTTACTCAATTACTGCGGGTGTTCCGCAGGGAAGCGTATTAGGTCCTGTGCTTTACAGTATCTTTACAGCAGATCTACCCGTGACAGAGAAGACTGAAATTGCAACATATGCTGATGACACCGTTTTAATGGCTACAAACACTAATCATTTAACTGCCGCAAACCAACTACAAAAACACCTCGATAAAATTCAAATATGGTTTGACAAATGGAGAATGAGGGTGAACGCTACTAAATCAGCACGAGTAATTTTCACTTTTAGGAGGAGTTCCTGTCCGACTATGATTCTAAATAGTCGCCCTCTACCTCAAGCAGAAGATGTCAAATACCTTGATCGGCGTTTGACATGAAAAAACACATCTTTACAAAAAGCAAACAGCTCGGTATCAAAGTTAGCTCAGTGTACTGGTTGATGGGTTACAACCTACAATGATAATAAAACCTATTGGACATATGGAATTCAGCTGTGGGGCTCACCGTCGATTGCTAATATAAATATTTTGGAAAGATTCCAAGCAAAACTATTGCGGATTATTTTCAACGCATCATGGTTTGTCAGGAACAGGACACTATGAAACGACCTTAACATATAACGACCGCCCACGAGGAAATAAAAATATATCACTAAATACTGGGTACGGTTCAGTACGCACTCTAACGTATTAGCTCTAAATCTCCTAAACGAGCAGTTCCCTTGGACTGCGTCTAGAAAATGTTTTATATTTAATTTTTCTTTTGTGAATAATGTAATAATGATAATAATATGATAATGATAATAATGTAATTGGGATAATGTTAATAATGTTATAACGATAATGTATTAATGAATATATTGTATAAAACATTATTGTAAAAATTATATGAAAGGATAGCATTGGCTCTTCTTTCGCATGTTTATATTGTATATTATTTAACTTCCTTAGTGTCCCTAAAGACAGATTGTAAATAAAACGGAGTTATTTAAAAAAAGACAATACCAATATGGAAATATGGGATAGAAATTTGGAGGACTGCGAGCAAAATCAACTGATCCAAAGAACACAAGCAAAGACGTGATGAATAAAGACATTCACAATGACATGAACATTGACACGGTAGAGGACACCATAAATAAATGTAGCAGGAAAAGACCCATGAAATTCCTCATTTTATATATATTAAAATGTATGTAGCTATAAATAATAAATTATCGTAACTAAATAAAATTTGCTCTGGTAATGGCCAGAATATATAGTGTAGCCAAATTGTTAAAATCATTTTACTTATTGTTGTAAAACAGATTTTAAAAAATTGGGTATTAAAAAAAAATTATACGAGTTGTGAGGAAATTCAATTTACAATTTTGTTATTTTTATGTAGCAGAGTTTTGAATCAAATTTAATATTTTTTTCTGTTATTAAAGGTCTGACGAATAATACATTAATTAAATTTTTTAAGTAGATATTAGAAAATAGACTATACGAGTTACTGTGATGTTACTGTATGGAATATTTTATAAATAAACATTTAAACCTAATTTTTTTTTTTTAAATTAACAACAACGAATGCAGCAATGTTATCACCAGACATCGGATTATACTGCATGCACTAACAAATAAATTATGCATCCAAATATGCACTTAAAAAGGCTGAAATATGCATTAAAAATGCCAAAATATTTAGATTTTTATTCTCATGTATTTCAATAATACAAACGTTGCAAATACAGGGAAATAATCTTAAAATTACGCAAATTTAGAGAAAATTTGTGACGTTTGTCACCTAATACTAATTTATAAGCCGAAAACGATACCTCTACGTTAACTGACATCATTGGCCAAATTTAAAATCTAGCGCCATTTCTGAAGATACCTGTTTAGGCAGAGTTTAACTTGTGCCGTTGATGTAAGCATTAATGGGCTTGATGTCTTCAAGACTCGGATTTTTAAGTAAAATTGCATGTAACTTATAACGAATTTTTTCTGGTATTAAATTAGGAAGGGCGTTAGCCTGTTCGATCATTATTTTTGTTATTTTCGACACTTGAATTTTCATCAAACATACAACAACCTTGCTTGAGAAGATAAAGAGAAGTGAGTTTGTAATTTTTTGATGTGTTCATAGAGAGTCAAACAAAATACACACAGCGACACAATTAACCAAATTAAGCCAAACCTTTTCAAGTGGCATACCTTTTGTTTACAATGTCGTACACTTTGAGTATTAGCCGTATTTTTAAAGTCGTTATTTTCCAATAAAAGTATTATCCCCGCATTTTTTTTTTTTTGCTTTTTAATATTGGCACAAAAGTAATTAAGTTACAAATGAAATTGTGAAAGATTTTAAAAATTGTAGGCGGGCATTTAATTGTGCCGTTGAGTGTGAAAGAATTCGTCACACAAAAGGTTCCCGATCCAAATTTCAGTAAACTCCCATAAGAACTTTCCCTTCAAAAATAGTAGAAATTTTTTTTTTATATACTGTTGGGGATTCTACACTAACGAACCTACTTTTATTATCACCGTTTTCATACTAACACAAATCTAATGTTCAAAAGAGAATTGTCTAGTAGCGTCGCAGTTGGAATCGTGTAAAACACACACATATTCGCAAAATTTTCTGCTGTCAACACAGTAAATGTAACACAGAAAGAAATAAAAAAAGGAAACAAAAACGGATTGTGTTGAACCCTGAAATGATTGAGTCAGAGGGAGTGATTGTTAGAAAATTAAAGGTGATTGATACTTAATTTAATTACAGGAATCTATTTTCCCTCTTCTAAGAGTGCTGATGCTTATGCAAAATTGGGCAAATCGTGAAGTTCTTGTGAATAAAGCAAAGATTTCATCATCAATACACGTCTCGCGGAAGCCCTACCTGAACCTAACCTAACATCGCAGTTACGTCAAATCAAACTGTAGTGAAGCAGTGCAGTTAACTTTGAACGTCGCGTCGCATTCACAGGTTGCACGAACTCGCTTGCATTGCTCAGTCTCATCCAACAACAACACCGTAAACATTCGAATGCACCAAATTTATAAGAGACAAATTAATGTGTAAACAGTGCGTGCGGTTGACATTTACACATTTCTTTTTACTTTGTTGAGATTTGACGATTCGTGTCAGCCTTTGACGTATGTAACATTTCTGCATTTTGGACGACATTCTGCCTGGTGGAGATGACGCTTTCTCTGCACGTAAGAGCAGGAGGGCAGACAGGTCGATGTATTACTCCGAAAAGGGGTTTGTGTTAAGGGGAAGTGGTATGCATTTAGGGGAAATGGAATTCGAACGAACGATCGTTGTTGGAAGCCATTGCGCAGAACGAAGAGAGGCCCACAGAAAATCAAGAAGTACCATTCGATATAAAGTCAGTCTTGACTATACAATTTAGCTTTTCACAAAACGCCAGCTGCTGTCAGATGTATTGAAGCTTTTCGATCCGCTAGGGATTGTCGCACCGCGAGGAAAGATCTGTTTTCAGCGTCTTTAGCGCACTGGTCTTAATTGGAATGATGAGCTACCAAGCGAGCTTCAAAAGGATTGGATAGATTTCCGCGATGATTTAAAGAACCTCGTTGGATACACATGTCAGCAATTTTTATGAGTTGCATGCATTTGCTAATGCTTCATCAATCGCCTATGCTGCAGTGTTTTACTTGAAAGTCATGTCAATGTCGAATACAACATTGCGGTTGCTCAAAGACAAAGGTTGCTCCTCTGAAACAAGTTACCAAACCAAAGCTTGAATTGTGTGCGGCGCTTCTAGCTGCCAAACTCGTACGAAAGGTGCTCAATACAAAACATTTTGCCGACCAAAATTTTAAAACGTTTCTATGGTCTGATTCTGTCACAACACTACTGGATCCGACCGAGTCCTTGCAAACTAAAAAAACTGGTTCCTAACCGTTTTCGAACTCGCTTGCATTGCTCACTCTCATCCAACAACATCGTAAAAATTCGAATGTATCAAATTTATGAGTCAAATTAACAGTGCGTGCGGTTGACATTTTATCATTTCTTTTTACTTTGTTGTGATTTCGGGATTCGTGCCAACCTTTGCTTGACGTTTGTTAACATTTCTGCATTTTGGATAATTTTAATAATAAATGTAGCTCTTACGGCTGCTTTGTTAACACACAAAATAGCTAGTCACGATATTATCTAAACTTTGATTCTTTATAAAAGCAAGAGATGGAGCAAATGGTCAAACAGTTAAATGCAACCGAAAGTGCTATTTTAAAGTTTGGCGCGAGCACGCATGAGACTGCTAAATCAAAACAAACAAAAATGATTTTGGCTACTCGTAAACAACTTTTAGATTAATATTGGGCAATTTTATTGGGCTCCACAATGACGTTACTGCATAATCGGATTGTAAGTCCATGACCGGTGATGCTCAGCTACCTATTACTGAGTATGATGTTAACGAATGTTGTTCTGCTGAGACTATGCGTGAGTTACAGGACTTTTTTGATGATTTGTCTTCAACACCAAATTTCAGTGATGGAGAGATCAACAATCCATTATTGGCACATGTCACACTCCTGCTCAAAGCATAACACTCATTCAAATTCCACCATTGGTACTCCTTTAAGGATCTTTTCACATCTATATTGATCAAAAAATCGACACTTGTAAATATCCAACGACTGCAGTATCTTAAGGATTGTCTTGTTGGTGCAGCTGCTCATTCCCTTGGCAACGTTACCATGACTGATGGTAACTTCAATGTAGCAAACAGTTTGCTTAGGAGCAAGTATGACAAAAATCGCAACATCATCTGAAATCACTACACTCACGATCGTTAAAATCATCATTTGAGGTTAAATGCGTGGCGCTAGTTCTCCCTCGAGTTGGTAAGCTGCCTCCATCTTTTAAAATTTCATTAGCCGACTTTCAAGATCTTCATTTGGCGGATCCAAGTCTCAAACCTCATTTTTAATCCAGCAAACTATGCGACAACGCTCAAAAATTTGAGAAGACGAAGCAAAATCAACAATACGAACGCTCAAAACAGCTGGCCAAGAATTCTTTGAAAAAACCTGAAGAAGACGACCGGTACATTGTGAGGTTGCGTTTAAAAGAAGATGTTGATGTATTACAACTTGCTTCTACTTATAACGCGTATATATACCTTTCAAAGCGTGGAATACCGATTAAATCTAGATCCTAGCCTAAAATAAAATGACACAAATTTTTTGACTGAGTACCTCGCTCTTGGTCACATGGAGTCTGTGCAAAACCAGTTGGTTAACAAGAAAGTTTGTTATTAGCCCCACCATTGGATGGTATAGGAATCCAACACCACCACAAAATTAATTGTTGATTTTAACGCCTCCCAAAATTCCGATTCAGGCGTGTCACTTAATTTATTTAGTTATTTTTAATATAAATCTTCCTGTAAGTTCTGCAGTTGTAATTCGCTTCAATCTTCTTGGAGTTGCACTCTCCGTGTCTGTTGCACTACGCAGTTCCAGGTTTTGATGGCCTCTCAGTCGGTGTATATGTTTGGTGCTGCATTTTGTGATTATTTCTTCGATGGTTTTAGTGTGTAGGTAATGGTGCTTAACCTCGTTCGGGATATACCATTCAACATTTGTAATTTTTAGTACCCTTGTATTAAACTTGAATTTGATTTGCTAGCTGTTCCCCATACCTCGATTCCATATTTCCAGATAGGCTCTGTTACTCTATTTAGTTGTAGAGAGACAGCCGAGATGCTCCTCCAAGTAGCCAGCCTAACTGTCGGTACTTATTTTTTGCTTCGTTTCACTACCTAATGATGAGCTTCTTCCAAGTCAATTTTTTGTCTATGGTTATTCCAAGATATTTTGCAACAGAGGAGGTTTTTATTTTTTGTCCTTTATGGCAAGGCTGTATTTTGTTGATTTTCTGTTTGTATATACTCGTACAACTTGTACAGTTTTGTCTTTATTTATCTCTATTCCCCAAAAGTCACACCATGCTACTACATTGACCAATATTTGTTGGATTGTATTTGTTGCCTTTTTTTCGTCATTGTGTAATGCCATTAAAACTGTGTCATCTGCAAATGCTGCTATCATCGCATTGCTTTTCGTTGGAATTGGTATATCTGCTGTAAATATTGAGTATAGCAGAGGTCTTAATACGCTGCCTTGTGGGACTCCAGCTATCATTGGTACGATGTCTTAGCAATCCTTCGTCATATTTTTGTAGAATTGCCGTTCGCTTATATAGCTTTTTAATGTCATAATAATTTTGTGGAAATATTCGCTTAAGTTTATATAGAAGTCCTTTGTGCCACACCTTGACGAATGCTTTTGCAATGTCTAAGTATTCAGCTACGCAGCACTTTTTGTTGTCTTATTTTTGTTGGGTATTAAATTTTTTGTTGTCAAGATTGGCTCTAATCTGTCCTGTAGTATCCTTTGAAATACTTTCGATAAGATTGGCAATAGACTGATGGGTCGGTAAGAAGTTGTTTTGGTGGCATCTTTTCCTGGCTGGCTGATGGCTGTTATTTGTGCATCTTTCCATAAGCGTGAGAAATACTTGATTTCTAAGATGCAGTTAAATGTATATCGGATATACTCGTATGTTATAGCTATATCAGGCATTTATTTTAGCATTTTCACGCTTATCAGATCATATCCCGGTGCCTTCTTGTCTTTTAATTTTTTAATTTTGTTTTTGATTTCTGCCACTGTATTTTTATTTTGTTTTGGATTGCGGGATATTTTTTACATTGTCAACATGAGTGTTTTGATTGTCCATTTCGCTTGTGAATATTTTAAGGAAATGCTTGGCCAGTGTATTGTCTTTTTTTTTTTTTGCGGAACAGTCTAGGTTGACGACATGGAGTCCAGGGGCATAGATAGGATTGCAGAATCGATTTCAGTGCCTGCGCCGTCGTCCAATATCGAGTGCACCCCATACCAGTGGCCACTATGTTTCACTCTGCAGATGACCTTAACGGCTTCTCCGCGGATGAAGACATCTAGTGGCGGGAGATTCACCAAAGCATCAAGTGCCGGGCCTGGAGTGGTCGGAAATGCTCCGGTACAACATATGGGCACAGTATGTTGTAGTCTTGATAGAGCTTTTTTGTCCCCTACAAGAGAGAGTCTGCTCATCCAAACCATCGATGCATAGGTGATAATAGGTCTTACCATAGCTGTATAGATCCATAGGACCTTACTAGGGGAAAGACCCCATGTCTTACCAAAAATACCCTTACACTGCCAGAAAACTGACAGTGCTTTGGATGTCTTCAGTTCGACATGTGTTTTTCAAAGAAGTTTGTTATCAAGGATGACTCCAAGATATTTGATTTCCTTGGATAGCTGGATAGTGACTCCTTTTAGTGTAGGCAGAATAAGTCCATCAAGCTTTCTCCTTCTGGTAAAGAGGACAATACCAGTTTTGACAGGATTAGCCGATAACCCATTCGCACTGCACCAAGTGTCAATCATATCCAGAGTTCTCTGCACCCTTCTGCAGACAATCATAAGGGATGGACCTGTCACAAAACAGCCAAGATCATCCGCATATGCCTGAGCGTAGACACCCGAGTCATTAATGGCGTTAAGCAGGGGATCGACTACCATGCACCAGAGCAATGGAGACAGTACGACAGTACCTTGGGGACAGCCTCTATTAACCCCAGACGACACAAGCAAATCTTCCTCCGCCCGCACCGTTATGATTCTCTGGGCCACCATTGAACGTATCCAATTTACTGGAGCCCGGTCTACGCCATGCCGCCTAGCAGAGCCGCACATACTGTCGAAAATAGCATTGTCAAACGCACCCTCTATGTCCACAAAGATGCCTATTGCGTATTCTTTCGTCGATGATGGCTCGCTCTATCCTTCCAACAAGGTTTTGCAGAGCCGTCTCGCAGGATTTTCCGCTTTGATAGTGTCTTCAGAGACTCCCTACGTATGCGAAGCTCCACCAGCCGTTCTAAACTGTTTAGCATGAACGAGGTCATACTAATAGGGTTGCAGCTCTTGGGATTGGTGTAGTCGTCTCTTCCAACCTTAGGAATGAAAGCAACCCTCACCATCCTCCAGGAGCGTGGTACATAGGCCAGCGCGAGATATGCAGTGAAGATCTTCTTCAGTGCTGCCAACACTATTTCAATGCTTTCCTTCAAGACAATCGGATATATGCCATCCAGTCCGGGCGATTTAAAGCTGTCTAAAGGATTTGATAGCAAATCCAATGGCAGCCTCATTCGCCACAGTTCTGGCGACATACCAATCATGTCGAGAGGGTGTAGCTGCCCTGACAACAGTTCCAACCAAAGGTGGTTGTTGACGTGCTATGCCTACCTGATTTCCTGGAAAGTGTGACTCCAACAGCAAGCTGAGAGTCTCACTTTGCCTCTCCGTATAGAAGCCATCAGGTTTCCTGAGCAACCCCAGCTTAGCGGTTTGGTCCTTTCTCAGGACTTTGACCAGTTTTGCCGTGTCACTGGGGGATTTGATATCACTGCAGAAATCTCTAAAGGAAGCCCTCTCCGAGTCCCGTATTAGTTTCTTCTAGTCCCTCTGAAGACGTCGATATCGTTCCCAGTCCTCATCAAGATTTGTCTTGAGGGCCCGGTTGAGGAGTTTCCTAGACTCACGCCTAAGCACCTGAAGCTCTCGATTGCACCATGGAACAGGAGTCCGGCTAAGAGGAGGTCTAGTTGGACAGGCTAGCTCGAAGCTGGTTGTTAGAGCGGTGTTGAGATGTTCAACAGCCGCCTCAATGTCCTGCTCCTTGCGAAGTTGCAGTGGCGTCACGTAATTGCTAAGCAGTGCCTCCCTGAACTTTGGCCAGTCTCTTTTTCTTGGATTTCTGGTGGGCAATGGCATCTGCGCCCGCTCGCCACACTGAAACTCAATGTATCTGTGGTCCGAGCACGAGTCTTCGGCGAGGACCCTCCAGTTGTTGATCGACCACCCCAGTCTTGGATTTCACAGGGTGACGTCAATTACCTCCTGCCTTCTCGTAGTCACAAAAGTAAGCTGCTTGCCTACATTGTGGATGTTCAGGCTGGAGGAGGCAATATACTCGAAAAATCGAGAGCCCCGCTCATTGCACTTGCTGCTGCCCCAGATCGTGTGCTGGGCATTAGCAGCGCAACAAAGAAGGAGACCAAGATTGCGCCGCTCACAGAACCCTACGAGAGTAGCGACTTTCCCAGGTGGTGGCGGTAGTGGCGCCTCCAAAACATCGTAAGGAAAGTAAGCAGTTGCAATCACGAACCTCGACCATCCGTGCATACTCTTAAAACTAATCTCTGCCGCAACCAGATCCTGGCAAAAAAATACGTCAAGGCAGGTCGCTGCAAGATGGGATGATATTATAAGACCGGCTCTAGGTCTAATCGAGATTCTGTCATATAATATCGTGGCCCCTTTCAACGAGCCAAGGCCACAGAGGCGACCCCTAAAGACCCAGGGCTCTAGTACTGTTGTTATGTGGGGTGATGTGTGCAGCTGGGTGAGTCGTCTACTTAGGAGTACAGTAGCGGCTTTAGAATGCTGCAAGTTGATCTGCGCTACCGTCAAAGGACGATAGCTACGAGAATCGCCCGAGCCACTCATCTAGGAATGACATGAAAAGTTACAGTCCCGAAGAAGAGAATCAGACTTCTCCGGTACCGAGAATCCATGACATCAACAGAGGCCTCATCCATTCGCACCACAAGACTAGCACCTTCTTTACCATCCCGGTTGCTGCCCTTGGTGTGCGAAAGAATTCGCCAAAGCCTCGTGTTGATGCCAGGGTTCTGAGCACGCAGACAGGAAAGGACATCTGCGGTCGTCAGATCGGGATCCGGAATCCAGCAGATGGCCTTCCTGAGGGACACGCCTGCTTCGCTATAGACCGCGGAGCGAGTGGTCCCCATGGGGGCACGTCATTTACACCCCTGAGCCAATCAAAGTTGGCCTGAGACGCGCACGACACCTGTAGAGTGCCGTCCTTTATCTCATAGCCCTTCGCATTAGCTTCAGGACCGGAGGCAATGACGCGAAGCATCAGATGACCTTGGCAGTATTTTATCTCTGCATCAGTCAGCCGATGGTCAGGCCCCAGCTTCCCAATCATCGCCATTGGTTGCGGGCCGGTAGCCTTCTCGCTGTCGATGGCTTGGCTGCACCTTTGGAAGTGCTTGGGCGAAGGTCCAACTCACCACCCGCCACTGGCAAAGATTTCGCCGGGCAGATGGTTTTGCTGGGTACGAGAGGCTGGGCAAACTGCAGCTTATTGGCAACATTCTTCCCCGCCACATTAGCCGCCACCGAGGTTTCGCTCGTACCCTTTGGGGTCGTGGCGCCACCAGCAGTAACAGCTGCAGAGCAGGTGGGTATGCTGTTTTCAGCAACAATCTTCCGCCGCTTACCTCGCGAGCGAGATTTCGGAGCGGTCAATCCCTCCACAGGCTCGGTGGCTTTCGTGAGTGTCACTTCCGCCGTCCTGGGCCTTTTGGAGGGAGTCGACACAGAAGGGCCGGCAGAGCCACGTGAGGATTTCTCCTGCGCGAGCCTAGCAAGCCGCTTCTTTCCTTTCTTCCTCGCTTGAGATCGCGTTGCCCCAGAACCACTGGTCGGTCGTTCCGCCACTGTGGTGACTTCCCGACGCAGGTCCTCTGGATCCAGGGTACGTTCGTCAGTCTCTGAAGAAGAAGAGATTGCGGCAACAACCCCCGTCTCCTCCAGATTGCGCTCTCGCTGATAAAGGCGAGAGATTTTAGCAATGGTTAGGGCTCAAGAATCCGTGCCCCTGCCGCCGAAGCGGGTGGATTTCCACATGCGTGGGTTCCACCTGGAGTATTATACCTAGTGTTGTCCATCGCCAGACAGTGGTTTTAGTTCGGGACTCCTCCCTAGCCAGTTTGGTCCGCGGATTGTACCCATTCTCTATACCATCATTGTGATAGACAAACAGACATAACTCCCGCCCCTCCTAAGAGTAATCTCATTTGCCTACCAAGGGTCCCCCTATCCGCCACCTGGGGACGCGTCCGATGGGATGACAGGCAAATCCACACACGGTGTATTGGCTTTCTCTTTACTTGTTTTCGCCCATGTACCGATTAGTGTTTTGATACGAGGTTTTTGTATTATTGCACCAGTGAGCTTTTTCGTAGCCTTCCAAAGAGAGAAATTTGTAGATGTGGTTGTTAGGGGTTGCCAAGGGGGACAGGTTCACGTTAGGGTTTCCTGCTACTAACGGCTCATGTCTCTTAAATCTTCCTACTCTCACCTCCACGTGGTGCACCCTGGTAACCTGAGCAACCTAGGTGAAGATGTGGTAACCAACCCATGTGGAATCCTTGGTCAGGGCCAACGAGAGAGGGAGCTTTGGTGAGGCCACTCTGACATATTCGGTTTAAGGATTCATCAAAGTGTGCGAGGCCAGGTGGGGTCTCACATGTAGGAACGGTGGCGGAGGAGTACTATAGGTACCAACGGCAGCGTCCATACCCCCGAAGTGGGTTACAACTACCAAACAAAAAATCCCTAGCTTAGGGTTGTGCGCTGGGCTTGGAACCCGCCACATAAAAAACAAATAATCCAGTGAATATAAGATTGAAGCCTCGGATGAAATACCCCACAACTGTTGACGACAACCCCCTCAAACGTTATAAGGAACACGATTTAAGGATATGCACCTTGAATGTCCGGACCCTTAATAGGGAAGGTGCCTCTATCCAGCTGGTTGACGTCCTCGAAAAATATAAAGCTGACGTCACCGCACTCCAGGAAATGCGATGGACGGGACATGGACGCTCAAAAAAAGCTACGTGTGACATCTACTACAGCTGCCATGCGACGAAGAGCAGACTCGGTGTAGGTTTTGTGGTAAGCAAACGACTGCGAGATGAAGTCCTGGGATTTACCCCAGTCGCCGACAGGCTTGCCACACTCCGCATTAAGGCAAAATACTTTAACATCAGTCTAATCTGGGCACATGCTCCGACGGATGAGAAAGACGAAAACACCAAGGATGCCTTCTACGATCAACTAGAAAAAATCTTCGATCGATGCCCCCGCCACGATGCAAAAATTGTGCTAGGTGACTTCAACGCCAAGGTAGGCAAAGAAGGCATTTTGAACCAACCGTCGGTAAGTTCAGCCTCCACGAGCAGTCATCAGAAAACGGTTTGAGGCTGTACGACTTCGCCGCAGCACGGAGTTATGGTAGTTAGTAGTACTAGATTCCAGCATCCCGATATTCATAAAACCGCCTGGCTGTCCCCTGATCATAAAACCAGGAACCAAATTGATCACGTTGTGATCGACGGCGGGCATGCATCCAGCGTGTTAGACGTACGTACAATTCGAGGTGCCAACATTGACGCGGACCACTACCTTGTTGTAGGTAAGGTTCGCACTCGCCTCAGTGCGGCAAAAAACGTTCGCTTTAATTCGCAGAGGAAGCTTGACGTCGGAAAGCTACAATCGCTACAGACAGCTACCGCATTTGCTTATTGGCTCTCGAATACCACTAATACGCAGCATACCAACTCATCCTGCGATCGGCTGCAACGCGAGCTGCTAAGGAGCGATATCGAGAGAAGAGAAGGGAAGAGAAGCGTCTTAGGCGCAAGAAACGAGAAGCCGAAAAGAGAGAATGCGAGGAAATCGAGATGTTTGGCAGAAGGAATATGGCTCGAAAATTCTACGAACGTGTGAGGCGCCAAACGGAAGGTTTTAAGACCGGAGCCAATTCCAATTCCTGCAAAGACGAAAACAGGAATTTAGTGACGGATGTCCAGAGCGTACTCACGTTATGGAGAGAACACTTCTCGAAGCTGCTGAATGGCGACAGCGCTAATGATAGCAATGAAGATGAACCCGACCCCACAGTTGCTGACGAGGAACATGAAGTAGCGCCCCCCGACTATGACGAGGTCTTGCTAGTTATTAGGCGGCTCAAAAACAACAAAGCCGCCGGAGCTGATGGTATACCAGCGGAGCTATTCAAGGCTGGCGGCGATGAGCTCACGAAACGCATGCACCAGCTCATCTGCAAAATATGGTCGGAGGAATGCATGCCTAGCAACTAGAACTTAAGTGTGCTCTGCCCAATCCACAAGAAGGGTGATCCGGCAATCTGTGTTAACTACCGCGGGATCAGCCTTCTGAACATCGCTTATATCTGAACATCGCTTATATCGAGGGTACTCTGTGAAAGGCTGAAGCCCATCGCCAATGAACTGATTGGGCCTTATCAGTGTGGCTTCAGACCTGGTAAAGGCACCATTGACCAAATGTTCACACTACGCCAAATCCTGGAGAAAACCCTAGAGAAGCAGATCGACATACACCACCTTTTCGTCGATTTCAAAGCCGCATTCGACATCACCGTAAGGAGTCACCTATACGCCGCTATGTCTGAATTTGGCGTCCCTGCTAAGCTAATTCGGCTGTGCAAAATGACCAAATGAAGCATCACCACTGGCTCAGTTAAAATCGGTAATGACTTGTCCGAGCCGTTTGTTACTGAGCGAGGATTCAGACAAGGTGACTCCTTATCGTGTGTTTTCTTCAATCTGATGTTGGAAAAAATCGTACGTGCAGCAGGTCTAAATCGCACAGGCACTATCTTCACAAGAGTGTCATGTTACTGGCGTATGCTGATGATATTGACATCATTGGCCATAACAGCCGCGCCGTGAGTGCTGCATTTTCCGGCTTGGAGAGAGCAGCGAGGCGAGTGGGTTTAGCGGTGAACGAGGAGAAAACGAAGTACTTGGTGTCAACACACAAAGAGTCTCAGCGTCTTGGACACCACGTCACTGTTGGCGACTACAACTTTGAAGTTGTGAAGGATTTCGTTTATCTGGGAACCAGCATCAATACCACGAACGATGTCAGCAAGGAGATCAAGCGAAGAATCACTCTTGCCAACAGGTGTTACTTTAGGCTCAGTAGGCAATTGAGAAGCAGAGCCCTCTCTCGACGAACAAAAATTACGCTCTACAAAGCCCTCATCCTTCCCGTCCTGCTTTATGGTGCCGAAACCTGGACGATGACAAACAACGATGAGCGAGCTTTGGGGGCGTTCAATAGAAAAATTCTTCGAAGGATCTATGGTCCTATATGCGTCTACGGAGAGTATCGAATCAGATGGAACAACGAGCTGTATGAGCTGTACGCCGACATTGATATAGTTCAGCGCATTAAAACACAGCGGCTACGCTGGCTGGGACATGTTGTGCGAATGGATGAAAATGCTCCGGTGAAAAAAGTATTTGAATCGATGTCGCCGGGTGGCGGACGCAGGAGGGGGAGACCACCACTACGTTGGAAGGACCAAGTCCAAGAGGACCTGGCTGCACTTGGTGTTTCCAATTGGCGCCAGCGTGCGCGAAGCAGAGACGACTGGCGAAGGGTGATAACGCGGCAATGATCAGAAATGGTTGTACGCCAAATATGATGATGATGATGATGATGATGATGGTTATTCCGAAATTCAGCAAATGTTTTTCTAGTTTCTTTTCTAGGTTTTTCTCAAGTAATATTTTCAATTCATTTGTTACCTTGTTTAATTTGGATTTATCTTTTGATTTCCTAGTGATTTTCCATGTGTTTTGGAGCTTCCTTTTCCATTTAATTGAATGCTATAATTGAATGGATTGCGGAATTGATTTCATTTTTTGTTTTTAATCGTATATCTATCTTTAGTTTTTTTCCAGTGTTTTGTTTTTTTTTCCAGTTAACGAAAATTATTCCAGTCAGAAAAGTCTTTTATTTATTGGTCGTAGTAATTTCATTAAGATTGGGGAGTGGTCAGAAGATAATTCTAGACATGATTTAATAGTAAGCTATTTATGATGAATTTTTTTTGTGATGCAGAAGTCTATTTGTTGGCCAGTATACTAGTTAACCTGTGCTAATGAATATATCATTATTATATCGTATAGCTTTAAGTAACTCGTGTCCTTTTGCATTTGTCATCTTTGAGCCCCCCATAAAACATTTTTAGCGTTATAGTCGCCTCCGGCTAAATAACGATTCCCCAGTTTTTTTAAATAGTCTAGATATTGTTTTTTTTTTTTGTTATTTTGGTGGACAATAGACAGCAGAAATTTACTATTTGTGCTTTCGAGTATTTTAGGGCTATTGTAGTAGCTTGAAGTTTTTCTTTTATATACTCGTATGCATCAAGTTCAATGTATTTCATCTTTTTTTGATAATGATCGCCGTTCCACCATGAGCTTTGTTGTCAGGATGATTTGTGTAATGGATGTCAAAGTTAGGGAAATTAACATATGTTTTGTCTGTAGCATGTGTTTCTGAGATTAATATCACATCTATTGAGTTATTTATTAAGAAAGTCTTCAGTTCTAGTTCATGGTGCGACAGTCCATTTTCTTTCTATAGTGGCAAATTTATTTTATTTATTACATTAATCGATTTTGCATACAAGCATAGTAACTATGTTCATCATACTGGTCATTTGATTTATTAGTTGTTTCATCATTGTTTTTAATTCGGATAGATCGCCATTGTTTGATATTATTTCAAAAGGGTTGTTGCTTTTTATTTGATTTGGCTCCTGTGAAATGATATTTTGGCCATTAATTTTCGTATTGTGATTATTTTGGTTTTTTTGTGTCAGTTGAATGGTGCATATTTTGTAATACCACTCTAAGCCCTCGCTCATCTTTTGGTCGAAATGTGTAATAATTTGTCTCTTTTTGCTTTAATAATTCAATTATTTTTGTGTAGTGTGTGGAATCTTTGGTTGAATTTTTATTTCGTTCTTGCTTAGTATTTTCATTTTGTAAAATATATTTAGCATGGAGTTTAGTGCTTCAGATAAGGCTTTTATATTTTCAACATTCTGAACATATATAGGAGGCGGTTTTTGTAAACGTTGGGCAATTGATTTTTGTATATTAACGTTCGAAGAAAATAAATATTGTTCTGCCCTCTTCATTGACGTTTCCCAGGCTTTTGATAAAGTATGGCATGAAGGTTTAATTTTGAAATTAAAGCAAAACTTACCCGCACTTATAAGCTATTTAAAAAATATTTAACTGGACGAAAATTTATCATCAAAAAAGTGGTTTATCATCGTGGTGGCGTACGCTCGACTCGTGATTGTACAGGGGGTATTCGGTGTGGGTCCCGGTCGCCACGGAAGCCTTCCAAGTCTTCGGCCATCTCCACTAGTTCTTCCAGCGTTCCAAAATCCTTCCGGCGCACGTACCGTTGGTACTCTTCCAAGCTATTCCGGAAAAAGCGCGCTAGCTTCTGTGATTCCGTATACCCCGCTTGCCGCATCAGATTTTGCATCTCCAGCACATACTCTTTGAATTTCTCCCGTGGTTTTTGCCGCCTCTGTCGGATCTCATCCTCTAACTTCTCCAGGTATCTGGCAGGCAAGAAGAATTTAAGAAAATCCTTCCGAAATAAATTCCATGCTGTCCAGGAACGATTGTTATTGCGATTCCATAGAAGCGCATGATCTTTTAACAGTTCCGGCATGGTACGTGGGAGCATATTCTTGTTGAGCCCATATACTTCCGAGAGCTCCTCCACTCGTTCAAGGAATGCCAGCGGGTCGCTGCCACCGTCGTATTTAATGGACCATTTCCTCACATGATCGATGACTCCGGCGTACTGTGCCTGGTGTGGCTGGTCAATGGCCGTTGGTGACACAGCGCGATGCAGTGATGTCCCCGAAACTCTGTCTCCCATGTCGCTGGTATTTCGCCTGTGAATATCCCTGGCCTGTCCACACCCAGCGTATCGCGGGTACCTATGGGCGTAGCCAGCTTGGGTGACGTACTCCTGACGTACCTGGATTTTAGCTTTTCTAAGCGGTTTTGTTCTTCAGTCAATTCTGTGTCCTTGAGGAACTCTGAAAGTTGCTTACGGAGATCTTCCACGGTTCCTGCGGCTTCTATGTCGAATTCCACAGCGAAAATTACCAGCTCCTCCTTGCGCAGCGTGTACAACCAGCTTGTTTTCACCATCCTGTGTTCGTCTTAGATGATGATGAAAACAATGGGTGTGTGCGTGTTTTAAGCTGGTGCTAATTCGGCACTCTTCTGCGTGACTGCGTAAATCGACGCAGTTCTTTATCGCACTGTGAATGTATTTCTTAGGAGTTCTGTAAGTGAACTTCTGTTTAAAATTTGATACGTTGAATTTCTTTTGAAAGTCCCTGCTCGGGCGCCACTGTAACGACTCGTTTTCACTGGGGTAAAAACTCAGCGGGTTCCAGGGTCACTTTACAGAAATTTATTTCAATAGTGTTAGTTTTTATAAGTGTTTTATTTATTTATAAAATTTTAAACTTATTATGTTATTATTTTCTTAATTATACCCTACTCTGTGTGCTCGTGGTAGTGTCCGTGGTTTGTACTAGCGTCCCAGGTAGAGTCGGTCAAAACCATAAACTCCACTGGCTCTGTCTGCGTTGCGTATGTGTCCCAGGGAGAGTCGGTCAAAACCATAAACTCCACTGGCTCTGTCTGCGTTGCGTATGTGTCCCAGGGAGAGTCGGTCAAAACCATAAACTCCACTGGCTCTGTCTGCGTTGCGTATGTGTCCCAGGGAGAGTCGGTCAAAACCATAAACTCCACTGGCTCTGTCTGCGTTGATTTATTGTCAATAGTCAAAGTACCTAGTTTTGATGCTTGGTGCGTCTCTAGGAGCTTGGTGTGTTGTATACTCACGGAGCGATGCTGGATCAAAGAGGCTTGGTGCGTTGTATACTCATGGAGCGATGCTGGATCAAAGAGCCTTGGTGCGTTGTATACTCATGGAGCGATGCTGGATCAAAGAGCCTTGGTTCGTTGTATACTCATGGAGCGATGCTGGATCAAAGAGCCTTGGTGCGTTGTATAGTCATGGAGCGATGCTGGATCAAAGAGCCTTGGTGCGTTGTATACTCATGGAGCGATGCTGGATCAAAGAGCCTTGGTGCGTTGTATACTCATGGAGCGATGCTGGATCAAAGAGCCTTGGTGCGTTGTATAGTCATGGAGCGATGCTGGATCAAAGAGCCTTGGTGCGTTGTATACTCATGGAGCGATGCTGGATCAAAGAGCCTTGGTGTTTGGTTCACTCCGCTTATATAGCGAAAGCTTGCCATGGGATCAATGCTCGTTGTTGTTGTGGTCCAGTTGTCCTTAGGCCACCTTCAACTTCCGCTGGTTAACCACCTTGTTGTAATTCCCCTAGTTGTCCATCGTAGTTGTTGCTTGCAGTAGTGTGGCCTGATCGCTGCTGTTAGTTGTCGCTTTGCTGTTGTTGTAATTAATATATCGGTTCACACTCTGCTTGCTTACGGCTCTGTGTTTACGATCGGTGCGCTCTCGTTGTCATCCGTGCTCCGCCTTCGGTCGCTGTAGTGTTGTTGTTGTTAATATATTCTTTCACACTCCGCCTGCTTACGGCTCTGTGTTTACGATCGGTGCGCTCTCGTTGTCATCCGTGCTCCGCCTTCGGTCGCTGTAGCGTTGTTGTTGTTAATATATTCTTTGACACTCCGCCTGCTTACGGCTTTGTGTTTACGATCGGTGCGCTCTCGTTGTCATCCGTGCTCCGCCTTCGGTCGCTGTAGTGTTGTTGTTGTTGTTAAAATACTGGTTTCTACTTCTTTGTGTTTACGATCGGCTCGCGTATGTGTGGTGCGCTCTCGTTGTCATCCGTGCTCCGCCTTCGGTCGCTGTAGTGTTGTTGTTGTTGCAGAGATTGGTTTGCACTCTGCCTGCTTACTGCTTTGTGTGTGCGATCGGTTAGCGTGTGTGTGGTGCTCTTTCGGGTTTCTCTGTGTTCCGCCTTTGGTCGCTGCACTGTTGTAGAAATGTTTGCTTGCTGTTTCTTTTCTCCTTTATAGCCGTACTAGTCCCTCTTGATGTTCTTTGTACTATTAGGCCGTCGTCGTCATCAGTCTAACTCTTTCGGTTTCTGCGCTCCTCACCACCTGTACGTTTATTGGTCCGATCGTCTGTGCGTAAATGTTTTGTTATACTTATCCGCTGTCTTTGTTGTTGCATTTAGCGTGGGAGGTGGTTACCTTTTTAAGTTGCATGATATCGGGGATGGTTGCATGCTTGAATATTGATGGTGGTCATTTCCAAACAAAATATGGTGGACATCGTTATTTGTTTGTGGAGTTAACACGGTCTCTGGTGATAGCATATAGTTTTTGTTGTGTATGCGGAAAATACTTCTGGTATTTTCCGTCTTTACAAGCAGTATAAACATATTCTCGCTGTAGTGGATTCATTCACGAAATTCTGCTGGTTGTATCCGACTAAATCTACTACAACAAGAGTAGTTATAGACAGACTACATATTCAGAGCATTACTTTTGGTAATCCAGTGCAGATAATATCTGACAGAGGTACGGCGTTTTCATCTGAAGAGTTTAAGAACTACTGTGAAACCGAGAGCATAAAGCATCATCTCATTACGACTGGTCTACCACGAGCGAACGGAAAAGTAGAAAGACTGAATTCTGTTATAATCTCAGTGCTATCAAAGTTGAGTGTGTCTGATCCAACTAAATGGTACAAACACGTCGGAAAGGTGCAACAGGTCATTAACTCTACGTACTCTAGAAGTATCAACACGACCCCGTTCGATTTACTTATAGGCGTTCCTATGCGTACCGCCCAACAATGCAAAATAAAGAAGCTGATTGAAGTCGAAATCGTAGCCCAATTCAACGAGAAAGAGAAGAAACCAGGCAGAGTGCCAAGGAACTGATGGCTAAGATCCAAGCGGAAAATCGAAAATCCTTTAATCTACGTCGGAAAAAGGCTACACAATACGCGATTGGCGACTTAGTAGCAATCAAGCGAACGCAATTTGGCTCTGGTCTCAAGCTGAAACCAAAATTTCATGGACCTTATGAGGTTACAAGCGTTAAACCAAACGACACATACAACGTTGTGCGAGTGGGAGGTGCGGAAGGTTCAAAAACTACTACAACCTGTGCGGAATTCATGAAGCCTTGGTGTTCCAGCTTGAGCGATGACGAATTCGAGACGAATCCCGATCAGGACGGCCGAATTGTGGGACGAGAGTAAGAAGGCGACACCAACAAGACGCAACAAAGCAGACGCAACATTTTAAGCCGAGTCAGTCTGTGTTCGGTCGTACAAAGATGAAGACGTGTTTCAGCCTGAGGTAGTTTCTCATTAAATTTTCTTGAACATTTTATTGAATTAACATTATTAAACTTTTACATCTTGTGTTATTGAATTCCTTTTATTTTAAAATAAAATAAACTCTTTCAAATAACTTAAGACTCCATATATATATATATATATATATATATACTCGTATATATATATATATATATATATATATATATATATATATATATATATATATATATATATATATTTATATATATATATATATATATATATATATATATATACTCGTATATATATATATATATATATATATATATTTATATTTATATCCACAAATACATGAAATAGAAGTAAATGTACAAATAACTTGCTCAAGGATGGTATTATAAATGTAAGTAACTCTTCCTATAATAGCCCTCTGTGGATATGACCGAAAAATATAGACATTACTGTAGAAAAAAGTGGAGAATTGTTGTCGATTATTGGAAATTAAATGAGATCCCACGGACGAAAAATTCCCAATTCCGAACATTGATAGTTTACTAGACAAACTTGGACGAGCACAGTACTTTTCGCCGGTGGACTTGGTAACAAAGAAGAAGAGCGGTTGAACACCGCCTTTTCCACACCCCACGGACATTATGAGTACATTCGTACGCCTTTTAGCTTAAAAAACGCTCCAACCAAGTTCCAAAGACTAATTAAAAAGGTTTTAAAGGACTGCATCAATAAAATATCTGTAGTATATTTAGATGATATTCTAATATTCTCCAGAAGCTTTGACGAACATATTGAAAGCATATAGAAGACATTACTGTAGAAAAAAGTGGAGAATTGTTGTCGATTATTGGAAATTAAATGAGATCACACGGACGAAAAATTCCCAATTCCGAACATTGATAGTTTACTAGACAAACTTGGACGAGCACAGTACTTTTCGCCGGTGGACTTGGTAACAAAGAAGAAGAGCGGTTGAACACCGCCTTTTCCACACCCCACGGACATTATGAGTACATTCGTATGCCTTTTAGCTTAAAAAACGCTCCAGCCAAGTTCCAAAGACTAATTAAAAAGGTTTTAAAGGACTGCATCAACAAAATATCTGTAGTATATTTAGATGATATTCTAATATTCTCCAGAAGCTTTGACGAACATATTGAAAGCATTAAAAAAGTTTATTTTCCAGTTAAGAGAAGCAGAAATAAAAATACAAATAAATAAATGTATATTTCTCAATAATAAATGTATATTTGGGTCTAAAGATTCCAAAAACTATCAAGAAAACAATTAAATCGTATTTGAGTATGTGTGGTTGTTACCGAAAATTTATTGGAGACTGCGAATTTTTTAGAAAAAATACGCTAAATTAATATAAATTATTCAAATTTTATAAATTCGAGAAGCGAATCATTACGGATTTTAAAAGATATTTCGACTTGGCTTTTCAGTTACAGAAGAGGAGCTCCTCGTCAGAAGAGGAGCTCCTCGTCATCGTTTAGGCTGTTGGCTATATTCGTCCATACTTGTACGGCGTTAAATTTACCATTTCCTCTGGCAATCAGCCACTCAAGTGATTGTACACAAAAAACACAAGGGAAAGATGGAAATCCAAAGCTTTACCAGTGGGTAATTAAGTTAAGCGATTATAATATGAATATCGACTACATTAGGGGAGAGCAGCACGAAATAAACTTAGGTAGTTATGATAGTTCAAATTCCTTATATAATAATGCAAACAATGATTTTTTTTTCTTTTTATTTCCGATTATTTCATGCATCTGTCACCATTATATTGACACCTAGTACATGATTTGACAATTTGTTTGGAAATTAATATAAAAAACACATTTTGGCCAGTGCCAAGAAGTGATACAACAAAAATTATTTACATTAATTATAATAATTCACTATAATTATATTATAACAATTTATTATCAAAATTATGTTTATAATGATTATTTACATTTACATTTATATTACTATTACTAATATGTGTAGTCTGGATTTCCTAGTTCAGTAGGTCGTTTGGTCGAGTTCTCTTTAAACGGCGCATGGTGGTTTCTTCTAGATGTAGCAACTCGTTTATTTCTTCGTTATTATGCCCATGCAGTGTATCGTAGTGTTTTGTGGATATCTTATTTATTTCTTCGTCAATTCTTGTCATATTTAGTTTGCGGTGTATGTCTTCATTTGTTGTGTACCAACCAGACTTTATGATAACTCTTCATATTCTAGATTGCTGTCTTTGAATTTTTTGTATGTGTGACCGCTTTGCCGTTCCCCATACTTGGAGTCCGTACGTCCAAATTGGCTTTATAGTACACTTGAGAGAAATACTTAGTTTCTAGCATGCAGTTAAATATATTTCGGATATATATTATAGCTATATCAGGCATTTCTTTTAGCATTTTCCCGCTTATCAGATCATATCCTGCCGCCTTTTTGTCTTTTAATTTTTTAATTTAGTTTTTGGTTTTTGCCACTGACGTCTTTTTTGTTTTGGATTGCGGGATATTTATTACATTGTCAAGATGAGTGGTTTGATTGTCCATTTCGCTTGTAAATATTTCAAGGAAATGTTTGGCCAGTGTGTTGGCTTTGTCTTTACTTGTTTTCGCCCATGTACCGGTTTGTGTTCTGATAGGAGGTTTGTGTATTATTGCACCAGTGAGTTTTTTCGTAGCCTTCCAAAGAGAGTAATTTGCTGATGTGGTCGTTCCCAAGTTCGGCATATGTTTTTCTAGTTCCTTTTCTCTGTTTTTCTGAAGTAAAATTTTTAATTCATTTATTGCCTTGTTTAGGTTGCGTTTATCTTCCGGATTCCTAGTGATTTGCCATGTTTTCCGGAGCTTCCTTTTCTATTTAATTTTTCCCTTGATGAACGCTGGTGTAGTGTCCGTATTTGCTAACGTTAGCTTTGGTGTTGAAGCTGTGATTGCTTCGATGACGCTATCATTGAAGTATGCTATTGCGGAATCGATTTCATTTTTTGTTTTTAATCATATATCTATTTTTAGTTGTTTTTCCAGTGCTAGACGAAAATTATTCCAGTCTATTTTATTGTTATAAATGCCTGAGAAAACTCTTGCCTCTATTAATCCTAGTAATGTCAATAGGATTGGGGAGTGGTCTGAGGATAATTCTAAATATGATTTAATAGTCAGCTGTTTATGAGGAATATTTTTTGTGATGCAGAAGTCTATTAAATCTGGTTGTTTTTTTGTATCTGTTGGCCAGTATGTTGGTTCATCAGTGCTAATGAATCGACTATTACTATATCGTATAGCTTTAAGTAACTCACGTGCTTTTGCGTTTGTCAACCTTGATCCCCATAAAACATTTTTAGCGTTATAGTCACCTCCGGCTAAATAGCGATTCCCCAGTTTTTTTAAATAGTCTAGATATTGTTCTTTTGTGTTGTTATATTTTGGTGGACAATAGACAGCAGATACTACGATTTGTCCTTTCGAGTCTTTTAGTGCTATTGTGGTTGCTTGAAGGTTTTCTTTTTTATATGCGTCAAGTTCTATGTAATTCATATTTTTTTTATAATGATCGCCGTTCCACCGTGAGATTTGTTGTCAGGATGATTTGTGTAATGTATGTCAAAGCTAGGGAATTTAACAAATGTTTTGTCTCTAGCAAGTGTTTCCGAGATTAACATCACATCTATTGAATTATTTATTAGGAAAGTCTTTAGTTTAGCGCGACAGTCCATTTGCATTCCATATTGCCAAATTTATTATATTTTCTGCGTTCATCTATTTTGCATAGAAGCATAGTTACTATGTTCATCATACTGGTCATTTGATTTATTAGTTGTTTCATCATTATTTTTAATTCGGATAGAATAAATAAGAAATGCAACAGTATCCACTGGGAAGAAGTTAACAAGGAGAAGCAAAAGTGTGCGTTCCACGTATATGAGTGTCGTCCAGTTGATGCTTCTAATACAACAGGCTTATTCTTTTTAATTTATAAGCGATAAGTATGTATATATGCATGTCCATATGTACTCGTATGTGCATTAAGCGGTACACTTCAAAAGAGAATATATATATATATATATATATATATATATATATATATATATATATATATATATATATATATATATATATATATATGTTGAGTTGATGTTGTATTTTTTATAAATAAAGTTGAGCTGATATTGTTTGTTTTTTGTTTGTAACGAAATACTATATACCAAAGTTCTTATCGAATCGTACAAAATTTATAAGTATAATAATATAATAGTAGCATCTGTGATAGCCATGGTGTTACTAAATTGTAATTGTAATTCAAATAGGTCCAAAATTTACGGCACAGTTAATAAGTAACTGAAATAGTGCTCTATTTGTGAAAGGTGGTGCGATGTTGCTCCCTCGAAGACACAAACGTAAGTGGCCCAGCTTCTACTCACGCATCCGCGTGAAAGTTAGTATCCTTCAGAAATTATCAAAGATGGATGTGCCTTGCCTAAAAATATCATCTGCTGCTGCTCTCTGTCTCAGGCGACATTACGTCGGAAATTCTCTCGACATCACGCTGCTTTTAACTGAGAGCAGCAACATATTGATATGGCATCAGGTCACAGTCATCTAGAGTGGGGACTCATCACGAACATGCCGCCCCCTTGCAGTATTGCAAGAGAAACGGAATGGCCTCGCCGAGGCCCACCCAGTGGCCCCTCACACGTGGAGGGTGGTGTGGTGTTCACACCGGCATATGGCACACGGCGGCTTCTGGCATCGGCGGCTTCTGGCATTAGAAAAATGGAGCAGGATCTGTGCTTGAGTTGCATCGAATCATGACGACGAGACCATAATCAAATTGGCTGAAGATGGCGTCACCAAAATTTTGTGGATGTCCTGGAAACCGAAGTTAGATATATTATGTTCTAACAAAGAGGTCAATTTTGTCTGTTAATGCAGAAATCTACGATTTACTCGGAATTTTGAGTCCCATTGTAATTCGATGCAAGATATCTACATGAAACTTGGGTTCAAAACTGTGTTTGGGAAAACGTCACAATTGGTCAACTTATACTGCTGTGGCTCCAAATACAAATTAATCTGCTATTTATTCAAAAAATTGAAGTACCTCAATATGTGTCCTTAGAAAATCGAGGAGAAGTCCATGGTTTCGCTGATGCCTTCTCTCAGAGCATTTGGGTATTGTCTATACTATCGGATTTGGGTCCAAGGCACGCACAAAATAACGCTCTTCATCGCCAAGTCAAAGGTTGCCCCAATAAAGGCCCAATCTTTACCTCTCCCTGAGTTATGCGCCGCCGTTTTGCTAAGTAAGACGTGGCACAAAAGTAAATAAAAAATGGAGCACTTCGTATCATCTACTTATTTTTGGACTGACTCAAAAATAGTTCTTCAATGGTTCAAATTGCACTCATCAACACTCAATTGTTTCGTCGCAAATCGTATCTCAGAGCTTCAGGAGCAAACTAGAGAAATTTATTTGAGACACGTTCCCTGAAAAAGTAACCCGGCTGTTATAGTGTCTCGTGGTTGCAGTGCTCAAGATTTGCCCAATACAATGCCCAATATACTGCCATGGCTAAAGGAACTTCAATTCAACCATCATTGTAGAAGCTAACGACATTTTTACACGATACGACCGTTGGAAATGGCCCCGTAAGCATACTTAGAGTTGGTGGCCGATTGTCAAATGCTTCTTTACCATACGACGCTCGATTTCCCGCATTGTTGCCAAAACTCTTCGTTTCGGCAAGCTGTATATCGAATATCTTCATCGCGTTCATTTACACGCTGGTCTGAAGGTCTTACTGGGCATCCTGCGTCAGAAAATATGGATAATCAACGCCAGAGATGTCGTACGAAGAGTGGTACGCACTGCTCTCGATACAAGCCCAAACTAATGGAGAAAATAATGTGTAATTTACCAGCTGATCGCCCAAGAGCTCAACGTGCTTTCTTAGTAGCTGGTGTCGATCATTGATAACAAACTTCTTTGGAAAACACATATCGAACTGAAGACATCCAAAGCACTGTCAGTTTTCTGGCAGTGTAAGGGTGTTTTTGGTAAGACATGGGATCTTTCCCCTAGTAAGGTCCTATTTATCTATACAGCTATGGTAAGACCTATTATCACCTATGCATCGATGGTTTGGATGAGCAGACTCTCTCTTGTAGGGGTCCAAAAAGCTCTGTCAAAACTACAACGTGCTGTGGCCATATGTTGTACCGGAGTATTTCCGACTACTCCAGGCCCGGCACTTGATGCTTTGGTGAATCTCCCGCCACTAGATGTTTTCATCCGCGGAGAGGCCGTTAAGGCCATCTGCAGATTGAAAGATAGTGGCCACTGGTATAGGGTATACTCGATATTGGACGACGGCGCAGGCACTGACATCGATTCTGCAATCCTGTCTATGCCCCCGGACTCCATGTCGTCAACCGTCATACTAGGAAAGCGGTACAATGTGTTGCTGCCAAAGGCTCGTTCATGGTTAGATCCCGAGAACGAGCCCGGCAAACACTGCTGCCGTATTTTCACTGATGGCTCCAGGACTGAAGAAGGTTCAGGTTCTGGTGTCTTCGTGGAATCTTGTGGGACCCGTCGGTTCTTTGCCCTTGGTCTGCATGTGTCTGTGTTTCAGGCGGAGGTGTATGCGATACTTGAGGCGATGGACTTTGTTGTGGAAAACAGGTGGAAAGGCAAATCTATTTGTGTCTACAGTGACAGCCAAGCTGCGCTAATGGCCTTGGATAGTCCGACCACCACTTCCACGATAGTCAGGTCCTGCAAATCCAGGTTGAAGTATGTTGGAAAACATAATAGTCTGACGCTGACTTGGGTCCCGGGACACGCTGGCATTTCGGGTAACGAGACCTCTGACTCTTTGGCCAGGATGGGCTCCGAGGCTGTTTTTATTGGCCCTGAGCCTGTTCTGCCACTCCCTTGTGCTGTCATCAAAGCTACTGCAAACAAGTGGGTTGTTTCGACCCACAAGCGAGCATGGCGGGCTCAGAGAGACTGCGGATGGACGAAAATTATGCTACCTGCTATCTCTGACCAATGGTCGCAGTTCCTTCTATCTTTAGGTATGAGGGACTGCAGGCTGTTGGTTGGCGTGATGACGGGGCACTTTCTATGGGCTAGGTACATGGAAAGGATTGGCATATCAGACAGTGCGCTGTGCTCAGCCTGTGGAGAAGAAGACGAGACGGCGTACCATTTTCTTTGCGTCTGCCCTGCCTTTGCTCGAATCAGGTTTGGGATTTTTGGCACTGATACTGTTCATTTGATTTATTACTTGTTTCATAATTGTTTTTAATTCGGAGAGGTAATTGTTTGATATTATTTCAAAAGGGTTGTTTGTTTTTATTTGATTTGGCGCGTGTGAAATGATTTTTTGACCATTAATTTTCGTATTGTGATTATTTTGGTTTTTTAGTGTCAGTTGAATGGTGCATATTTTGTAATACCACTCTAAGCCCTCGCTCATCTTTTGGTCGAAATGTGTAATAATTTGTCCCTTTTTGCTTTAATAATTCAATTATTTTTGTGTAGTGTGTAGACTCTTTGGTTGAATTTTTATTTCGTTCTTGCTTAGTATTTTCATTTTGTAAAATATATTAAGCATGGAGTTTAGTGCTTCAGATAAGGCGTTTATATTTTCAATATTCTGAACAGGGAGGGGGTTTTTGTAAACGTTCCGCAATTAGTTTTGTTATGTTCGCATTTATCCCACTGTTGTTTTGTTTTTCACTGTTGTCTTGGGAGTCCGTTTTGTTATTTACTACAGTTCGAATCCGTTTGTTTTGTTTGGAGTGACAGGATTGCTCAGCCAATATTTTTCAACTTTTTGTGTTGTGCTCAACATTTTCTTCTTTTATCTTTTGCAAGCATTATTTTGTTTCGTTAACTTGTTTGGCGATTGCTTTTCGCGGTTTCGTTTTGTGTCTCTATTTTCTGTACTTTTATTAGTGGTTTTAATATTTGTGTTTTGTACTTGCGTGTTTTTTGTTGTTGGTGTACTTGGTGTTGATCTGATTGACATTATTGGTGAGGTGCACCCAAAAATCGTTTTCGTCGTAGTTACCGGTGCTACAGTTTTGTTACAGGAGCTTTGAGTTGCTATTGTTGTTCCGAAAGTAGTAACAGATGGATGAAATACTGTAGTGGGAGTCGCGCATTGGACACTCCAAGATAGGAATTCGCTGCCACCTAGTAGAGCGGGCGAGCAAGATCGTGGTCTGCTCTCTGTCATTCCAACCGGTAATTTGGAGTTGCCGTTGTTTTCGTTTGATACGAAAGAAATATGGGTTTATTTTTGTTGCTGTTTTTTGTTTAAGTGTGTCAGCCACACTCATTATAAGTTTGTGACTTGTTTTTTTAAATTTTATTTTAAAAGAGGTGTCCCAGTAAGTAACAGGTAGAATGGTTCTAGTCGGTCACTACACTATTGCACATTTTTCTTTATAACTTAGGTTACTTTAACTTAATAAATTTGTACTGGAGAATTAATTTTTGCGGAGCAAGTTTAAACACGTCCGCACTTATCACTATCGTACTTTTCAATTCCACCTTAAACTCTTTGTTTGCGCAGCACCGCTGACTTTTCAGGAGATTTCTACTGTGCTAAAAGGGATTGAATCTTGTTTGAATTCGCTGCCATTATCAGCGTTGAACGACGATCCTACTGATCTCACAGCTCTATCCCCTGGGCACTTTCCTGTTGGGCGAGCCCTACTAGCCATTCCAGAGCTTTGGAATCTATCAATGAAACCTCAACTACTAAGCAAATGGAATCAGCTCACACAAATGCAGCAGGATTTTTGGCGTGGCTAATTTGAGCTTTTATAATTCAATTTGAATTTCTTAAAGCTCCCATAGCTTTGTCTTCTATCATCATCGTCACCTCCCTCCCGCTACTTCCCGAAATATGCAGGATTGGGAAATAACCCTGTAACTAAGGAGATATATGTATTTGCATATGCACTGAATCTTTGACTGGCGGAATACTTTTCATTCACTTCAGCACTTTATTAAAAATGAATTTAATATGATATATAATGATTTCGCGATTTATCAGTTAGTAGGTGGTTAAATAAAATTTAGTGAAAACTAACCTTTTTCTCACATTGTTGCCGCTGATACAGATATCCTTCATTTATATTACCAATCGTATATTCAAGTCGGAAGCCTGTGCTGCTAGTGCTATGATATTTTAAGCAGTGAAATGTCCAAATATAATGTTTACCTAGAAATTATTGTACTATAATTCCAATATTTTTCAAAATATATTGTGATTGCTTGTATATGCGTGTCCCTCCTATATAATTTTTTGTATTACAATTCTCAAAATATGTATGTATTGAGCAAAGAAATATTCTACATTATAGTATGTAACCAAAAGAGAAATAACGACAACTTTGAAAGTATAAAAGATATATATTAATTTTTTACGTATATAGCACAAATTATTGTACTATATAACTGCTACTAATACTGATTGTTTCAAATTGTTTATAGATACAATTTTTGGCACACTGTGGAACAGGACATCAAAAATTCGTTACAGATAATTAATGCGTTCACTATTATTAAGATATACCCGTATGATTATTCTATGATTTAAGTATCACATACGAGTGTGTGTCAATAAGAACCTGAAAATTACAGCAGATGGCTTTGCCAACTTAAATCCAACACTTTGCTTCTTAAGAGCTATCTTTCAAAACAGTGCACCCTAATTTTCTGACTGATCATCCATTTGAAACAGACGTCTAAGAGCATTTTCGTAAAAATGAAAAAAGTGAATTTCCTGTGCACATTAAAGATTATTTTGGACTCTTAAAGATCGATTGGAACCATCCGCCATTGGTTTATCCAATTTCAGTACGGTCGTACTCGCACAATTGAAGGCGAAAGTTCTGGTCGCCCAATTGAGGCCACCAGAAATGATCGCAAAAATCCAAGATAGAATATTGAACGCTCGGCGAGTGGGGGGGGTTCACGAACTTGAAGAGGCTAAAGGTGTATCACATGGATCAGTGCAAAATCTATCCGCAAGATAGGTGACGCATTTGCTCACAATTGACAACAAACGCAATAATTTCACAAAAACTATCGCCGGCGCATATGATGCAGAGCTGTGGGATCGATTCAACACCGATTTGAACCAAAAACGACGGCATTTGGCGTTCTTTTCCACCAGCGTAGCTGCGCACAAGTCACCAGTCGTAATGACAAAATTGCATGATTTATGCTACGAAATGCTCCCTCATCCAGCATATCCTCCTGCGGTAAGAGATTTGGGTCGAATCAACAGATCACTGATGGACATTTTGAGGGCTTCGAGAAATCGTATTAATTGGAGATCATCAAAAAACCTTGAATGAAGTGTAACGAGCTAAAATGAGACATTGTTGAAAAGCATGTTCCTTATTTAAACTTTCAGTAACTTATTGACCCTCCCTCATATTTATTTAATTCTGGTCGAAGGCAACTTTTTCATATTAATGGTTGCAAATTTAAATTTAATAACCATTTTTGAAAAAAATTCTCTTTTTTTAGGTTGGTCGCTTATATCCTCAAGCAGTGTATTTCCCAATTCGAACTTTGTATTTAACGTTAAAAATAGAACAACGTGAGAAGCACAAATCTGTCGAACAAGCTGTTTTTGCTGCAAAACTGAGCACACCAGTAAGTAATTTTTCTGGAAAAAATTATAGCGCATAATTTAGTAATTAAATATATATTTTAAATGTACTCCTTTTTATTCATGTGAATTTTATGTTAGTCGTCGACCAGTTAATCAACCCCTTAATTCTGGTCGTATCTTAAATCTAGCACAAAATAGCCATAGTAAGAAATAATTAATGTTCCGTTTTTTTCTTATGTGGCTTTTTTAACCGTTTTCTACGATACCAAAGCATTCATAAAAAATATTTCAAAGTTAAATAATATTGTTTTTATTATAATCTCAATATGTAGATATTATAATCAGAATTAATCAGCAAACATAGCAGTGTGTATCGTGAAAATAAAAATAAATTAGAATAAGCAATAAAAACAATACAAATTTAAGATACACATCTCATGAAATACAAAGGAAACGTTATTTTATTTGAACGTATTTTAATCCAAAAAATATATTTAATTCCATTCAATTCAACAAGGAATGTTTCTAGTTGGGTGTACTAACTATTATAAATAGAGTCCACAGCTATGTAATACTAGATTTTAATGTATATCGAAATAGAACAAAATATACCTAGATTTGACCAGAAATGTGCTCTGAGTAATAGTTATATAGACGTGTACCTTGTTCCATTAAGTCTTAAAGTTAACTTATACACAATGTTGAAAAGGTCTAACTTCTCCTTCATAATCCGCTATTTCCCACCTAATATTTCTAGGATTAGAATACAATGGGCATCAATGCTTGATGCAGTTCGCCAGCCTACCCCACTTCGATTCTATTTTATTCATCACATATAAGCCACATAATGTGGAAGCGCACAGAAAACTAATAGTAGGTAGGTAGGTCAGGCGGCCACCCGAGCCTGAGGCTAACATTGACTCTTTGTGATACCGTATGAGACGACAGGTCCCATCCCTTTCAAAGATCCAGCCGTTTGGAGCTTTTGATGAAGCAATTGATGGAGCTAATCTTTTTTTTTTGAGATATCTCCCAAGGAGTCCAGAAAGTAGTCGCCTAGGAAAGTTCGCCTCCTTCTGGACAATGTTGGACACGTGCACAACAGGTGAGCAGGGGACTCTTCCTCCTCCTCGTCCATGCAATTCCTGCAGAAGTCGTTAGAGGCGACCCCAGCCTGCACCCGTGTGTGCCAAGAGTCCAGTCTTTCCTTTTAGGACGCTAATCACGGGACATTCTATTTAGAGCCAGTAGGTCATTAGAGCGCTTGACATTTATCTCTGGCCAGGTTTGTCTAGCTATTTTACATCCTGAAAGTTCAGACCAGAGCCTGCCCGCTGTTCCTAAGGATATTTTATTTACTAAGAGCTTACATGTGGCAATAGGAATACCGAATTACGACCTATCTGGTTCAATCGGAATGGTAGTACCCTCATATATATAGCCGCGACCTCTGCCTGAAAAACACTGCAGTGGTCGGCCATCCTAAAGGACATGTTAATGTCCAAATCTTCTGAGAATACACCACCTCCCACCCTACTCTGTAGTTTGGATCCATCTGTGTAGATGCGAACCCCTTCTACATGAGGGGGGATGCCATCCTTCCATTCGTTCCTGGAGGGAATGGATATCTTGCACATACCATTGAAGGCGTACATTGGTGTGATGTAGTCGAAAGAGTCAGGAATACCCTCAAAATGTCTTAAAATGGATGCATGACCTACATTCCTGGCATCCCATTGATGCGTAGCTTTTAGCCTGATAGCTGAGTTTGCAGCCATTTTTTCGCCAAAAAGCCTAACAGGCAGCAGATTGAGCATAATGTCCAATGCTGCCTTTGGAGTCGTTCTAATGGCACTACTTATGAATACCTCTGCCGTTCTTTGTACCTTTGTTATCAGCCTATTGTATGTGGACTTACTTAGGGCTGTCCACCAAGCAAGCACCCCATAGAAAAGGACTGGTCGTGCCACAGCTGTGTATATCCAATAGGCTACCTTAGGCTGTAACCCCCATTTTTTTTTGCCTATAACTCTTTTGCAAGAGTACAGAGCTACCTGAGCCTTCCTAATGCGTTCGCTTATATTAGCCTTATAGTTCAGCTTCCTATCTAGGATCACGCACAGATATTTAGCATCTACACTCATTAGTTTTGGAGCGATAGATTGAGGAATTTTATACTTCGTAGTGAAGAGCACTAGCTTAGTCGTGGTCGGATTAACCCCCAACCCACAGTCAGTAGTCCATTTAGAGAGAATGTTCAACATGTGTTGCATCAAGTCCCTCAAAGTAGATATATGCTAAGTCAAGACAACTATTGTAGATCTTTAGCAGCCACTCTATTATAAGATTCTCTGACTGCTGAATTGCAATTGGAGCTACACCATCTGTGCCAGATGCTTTAAATGGTTTGAAGCTATGGATAGCCCCCAGAAAACTAATAGTGAAACATATGAGACCCTAAAAGTATGTATTCGTTTATGGGTTTACTACATTCGCTTTTTTGAACCACACAATCTACGCGTAAAACTATACTCTAGATTCTTCTCGGAGTATCTTTCGAAGTATAGGGAATATTTTAAAATGTTCTAGTTCACCTCACCACACGAGAGATATATAAGCTACCATACAAACTATGGGTAAAATCATACTTTAGATTCTTCTCGAAATCTCTTTCGAAGTGCAGAGAATATTCTAGAATCTTCTAGTTCAGCACACGAGTGGTATATACGCCACCACACATTAAAGACGACGGTAGTTGAACAGTGATCGTATCAGTCTCAAATTTTTTTTTTTTAAGAATTCTATTTTTTCTGGAATTCACTCATTTTGAGCCTAGCAATAAGTAATTAAATCTTAAGAGCTAAAATAACTATATTTATCCCGCACCAGCGTTTGGGCTTAGTATTAAATTTCACTAGATTTGTCCTTTTAATTTTAATTCAATTTATAAATTAATTTCATTTTAGTATCATTTAATATCATTTAATATATAGGTAAGTTTAATCTTTTGAGGCGTGTTGCTGTTTTAATTCTAAGCAGATTTTTTACTAATGGATTCGAGTACTCTCATAAATTTTTTTTGGGCTTGAGCATAATCTCTGTAAGCTCACTTTTAACAAGAGGAATGTTGAGGTCCTTATGGATATCAGCATTTCTAACGAACCAAGGCGCGCCCGTGTTTGCACGCAAGAGTTTCGATTGCGCTTGTTGTATCAGCTCGACGTTCGATAAACTAGCATTTCCCCAAAGCTCAGCTCCGTATGCCCAAATTGGTTTGATCACTGCCTTGTACAATAGAAGTTTATGTTCTAATCGAAGCCTTGAATTGGAGTTGAATGCAGCCAATTTATTTTATGGACCCTTTTCAATATGGTTCCATTGCATGACTCAATTTTTCATTGCATCTAACTTTATATATTTAAATTTACTTCTAGCCTGATATGTATGTATCCATTAACAAGTGTATTTACCTACACCATGTAACCCGCTCGTATATGACATACATACATTCCAGGCACTTTTAATTGTTTACAATTAAGTGCTAACGTTATTTCCCAATTTACCTAAACATATTCTTTTATTTCAACATATACATTTTTCAATTTCCCACACGCTAATTTTCTATGCGATAAACAAAAAAAATCTATGTATATTTACATGTAGCCTGCTGCATTATGTAAATATCTGCAAATTTCCAATTTCCCATCGTATGTCCCTATATAAAGGGTTTTTCAAAAGAAACGCTACAAAAGTAAATCGATAGTGACAGCAAACGACGCCATATTTTTTCCCGCTCTTTTGACATTTCTCTTCAGTAAGGTTTGCCATTTCATCATGCAAAGATATACGAGCCAACAACGAGTCGAAATTATTAAAATTTACTACCGAAATTCGGAGTCAGTCGCCTCAACTTTAAGAGCGCTATGTCCAATTTATGATGATGCTCATTTCTGGCTGAATGGCTTCGTCAATAAGCAAAATATGCGTTATTGGTTAGACAGCAATCCACACGTACTCCATGAGTCATCATTGCATCCCGAACAAATTACGGTTTGGTGCGGTTTATGGGCCGGCGGCGTCATTGGGCCGTACTTCTTCCGTGATGATCAAGACCGGCTCATTACTGTGAATGCGAATCGCTACCGTTCAATGATAACCGAATATTTTTGGCCACACAGCGAATGCCACAATCAATTTACTGCAAACCAAGTTTGGTGAACGTGTTATCTCACGAAATGGGCCAGTCGATTGGCCGCCTCGGCCGTGCGATTTGACGCCGTTAGATTATTTCCTGTGGGGCTACGTCAAGTCTAGCAAGCCAGCGTCGATTGATGAACTTCGTACGAATATCGAACGTGAAATTGCAGCAGTATCGGCCGATTTATGCTTGAAAACCGTTGAAAAATGGGTTCAGAGTCTCCGGTTTTGTATTATTTAAAAAAACTTTTGTAGCGCTCTTATTCAAAAACCCTATACTTACTTATACGTACATACCCATGCCTCTTAACTAGAATACCTACATTTTTAAATATACGTTCGTATATTCACTCTGTATATTATACACATACGAGGGCGGATTGTTATTGAAGCTACCTAAGTAGGAAAAAAACATTTTTTTTTTTCAAAAACCATTTATTTCTCAACATAGTCTCCTTTTACTTCGACACACTTAGTAAGACGATATTCCAACTTTTTTATACCATCTGAATAATACGATTTCGGGAACCCCTCAAAATACGCGTTAGTTTCGGTAATCACTTCTTCGTTTGAGATGAATCTTTTTCCTGCGAGCCATTTTTTCAAGTTTGGAAACTGGAAAAAGTCACTAGGAGCTAAATCTGGACTATAAGGTGGATGATTAACCAATTCGAAGTGTATTTCACGTTATTTTAGCATCGTATCTAATGCTGTGTGAACCGGTGCGGTGTCTTGAAGAAAGAGTATTTTTTTCTTCTTTAAATGTAGTCGTTTTTCCTTGGTTGCATCAATCAATTGATCCAATAATGCATGATAATACTTTCCTGTGATTGTGGATCCTTTTTCAAGATAATCGATGATCAATATTCCGTGTGCATCCCAAAATACAGTGGCCATAACCTTGCCAGCCGATTTCACTGCCTTCGCCTTCTTCGGAGCACTTCCACCCATTGTTTCGATTGATTTTTGGTTTTAGGTGTGTAGTGGTGGACCCACGTTTCATCAACAGTTATTAATCGACGCCAAAAATCAACAGGATGTTTGGGTCCTTATCTGCTTGTCCTCGGTAACGTTCTCTGGAATGTCCTGCGCCTGAACCTGTAACCCTACACCACTTTCTTAAATGAGCACTGCACTATTTTGGGTTTAAAACAACAAGAAGATTTATTCTTAAAATACTAGTTCTTATATACTATTTACAAATAAACATTACAGTCTACGTCTTGACCTTTCTGGTGTTCCAGTTACGCAATTGTTATTTGGTGTCAGTGGCTCAAGCCCACTGACCTACTGCAAGTAAAAGTGTCGTCGGTGCATTATAAATGCCCCTCGTCAGCTTGACTGCAGAACTGTGACACCCTAAAAGTTTACATCATAATTAATGCATAAATACTACTCATTTACAATATTTGCACCCTAAAAATATGTGCGTTCTTAATGAATTTAATAGGAGCCGGTGCTGTGAGTCAACTACGCGTAGGTAGCTTGATTCTAACTCACAACATCCCTCCCCTCTTTCTAAAAGAAGTTAGTGCAACTAACTTCCATTAAATCTCTACAATATTTTTCTTGCACTGCAAACAAATGTGTTCATCGATTTAACTCTATATTACATACATATAATTTGTTTTTATTTAAATTTTTTTTTTTTAAATCGCCTTATTTGGGTTCTATCACGGTTTTTATTCTTTTCTTTTCCATATTTTTTTTTTCAGCTTTTATTTTCTTTTGTAGTTTTTTTTTCTTTACTTTGTTTTTGTTTTTTTCTTATTTTTATTTATCATTTTTTTTTATATTCCCCTTTTTATAATTTGGTCTTTAATTGACTATTTTCTCATTGGCGTACATACAAATATCTAAACAATAACACAATTCTATTCTATACATAAAACCTTATATTTTACTGCGCCCTCTCCTACCTGCTGGTCCAGTTGACGCCCGTATTTGTCAGAGTGAAGTCCCTCGATGAACTCTGCATACCCCTCCCTTCTTTCTGGACCGGTACGTAAAAAGATGATGCAAGCTTGCGCGACTAGATGCGCTTCTGACGAAGTCAAAATAAATATTGGATATTCGCTTAGTGAGTGACAATGAATATTTTCTCATTGGAGAAATCGTTACGAAGTTTAGCCGATAAAGCTTGGCTATGTTATGTTCGATCTTTTCGTGGTTAAAACGATTTTTTGCGCCAGGAGATTATTCTGCGAAGCTAATTGAACGATGGTAGTCGTGGCTGTTATTGTGTTTGTAGCCGTTTCTCTGTAAAATTACGGAGTAACCTCGGGTTTTGGCTAAAATTACCTTTTCTTCTTTCTAGACAATAATACAATATACATACTGACATATGTGATAGTGGCAGACACGTTCGATTTTGTTTATCCGGACAACGTACATTTTAGTGTTTTTCATGCTATTTCGTCAATTATGCCATAAAACTCAAGTATTATTAGACTATTACTTGTCAGATAGAGACTATTGTATTCAGCCGATACCATCTCCATTTTTTTATAAGCTTAAATCGTAGTCATCTCGCACATGGGAAGTTGAAAGCTCTTTCACTCTTCAGATTTTTGTTCGCTGCTCTTGCATTTCATCTACTGGTCTCCTGGATGTTGGTTAATATCTTACTCAGTCTTCAACGCTGCAGGAAGTCCCTTCCAGGTTCATGCTGCACCATACAGAACCATCCAGATGTCCTTGTTTGTTCACCAACGCCTGAATATCTAAAACCAATACGCTTAACTTATCGGACTTGCCGAGTTTTAATTATTCTTACTAGCTATTATATTCACTCAATTTTTAATATTTTTCCTAACGTAAACAGTAAATTGGATTTAAATGTATATATCGCTTATCTACTACGTCTTAATAACCAAACTATAAATAAGTAATAAAAACAGTTTTTCTTACAAAGATTATTAACTAATTATAATACAATTTTCTTTAAATTGTTAGCGGCATTAAAACTTTAAATCCTTCTCAAATATATACATTTTACAACAATTTATTTCATATACATATAACAAATATTTTCTATATCAAATTATATGCCGCCCAAAAAAAAATTTTTTTTGTATCAATTCTTGGCAAAACTAGTGCCTCTTACATAAGCGAGTAAATAAAAGATAAATTTATTATTTATTTTTTCTTTTCTTTAGACAATTCATTATTCCTTTCATATCATTTCTCTTTTATATATCTTTTTAAATTTTTCAATTCTGAGCAAATTCTTTTCCACCCGACATAAACCAGAATATTTTAGATAAACCTGTTTATGTGAAAACATTGTCCATTGCATGACTATATCTTTCATCGCATACAATTACTTTTTATTTAAATTTACTTCTAGCCTGATATGTATATATCCATTAACGATTCTATTTTCCATCCTGTAATTAGCTCGTATATGGCTACATACATACATACTTTCAAGGCGCTTTAAATTACCTAGAATTAATTACTAACGTTATTTTCCCAATTAACCATACATTTTTTCCCACTTTCCTTACGCTAATTTCCTAATCAATAAACAGTTAAAACCTATGTATATCTACATATAGCCTGCTGCAGTATCTGCAAATTCCCAACTCCTAATCATATGTCCCTACATACTTACTTATATGGCCATACCCATTCTTATAACTAGAATACTTACTTCTTTAAATATACATTCGTACATTCATTCTTTATCTTATACACATATATACATACTCGTATATATACTTACTTCACCAGCAGTTCCGTTGCCTGGCGTTAACGCTCCTGCGTCGAATTTCAGTGCATACACTGCCGTATGTATGTATGTACATATTCGAAGTTTTATATTACTTACCCACGACTGTCTTACTATCTTATTTTATTTTTTAATTACGTGCAATATTTATCATTTAATATTTAAAAAATATATTTTTCCCTACTGTGCTTCGTTCGGCCATAGTGCATAATAAGCACATTTTTATTACGTCAACTTTACTTGCTCGAGTTTAATTGGCACACTTCTGCTGGCCTTGACTTTGAAAATCGGAGCTGTGTGTGTTATTTGATACGCACACGTACATGTTTACGTTGTTATTCTTGTATTTACACTAGTAAAACACTGCTAACACATGTCTTTAGTTGTGTGGTCTAATGTGGAATAATTTCAACAAATTATTATGTAGCTTTTTATTTTTTCCCTTAATCGTTACAACTGTTGTAACTGGGCTTCGGATCTCTGCTACTACATACGGACCTATCCACACAGGTGAGAATTTGTTTCTCCTAGCCTGATTCTTCATTAGTACTTGATCACCCACATGAAAAACTACTGGGTTTAGTACCTTGTTATAGGCTTCCCTGGCTACTCGTTTAGCACAATCCTGGTTTTCTCTGACCAACTCGTGCGCTCGCTGTAGCTGATACTTTTGCACTTTATTCGGGTCATCAGCATTGTACACTGGCGTACATTTGCGCTTCAGATTTGCTGGCATGTTGAAATCAAACCCGTAGAGTGTTCTAAACGGAGTTTGCTTCGTTGATACATGTACCGTATTATTGTGTACATGCATTGCAGTGGTCAACCATTGATCCCAATTCGAGCCGTCTTCCTCGGCAAAACTGCGCAAGTACTCGGCCAGAGGTCTATGACTACGTTCCAATGAGCCATTCGCCTGTGGATGATATGGTGTTATATGCCATTTCTTGATTCCCAGCATTTTACACGTTTCTGAGAATAGTTTTGATACGAAATTTGAACCATTGTCGGTTATCAAAACCTTAGGTATGTTGTATCGTGCTATAATTTCATCAAAGAATGCTTTGGCCACCGTACTTGCTTCAGCATCGGGTATAGCCACGTACGCCATATACTTTGAGAAATCGTCCTGGAACGTCAAAATGTATTTATTTCCCGAAACTGTCTCAGGTAAAATACCTACAATATCCATATGAACTTTATCAAATGGCTGTTTTGGTGTGTCAGTTAACACCATTGGCATCTTTGTTAGCCTTGAACTTTTGTTGGCCTGGCACTTTGGACAACTTTACATACTTTTTTATGTCTCTGAGCATACCGTTCCATCCGTATACTCGCCTAATTCTGTCATGGGTTCTCCAGAATCCCTGATGTCCACCTAGAGGTGAATCATGGAAACCCTTTAACACTGCCTGGATATCCTTTATATCCTGCAGCCATTCCACACTACTGGCTGTTTGCTCATTGGCATCGAAACCCGCATTGCTAACATCTCTTGTAGCATCAATTTTATACCCTTGAATTCTCTCGGCCTTCTCCTTATCTGACCGTGCTTTGGCCCTCGTTGGCACTACTGATACCTTCTGTGCCTGCGGTACTCTGCTGAGTGCGTCCGCATTCAGATTCTTTTTCCCAGGTTTGTATATAATTTCAAAATCATACTCAGACAACTTCTGTCTGAACCTGGCTAGCCTAGACGTTTGGTCTTTCAAATTGGCTATGCCTCTCAATGGCTGGTGATCAGTGTATATCTTAAATGGGCGTCCTAGCAGATATGCCCTAAAATTCTTCGTAGCCCACACTATGGCTAGGAATTCCTTCTCTATTGTGGAGTATATATTCTCCGTATCGCTAAGCGCCCTGCTTGCGAATGCTATTGGTCAGTCATTACCGTTGTGACAATTCTGCCCCTAATGCTTCATTGCTAGCATCAGTGGTCAACAAAAAAGTTTGCTCAAAGTCGGGGTACGCCAAAATCGGTGGTGAGCTAATTATTTCCTTTAGCCTCTCGAATGCTTGCTGACATCTCTCTGTCCATTCGAACTTTGCTTCTTTTCGTAGCAAGTTATTCACTGGCAACGCAATTACAGCTAGTCCTTCCAAGAACTTTCTGTAATAGTTCACTAGTCCTAGGAATGCTTGCACTTCCTTTCTATTTCTCGGAGTCGGTAAATTTTTAACGCATTCCACCTTCTACGGGTCAGACAATACTCCTGCGTGTTTGGTTGACGGGGGACGTCCTTCTGCGGGTCAGGCAGTGCTCCTGCCTCTGAGCAACGGTGGCCTAAATAAACCACCTCTCTTCGCAAAAATTGATACTTCTCCGTGTTCAATTTTAAATTGTGTTCTCGTAATTTCTGGAGCACCTTGCACAAGCGTTGCGAATGCTGCTGCAAGTTCTTCCCATAAATTACAAATATCATCGAGATACACAAAATAATCTAGCCCTTGCAAGCCTGTTAGCACATGGTTCATTAGCCGTTGGAAGGTAGCCGGTGCTCCTGTTAATCCAAACGGCATTCTGTTAAACTCATAATGCCCTAAACCGGTGCTGAACGCGGTTTTCTGCTTATCTTGGGTATCCACCAGAACTTGGTGGAAGCCACATGCTAAATCAAGTGTAGAATAATATCTACTATGCCCCAATTGATCCAGAATCTCTTCTATCCTTGGTATCGGGAACACCTGCTTGATAGTGGCGTCCTTCAATTTCCAAAAATCGACGACCATTCTCCACTTCTTTTGACCCTGAGCACCTCCATTCTTTGGTACCACGATTATTGGTGAGTTCCAAGGCGAGATACTCGGTGAAATTATGTTATCTTTTAACATTCCTTCCACTTGCCTATTTACCTCATCTTTGTGAGCTTGTGGCAATCAGTACTTTTTCTGGTTAAGTGGTGGTTGATCCACTCTAGTAGGTATTTCATGCTCTACCTCTGGTGTATACGTTAGCTGGTCTGCTTCCAGCAAATGCCGTAAAAATGGCTTCTATTGATGCCTTTTCTTCTGAATTTACGCTTGGGTCTAACTTCAGTTATTCTAGCACTCTCTCTTTTTCTTATATCAACTTGTTTAATCTGATTTACCGATCTATAATTCGGTTCCTTAAAATTATCATAACTAGTGAACTTAGGCCTAAAATCCTCATCCATCAGGTAGTCCTTTTCCGATGCGTTGAGTACGCAAGCGTACACCTTACCCTTGTCAACGTGCGTTATGGTCTCCCCCATATATACGCCCTCCGCCAGCTGCTGCTTGTGCAAAACAACAGTCCAAAGTTTCGTATTTACATGCATAGTAACTACTCTGGTTGACCTTGCATTTACTACCTCCATACTATTCTTAACCTTACTCACGGTTCCTTCCTGCCATGACTTTAATGGAAGAGTGAGGATTCTATTCTTATTATTATCATAGAATGATAACTTCTTGTCGAGCGCATCCAGTATGGTGCGTCCCCAAAGATTACCGCGGCCAATTATCCCATCAGCCGGGATACCTTTCCTATCCACTTCCACTGCGTGCACTCTAAAACTCCTACCCTTAACTCCACTGTGCCCTATTCTGAGCGACCCCAATGTCCTAATGCACCCTCCAAACGCTCCGTTAAGCGTTCTTATGTCCATTTGATTAATGTCTAGCCCCTTTCGTAAAACACTAGATTTTACGAGGCTAGTGTCCGCCCCTGAATCTACTAATAGCACTAGCTTTCCACTAGCTGCTTCCTCGCAGGGTATCTCGATGAAGGCATCACCTATCCTGCTCATAACGAAGCAATGTCCTTTTGTTCCCAACATGGACGCGTATCCACTCCCTAACTCTTCGTGATATTGGAGAGCCTCTTGCTCCTCCTTCTCCTGGACTGTAGTTTCTACATTACTGCTTACCCGTAGGTAGGTAGGTAGGTAGGAGTGGCCGCCCAGTTTGCCAAAAGCACACTTGAGCACACATAATGGCCCATTGTGATACCACGGTGTGGCGCCGTTCAAGCACTGACTAAAAAGGTTCCCATACTTGGGATGGTGATAGTCAGCGCAAGGACAGCGCCTGGAAAGGCACGACTCCCCCGTCATGTTTCAGGAAACCATCCTGATATTTTGATGAACCTGGCTATGTCCCTAATATTAATGGATGACAGCTCTGTCAGGCTTGTAAGAAATGGGGCACCAAAGGTGCGAATTCTTCTTCTGCTCAAGGATGGGCAGTGGCATAAGAGGTGGAAAACCGTCTCGTCCTCCTCCTCGAAGCCACAGCCTCGGCAAAAGTCATTTGAGGGTAGGCCCAGTCTTTCTGCGTGCTGTCCCATTATGCAGTGGCCGGTCAAAACCGACACAGTTGTCGACAGTGATACGCGATCAAGTCGAAGAAGTTGATTGGTTCTGTTTTTGTCCATGCTTGCCCAAGTTAGTCTAGCCGTGTGGCAGGATTCCTCGTTAGCCCAGGATTTGTAGGCGTCAGCCAGATATTTCCGTTTGACTTCCAGCTTGGCTGTTGCCAGTGGAATGCCGATGTTTACAGAGGGGTGAATGTCGTGCATTAGCGTGCCTGCCTTGGCAAGCTCGTCCGCCTCGCAGTTTCCCGGGATTTCGCTGTGTCCGGGAACCCAGACTAGGTGCACCCGAGAGTAACTTGCGAGCTCATTTAAAGATGTTCGACATTCATGAACTAGTCTTGATGTGGCCGTGGAGGCAAAAAGAGATTTAATGGCGGCCTGGCTGTCTGCGAAGATAGATACGTCAACCGCGCCGATATCACTACTCAGCATCCATTTGGCTGCGTGGTAAATGGCCATGACCTCAGCTTGAAAAACGCTGCAATGGTCTGGGAGACGTAGGGAGATGTTTAAGTCCAGCTTGTTGGAATAAATACCGCTGCCGACTCTACCTCCAAGCTTGGAACCGTCGGTGTAGATTTCGACTGTTTCACCGACGATTCGGTTTTCTGAGGTCCAGTCGCTTCGACTTGGAATAGTGAGGTCGAATTCCCTGTTCAAATCGGGATAGACCGACATATAATCGATAAAGTTGGGGACAGGTGGGTCCTGATTCAGAATTGAAGCATGGCCTGTCAGGGTTATGCGCCAGTGCGAAAGAGCATTAAGTCTAATCGCTGTCAGCTTGGCTTGTTGCTTAACCAGGATCCCCGAGGGGAGCCAGTGCAGCATGGCAAAAAGGGCTTTCGTAGGTGTGCTGCGAAGAGCGCCAGTGTTCAGTAGAGCAATGGATCTTCTGATTTTATCAATGGGTTTGATATTACAGGCTTTTTCAAGAGCTTGCCACCAGCAGACCGACCCGTATAACAGGTTTGGTTCAACGATGGCCGTGTAGAGCCAGAGCACGACTCGAGGACGAAGTCCCCATCGTGCACCAACTGCTCTTTTACAGCAGTATATAGCGCATGTTGCCTTACGTGCCCTCTCAGCTAGATTGGCTTTCCAATTAAGCTTTGGGTCGAGAATCAGGCCTAAGTACTTAACGTGTGTGCTCAAAGAGAGCGGAGTGCCGTTTAGACTAGGCATTGTAAACTTTGGAATTTTGTACTTCCTAGTGAAAAGCATAGTCTCGGTTTTGGATGGGTTAACCCCAAGTTCGAATTCGCGACACCAGTTCGACACAATAGAGAGTGAATAGTTAAGTTTTTCGGAAAGTGTTTGGGGGAATTTGCCGGATGCCGCGATTGCTATGTCGTCCGCATAGGCTATCACTTTGCATCCAGTAGATTCCAATCTCACCAGTAGTGTGTTAACTGCCAGGTTCCAGAGGAGGGGTGATAAAACACCCCCTTGTGGCGTGCCCCTGTTAACCACCCTCCTGGATTGGGCACTGCCGATCGTGGAAGTGATGATCCTAGATTTTAGTAGAAGCTCTATAAATTTAAGAAGACCTGAATTCAGGTTAAGATTATAGAGTGCGGAGATGACAGCGTTGGGGCTTACATTGTTGAATGCTCCCTCGATGTCCAGAAATATGGCAAGTGTGAATTCCTTGTACGCCAAGGATTTGTCAACTTGAGAAATGAGAGAATGAAGTGCTGTTTCAACCGATTTGCCTTTAGAGTAAGCGTGTTGAGATACAGAGAGAAGAGAAGGGTTGATCGATGTCCTGATATGTAGGTCAAGAGCTCTTTCTAGAACCTTAAGAAGAAAGGATGTTAGACTTATGGGTCTGTAATCCTTAGGTTTGGTGTGCGAGGCCTTCCCAACTTTTGGTATGAAGACGACCCGAGCCGTGCGCCAGCGTAAGGGAATGTATTGCAGTCTGAGGCTTGCATTATATATTTGAAGCAGCCATGGAAGGATAATCTCTTCCCCATTTTGGATATCGGCAGGAATGATGCCGTCCGGTCCGGGGGACTTGTATGGCTTAAAGGTTTGAATGGACCATTCAAGGTGACTTTTTGTCACTTGGAATGTGGGGAGGGTATCATGCGAAACCTGCTCCACCTGGTAGAGTGCTTGATCCGCTGAGGCTAAACTCCCTGGGAAGTGGGTGTCTAGCAGGATATCAAGGGTTTCGGCGCTTGAGTGAGTCCAGCTGCCATCTGGTTTTTGGATACAGTCAAGGGCTTTGTTAGAGGAGTGGAGAATTTTACGAAGACGGCTAGCCTCGGACGTCGATTCAATGCTTTCGCAAAATTCCCTCCATGACGCTCGTTTCCCTCGCCTAATGGCGTATTTCAACTCTTTTTGTTTATTTTTGAAAGGGGCCCACTCAGCTGTAACTTTAGCTTTGTTGAAAAGCATTCTACAAGTTTTGCGAAGACTTGCAATTTCCGAGTTCCACCACGGAGGTTTAGGTTTGCCCCGTGGTTCGGGAGTGATGCAAGAAATATGAGTGGCTTTTTTAAAAGCTGTGGACAGATCGTCGACCGCCCGATCAATGTCGGGACAGTTGTGGATAATAGGGGGAGTCGTTGCTAAGCATGACCCCAGTTTGAGCCGGAAAAGAGGCCAGTTCGTGTTTTTTCTATTGACAGGTGTAAGAGATTCTGTATTGCCTGTAGTCTCCCTCAAGCCAATGTCAAAGGTGATATAGCAGTGGTCCGAAAAGGAGCATTCCTGTGAGACGAACCAATTGCTTATCATGTTCGAGTAGTTATCGCTGACGAGGGTGATGTCAAGCACTTCCTTCCTTACGGATGTAAGGAAGGTCGGCTCATTTCCCCGGTTAGCAATGCCTAAGTTATTTGAAATGATAAAGTCGAAAAGACACTCACCTCGATCATTTGTGCCGGAGCTGCCCCATATTTCGTGATGGGCATTGGCATCGGCGCCGATAATTACCGGAATCTGTTTCTGGTGGGCTACAGCAACCATTTGCTTCAGTATGTTTGGTGGCGGGGAGTCGCCATAGTCATGAGCCATGTAGTTCGAGGAGATCCAGAAAGTCCGTGGACCCATTTCAATGACCATGGCAACATTGTCTTTGTCACTGAATCTAGGGAGTAAAAGAGCGTTAACGCTGTTTTTTACCAGAATGCAGGATCTTGGTTTACCTTGATCCTCGATATATACCATACGTTATCCGTATGCATTGAGTCCAAAAACCCGGTCATTTATGACCCAAGGTTCTGGGACGAGAATGAGCTCCTCCCCTATATCCGAGAGGCGGAGAAGCAGGGCTGCCGAGGCAGTTTTCGAATGCTGAAGGTTAATCTGTAGTACCTTCAGCATTGTCTGGAAGAGCGATTATAGTGGAATTCAACTCCTCCTCTTCGGACATTGGAGAGATGTATCCACCAGCCGCCTCCGTATCCATGTGGTCGAAGAATTCTCCGACCAGTTCGGAAGTTGAGAAGCGGCTGCTTCTGGTTGTAACGGAGCACATACTCTCATTGTCACTACCCGACAAAGGGGTGAGAGCCGGGCCCGAGCAGCTAGGCTCTTTGGCAGTGGCTTGTGGGACAGCACCAGCTGGGGGAGGCTGTTGGGGGGCTTGGGCATCGCTCTTGTAGATGCGGAGAGTGATGTCTCCAAAGCCATAATTAATCACCCCCTCGCGGGAGTTGATGGGAACAAGGGATTGCTCGTTCAAAATGATGGTGACCTCACGCAAAGTGCCTTTGGGGTCACCAACTTTCGCGACCTTCCAGCCATCGGTGGGAAGATCGGTGTTGCTGAGCTTGAGGATCTTTAAGATTGCCTCGGGCTCAGAGGGCTCGGCAGGAAGCCATGTTTTGGAGCGAGGGCGTTGGGGAACCTGGTCCAAAGGTACCGCGTTGAGCTGTGCACCCGGCCATATCTCACCTTCCCTATTGATCGCTACCTTGTATAGATCCGCCGAGCGTTGGTCCGAGCAAGATATGATCTTAATATGTCCTTGATACCACCCTGCGTCACGGCAGCTGGGTGAAGGACCAGGGTTGAGGGACATAACCTCAACGAAAATTGGTAACAGTGCCATTTCGACCTGTCTCCAATTGGCAGGAGTAATGGTCCCATCGGCATTGGCAGAGTCGACCACAGCCCATGTGAGGCTCTCTTTCACAATCTCACTAAGCGGTTTGGAGAGCTTAGGCTTGGGAGTAGCCAGCCTTACGCGCTTAGGGATGCTTTGGGTGGATTGGCCCGGGCGATCGGCTGAACTCTGCCTCTTGGGGTTACCGGCTGCTTGTGCAGTGGAGGAGTGGACACGCACATCAGCGTGTGCTTTTGCCCACTCAAGCTTGCCCTTGTCGTATTCTGACAGTTGAGATGGTTCTGAAGCGTTGAGCCTCGTCAAAATACGGTAAGCCGCTCTAAGCGTCCTGTACGCCCTTGTACTCGGGTTCACGTTGGTAGGTGCACCTGAAGGAGGAGCGGTACGAGGAGCAGTTACCATCGACTTGTGAGGCAATATCGAGGCGTTTGCTGAAGAGGGCTTAGGTGGAGCGACTGCTGCTGGTTTGTGAGTCAATACCCTAGCAGCCGCTGAAGAGCCTGGGGACAGCGAAGAGCTCTTGGGTGGCTTATTAGCCGAAGCTGTGGTGCTTGTTGAAGGGGCAGTGCTTATGCTGCTTGTCTTCGAACCAAGGGCGGGGGTGTTGCTGGTGGGCATTTGCCTAGCCAGGGTTTTGCGCGTCCCTGAGGGGATATGCGCGGAAATTTTGTTTGTGTTAATGTTTTTATTTTTTGTTGTGTCCATGCAATAAGGGTCCCCACTCAAAGCCGCTATCTCAGTCCGAACGTGTGGTCACTAAATATGGTCCCATGGTTATCTGTGCAAGCAGGGAGGCCATGCGAGGGTTGGCACAAGCCCTTATGGGGTCAAGTGCTCAGAGCCAGACCAGTGCTAATCGGGAGTTCCACTCAACCGAACCCACACTACCGACCTAACGGTAACAGACGTCGAACGTACTTTGAGGCCTGCCAAGGTTTTAACGGGACGGGGGCAGCTGCAACCTTAGACTGGAGCCGTTCACACTCAAGTTTCACCTTGGTGCTACCGTGACAAAAGACAGCTAGGTCCAGAAAATTACAGCTACCAGCCCAGGGCAATCAGAACAATTACATTGGTCCAAAGAGAAGTCCGGGAATGAAGGATGGGGGTCGTGCCAATTGGTGCTACTGATCTCCCGTGCAAGAAAACAGCAGCATCTGGGGGAGTGTAGACCATTTAGCGTAACCCAGGGTGCACCGCGTGGAGGCGGTCTACATTACACCCCTTGCTTACCCGTACTTCCGGCCTAATTATTACTTTCCTTCTTTTGGCTTTCCACTCTACTGGCCTCGACTGGGCCGTTGAAAGTTTCCCTGAATCCTTTGTTGGGATTGTCTATCCCTGCATTCCGCTGCCCGATGTCCCATTCGTCCACATAAGAAGCATCTTAACCCCTGTTTGGTGTTGCTTATCCTTTGTTCACTTCTGGAATCCCAATTTTGTCGCAGCTGACCACTCCCAGTTTTGAAAGGATTTCTTCCTTGGTTAATTCCTTCTGTTCAATTAACTCGGGGACTACTGAAGTTACCCCTGCTGTCCCTCAAGGGTGGAACCGGGCGCCTCGTAGCTGGCTGCCTTCTATCAATCTTCCGACTCCACATCTGTTTGGCTGTTGTACTGTTCCTACCTCTGCAGGAGCATTCGTCCAGCAGATTCCATCTGTTGTCGTTCGTTGTTGTATTGCTGCTTCAGCGGACGAGACCGCTTCCACTGGCTCTGCCATACTCCTCGGCGTGAGAGTAAGAGTATAATTAGCTAAGTCCCTATTTATCAGGCCTGCCTTGAACACAGAAATCATAGTCCGTTCTACTTGAGCCTTGTATGCTGCAACATTTTCTGGAAACTGCCTGTTGGCTTCCGTCTCAGCAGCGTTCCCCAGAGACTGGAGCCTTCGTCCCCAGACTCTCAATTCCTCCCCCGGTGTCTGAGTTGATTCCTGAATTTCCCGAACGAGACAGTCCGCTTCCGGAACACTGTTGCGCAAGCTCACAACCTTCTTTGAAGCGCCGGATCTCAGTTCTCAGATCATACAACTCGACTCCTGAGAACATGGGCACCAACTTCTCCACCGCATGAGCAACTTCCAGAATGTCCATTTTATTCCTTTGTGTTTTCTCAATTGCTGGTAAAACCTTAGTTTTATTAATCTCTTTGGGAGTTTTCGCTTTCGCCTGCCTCCACAATTCCTGAGCTTCTTCCCTGCTCGTACTCGCTTCGAACTGGTCAACTATTTTCCCAGTAAACAGCTCCACCTCTGACTGCATTTATTTCAACCTGTTCCTTACTTCCTCGTCTGGCGAAACCAAACTCACAGTTTGTTGTCCTAATTCCTCTAATTCAGCACTAAATGTATCTGCCCATTCGTTGACCAGACTATTTATGTAATCTGCGTAATTTTCCGCAAAATATTTTCCCTTGCCGTACTCAACTGCGTGAGGCAACAACAGTCCGTGATTATTGTTGAACTCTCTCCCCAGATTTTGCAACTGTATTATTCGGTTGCGGTAATACACGTTGTCCTTACGTAACCTGCCGTCTTTCTTAAAATTACGGACCAATTTTTCAATCGCTTCTCCAATTTGCTCCTGCATCAGCAGTAATCCTTGCGCTTCCTTCGTCATATCCCAAATGCCAGAACAGATGGCGTATCCCAATTACAATCAAAAATCCAATAATTGTTAAAACTTGCTACAATATTTTATTCTATCTTACTTAATGATTCAAAACAGAGTTATTAAAAAAAACATTCCACCGTAAATTCTATCTTTATATATATATTCTGCTATACTTGTTTTCCATTACAAAGTTCCATATCCGCTTCAATCAATGCAAATTGGTCCTTGACTTCCTCACAGATACTCCTTGTTTCCTCACATGTATCCCCATATCCAATCACCAACTTTAATACTCCCAAAAATACTCCCAATTCGCAAAAACCGAAATTGGATTTACAGGCAAAAATGTCTTGATTCATTCCCGGAAATTTTAATCCATATTTAATAAAAAAAACCCTTAACGTATGCGCCACGTAATAATAGCATTTAAATGTTTTCTTCAACATTGCTACGCAAATTGTAGTTTTGGAACAACACAAACTTTGATGCAACAACACGTGTCGTCTGCACCTCTTCACCTAATACCCTAAACTCAAAATGCCAAATATTTAGATCAATCTTTATTGTGATTTCAAAACAATATAAATTGAATCGTATAAACGTCCCTACCGACAAACAAACACAAATCCCCTATCATAACCGTACGAACCCTATACCGTGGCACGTTCTTTCCGAACCAAACCAACCGGTATACACAAGTTCGCAATTCAATAACGCAAAATCCGTGAATAAACAGACACGTTCCACATCCCCCGAGAATGCTGAAACAAAATGTATTGAAAAGTATGAGCCTAATCTCAGTGTAACAACCCTATACAACCTGACCGTAAGTAAAAATTTTTCTTTTGAATAGACCTATTGTCACCTAACCGCAGCGGCTAATCAGCCCCGATGCTGCTTCTTCTGCATGACCGGCGCAAATGCGCCCACACGGCCACCGAAGAATCGTCGGCAAAATTCACTTAGATACTAGAATGTCCTACTATAAGCATACTCACCATTTTCGTTCCCTCCATTGCCCTCCTTTGGGATGGTTATCCTGATGATTTCCTATTGGTGGATTCCCGCGTAGGAGTGCTCTTTTCCTGGCACTCGACGTTGGATCCTACCGGCTGCGCCAAAATGTTGGGGTCCTTATCTGCTTGTCCTCGGGAACGTCCTCTGGAATGTCCTGCGCCGGAACCTGTAAACCTACACCACTTTCTTAAATGAGCACTGCACTATTTTGGGTTTAAAACAACAAGAAGATTTATTCTTAAAATACTAATTCTTATATACTATTTACAAATAAACATTACAGTCTACGTCTTGACTTTTCTGGTGTTCCAGTTACGCAATTGTTATTTGGTGTCAGTGGCTCAAGCCCATTGACCTACTGCAAGTAAAAGTGTCGTCGGTGCATTCTAAATGCCCCTCGTCAGCTTGACTGCAGAACTGTGACGCCCTAAAAGTTTACATCACAATTAATGCATAAATACTACTCATTTACAATATTTGCACCCTAAAAATATGTGCGTTCTTAATGAATTTAATAGGAGCAGGTGCTGTGAGTCAACTACGCGTAGGTAACTTGATTCTAACTCACAACAAGGATTACGCTTTATCATGTCCAAACACCGCTGCGAAGTGGTATGTCGAACTCGTTTTTGTTCGACACTGAGCAAACGCGGCACCCATCTTGCCGATAGCTTTTTCATATGCAAATGTACATGCAAAATGTTGAACACACGTTCATATGATATGTTTACCATTTCAACAATCTCACGTAACTTGACTCGGCGATCATTCATAACGATATCGAGGATTTTCATGATATTTTCTTCAGTAACCACCTCTTTTGGCCTTCCTGTTGATGGTATTGTTGCAGTGCTTGTTCGGCCGCGTTTAAATTCAGCAATCCAATATTTTACCATGTAATCTGACGGAGCAGACTCACCGTAATGTTTATCGAGCTTTTCTTTTGTCTCTTTCGCCGTTTTCCCTTTCAAATAATAGTGTTTAATCACTGCACGAATTTCTCTTTTTTCTATTTTTCAAGAAACACAAAAGTTGCTTACTTCAAACGACTACAACAAATAAACTAATCGATGAATTTGCGTGAAATTTTAACAGCTGACGTTTGACAGATCGCAATTTCTAAAAAAAAAGTTTTTGTGTTTGTGCTGCCATCTAGCGCTAGATAGCTTCAATATCAATCCGCCCTCGTATATCCATACGAGTATACGAGTATATACTTACTTCACCAACGCTTCCGTTGTTTAGACCATCATTGCATAAACTGCCATATGTATGTGTGTATATACTTTACGTTTAGTTTTATATTACTTACCCACGGCTGTCATGATTTTCTGTTGAATTATATTTAATGCACCCCTTTTTTATTATTTAATATTAAAAAAATATTTTTGTCTACTGCGATTCATTCGGCTATAGTGCATAATGCGCATATTTATATTACGTCAATTTTCACTCGCCCGAGTTTAATTGGCACACTTCTGCTAACATTGACTTTGGAAGTCGGAACTGTGATATTTGATATATGTTTTCGTTGTTCTCCTTGTGTTTACTCTTGTAAAACATTGTCAACACATGTCTTGAATTGCTAATTCGAAAATGGAACAATTTTAATAAATTAAATTATTGTATAGCTTCTTATGCTTGCACTTAATTGTTACGACTGTTGTAACTGGACTGCGGATCTCTGCTACTAAATACGGACCTATCCAAATAGGTGAGAATTTGTTTCTCCTAGCCTGATTCTTTATTAGTATTTGGTCACCCACATGAAAGACTACTGGGTTTAGTACCTTGTTGTAGGCTTCCCTGGCTACTCTTTTAGCACAATCTTGGTTTTCTCTAACCAACTTTATTTGGGTCATTAACGTTGTATACTGGCGCATATTTGCGCTTCAAATTTGCTGGCATGTTGAAATCAAATCCGTAGAGCGTTCTAGACGGAGTTTGCTTCGTTGATACATGCACAGTATTGTTGTGCACATGCATTGCAGTGGACCCCAATTCCAGCCGTCTTCCTTGGCAAAACTGCGCAAGTACTCGGCCAGAGGTCGATGACTACGCTCCAATGAGCCATTCACCTGTGGATGATACGGTGTTATGTGCCATTTCTTGATTCCAGCATTTTACAAGTTTTTGAGAATAGTTTTGATACAAAATTTGACCCATTGTCGGTTATCAAAACCTTTGGCATGTTCTATCGTGTCACAATTTCGCTAAATACTGCCTTGACTACCGTACTTTCTTCAGCATCGGCTATAGCCACGGACGCCATATACTTTGAGAAATCGTCTTGGAACGTCAAGATGTATTTATTTCTCGAATGTATTTAAGTCTCAGGAAAAATAAATGCAATATCCATATGAACTTGATCAAATGGTTGTTTCGGTGTATCAGTTAACATCTTTGTTAGCCTCGAAGTCTTGTTGGCTTGACAATTTTGGGCAACTCTTTTTGTATGTCTCTGAGCATACGTTTCCATCTGTATACGCCTAAATCCGTCACGGGTTTTCCAGAATCACTGGTGTCCACGCAGAGGTGAATCATGGAAACCATTTAACACAGCCTGCATATCTTTTTTATCCTCCAGCCATTCCACACTACTGGCTGTTTGCTCATTGGCATCGAAACCCGCATTGCTAACATCTCTTGTAGCATCAGTTTTATCCCCTTGAATTCTCTCGGCCTTCTCCTTATCTGACCGTGCTTTGGCCCTCGTTTGTACTACTGATACCTTCTGTGCCTGCGGTACTCTGCTGAGTGCGTCCGCATTCAGATTCTTCTTCCCAGGTTTGTAAATGATTTCAAAATCATACTCAGACAATTTGTGTCTGAACCTGGCTAGCCTAGACGATTGGTCTTTCAAATGGGCTATGCCTCTCAACGGCTGGTGATCAGTGTATATCTTAAATGGGCGTCCTAGCAGATATGCCCTAAAATTCTTCGTAGCCCACACTATGGCTAGGAATTCCTTCTCTATCGTAGAGTATCTTTTCTCCGTGTCGCTAAGCGCCCTGCTTGCGAATGCTATTGGTCGGTCATTACCGACTTCCCCTTGTGACAATACTGCCCCTAATGCTTCATTGCTAGCATCAGTGGTCAACAAAAAAGTTTGCTCAAAGTCGGGGTACGCCAAAATCGGTGGTGAGCTAATTATTTCCTTTAGCCTCTCGAATGCTTGCTGACAGCTCTCTGTCCATTCGAACTTTGCTTCTTTTCGTAGCAACTTATTAATTGGCAACGCAATTCCGGCTAGTCCTTCCACGAACTTTCTATAATAGTTCCACTAGTCTTGGGAATGCTTGCACTTCCTTTCTATTTCTCGGAATCGCTAAATTTTTAACGCATTCCACCTTCTGCGGGTCAGGCAGTGCTCCTGCCTCTGAGCAACGATGGCCTAAATAAACCACCTCTCTTCGCAAAAATTGATACTTCTCCGTGTTCAATTTCAAATTGTGTTCTCGTAATTTCTGGAGCACCTTGCACAAGCTTTGCGAATGCTGCTACAAGTTCTTCCCATAAATTACAATATCATCCAGATACACAAAACAATCTAACCGTTGCAAGCCTGTTAGCACATGGTTCATTAGCCGTTGGAAGGTAGCCGGTGCTCCTGCTAATCCAAACGGCATCCTATTCAACTCATAATGCCCTCAACCGGTACTAAACGCAGTCTCTTGCTTATCTTGGGTATCCACCAGAACTTGGTGGTAGCCACTCGCTAAATCAAGTATAGAAAAATATCGACTGTGTCCCATTTGATCCAGAATTTCTTCTATCCTTGGTATCGGTAACACCTGCTTGATAGTGGCATCGTTCAATTTCCTAAAATCGACGACCATTCTCCACTTCTTCTGACCCTGAGCACCTCCATTCTTTGGTACCAAAATTATTGGTGAGTTCCTAGGCGAGATACTCGGTGAAATTATGTTATCTTTTAACATTCCTTCCACTTGCCTGTTTACCTCATCTTTGTGAGCTTGTGGCAATCTGTATTGTTTCTGGTTAATTGGTGGTTGATCCACTCTAGTAGTTATTTCATGCTCTACTTCTGGTGTATACGTTAGCTGGTATCCTTCCAGCAAAAATATGTCATGGAATGACGCACAAATGGCTTCTATTGATGCCTTCTCTTCTGAATTTACACTTGGGTCTAACTTCAGTGATTCTAGCACCCTCTCCATCCTTTTTCTTATTTCTACCTGCTTAATCTGATTAACCGATCTATAATTCGGTTCTTTAAAATTATTATAGCTAGTGAACTTAGGCCTAAAACCCTTATCCATATAGTAGTCCCCTTATGATGCATTTAGTACGCAAGCGTACACCTTACCCTTGTCAACGTGCGTTATGGTCTCTCCCATATATACGCCGTCCGCTAGCTTCTGCTTGTGCAAAACAAGAGTTCTAAGTTTCGTGTTTACATGCATAGTAACTACTCGGGTCGACCTTGCATTCACTATCTCCTTACAATTTTTAACCCTATTCACGGTTCCTTCCTGCCATGACTTTAATGGAACAGTAAGGATTCTATTCTTATCACCATCATAAAATGATAACTGCTTCTCGAGCGCATCCAGTATGGTCCCATCAGCCGGGATACCTTTTCTATCCACTTCCACTGATACCTTTTCTATCCACATCCACTAAATCTCATGCCCTTAACTTTACTGTGTCCTATTCTGAGCGACCCCAATGTCCTGATGCACCCTCCAAACACTCCGTTAAGCGTTCTTACGTCCATTTGATTAATATCTAGCCCCTTCCGTAAAACACTAGATTTTACGAGGCCAGTGTTCCGCCCCTGAATCTACTAATAGCACTAGCTTTCCACTCGCTGCTTCCTCGCAGGGTATCTCGATGAAGGCATCACCTATCCTGCTCATAGCGAAGCAACGTGCTTTTGTTCCCAACATGGATATCCACTTCCTAAATTTTTTTGATATTTGGGAGCCTCTTGCTCCTCTTGCTTCTCCTAGACTCCGGTTCCTACATTACTAGTTGCACGTACTTCCGGCCTAATTATTACTTCCTTTCTTTTGGCTTTCCAGTCTACTGGCCTCGACTGGGCCGCTAGAAGTTTCCCTGGTTCCTTTTTTGGGATTGCCTTTCCCTGCATTCCATTGCTCGATGTCCCATTCGCCCACATGAGGAGCATCTCAACCCCTGTATGTTATTGCGTATCCTTGGCTCACTTCTGGGATTTTAATTTGGTCGCTGCTGACCACTCCCAGTTCTGAAAGCATTTCTTCCTTAGTTAACTCCTTCCGTTGAACTAACTCGGGGACTACTGAAGTTACCTCTGTTGTCCCACAAGAGGGCATCCGGGCGCCTCGTACCTGGCTGCCTTCTACTTTGATCCCATTTAGTGTCTCCTTGGCACTGTGTACTTGACTCATGACCATATGTTCGGCACTCCATACAGTAGGGCGTGTTTTTGCGTGTAACGCATTCATCCCTTGTATGACCTTGCTTACGGCAGAACGAACATGTGGGTGCCCTCTGTACAAACCCCCTGTACGGATTTCTCGGATCCGCGTCTCTGTTTTCGGAGACCCCGGGATTATACGCTCCTCTATATATATTGGGGGCGGAATTGCTTCCATCTCTGTTCACGACAGCGGCGGTGAACATGTCCTGTCTATTTTCCAACATGTGTACCTCGCCTAACCCAGCCGTTCTCCGTTCCACGAGAACTTGTGCTCTAATCGCTTCTTCTACTAATTCCTCCAGAGATCCTGTTCTGCTATTCAGCATATGAATTTTTAGAACGGAGTTGCGGAGCCTCACCACGAAAGTTGTCAACACCGACTCGTCAACTTCGTGTAAGAACGCTGTATCTCCAATGCCATTGTACTTATTCCTGATTATTTCCTGGGCCATCATCTGAAGTGACTCTAAACCCCTGGCAAAGGCACGTATATCTTCACTTGCCAGCTGCTTCCCGATTATTATTTCTTGGGTTATGTCCTCCAAAGTTCTCTCCTTCAGATAAGTTCTCCTTATAAGACCGTAAAGCTCGTCCACACTGGCGAATTGCTTTGGCAACACAAGGTTGTACGCGTCTCCAAATAACCTTTGCTTAACACAGTCGAAGAAGTCCTGCAACTCATCAGGGCTTATGCTTCGCTTTGCAAGCTCACAACCTTGAATGAATCTGTTAACTTCTGACCGTAAATCTTCTGAAGCTGCACCAGTAAACACAGGTACTAGCCTGGCCACTGTCTTTGAAATCTCCTCTATAGCCATTTTACTTATTTTTGTTTTACTTATGGCTGGTAAAACTTAGCGTTATCTTTTTGGGTGGTTTCCAAATTCACTTCTCCCTGATCAATGACGGACTCAAACTGATTAGTCTTCGACCGATTGCTGGTACAGGCGAAATACTGTCCACTGTATTGAGACTTTGGTGCACTGTTATTGCTTCTGGCTCTTTTGGCGGATATCCCTGATTTTTATTATTTATCGGACTTCCCGGAGAAAATGGCTCGACACCGATCTCGGATGCGCCAAACAAAAATTCCGCTTGCCTTTCTTCACTAAAAACTAATCTTGGCTTTACCATGCGGCTTATGCCTTCTGGTGTTAAATATTCCGGCCAGCGAACTTCCGGAGGCAATGTCAATACTGTCTGCGTAAATCTAGCCTATTCTGATTTTGATCTCTCATTTTTCGGTGAGGTTCTACTGGTCGCCCGTCCTCTTTTTAATTCTGCGCACTCCTTTTCTAACAGCGATGCTGCTTCCTCTGTTTCCATCAATCTCTGAGATACTCCTTTTGTGCTCCCAAATCTTCTGTTTTCTTATGAAATTAGAACAATTTTTCTTCTGTCCTTTTTTTTGTTTGCCGTCAAGGCTTGATCCGCTACTTCTAATGGTGACACAGCTCCTCTGCCGTTCGCCTATTTCCACACCTCCTGAGCTTCTTCCCTACTCGCACTTGCTTCGAACTGCTCGAATACCCTCTCGGTGAAAAGATTCACCTTTGTTCTTACTGCTCTTAACTCGTCCTCTGCGTCTTCCTTTCTCTTTAACCGAAACCCACTCGGTGCCTCAATCGTTACCCATTCCGGCTGTGAAACTAAATTTTCCACATATCCAAGAAAACCCGTCGCAAAGTACTCGTCGTCCCTACAGACATCCTTGTGCGCAGCAATATTGCGTGGTTGCTGTTAAATTTTTCCACCAAACCTCGGAACTCTGTGATGCGTCTGTGATAGTATTTCACGTTTTTGACATCCTTCCGGTCCTTCCTGAAGTTTGAAACCTCTGGTCCTCTTCACCCACTAATTCCTGGGATTTCAGCAACTCCTTCACTGCCTTCGATAGCCCCATGGACTATGCCTAATCCAATAAATATCCCGTTCAACAACCCAATCTTAAGGAAAAAAATTACATATACTATTAATGTTTCCTTTAATCTAATTTATTTTGAAAATAACTTGCTTACAACACTACTAAATATTATCAACGGTTGAATTAGAGGTTTTATTATAAACAGATCCCGCTGGAGTCAATGATACTAGTGTCACGCGTAGGTCGTAACCCCTTTAAAATTTACACAAATTTTCTTTCTTTAGATTAACCTAATTAAACATTTTTATTTTCCTTGCTTACACAAATGTATTCGTATATTACAATATTCTAGACACCAACGTCAGCCTACTCCTAACGATATAATAGCTCCTGCCACAACTCATTCGCTTCGTCCCATGGTATTGGTACCTCTTTCTCCTATCCTTTCTCCAGAAATTTCCTCAAAAACGCTAGCCGTTTCCTTTCTCGCGCTGCTTGTCCACCTCGCCTTCTTTCGTATGATAATCGGTGTTCCGCTGTTACGAAGTACAACGATACGCGAGAAGGAACCAACACACCAAGACAACAGGTGCTCAAGGTTCCCTTCCACAAAATTCGAATACGAAAAACAGGACAATAACTACAGATAGCAATACCAATTTCCAAAACTGTGGGAAATAACCGTATACTCATTCCCAGAAACTCAACTTACGTTCCGCAAAGAATCGCAAGCGCACATGCTTTAAAAAAAATCAGAGAATGTACCTACTGCCCTGACTGCTGGTAACCGCGGCAATTGTACAACATATGTGCACCATATGTCGCATTTCAAATATCCCTAAATAAACACACACACATTCATTTACAATAGTGGATAAAGAGCCTACACTAAGTAAAATAATTCTATACGACCTGACCATTAAAAGTTCTAAAGATCAACCTAAATTCTGGTTATTTATAATACTCGCACCCTAAAAATATGTGCTTTCTTACTTAACTTAATTGCTTAAAGCTAACCACACCAAATGTCTAGTATCTGTTAGGAGTCGGTGCTTTGAGTCGACTACTCGCAGGAAGCTTGATTCTAACTCGCAATACTGGTGACTTCTGACCGTAAGTCTTCTGAAGCAGCACCAGAAAACACAGGTACTAGCCTAGCCACTGCCTTTGAAATCTCCTCTATACCCATTTTACTTATTTTTGTTTTACGTATGGCTGGTAAAACTTGAGCGGTATCTTTATGGGTAGTTTCCAGTTTCATTTCTCCTGGATCTGAGAGGTACTTGACCAGTGACGGACTGAAACTAATTAGTCTTCGACCGTTTTCTCGCGCAGACGAAATACTGTCCACAGGATTGGGGCTTTGATGCACTGTTACTGGTTCTGGCTCTTTTGGCGGATATACCTGGATTTTATTGTGTACCGGACTTCCCTGCGTAAAAGGCTCGACACCGATGTCGGATGCGCCAACCAAAAATTCCGTTTCCCTCCCATCAACACTAGTCTTGGCTTTACTACACGACCTATCCCTTCCGGAGTTAAATATTCCGGCCAGCGAACTTCTGGTGGCAAAGCTAGTACTGTTTGTGTATATATTTGAGAAGTTGATGCCGATCTTACTCTTGCTGGCTTAGCAGTTGTCCTGATTCTCTTAAGCGTTAGATTTTCCCTCTCTAAATATGATGCGGCTTCCTCGGTTTCTCGGAGTTACCTAGAACGTTCTCTAGTTTTATTCTCGAGAAATTCCGTATTTGTCTTCAACTCTTCTGTATCCTTGAAGACTTGAAAAAATTTCTCCTCCGTTCGACTCTGAATAGTCGCTAATGCTTGGTCTGCTGCATCCAAATTTGACAAGTTCTCACTGTCCCTCGCTAATCTCCAGAGCACCTGGGCTTCACTTTTGCTCGTTGCCGCTTTCAATTGTTCATACAGTTTTTCTGTAAATAATTTTACTTCCGTCTGTAAAGACCTGAACTTGTGTTGAGCCTTGTCCTCTGGTGAACTTAGGTGCTTCCAGCTCTTCTAGATCCAATCTGAACTTGGTCAACCAGTCCGGTATTAAATCGTTGACATATACCGGATAATCCGTGGCAAAGTACTCCTTGTCACCACAATACTCCTTAAAAGGTAAAAAGTCCTCGTTATTATCGTTAAATGTTTTCAACAAGGCTTCTAGTTCCGCTATGCGCTTGCGGTAGTACTCGCTATTCTTTCGTGCCTTATTATCCTTTCTACAACTCCAGATGTTCTTTCGATAAATCGATATTATTTTCACGGCCTCCCACGTCTCTTGAATTGCTCCTCCTCCAATTGGCACACTTCTTACCACAACTTATTTGCCTGCTCCCACGGGATAGGGACCTCCACCGTTTCTTGTCCCTTTAGTTCTTCTCTTAGATACGCCAATCGCTTCCGATCCCGCTTCTGTCCTCTTTTCCTTATTCCAACACGCTTTCCGACCTTTAGTAACGACGTTATGTCCTTTAGTTTAGCGTAACAGTATTGAAATAAAATTTACATTTTATTCTTTAGTAATACAAACATTACTCAACATAAAAATACAACTGTGGCGTAATGCCGTAGAGAAAACAAAATTACTCAAATTACGTAAGTATATTTCAGTAAAACACTCTCTTGTGTTCATTTCGCTAATATAATATTAATTTATTGATTTCTGCTCAAATCGTAGTTTCGCAACTACACAAGCTTTGATGCAACAACCCGTGTTGTATGCACCTCTTGAAATATTTGTGTCTAATACATGTGTGTTCAAAATATATAATAAAAAAAATGTGACCGGCTGCGCCAAAATGTTGTGGTCCGCGTTTGCCGACGTGTGTGGGAGCGCCCTGTTGCTGCCGGTAGTTATCGCGGACGTAGACGTGAACCTAATCGTTTTTGCGAGTGAAACACGGTGTTAGCTAGTTGACAGATAATAGATCAGAGCTTTATTTCTTAAAATCATAATTCTTATATACTATTTTCAAAGAACACTTACAGTATAAGTATTGTCTTTCTGGTGTTCCAGTTTCGCATCTGTTGATTGGTGTCAGTTGGTCAAGCCAACTGACCTTCTGAATATAAAGTTGCGTTCTAAATTCCAATGCCCATCGTTGACTCGACTGCGGGAATGTGACACCCTAAAGGTTTACATAATAATTAATACAATAAATAGTATTTATTTATTTACAATATTTGCACCCTAAAAATATGTGCTTTCTTAATTAGTTTAATAGCTCAAATGTTAACTACACCAAATGTGTAGTGTCTATTAGGAGTTGATGCTGTGAGTTAACTAGGCACAAATAGCTTGATTCTGACTCACAACATCCCTCTCCTCTTTCTAGAACAAGGTAGTGCAACTAACTAATATCTACAATATTTTTCTTGCACTGTAAACAATCTGGGTATCCTATAGTACCTATATATACATTTTTTTTTCTTTAAAATCGCCTTATTTGGGTTCTATAATTTTTTTAGCTTTTGTTTTCTTTTTTATATTTGTTCTTTTATTTTATATTTCATACTTTTTTTATATATATTTTTTATATCTTCCCTTTTTTGGTATTTTGGTCCTTCATTGACTCTTTTCTCAATTATATATAAACCTAATTTTCAAAGTATATTAGCAATAACACAATTCTACTATACATATAAATGGGATCTTAGATTACACTGCGACTTCTGCTACCTGCTGGTCCGGGTGACGGTCGCCGTTATTGGGGTGGGTGTTGTGCTACGCCGCCGGTGTGGTTGATTCGAGTGCCCGAAGAAAGCTCCTATTGTGCACCATTTTTCATTAAGAAGGTCATCTTTAACGTTACTAGGAGGAGACCGACTGTAACGCCCACTCCCCCTTCATCCAGGTGTGAATCATCTCGTAGGATTTGGCGAGCTGTGATACTTTTTCAACATCCTCGCCCTCCTGCATCAGGTCGCTCATTTCTCTGCTATTTGTTGTTAGAGTTCTTCGTAGGTCCTTGAAGTCCATGAGCGAAACCGTGTCTGGTGTGTGGCTAGAGTTAGTTCGTTGGATATTTTCCAGTAGCTCCTGTAGTTTTGTTGTTAACTGGTTTGTTCCCATGACGGGTGTTGCGAAGTTGTACCATGACTCTTCTTGAGCTCTGTATACTAAAACAACTCCTTTACCTATTGCTCTGTACCCTGCTCCGATTGTCATGAAGCCGGTGTCTACCAATTCCAAATGTGTGGTCCCATCTGAGCACACGGCCGTATATGTCACCGGGTCGTCAAAATGGTAGAGCCACCTATTTATAGTTCTGGTAGCTACCAGAAATCCTCCCGTAGCTGGAATGACTATGTGATCACACTGGTCCCGTTCATGCTTCAGGACTTCCATTTCACAATAGTTGCTTGTTCGGGTTATTAATTTTCCAGGGTGGTAACATAAGCGTTTTGTTGTTTCCACCTCCCGGCATTTTCCTCATCCTCTGTGGACAGCCCGATATAGTGTTTCTGTTCCTGGTTTTCGGCTATATAGTCGTATCTTGTTTTTGGCAATACGCACCAATCAGGGTTTAATCGTTAGGGGATAGGGTAGACCTTGTGCATCGTAAATAATTCCAGTAATGGTACCGGAATTTTTATGACCACTTTTAAGCCCTTCTCCGTCTCTTCAGTTCGAACCTCGGCCAGTTCGTAGAACCGCCCCGGCGCCTCGCTATACCACGCTATGCCCCTCATCGACGTTGGCGCCGCTTGGATTAACTCGTCTGAAGTTAGGAACAACGGATGTAGTTTGCCATGTAGCAGATCGTCAAGTACCATTACTTCCGTTTGTTGGTGATCCTGAATGCTCATCAATTCCTCGTTAATAGCTTTTCCCAACATGAAAGACTCCGCCAAGCCCATTTCTGCCTCCTACTGTCTCTTCCTAATGCTTTCCAAATCTGAGTGCATTTGCTCCAGCTCTTGGAAGGTTCTATTCACGGTCACTTCTTTTCCAAGCAGTGATATTGTCTTCGCTTGCTTATTATCGAGCTCCTGTAGGTGACCATAAATGCGGTCTGAATCCTGGTGGTCCATGGTTCCTATCGCCCACTTCAGTATTTCACCGCCAGCGTCTATTAGTTAGCGGCGTATTCTACCCCGTAGAGAGAATGACTTCTCTTTCTTCAGACTTCTTATTATTGCCCCTACTTCCTGTGTTGAAGCCTTAGCTCAGTACCTCTACCCGCTGTATGTTCCTCACATAATTTTCTGATTATCTCCTGCATGCCTTCCACTTGTTTCAGAATGAGCCCCAACTCTGTTCGTGGTAACTCAGTCACAATCACCCAATACTCCATGGCGAACCACACATCTCCTGTTGTCTCCAGCAATATGCCCGTGCTGGGTAATTTGTCCAACAACACTCCTGCAATATGATCTAGAACCGTACATAAAAACAAAATTTTACACTAAACTTATGCTAATTCCTAAATACCAAGATATGTACTTTTATAATATACTTATTCTACAGTCGAATGCTATACCATTCAACTTACGTCCACTCGTCTTTTCCCCTTACATTACCGGATTTGTTACTATATCCCAGAGGAAAAGAGGACCGGTCTATCACATCGCCATATAGGGCTCCAACTCTACTTTATTTAACTCTTTCGTGTTCTTCTTTAACACCTGAGTGATTTTAATTGCCACTCATATCTTCTAAAATTTTTCAATTCCGAGCAAACTCATTTGCGCCTTCTACATAAACAATAATATTTGGGATAAACCCGTTTATGTGAAAACTGTCTCAATTGTATGACTCAATTTTATTCATTGCATCCAATTACCTTATATATTTAAATTTACTTCTAGCCTGATATGTATATAACCATAAAGGAGTGTATTCTACTACACCCTGTATTTCGCCCGTATATGACTACATACATACATTCCAGGCACTTTTGATTTTTCATAATTTATAATGAATTGTTAACCCTATATACTTACTTATACGTACATCAAAATTCCTCCTAACTAACATACTTACTTATTTAAATATACGCTGTGTAGGCTTATAGAGACTGAAAAGAGGACGTAGGACAGTATTCAAAAATTATTGGTAGCGCCCGCATACTACGGAGCAACAAAAAAATGTTCCGCATTGCAACTCAGCTATTTTACACTTTCCTCGTGTACAGACCCGTCCCGTATTTTCCTTGTATTTCGATACATACTGGTTCAATTCTTTTTCATTAGTTAGCATAATTCCGATAGTAAACTTCGCTCATAAAACCCCGCTTTTGCAGCGTGTCTTTTCATAGTTGTTTTTCACCATGCCCAACGCTAACATCAACTTGGGGCGCTGCACGATCAATCACACCCAGGTGCTGAATACTTTGGTTGAGGAAGCAAGATCCGCACCTTACTAGACAGACCCTGGGGGAACGATCCCCAGTTGTCTCAACTACTACTGAATTGTATGGATGAACTGTAGTCATAATGGGACTAATCGGACGTGATGGTCCTTGCCTGGAGGAAGGTGTTTACTCGGAGGTTGACACCGGAGGACACGGTCGTCGAGAAAGCTCTACTCACAGTAGTTCATTAATATCACTATCGTTTAAATTTTTTGTATTTTCTTCAGTTTTATTTGGATTTGACGACCCTGCAATTTCGGCATAGCTTACTCTTGGTTTAACTACTGATCCATCCATATTTTTGGTCTGTAGTAATAAGAATCCTTTCTGCGTAAAGATGGAAACCTTTGAATTTTTATGGCTTTGTATATTTCACAGCCTTTGTAGTTTGCAGTATGATTTCCGCCACATAGGGCACATTTAATTTCAGCTGCATTGGTTTTTTTTTTTTTGACATTCACTTGTTAGATGCTTTCCAGCGCATTTCACACATACCGGATCCCTTGTACAGTAGGTTTTTGTATGTCCGTATTTTTGGCATTTAGTGCATTGCGCGACTTCTCTTTTATGATGAGGTGCCTCAAAAACTACTATGCAATGCATTAATTTGTTAAAACTATAAATATCTTTATTGTTAGTATTTGTTTCTAGTTCTATGCCAAACAGTGGTAGCGGTTTTTTTTTTTGTTTTCCGTTGAGTTATGTTAGTTATGTTGAAAACTTTGTGACCGTTTTCACCAAGCTCATTTTTAATTTCTTCTTGGTCTGCGGAGGGGTGCATATTGCGAAGAATGACTTTGAAACCCCTTTCATTTTTGGGTTTAAATGTGTACAGTTTCCTACCTTTTTGCTTTAGCATTTGGAATATTTTTGTGTATGTTTCCGAGTCATCCGAATGAACTCGTACTTCATTGTTTGTTAATATTTTATATATGAAGTTACTGTCTGCAACAGCGGTAAGCGCACTAGAGCATATTTTCTACAGGTAGATGAGTTGGCTGTTGTGTTAACTGCCCCCACTTCAAATATCTGCGTCCCGCAGTTCTATGCTTTGAAGATCTTTTGAGTGGGGTGCAGCCTGTGTTGAGTTCGTAGTTTGTCGTACCTCAGGGATGTTGATGGTAGCGATCAATTTCTTCCAAATTATGTAACAGACGCCAGCTAAAGTTAACAGGAAAATTGCGTCGGCAATCAAGGAGAAGTGGAAATTTTGTCCAGGTTTTTCGAGATGTTTGATGTTTTTTACACTCAGTTGATGGACGTAGTCCATATTTAATTTTAGGCCATCACTTGTTAAGTTGACCAGAGCAGAGGGCAGAGCTTGAAGGGTTTTTGTTGATTTGCTAGTGAATGATTGATTCCTAACTAGGCCCATTTCGTTATTGAGGAGAATCATGAAAGTTTCATTAAGAAACCTGGAATGATCTCCGCTTTGTACCTTCCCTTGCAAATTCGTTAGGAATATAGTAGATTCGTCAACCAGCTGAATTACCTCGATGTTATCAGGTTCGAAATCGCATTTGGCGTCTCCACCCTTCAGCAGCCTGGCCAAGCATCCATCCTCAGGTAGTCTCTTTAAGGCTTTCGCTGGACATATTGTTGAGTTACTAATGGAAGGGCAATGTTCGACCAGGCCATATGTCTCCGCCTGATTGATCAGCATTTTCTTATAAGCTAACTCAACATGTTGACCCGACTCTCTATTATAGCTGCTCGTGTATAAAGTAGACGATAATTTTCTGGTTTAACCTTTGGCATTGATAGGACATACAAAAGGATTGTACCATTCGAGTAGACGGACGCTTTCCCATATTCGATAGCTTCAACCATATTTTGGTATGGCAAGGAGTCTTCTTCTAACAAAATTCGTTGAATTTCCTCTTGGTCCAAAAGGTTTGTATTTATCATACCAGTTTTTGCCATTTGACAGGCTCGTACTACCTCTGATACTTGTTCTTTCAGGATCAGCACTCTACTTGTATCGAGCAATTCTATGTTTTCCTCAGAGATGTTCTTATCAATTTGATTAATATGACTGATCAACTGGTTTGCCCTTTCAATTGCTTCTCGGGTACTGTTAAATAGCTTTTCGTTCACAAGGTATTGTTGCTTAATATTTGTTATCACTTCGTTTTGGCTTTTTAGGATACTGTTCCAGTCTGCGGCAATCTGGAGACCCAGCAATCCATTTCCATGCGGACCCAATCCAATCAATAGAGCGTGTCCTTCTTGTCTTGCCCACCTGCAACTCTTCAAGGCGTAGTTTGGTTTGATTTAGATGATATTGCAGGACTGCCCTTACTACGACGTTCTTCACCTCATTTTGTGCTGAGTTGGTTAGTTCCTTCAGTATTGTGTTGAAGTAGTGGAATTCGATCATGTGAATCAAGCTGAAATGACCGCTTATTATCCATCCTTGCCCGTGTTCGACTGTTACTAAGGGGGAATTGTAGCTGTATACGTTGAATCCCGCAGCGCTGGATATTAAGAGCAACCTAGCTTACAATAATTATAAAAAAGAAAATATTTTCAAGACAAATGATTATATTCTAGTGTAATTCAATTGTGTTTTTAACAAATTTTCTTTAGAAGGAAAAGATTTAGTGCAATTTTTGTTTAATATTAATAAAGAGAAATTCTTCTATAAGTTTAAATCCTTAGAGAATATACATATTTTTTATAGTATGTTTCTTCCTTTCATTCATTTATTTTTCTTAATAGTTATTACGAACATATTGTTCTTTTCTTGTTAATGTTTTCAAAATACAATTCTAATTTTTAGTGCTCTGTACCATTTTACTTTGCCAATTATCCATAGGTATTGATTTTCAAATTTTTGTGCTCCATATGCAAATTGTTGATGCACACTGCGCGCGTTTTTACGCTACCAACTAAAATAAATTTGAAGGAAAGACATATACAAATATTCAATTAATTTTGAGTCATTTTATTGATTTTGTTTATTTCGAAAAAATTGTGCATTGCACGCAACGGTTCGTTTCAATTCGATATTTATTGAAGTGCTGTGGGATACACAATATTTCTTGTTTTTCCATCTGGTGCGTAAACGAATAAATCAGAAGGTTTTCCGATGCGTGAGCAGGCCACATAGAGCTGCCCATGTGAGAAGCATGGATTCTCCAAATTTAATCCACACACATGCAACGATTGTCCTTGTGCTTTGTTGATAGTTATTGCGAAGGCGAGTCGCACCGGGAACTGCAAACGTTTAAATTCGAATGACATATTTGTCGGGATCATTGGGATACGTGGCAACAGTACGTCTTCACCTTTGAATTTTCCAGTCAAAATTGTTGCCTCAATAACATTGTTCATCATTTTCTTGACTGAGTCTGGTTCCGTTGCAAAGTCGTGGTGGATTTATGTTTCGAAGAAGAATGATGGGTACGCCAATTTTCAATGTAAGAACGTGTGGTGGTATGCCTGGCAAATCAAGTGAATTCAAGAATTCAGTTGGATAGTTGACAACTTCGTCTTGATTCACCACAGTATCGATGGATATATATGTTGTCGCTTCGCCGGGTATTCCATTCTGAATATTGAAGTTGATGGTATTGACATCGATGTTTTTGGCCGCTAATATAGCACGCGTACTGAGCCACTGATGATTTTTGTAGTTCTGTGCAATGTTTGGGAAAACTTTTTGCACCAATTCGTTTAAGCTTTCTGTGATCTTACAGAAGTTTGCTGGCAAGGTGATACATTGCGTAGATTCATCAATTTGCATTCGCCCATTTCCAATATCCATTAATTGTTTTGCAAAATTCCCAGCCGATGCATCCCGTTGTAGTTGTACACGCATGTTGGTATTCAAAGTCAATTTCTGTAAATGACGCCATAAAACTGATGATTTGAGACATGCATTAAGTTCATCAGCGGGTGTTGAACGTGGTATAACCGGCAGTGTTTGTCGAAAATCACCAGACAATAAAATGAGTGCGGCACCGAAGATCCGTGCGTTTCCTCTCAAATCTCGCAGTATACGATCAAGCGCTTCCAATGCTTTCTTGTGAGACATGGTACATTCGTCCCATATGATAATTTGACACGTTCGGAGTACTTTGCCCATTCCAGAGTTTTTGCCGATGTTGCATGTTGGTGCCTCAGTGTTTTGTAAATTCAACGGCAGTTTTAATGCTGAATGCGCTGTTCGGCTACCAACCAAAAGAGTTGCCGCAATTCCAGATGATGCCATGGGCAGTGCAATATTATTTTGTGATCGTATGGTTGCCAAAATGATTGAAAGAAGAAAAGTCTGTACCACCGGGCGCATCTTTGAAAAACAGTCCACCGCTTTGTTCTGTGATTGCATGTATAACTCTGTCATACGCAATGCGCTGTTCTGGAACCAACCGCGGAAGATTTGCCTGAACAAATGTCCCCAGTTCGTTAGAATCAAAGTGTGTTTCACGTTGCATATCACGATCGAAAATGTCGTTCGCTGGTCGGTTCGGAGCAGGCATTCCCAGTTGCATCAGTGCCTTGTTAGCGATTGCCAAACATATGTCTTCAATCAAAATCAATGCCTCATTATACACGTTTGGTGTGAATTGAATGTCCGGATTTTGATTCGCAGAGCGCAAACGATGTAGAATATCTTCACTCATGTAGTCCTTGTATTTTTCCCAAAGATCTTTTGGATTAGATGGGAAGCAGGTTGTTAATATTATGGCAAATAACGTGCGTATTTGCTGTGGTCGAGCATCCATCCTCAGGTAGTCTCTTTAAGGTTTTCGCTGGACATATTGTTGAGTTACTAATGGAAGGGCAATGTTCGACCAGGCCATATGTCTCCGCCTGATTGATCAGCATTTTCTTATAAGCTAACTCAACATGTTGACCCGACTCTCTATTATAGCTGCTCGTGTATAAAGGAGACGATAATTTTCTGGTTTAACCTTTGGCATTGATAGGACATACAAAAGGATTGTACCATTCGAGTAGACGGACGCTTTCCCATATTCGATAGCTTCAACCATATTTTGGTATGGCAAGGAGTCTTCTTCTAACAAAATTCGTTGAATTTCCTCTTGGTCCAAAAGGTTTGTATTTATCATACCAGTTTTTGCCATTTGACAGGCTCGTACTACCTCTGATACTTGTTGATACTTGAGAAGAAAAGTCTGTACCACCGGGCGCATCTTTGAAAAACAGTCCACCGTATTGTTCTGTGATTGCATGTATAACTCTGTCATACGCAATGCGCTGTTCTGGAACCAACCGCGGAAGATTTGCCTGAACAAATGTCCCCAGTTCGTTAGAATCAAAGTGTGTTTCACGTTGCATATCACGATCGAAAATGTCGTTCGCTGGTCGGTTCGGAGCAGGCATTCCCAGTTGCATCAGTGCCTTGTTAGCGATTGCCAAACATATGTCTTCAATCAAAATCAATGCCTCATTATACACGTTTGGTGTGAATTGAATGTCCGGATTTTGATTCGCAGAGCGCAAACGATGTAGAATATCTTCACTCATGTAGTCCTTGTATTTTTCCCAAAGATCTTTTGGATTAGATGGGAAGCAGGTTGTTAATATTATGGCAAATAACGTGCGTATTTGCTGTGGTCGAGCAGTATTCGATGCATCAGCGAGTGCAGTGTCCCCATGTGCATCATTCTCAAGAAGATTTAGTTCCTGACAAGCTTGACGATAAGTGGCGCACAGCTGACCGTTCACTGTTCTTAAATCTTGGAAAGATGTCGGTCCACGTACATTGATTAACAGCAATCGCAGATAGAAGCATTCGGCATTGTTCGGGTGAACAGTGTACAGACGACCCAACGCGTCACTGGAATACAAATTGGGATGTCCTTCAACTGCTTTGCCTTGTTTGTGACGTTGAAACTTTTTAGCTGATGTATTCCATGTGTAGAATTTCGGTACCTCAGAATAAAGTAGAGTCTTTGCAAAAATATCATCTTGGCACAATGAGTAAAATGCAGTTAAAGTTGTTGCCGGTGGAACCAATGCTCTTGCACGTACATTATCTGGTGTAAAGTACATGCGCTGTCTATTCTCGAGATGCACCGCCAAGTGCACGATTGTTGGATGCCGTTCATGGATTGGAAACGATAAGATGCGCCATACTGCTTCATTACTGCTAATGTAGCGTCTAAGTTGGTATTGGTTAATTTCATCGAGCGGTGCGGCCACATTTCCTACTCCGAAGACTGCCATGTCGCTTCCTTGATTGAAGTTGCCAAGGAATTTATATACCTTGGCTCCGCCTTTAACACGGAAAACAACGTTAGCTTGGAGATTAAACGAAGAATCACGCTTGCTAATAGGTGTTACTATGGGCTCAGTAAGCAAATGTGTAGTAGAGCCATCTCTCGCTCGACAAAACTGATACTCTACAAGACGCTCCTCCTACCCGTGCTGCTATCTGGCGTAGGAGCATGGGTTGTGTCGCAGACTAATGCAGACGCGCTTGGGGTATACGAAAGGAAAATTTTTCGGAAAATCTTCAGTCCTATTGGTGTCGGCGACGACTACCGTATTCGGATGAACCATCAACTGTACGAACTCTACGCTGATATTGATATAGTCAGATACATAACTATACATGGTCTCCGCTGGCTTGGATATGTGGTGCGTATGAATGAAGAAGCTCCAGCGAAAAAGCTGTTCGAAGCAGAAGCCGCTGGACGACGACGTATGGGACGACCATGCCTCCGATGGGAGGACCAAGTCCAGGAAACCCTAATCATGCTTGGTATAACAGATTGGAGCGCTGTTAATTCGGCCGTAGCCCTATAGCGGGTTGTTTCACAGATTCTGCGATTAGGCCACGAAAGTAAGTAAGTATAAGGAAAACAAAACTACAAATATACGAGGAGAAAAATTTGAAGAAAGTGTCTGATGAACTTCATAAATTGGGAAAAAGTTTTTACACATACCATCTCAAGTCACAAAAGGATTAACAGTCGTGCTAAAGGGCATTGAGCCGGGCTTAGATCTCAGCGAAATAAAGCAGAATTTAAAAGCAGTAGGCTTCGTCTTTAAGTCTGCATTCAAAATATTGAATGGAGAATAAGTACCACAGCTACTCTACCGTTTTGAACAGAGGCTTCAACTATGAAGCTTATGAAAATCATTCGATTTACAACTTGCAATATCTTTTGCATCGTAAAATCACGAAGAACCTCGTAAAAGGTTCGGACCAATCCAATGCCAAAAGCCTATTGCGAGTTGCCAAGTGTGTATGTTTTCTGTGGTGATCTCCATGCAACATCCTGTTGCAATTCACACACCCAAGGTAACTAGGTAGGTAGGTAGAAGTGGCCGCCCAGTTTGCCAAAATCACACTTGAGCACACATAATGGCCCATTGTGATACCACGGTGTGGCGCCGTTCAAGCACTGACTAAAAAGTTCCCATACTATGGGATGGTGATAGTCAGTGCAAGGACAGCGCCAGGAAAGGCACGACTGCCCCGTCATGTTTCAGGAAACCATCCTGATACTTTGTTGAACCTGGCTATGTTCCTAATATTAATGGATGACAGCTCTGTCAGGCTTGTAAGAAATGGGGCACCAAAGGTTCGAACTCTTCTTCTGCTCAAGGATGGGCAGTGGCATAAGAGGATTTGTAGGCGTCAGGCAGATATTTCCGTTTGATTTCGAGCTTGGCTGTTGCCAGTGGAATGCCGATGTTTACGGTGGGGTGAATGTCGTACATTAGCGTGCCTGCCTTGGCAAGCTCGTCCGCCTCGCAGTTTCCCGGGATTTCGCTATGTCCGGGAACCCAGACTAGGTGCACCCGAGAGTAACTTGCGAGCTCATTTAAAGATGTTCGACATTCATGAACTAGTCTTGATGTGGCCGTGGAGCCAAAAAGAGATTTAATGGCGGCCTGGCTGTCTGAGAAGATAGATACGTCGACTGCGACGATATCACTACTCAGCATCCATTTGGCTGCGTGATGATGGCCATGACCTCAGCTTGAAAAACGCTGCAATGGTCTGGGAGACGTAGGGAGATGTTTACGTCCAGCTTGTCGGAATAAATACCGCTACCTACTCTACCTCCAAGCTTGGAACCGTCGCTGTAGATTTCGACTGTTTCACCGCCAATTAGGTTTTCTGAGGTCCAGTCGCTTCGACTTGGAATAGTGAGGTCGAATTCCCTGTTCAAATCGGGATAGACCGACATATAATCGATAAAGTTGGGGACAGGTGGGTCCTGATTCAGAATTGAAGCATGGCCTGTCAGGGTTATGCGCCAGTGCGAAAGAGCATTAAGTCTAATCGCTGTCAGCTTGGCTTGTTGCTTAACCAGGATCCCCGAGGGGAGCCAGTGCAGCATGGCAAAAAGGGCTTTCGTAGGTGTGCTGCGAAGAGCGCCAGTGTTCAGTAGAGCAATGGATCTTCTGATTTTATCAATGGGTTTGATATTACAGGCTTTTTCAAGAGCTTGCCACCAGCAGACCGACCCGTATAACAGGTTTGGTTCAACGATGGCCGTGTAGAGCCAGAGCACGACTCGAGGACGAAGTCCCCATCGTGCACCAACTGCTCTTTTACAGCAGTATATAGCGCATGTTGCCTTACGTGCCCTCTCAGCTAGATTGGCTTTCCAATTAAGCTTTGGGTCGAGAATCAGGCCTAAGTACTTAACGTGTGTGCTCAAAGAGAGCGGAGTGCCGTTTAGACTAGGCATTGTAAACTTTGGAATTTTGTACTTCCTAGTGAAAAGCATAGTCTCGGTTTTGGATGGGTTAACCCCAAGTTCGAATTCGCGACACCAGTTCGACACAATAGAGAGTGAATAGTTAAGTTTTTCGGAAAGTGTTTGGGGGAATTTGCCGGATGCCGCGATTGCTATGTCGTCCGCATAGGCTATCACTTTGCATCCAGTAGATTCCAATCTCACCAGTAGTGTGTTAACTGCCAGGTTCCAGAGGAGGGGTGATAAAACACCCCCTTGTGGCGTGCCCCTGTTAACCACCCTCCTGGATTGGGCACTGCCGATCGTGGAAGTGATGATCCTAGATTTTAGTAGAAGCTCTATAAATTTAAGAAGACCTGAATTCAGGTTAAGATTATAGAGTGCGGAGATGACAGCGTTGGGGCTTACATTGTTGAATGCTCCCTCGATGTCCAGAAATATGGCAAGTGTGAATTCCTTGTACGCCAAGGATTTGTCAACTTGAGAAATGAGAGAATGAAGTGCTGTTTCAACCGATTTGCCTTTAGAGTAAGCGTGTTGAGATACAGAGAGAAGAGAAGGGTTGATCGATGTCCTGATATGTAGGTCAAGAGCTCTTTCTAGAACCTTAAGAAGAAAGGATGTTAGACTTATGGGTCTGTAATCCTTAGGTTTGGTGTGCGAGGCCTTCCCAACTTTTGGTATGAAGACGACCCGAGCCGTGCGCCAGCGTAAGGGAATGTATTGCAGTCTGAGGCTTGCATTATATATTTGAAGCAGCCATGGAAGGATAATCTCTTCCCCATTTTGGATATCGGCAGGAATGATGCCGTCCGGTCCGGGGGACTTGTATGGCTTAAAGGTTTGAATGGACCATTCAAGGTGACTTTTTGTCACTTGGAATGTGGGGAGGGTATCATGCGAAACCTGCTCCACCTGGTAGAGTGCTTGATCCGCTGAGGCTAAACTCCCTGGGAAGTGGGTGTCTAGCAGGATATCAAGGGTTTCGGCGCTTGAGTGAGTCCAGCTGCCATCTGGTTTTTGGATACAGTCAAGGGCTTTGTTAGAGGAGTGGAGAATTTTACGAAGACGGCTAGCCTCGGACGTCGATTCAATGCTTTCGCAAAATTCCCTCCATGACGCTCGTTTCCCTCGCCTAATGGCGTATTTCAACTCTTTTTGTTTATTTTTGAAAGGGGCCCACTCAGCTGTAACTTTAGCTTTGTTGAAAAGCATTCTACAAGTTTTGCGAAGACTTGCAATTTCCGAGTTCCACCACGGAGGTTTAGGTTTGCCCCGTGGTTCGGGAGTGATGCAAGAAATATGAGTGGCTTTTTTAAAAGCTGTGGACAGATCGTCGACCGCCCGATCAATGTCGGGACAGTTGTGGATAATAGGGGGAGTCGTTGCTAAGCATGACCCCAGTTTGAGCCGGAAAAGAGGCCAGTTCGTGTTTTTTCTATTGACAGGTGTAAGAGATTCTGTATTGCCTGTAGTCTCCCTCAAGCCAATGTCAAAGGTGATATAGCAGTGGTCCGAAAAGGAGCATTCCTGTGAGACGAACCAATTGCTTATCATGTTCGAGTAGTTATCGCTGACGAGGGTGATGTCAAGCACTTCCTTCCTTACGGATGTAAGGAAGGTCGGCTCATTTCCCCGGTTAGCAATGCCTAAGTTATTTGAAATGATAAAGTCGAAAAGACACTCACCTCGATCATTTGTGCCGGAGCTGCCCCATATTTCGTGATGGGCATTGGCATCGGCGCCGATAATTACCGGAATCTGTTTCTGGTGGGCTACAGCAACCATTTGCTTCAGTATGTTTGGTGGCGGGGAGTCGCCATAGTCATGAGCCATGTAGTTCGAGGAGATCCAGAAAGTCCGTGGACCCATTTCAATGACCATGGCAACATTGTCTTTGTCACTGAATCTAGGGAGTAAAAGAGCGTTAACGCTGTTTTTTACCAGAATGCAGGATCTTGGTTTACCTTGATCCTCGATATATACCATACGTTATCCGTATGCATTGAGTCCAAAAACCCGGTCATTTATGACCCAAGGTTCTGGGACGAGAATGAGCTCCTCCCCTATATCCGAGAGGCGGAGAAGCAGGGCTGCCGAGGCAGTTTTCGAATGCTGAAGGTTAATCTGTAGTACCTTCAGCATTGTCTGGAAGAGCGATTATAGTGGAATTCAACTCCTCCTCTTCGGACATTGGAGAGATGTATCCACCAGCCGCCTCCGTATCCATGTGGTCGAAGAATTCTCCGACCAGTTCGGAAGTTGAGAAGCGGCTGCTTCTGGTTGTAACGGAGCACATACTCTCATTGTCACTACCCGACAAAGGGGTGAGAGCCGGGCCCGAGCAGCTAGGCTCTTTGGCAGTGGCTTGTGGGACAGCACCAGCTGGGGGAGGCTGTTGGGGGGCTTGGGCATCGCTCTTGTAGATGCGGAGAGTGATGTCTCCAAAGCCATAATTAATCACCCCCTCGCGGGAGTTGATGGGAACAAGGGATTGCTCGTTCAAAATGATGGTGACCTCACGCAAAGTGCCTTTGGGGTCACCAACTTTCGCGACCTTCCAGCCATCGGTGGGAAGATCGGTGTTGCTGAGCTTGAGGATCTTTAAGATTGCCTCGGGCTCAGAGGGCTCGGCAGGAAGCCATGTTTTGGAGCGAGGGCGTTGGGGAACCTGGTCCAAAGGTACCGCGTTGAGCTGTGCACCCGGCCATATCTCACCTTCCCTATTGATCGCTACCTTGTATAGATCCGCCGAGCGTTGGTCCGAGCAAGATATGATCTTAATATGTCCTTGATACCACCCTGCGTCACGGCAGCTGGGTGAAGGACCAGGGTTGAGGGACATAACCTCAACGAAAATTGGTAACAGTGCCATTTCGACCTGTCTCCAATTGGCAGGAGTAATGGTCCCATCGGCATTGGCAGAGTCGACCACAGCCCATGTGAGGCTCTCTTTCACAATCTCACTAAGCGGTTTGGAGAGCTTAGGCTTGGGAGTAGCCAGCCTTACGCGCTTAGGGATGCTTTGGGTGGATTGGCCCGGGCGATCGGCTGAACTCTGCCTCTTGGGGTTACCGGCTGCTTGTGCAGTGGAGGAGTGGACACGCACATCAGCGTGTGCTTTTGCCCACTCAAGCTTGCCCTTGTCGTATTCTGACAGTTGAGATGGTTCTGAAGCGTTGAGCCTCGTCAAAATACGGTAAGCCGCTCTAAGCGTCCTGTACGCCCTTGTACTCGGGTTCACGTTGGTAGGTGCACCTGAAGGAGGAGCGGTACGAGGAGCAGTTACCATCGACTTGTGAGGCAATATCGAGGCGTTTGCTGAAGAGGGCTTAGGTGGAGCGACTGCTGCTGGTTTGTGAGTCAATACCCTAGCAGCCGCTGAAGAGCCTGGGGACAGCGAAGAGCTCTTGGGTGGCTTATTAGCCGAAGCTGTGGTGCTTGTTGAAGGGGCAGTGCTTATGCTGCTTGTCTTCGAACCAAGGGCGGGGGTGTTGCTGGTGGGCATTTGCCTAGCCAGGGTTTTGCGCGTCCCTGAGGGGATATGCGCGGAAATTTTGTTTGTGTTAATGTTTTTATTTTTTGTTGTGTCCATGCAATAAGGGTCCCCACTCAAAGCCGCTATCTCAGTCCGAACGTGTGGTCACTAAATATGGTCCCATGGTTATCTGTGCAAGCAGGGAGGCCATGCGAGGGTTGGCACAAGCCCTTATGGGGTCAAGTGCTCAGAGCCAGACCAGTGCTAATCGGGAGTTCCACTCAACCGAACCCACACTACCGACCTAACGGTAACAGACGTCGAACGTACTTTGAGGCCTGCCAAGGTTTTAACGGGACGGGGGCAGCTGCAACCTTAGACTGGAGCCGTTCACACTCAAGTTTCACCTTGGTGCTACCGTGACAAAAGACAGCTAGGTCCAGAAAATTACAGCTACCAGCCCAGGGCAATCAGAACAATTACATTGGTCCAAAGAGAAGTCCGGGAATGAAGGATGGGGGTCGTGCCAATTGGTGCTACTGATCTCCCGTGCAAGAAAACAGCAGCATCTGGGGGAGTGTAGACCATTTAGCGTAACCCAGGGTGCACCGCGTGGAGGCGGTCTACATTACACCCCTTGCTTACCCGTACTTCCGGCCTAATTATTACTTTCCTTCTTTTGGCTTTCCACTCTACTGGCCTCGACTGGGCCGTTGAAAGTTTCCCTGAATCCTTTGTTGGGATTGTCTATCCCTGCATTCCGCTGCCCGATGTCCCATTCGTCCACATAAGAAGCATCTTAACCCCTGTTTGGTGTTGCTTATCCTTTGTTCACTTCTGGAATCCCAATTTTGTCGCAGCTGACCACTCCCAGTTTTGAAAGGATTTCTTCCTTGGTTAATTCCTTCTGTTCAATTAACTCGGGGACTACTGAAGTTACCCCTGCTGTCCCTCAAGGGTGGAACCGGGCGCCTCGTAGCTGGCTGCCTTCTATCAATCTTCCGACTCCACATCTGTTTGGCTGTTGTACTGTTCCTACCTCTGCAGGAGCATTCGTCCAGCAGATTCCATCTGTTGTCGTTCGTTGTTGTATTGCTGCTTCAGCGGACGAGACCGCTTCCACTGGCTCTGCCATACTCCTCGGCGTGAGAGTAAGAGTATAATTAGCTAAGTCCCTATTTATCAGGCCTGCCTTGAACACAGAAATCATAGTCCGTTCTACTTGAGCCTTGTATGCTGCAACATTTTCTGGAAACTGCCTGTTGGCTTCCGTCTCAGCAGCGTTCCCCAGAGACTGGAGCCTTCGTCCCCAGACTCTCAATTCCTCCCCCGGTGTCTGAGTTGATTCCTGAATTTCCCGAACGAGACAGTCCGCTTCCGGAACACTGTTGCGCAAGCTCACAACCTTCTTTGAAGCGCCGGATCTCAGTTCTCAGATCATACAACTCGACTCCTGAGAACATGGGCACCAACTTCTCCACCGCATGAGCAACTTCCAGAATGTCCATTTTATTCCTTTGTGTTTTCTCAATTGCTGGTAAAACCTTAGTTTTATTAATCTCTTTGGGAGTTTTCGCTTTCGCCTGCCTCCACAATTCCTGAGCTTCTTCCCTGCTCGTACTCGCTTCGAACTGGTCAACTATTTTCCCAGTAAACAGCTCCACCTCTGACTGCATTTATTTCAACCTGTTCCTTACTTCCTCGTCTGGCGAAACCAAACTCACAGTTTGTTGTCCTAATTCCTCTAATTCAGCACTAAATGTATCTGCCCATTCGTTGACCAGACTATTTATGTAATCTGCGTAATTTTCCGCAAAATATTTTCCCTTGCCGTACTCAACTGCGTGAGGCAACAACAGTCCGTGATTATTGTTGAACTCTCTCCCCAGATTTTGCAACTGTATTATTCGGTTGCGGTAATACACGTTGTCCTTACGTAACCTGCCGTCTTTCTTAAAATTACGGACCAATTTTTCAATCGCTTCTCCAATTTGCTCCTGCATCAGCAGTAATCCTTGCGCTTCCTTCGTCATATCCCAAATGCCAGAACAGATGGCGTATCCCAATTACAATCAAAAATCCAATAATTGTTAAAACTTGCTACAATATTTTATTCTATCTTACTTAATGATTCAAAACAGAGTTATTAAAAAAAACATTCCACCGTAAATTCTATCTTTATATATATATTCTGCTATACTTGTTTTCCATTACAAAGTTCCATATCCGCTTCAATCAATGCAAATTGGTCCTTGACTTCCTCACAGATACTCCTTGTTTCCTCACATGTATCCCCATATCCAATCACCAACTTTAATACTCCCAAAAATACTCCCAATTCGCAAAAACCGAAATTGGATTTACAGGCAAAAATGTCTTGATTCATTCCCGGAAATTTTAATCCATATTTAATAAAAAAAACCCTTAACGTATGCGCCACGTAATAATAGCATTTAAATGTTTTCTTCAACATTGCTACGCAAATTGTAGTTTTGGAACAACACAAACTTTGATGCAACAACACGTGTCGTCTGCACCTCTTCACCTAATACCCTAAACTCAAAATGCCAAATATTTAGATCAATCTTTATTGTGATTTCAAAACAATATAAATTGAATCGTATAAACGTCCCTACCGACAAACAAACACAAATCCCCTATCATAACCGTACGAACCCTATACCGTGGCACGTTCTTTCCGAACCAAACCAACCGGTATACACAAGTTCGCAATTCAATAACGCAAAATCCGTGAATAAACAGACACGTTCCACATCCCCCGAGAATGCTGAAACAAAATGTATTGAAAAGTATGAGCCTAATCTCAGTGTAACAACCCTATACAACCTGACCGTAAGTAAAAATTTTTCTTTTGAATAGACCTATTGTCACCTAACCGCAGCGGCTAATCAGCCCCGATGCTGCTTCTTCTGCATGACCGGCGCAAATGCGCCCACACGGCCACCGAAGAATCGTCGGCAAAATTCACTTAGATACTAGAATGTCCTACTATAAGCATACTCACCATTTTCGTTCCCTCCATTGCCCTCCTTTGGGATGGTTATCCTGATGATTTCCTATTGGTGGATTCCCGCGTAGGAGTGCTCTTTTCCTGGCACTCGACGTTGGATCCTACCGGCTGCGCCAAAATGTTGGGGTCCTTATCTGCTTGTCCTCGGGAACGTCCTCTGGAATGTCCTGCGCCGGAACCTGTAAACCTACACCACTTTCTTAAATGAGCACTGCACTATTTTGGGTTTAAAACAACAAGAAGATTTATTCTTAAAATACTAATTCTTATATACTATTTACAAATAAACATTACAGTCTACGTCTTGACTTTTCTGGTGTTCCAGTTACGCAATTGTTATTTGGTGTCAGTGGCTCAAGCCCATTGACCTACTGCAAGTAAAAGTGTCGTCGGTGCATTCTAAATGCCCCTCGTCAGCTTGACTGCAGAACTGTGACGCCCTAAAAGTTTACATCACAATTAATGCATAAATACTACTCATTTACAATATTTGCACCCTAAAAATATGTGCGTTCTTAATGAATTTAATAGGAGCAGGTGCTGTGAGTCAACTACGCGTAGGTAACTTGATTCTAACTCACAACAAGGATTACGCTTTATCATGTCCAAACACCGCTGCGAAGTGGTATGTCGAACTCGTTTTTGTTCGACACTGAGCAAACGCGGCACCCATCTTGCCGATAGCTTTTTCATATGCAAATGTACATGCAAAATGTTGAACACACGTTCATATGATATGTTTACCATTTCAACAATCTCACGTAACTTGACTCGGCGATCATTCATAACGATATCGAGGATTTTCATGATATTTTCTTCAGTAACCACCTCTTTTGGCCTTCCTGTTGATGGTATTGTTGCAGTGCTTGTTCGGCCGCGTTTAAATTCAGCAATCCAATATTTTACCATGTAATCTGACGGAGCAGACTCACCGTAATGTTTATCGAGCTTTTCTTTTGTCTCTTTCGCCGTTTTCCCTTTCAAATAATAGTGTTTAATCACTGCACGAATTTCTCTTTTTTCTATTTTTCAAGAAACACAAAAGTTGCTTACTTCAAACGACTACAACAAATAAACTAATCGATGAATTTGCGTGAAATTTTAACAGCTGACGTTTGACAGATCGCAATTTCTAAAAAAAAAGTTTTTGTGTTTGTGCTGCCATCTAGCGCTAGATAGCTTCAATATCAATCCGCCCTCGTATATCCATACGAGTATACGAGTATATACTTACTTCACCAACGCTTCCGTTGTTTAGACCATCATTGCATAAACTGCCATATGTATGTGTGTATATACTTTACGTTTAGTTTTATATTACTTACCCACGGCTGTCATGATTTTCTGTTGAATTATATTTAATGCACCCCTTTTTTATTATTTAATATTAAAAAAATATTTTTGTCTACTGCGATTCATTCGGCTATAGTGCATAATGCGCATATTTATATTACGTCAATTTTCACTCGCCCGAGTTTAATTGGCACACTTCTGCTAACATTGACTTTGGAAGTCGGAACTGTGATATTTGATATATGTTTTCGTTGTTCTCCTTGTGTTTACTCTTGTAAAACATTGTCAACACATGTCTTGAATTGCTAATTCGAAAATGGAACAATTTTAATAAATTAAATTATTGTATAGCTTCTTATGCTTGCACTTAATTGTTACGACTGTTGTAACTGGACTGCGGATCTCTGCTACTAAATACGGACCTATCCAAATAGGTGAGAATTTGTTTCTCCTAGCCTGATTCTTTATTAGTATTTGGTCACCCACATGAAAGACTACTGGGTTTAGTACCTTGTTGTAGGCTTCCCTGGCTACTCTTTTAGCACAATCTTGGTTTTCTCTAACCAACTTTATTTGGGTCATTAACGTTGTATACTGGCGCATATTTGCGCTTCAAATTTGCTGGCATGTTGAAATCAAATCCGTAGAGCGTTCTAGACGGAGTTTGCTTCGTTGATACATGCACAGTATTGTTGTGCACATGCATTGCAGTGGACCCCAATTCCAGCCGTCTTCCTTGGCAAAACTGCGCAAGTACTCGGCCAGAGGTCGATGACTACGCTCCAATGAGCCATTCACCTGTGGATGATACGGTGTTATGTGCCATTTCTTGATTCCAGCATTTTACAAGTTTTTGAGAATAGTTTTGATACAAAATTTGACCCATTGTCGGTTATCAAAACCTTTGGCATGTTCTATCGTGTCACAATTTCGCTAAATACTGCCTTGACTACCGTACTTTCTTCAGCATCGGCTATAGCCACGGACGCCATATACTTTGAGAAATCGTCTTGGAACGTCAAGATGTATTTATTTCTCGAATGTATTTAAGTCTCAGGAAAAATAAATGCAATATCCATATGAACTTGATCAAATGGTTGTTTCGGTGTATCAGTTAACATCTTTGTTAGCCTCGAAGTCTTGTTGGCTTGACAATTTTGGGCAACTCTTTTTGTATGTCTCTGAGCATACGTTTCCATCTGTATACGCCTAAATCCGTCACGGGTTTTCCAGAATCACTGGTGTCCACGCAGAGGTGAATCATGGAAACCATTTAACACAGCCTGCATATCTTTTTTATCCTCCAGCCATTCCACACTACTGGCTGTTTGCTCATTGGCATCGAAACCCGCATTGCTAACATCTCTTGTAGCATCAGTTTTATCCCCTTGAATTCTCTCGGCCTTCTCCTTATCTGACCGTGCTTTGGCCCTCGTTTGTACTACTGATACCTTCTGTGCCTGCGGTACTCTGCTGAGTGCGTCCGCATTCAGATTCTTCTTCCCAGGTTTGTAAATGATTTCAAAATCATACTCAGACAATTTGTGTCTGAACCTGGCTAGCCTAGACGATTGGTCTTTCAAATGGGCTATGCCTCTCAACGGCTGGTGATCAGTGTATATCTTAAATGGGCGTCCTAGCAGATATGCCCTAAAATTCTTCGTAGCCCACACTATGGCTAGGAATTCCTTCTCTATCGTAGAGTATCTTTTCTCCGTGTCGCTAAGCGCCCTGCTTGCGAATGCTATTGGTCGGTCATTACCGACTTCCCCTTGTGACAATACTGCCCCTAATGCTTCATTGCTAGCATCAGTGGTCAACAAAAAAGTTTGCTCAAAGTCGGGGTACGCCAAAATCGGTGGTGAGCTAATTATTTCCTTTAGCCTCTCGAATGCTTGCTGACAGCTCTCTGTCCATTCGAACTTTGCTTCTTTTCGTAGCAACTTATTAATTGGCAACGCAATTCCGGCTAGTCCTTCCACGAACTTTCTATAATAGTTCCACTAGTCTTGGGAATGCTTGCACTTCCTTTCTATTTCTCGGAATCGCTAAATTTTTAACGCATTCCACCTTCTGCGGGTCAGGCAGTGCTCCTGCCTCTGAGCAACGATGGCCTAAATAAACCACCTCTCTTCGCAAAAATTGATACTTCTCCGTGTTCAATTTCAAATTGTGTTCTCGTAATTTCTGGAGCACCTTGCACAAGCTTTGCGAATGCTGCTACAAGTTCTTCCCATAAATTACAATATCATCCAGATACACAAAACAATCTAACCGTTGCAAGCCTGTTAGCACATGGTTCATTAGCCGTTGGAAGGTAGCCGGTGCTCCTGCTAATCCAAACGGCATCCTATTCAACTCATAATGCCCTCAACCGGTACTAAACGCAGTCTCTTGCTTATCTTGGGTATCCACCAGAACTTGGTGGTAGCCACTCGCTAAATCAAGTATAGAAAAATATCGACTGTGTCCCATTTGATCCAGAATTTCTTCTATCCTTGGTATCGGTAACACCTGCTTGATAGTGGCATCGTTCAATTTCCTAAAATCGACGACCATTCTCCACTTCTTCTGACCCTGAGCACCTCCATTCTTTGGTACCAAAATTATTGGTGAGTTCCTAGGCGAGATACTCGGTGAAATTATGTTATCTTTTAACATTCCTTCCACTTGCCTGTTTACCTCATCTTTGTGAGCTTGTGGCAATCTGTATTGTTTCTGGTTAATTGGTGGTTGATCCACTCTAGTAGTTATTTCATGCTCTACTTCTGGTGTATACGTTAGCTGGTATCCTTCCAGCAAAAATATGTCATGGAATGACGCACAAATGGCTTCTATTGATGCCTTCTCTTCTGAATTTACACTTGGGTCTAACTTCAGTGATTCTAGCACCCTCTCCATCCTTTTTCTTATTTCTACCTGCTTAATCTGATTAACCGATCTATAATTCGGTTCTTTAAAATTATTATAGCTAGTGAACTTAGGCCTAAAACCCTTATCCATATAGTAGTCCCCTTATGATGCATTTAGTACGCAAGCGTACACCTTACCCTTGTCAACGTGCGTTATGGTCTCTCCCATATATACGCCGTCCGCTAGCTTCTGCTTGTGCAAAACAAGAGTTCTAAGTTTCGTGTTTACATGCATAGTAACTACTCGGGTCGACCTTGCATTCACTATCTCCTTACAATTTTTAACCCTATTCACGGTTCCTTCCTGCCATGACTTTAATGGAACAGTAAGGATTCTATTCTTATCACCATCATAAAATGATAACTGCTTCTCGAGCGCATCCAGTATGGTCCCATCAGCCGGGATACCTTTTCTATCCACTTCCACTGATACCTTTTCTATCCACATCCACTAAATCTCATGCCCTTAACTTTACTGTGTCCTATTCTGAGCGACCCCAATGTCCTGATGCACCCTCCAAACACTCCGTTAAGCGTTCTTACGTCCATTTGATTAATATCTAGCCCCTTCCGTAAAACACTAGATTTTACGAGGCCAGTGTTCCGCCCCTGAATCTACTAATAGCACTAGCTTTCCACTCGCTGCTTCCTCGCAGGGTATCTCGATGAAGGCATCACCTATCCTGCTCATAGCGAAGCAACGTGCTTTTGTTCCCAACATGGATATCCACTTCCTAAATTTTTTTGATATTTGGGAGCCTCTTGCTCCTCTTGCTTCTCCTAGACTCCGGTTCCTACATTACTAGTTGCACGTACTTCCGGCCTAATTATTACTTCCTTTCTTTTGGCTTTCCAGTCTACTGGCCTCGACTGGGCCGCTAGAAGTTTCCCTGGTTCCTTTTTTGGGATTGCCTTTCCCTGCATTCCATTGCTCGATGTCCCATTCGCCCACATGAGGAGCATCTCAACCCCTGTATGTTATTGCGTATCCTTGGCTCACTTCTGGGATTTTAATTTGGTCGCTGCTGACCACTCCCAGTTCTGAAAGCATTTCTTCCTTAGTTAACTCCTTCCGTTGAACTAACTCGGGGACTACTGAAGTTACCTCTGTTGTCCCACAAGAGGGCATCCGGGCGCCTCGTACCTGGCTGCCTTCTACTTTGATCCCATTTAGTGTCTCCTTGGCACTGTGTACTTGACTCATGACCATATGTTCGGCACTCCATACAGTAGGGCGTGTTTTTGCGTGTAACGCATTCATCCCTTGTATGACCTTGCTTACGGCAGAACGAACATGTGGGTGCCCTCTGTACAAACCCCCTGTACGGATTTCTCGGATCCGCGTCTCTGTTTTCGGAGACCCCGGGATTATACGCTCCTCTATATATATTGGGGGCGGAATTGCTTCCATCTCTGTTCACGACAGCGGCGGTGAACATGTCCTGTCTATTTTCCAACATGTGTACCTCGCCTAACCCAGCCGTTCTCCGTTCCACGAGAACTTGTGCTCTAATCGCTTCTTCTACTAATTCCTCCAGAGATCCTGTTCTGCTATTCAGCATATGAATTTTTAGAACGGAGTTGCGGAGCCTCACCACGAAAGTTGTCAACACCGACTCGTCAACTTCGTGTAAGAACGCTGTATCTCCAATGCCATTGTACTTATTCCTGATTATTTCCTGGGCCATCATCTGAAGTGACTCTAAACCCCTGGCAAAGGCACGTATATCTTCACTTGCCAGCTGCTTCCCGATTATTATTTCTTGGGTTATGTCCTCCAAAGTTCTCTCCTTCAGATAAGTTCTCCTTATAAGACCGTAAAGCTCGTCCACACTGGCGAATTGCTTTGGCAACACAAGGTTGTACGCGTCTCCAAATAACCTTTGCTTAACACAGTCGAAGAAGTCCTGCAACTCATCAGGGCTTATGCTTCGCTTTGCAAGCTCACAACCTTGAATGAATCTGTTAACTTCTGACCGTAAATCTTCTGAAGCTGCACCAGTAAACACAGGTACTAGCCTGGCCACTGTCTTTGAAATCTCCTCTATAGCCATTTTACTTATTTTTGTTTTACTTATGGCTGGTAAAACTTAGCGTTATCTTTTTGGGTGGTTTCCAAATTCACTTCTCCCTGATCAATGACGGACTCAAACTGATTAGTCTTCGACCGATTGCTGGTACAGGCGAAATACTGTCCACTGTATTGAGACTTTGGTGCACTGTTATTGCTTCTGGCTCTTTTGGCGGATATCCCTGATTTTTATTATTTATCGGACTTCCCGGAGAAAATGGCTCGACACCGATCTCGGATGCGCCAAACAAAAATTCCGCTTGCCTTTCTTCACTAAAAACTAATCTTGGCTTTACCATGCGGCTTATGCCTTCTGGTGTTAAATATTCCGGCCAGCGAACTTCCGGAGGCAATGTCAATACTGTCTGCGTAAATCTAGCCTATTCTGATTTTGATCTCTCATTTTTCGGTGAGGTTCTACTGGTCGCCCGTCCTCTTTTTAATTCTGCGCACTCCTTTTCTAACAGCGATGCTGCTTCCTCTGTTTCCATCAATCTCTGAGATACTCCTTTTGTGCTCCCAAATCTTCTGTTTTCTTATGAAATTAGAACAATTTTTCTTCTGTCCTTTTTTTTGTTTGCCGTCAAGGCTTGATCCGCTACTTCTAATGGTGACACAGCTCCTCTGCCGTTCGCCTATTTCCACACCTCCTGAGCTTCTTCCCTACTCGCACTTGCTTCGAACTGCTCGAATACCCTCTCGGTGAAAAGATTCACCTTTGTTCTTACTGCTCTTAACTCGTCCTCTGCGTCTTCCTTTCTCTTTAACCGAAACCCACTCGGTGCCTCAATCGTTACCCATTCCGGCTGTGAAACTAAATTTTCCACATATCCAAGAAAACCCGTCGCAAAGTACTCGTCGTCCCTACAGACATCCTTGTGCGCAGCAATATTGCGTGGTTGCTGTTAAATTTTTCCACCAAACCTCGGAACTCTGTGATGCGTCTGTGATAGTATTTCACGTTTTTGACATCCTTCCGGTCCTTCCTGAAGTTTGAAACCTCTGGTCCTCTTCACCCACTAATTCCTGGGATTTCAGCAACTCCTTCACTGCCTTCGATAGCCCCATGGACTATGCCTAATCCAATAAATATCCCGTTCAACAACCCAATCTTAAGGAAAAAAATTACATATACTATTAATGTTTCCTTTAATCTAATTTATTTTGAAAATAACTTGCTTACAACACTACTAAATATTATCAACGGTTGAATTAGAGGTTTTATTATAAACAGATCCCGCTGGAGTCAATGATACTAGTGTCACGCGTAGGTCGTAACCCCTTTAAAATTTACACAAATTTTCTTTCTTTAGATTAACCTAATTAAACATTTTTATTTTCCTTGCTTACACAAATGTATTCGTATATTACAATATTCTAGACACCAACGTCAGCCTACTCCTAACGATATAATAGCTCCTGCCACAACTCATTCGCTTCGTCCCATGGTATTGGTACCTCTTTCTCCTATCCTTTCTCCAGAAATTTCCTCAAAAACGCTAGCCGTTTCCTTTCTCGCGCTGCTTGTCCACCTCGCCTTCTTTCGTATGATAATCGGTGTTCCGCTGTTACGAAGTACAACGATACGCGAGAAGGAACCAACACACCAAGACAACAGGTGCTCAAGGTTCCCTTCCACAAAATTCGAATACGAAAAACAGGACAATAACTACAGATAGCAATACCAATTTCCAAAACTGTGGGAAATAACCGTATACTCATTCCCAGAAACTCAACTTACGTTCCGCAAAGAATCGCAAGCGCACATGCTTTAAAAAAAATCAGAGAATGTACCTACTGCCCTGACTGCTGGTAACCGCGGCAATTGTACAACATATGTGCACCATATGTCGCATTTCAAATATCCCTAAATAAACACACACACATTCATTTACAATAGTGGATAAAGAGCCTACACTAAGTAAAATAATTCTATACGACCTGACCATTAAAAGTTCTAAAGATCAACCTAAATTCTGGTTATTTATAATACTCGCACCCTAAAAATATGTGCTTTCTTACTTAACTTAATTGCTTAAAGCTAACCACACCAAATGTCTAGTATCTGTTAGGAGTCGGTGCTTTGAGTCGACTACTCGCAGGAAGCTTGATTCTAACTCGCAATACTGGTGACTTCTGACCGTAAGTCTTCTGAAGCAGCACCAGAAAACACAGGTACTAGCCTAGCCACTGCCTTTGAAATCTCCTCTATACCCATTTTACTTATTTTTGTTTTACGTATGGCTGGTAAAACTTGAGCGGTATCTTTATGGGTAGTTTCCAGTTTCATTTCTCCTGGATCTGAGAGGTACTTGACCAGTGACGGACTGAAACTAATTAGTCTTCGACCGTTTTCTCGCGCAGACGAAATACTGTCCACAGGATTGGGGCTTTGATGCACTGTTACTGGTTCTGGCTCTTTTGGCGGATATACCTGGATTTTATTGTGTACCGGACTTCCCTGCGTAAAAGGCTCGACACCGATGTCGGATGCGCCAACCAAAAATTCCGTTTCCCTCCCATCAACACTAGTCTTGGCTTTACTACACGACCTATCCCTTCCGGAGTTAAATATTCCGGCCAGCGAACTTCTGGTGGCAAAGCTAGTACTGTTTGTGTATATATTTGAGAAGTTGATGCCGATCTTACTCTTGCTGGCTTAGCAGTTGTCCTGATTCTCTTAAGCGTTAGATTTTCCCTCTCTAAATATGATGCGGCTTCCTCGGTTTCTCGGAGTTACCTAGAACGTTCTCTAGTTTTATTCTCGAGAAATTCCGTATTTGTCTTCAACTCTTCTGTATCCTTGAAGACTTGAAAAAATTTCTCCTCCGTTCGACTCTGAATAGTCGCTAATGCTTGGTCTGCTGCATCCAAATTTGACAAGTTCTCACTGTCCCTCGCTAATCTCCAGAGCACCTGGGCTTCACTTTTGCTCGTTGCCGCTTTCAATTGTTCATACAGTTTTTCTGTAAATAATTTTACTTCCGTCTGTAAAGACCTGAACTTGTGTTGAGCCTTGTCCTCTGGTGAACTTAGGTGCTTCCAGCTCTTCTAGATCCAATCTGAACTTGGTCAACCAGTCCGGTATTAAATCGTTGACATATACCGGATAATCCGTGGCAAAGTACTCCTTGTCACCACAATACTCCTTAAAAGGTAAAAAGTCCTCGTTATTATCGTTAAATGTTTTCAACAAGGCTTCTAGTTCCGCTATGCGCTTGCGGTAGTACTCGCTATTCTTTCGTGCCTTATTATCCTTTCTACAACTCCAGATGTTCTTTCGATAAATCGATATTATTTTCACGGCCTCCCACGTCTCTTGAATTGCTCCTCCTCCAATTGGCACACTTCTTACCACAACTTATTTGCCTGCTCCCACGGGATAGGGACCTCCACCGTTTCTTGTCCCTTTAGTTCTTCTCTTAGATACGCCAATCGCTTCCGATCCCGCTTCTGTCCTCATTTTGGATATCGGCAGGAATGATGCCGTCCGGTCCGGGGGACTTGTATGGCTTAAAGGTTTGAATGGACCATTCAAGGTGACTTTTTGTCACTTGGAATGTGGGGAGGCTATCATGGGAAACCTGCTCCACCTGGTAGAGTGCTTGATCCGCTGAGGCTAAACTCCCTGCTAAGTGGGTGTCTAGCAGGATATCAAGGGTTTCGGCGCTTGAGTGAGTCCAGCTGCCATCTGGTTTTTGGATGCAGTCAAGGGCTTTGTTAGAGGAGTGGAGAATTTTACGAAGACGACTAGCCTCGGACGTCGATTCACACACCCAAGATACTTTAAAAAAATGTAGCAACTGTGGAGATTTACATATAGTGAACTATAGGGGCTGCCAGAATCCGTAGAAGTTAAAGAAAAAATGCGTCCTCAGCCGAAACAAAAAGAACTTGCGAAACCCAATGAGCCATGTCGAGCACAAGATAGTATTTGAATTTTATTTTTTTATTTTATTTTTAAAAATTTATTATTTTCCCCCCTTTTTTAATTCAAATTTTCTACCTTTTTTCTTGAAATGATTCTTGGCAACTCTATTAGCAATTATCGTATCAAGAAGACGAGAGAAAAAAAGAATATAAAAAATTTAAAAAAACTGCCTATTTTTTGGATTCTAAATTTTGCTGATAATACTGGCTGTTTAGGCGCGCCAAAGTAATGTTTTTGTTTTAGTGGACTAAACGAATTTGTTTTGGTTTTTGTTCACTTTTTAGATTTTTCTGAATATTTTGAAATTATGACTTTAAAGTGTCTCGCGTATTGATCGCGGCACGCACTATGCACACTTGCGCACAGTTTTTACAATTTTCCATGTTTTTTATTTCAATTCACTAGTGAAATTTTTTAGAAGTTTACTACTTCCGAGATCTGTAAGGCTTGCCAACAAAATGGGTCCTACATTGAAGAGTTAGAGGGTTTAAATGTTCCACAAAAATGTTCCCCGTAGAGTTTTCCATAAAGCTTCCAAACACATCCTATACCTAAAATGTAAGCGTCACATTTTTCCTATGCCGATTCTACATAAGAATGTGTGAAAGGGATGTAATTCAATGCTTAATGAATGTTTTGTGTTTGGCCTATTGAGTGGCGAAGTAAAAAGTATTTTTTTGCTTAGCATTCTCAACTTTAATGCTCCCGCAAGACGAACGAGGAATTTCACTCCTTTGTATCTCCATCCTTGTAATCGAAACTATTTATATTTTTCGCCTTTTCGTACTGCATGTTATGATTCTAATGAGTGAGTAATTCCTTTTTGGGTATCTGTTTATTACCTTATTTAAATCGCTATCAGGGCATTGTCTGCTTAGCGTAACTGTTAGGTTACGCAGGTGATTTTAGTGAGTGAAAATCTCATACTCTCTCCCTCCGGAAAAAAGGAGGAGGAATCTTGACAGTGATATATTTCTTAATAAAAATGGTGTAACAGAGTTTTATTTTTTCAGCTTTGTCTTGTATATTTTTTGTATTGCACGAGAAGAACAGAAAATAGTTGTGGAAATAAAAGTAATTAATTTTAAATATTTGGTTTCTTCTTCTAGTTCAGGGTCCAAAAATATACAGTAAAATTCTTTATTATTATTTTACATATTTAACTATATCTTTTTTAAGTTGCTATATTGCGGCTTCTAGATTAATGTCATGTCTCCGAGCCTATTTTCCTCTAATTCGCTTACTAACTGCTTACTGTCACTGGTGCAATAGAAATGACGTTTTTCTGAAAAGGCAAATTCGTTTCTAGCAGTCCAAACCACTTCCGAATACCTTACGTTCAAAAAGTACCCGGAAATTGTTAGTAAAACGAACCGCTCTGGAGATATTGTCAAAATTTTTAGTGTGGTGTGTAATAGGCTTGTAAATACATCATTGTTTGTTGTATTTTGCGAATTTCGCTATGTCGAATTAGGTTGAGCAAAGAGTCTGTCTGAAATTTTGTATTTCTAAACAAAATATCATGTGATATTTCGTATATCGTAAATGGTTGCAAAATAGTATTGCCTGTGATCGTAAATATCGTAAATATTTGGATATAATATTGCTTGTGATGATGTATATCGTAAATATTTGGAAACTAATATTGTCTGTGTTGGAGTATATCGTAAATATTTGCAAAATAATATTTCCTGTGATCATATATATATCGTAAATATTGGGATATAATGTTGCTTGTGATGATGTATATCGTAAATATTTGGATGTAATATTGCCTGTGATAATGTTCATGATATTGCAGAAGCGTTGATAATGTTAAATGGCGCTCTTCCGGCAGTTCCGATCCGAGTTTGGCACATTCGTCAGCTTTTTCGTTGCTAGGGATACCTCGATGTCCAGGGTCTCAGCATAGCTCTATCTTGTGCTGTTTGATCGCAAATGGTGATTTCCTGTAGTGTTCTACACACTTAGATTTTACAACATTAGCGCATTGATCGCTGCTTGACTGTGTGCACAGATGATTATTGTCGAGTGAGTAAGCTCCCTAGCTCTTATCATTTGTGTAGTTTTGTCAATGCCATAGATCTCAGCCTGAAAGACGCTACACTAATTTGGTAGTCGAAAGAACCGTTCAATTTCTAGTAGGCCAAACAGTAAATAAGGAGTATTATGTAACCGTACTGATGCGTTTGAGTGTGAGTGTTCGTCGCAAGAGGCCATAGTTGTGAAGAACCAATTTGTGGGTTATTCACCACGACAATGCATCGAGTCTCACATCGCATCATATAGGCGATTATTTGACCAAAATAACAGTATTATCGTTCCGCAAGCCCCGTGTGAGTTTCTCCTGTTCCCACGAATCAAGTTACACTTTGCGGAAAGCGTTTTTAGACAATTGAGCCGATAAAGGAGAATCGTAGAAGAATCTGAAGGCAATTCAAAAATCGGTTTATCAAAAGTGTGTTGAAGATTAAAAGAAGCGTATATTGATTTCTACGGTGATTACTTTGAAGGGCATAAAATAAATAACAATGAATAATTGAACCGTTTTAATTTTATGGACATATTCAGGGTACTTTGTAGCAAAGACCTTGTAAACTGGTTTAATCGATCGATTTCTTTATTTAAATTTATAGTTTCGATTTTTGTAAGGCTTCAGTGAAATGAACAGTTTATTTTTTTAATTCATTTCCTTTTATAAGATAGGAAACTATTCTTTTTGTTCCTATTGTTGGAAGTTTTTAGTATACAAAATAATGGCCATTAAAATATGTTAAATATTGGTGGCAGATACTTGTTATAAGGCCCATAGTGCAAATTAAGACGACCTTTAAGGCCAGTGCCGTATATTCTTTATTTACTATTTACTATTGTAAATAATAAATAATTAATAATAAATAATAATAATAAATAGTGCAAATTAATACAAATAACTACTATAATATATTTAACAATCAGATTAAATTTATGAAGAATATTAAAATTTGATATTATTGTATTATTTGCAGTTACTGGAAAATTCTATTACTATGATTGGATCAAACTCAAGCGTGTCTCAGCCAGGTGGATCTACAGCTATAAATCCCATTAAAGCAACTCCATCAATGTGGAGATGCTCGAAAGTCATGCATGTGCAACGGGAAATTCATCCTACGATTTTGAGTTCTTTAGAAGGTATTGTTGATCAAATGGTATGGTTTAGAGAGAGTTGGACAGAAGAAGTTCTTCGGCAATTGCGTCAAGGTTTAATTAAGTGCTATGCAATTGCTTTTGAAAATAGAAGTGCAGTCAAAGATGCGACCATAACGCCACATACACTTCACTTTGTGAAAAAATTGGGTTCAACTTTTGGCATTGGAATTGAAAGTATACCCGGTTCTGTTAATACATCATCTACTTCGAATTCAGCTGCTTCTGAATCACTTGCACGTAGGGCGCAAGTTACTTTCCAAGATCCGGTCTTTCAAAAAATGAAAGAGCAGTTTACAAATGACTTCGATTTTTCGAAGCCTGGAGCGATGAAGCTTCATAATCTTATATCTAAACTAAAGACATGGATAAAGGTTTTGGAGACGAAAGTGAAAAAATTACCAACATCATTTTTGATTGAAGACAAGTGCAGATTTTTGTCAAACTTTAGTCAAAAAACAGCTGAAGTTGAGTTACCTGGGGAATTACTAATTCCATCGTCGTCTCATTATCACATTCGTATTGCTCGTTTTATGCCACGTGTGGAAATTGTACAAAAAAATAATACAGCAGCACGTCGTCTTTATATTCGTGGCACGAACGGAAAAATATACCCTTATTTAGTAGTTATAGATACTGGTCTCGGGGATGCTCGACGGGAAGAACGAGTTTTACAGCTTATGCGCATGCTTAACTACTATCTAGAAAAACAAAAGGAAACCGCCAGACGTTTTTTAAACCTCACTGTTCCACGAGTGGTTCCTATATCGCCACAAATGCGTTTAGCTGAAGATAATCCAGCCAGTATATCTTTGCGCGAAATTTATAAAAACTGTTGCACTAATTTAAAAATGGATCATGACATGCCAATTGTGAAGTATTATGACAGGCTTTCGGAGGTTCAGTCAAGAGGAACGCAAACCACTCACATAGTCTTATGCGATATTTTCTGTGAAGTACAGTCATCAATGGTTCCAAAAATGTTATTAAAAAAATGGATTTTAAAGTCTTTTCTTTCTGCTACCGATTTTTGGCAGTATCGAAAAATGGTAAGTAATATATAGTTATTTTAATTTGACTGCAAGTTTCCCAATTGCTTATTAAATTTCTAACCGTGCTTGTAATCCTATTATTATTATAATTATTATTATTATTATTACTACTCTTATTTGTCATGTCCCCTTCGCTGGCATGATCCCACCACGTGTTTCGCGGTTTTATCTTCGCAGCAAAACTTACAAACCCAATTAGAGTAGATTCCCAGTCTTGTTAGATGATAATTCAGCCTACAGTGCCCTGTCGAAATTTCTGTAATGATTCTTAAATTGTTTTTTATTAAGTTCCATACAATTTGAGCGTGATAACCCCGAAGTTGTACAGTTTTACCATTGTACTCTTCTTTGTCTGTTTTCTACTTTCTTAATGAATAAGGATAATTGATCCTTCCTTATCAAGACAATCCACCACCAGTTTTATCTCACCTTGTTAGAGTTGAGTGCTTTAATTGCTGCGTCGTTATGAGTCAGGTTTTTATTTATTTTTTTTTAATTCTCCATTTATTTAACTACAATCTGTCCAACTGGACATTCAGTACTACTTATATTATATTTGGTTATAAACATGTGTATGCATTTTCAGTAGCATTCAATACATTAAGTACATTAATTTAACAAACTTAGATTTCATATATATTAACTTCATTCATTCCTTATTATTATTATTTTTATATTTTTTTTTAATTTTATATTTTTTTAAATTTTATCTTATTTTTTAATTTTTAATTCTAAATTAATTTTAAGGGATAAATCTGAATGGTAAGTCCGATGGTACATATTTTTTTAGTCTTCGCGCGCTGGTATCGCTGGTAATCAATTGTACCGCCAGGTTGTTAGGATAGACTCTAAGACGTTTGCGATATGAGTGGCTATATTTTATGATTTCATCATTTACTTTTGGGATGTTTAGATCGCGATGAATGAGGTTACTGACATACCAAGGTGCATTACCACACAGTCGTATAACTTTTGATTGGAATCTTTGCAGCATGTCCAGGTTTGACTTGGATGCTGATCCCCAAATTTGAATAGTCCTGATCCCCAATTTAGTATTACCTTATATATCAGGACTATATTTCGAAGTGTTAGGGCTGACCTTCGTCTAAGTAGCCAGAACAATGACCTAAACATTAGTCCAAGATGTTTCCGTTTGGAGAAGATGTGACAGCGCCACGTAAGCCGCCGATCGAGGTGCACCCCAAGGTATTTTGCATGGTCTGCTTGTGGCAATTTGCAGTTATTTAGTGTCACTGGAGGGCAAGAACCTGTACGTAGGGTAAAAGTCGTTTGCACTGATTTTATTGCATTTGCTTTTATTCGCCACTTGTCTAGCCATAAGTCAATTTGATTCAGGTTCTCCTGCAAATGCTTCGAGGCTAACACGGGGTGTCTGTTGCTGGCCATTACAACAGTATCATCTGCAAAAGTTGCGGTATATGTGGTATCAGTCAGAGGCAGGTCAGCCGTGAATAGTGTGTAGAGCACAGGTCCCAAAAAGCTCCCTTGTGGAACACCAGCTTTGATTGGATAGAGAGAAGTTACGCCGCTGTTAACTTTGACCATGAAGAATCTGCTTTCTAAGTAGGACTTTAATATGGCAAAGTAGTGATATGGTAAATGCATTTTCATTTTTTACAGTAACCCTTGGTGCCACACCGTGTCGAATGCTTGGGAGATATCTAGGAATGCGGCTGAACAGTATTCTATATTTTCTAGTGCATACCGTGCAAATGCATATACTCGATTTATTTGTTCTACCGTAGCGTGATGCTTTCGGAATCCAAATTGATGGGAAGGTATAAGCTGTTTTGACTCGATGATTGGGAGGAGTCGCTTCAAAAGAAGTTTCTCAAGCACTTTGGAAAGTATCGGAAGCAAGCTTATTGGTCTATATGAGGTGACCACTTCTGCCGGTTCCCAAGTTTGGGAACAATGATAATTTCAGCCACTTTCCATTGGCTTGGGAAGTGGTCATATCAGATAATCGCATTGAATAATTGGGCAATGAATTTATAGCCGCAATCTGGTAGCTCCTTTAGGATTCTGCTCGTAATAAGGTCATATCCCGGCGATTTTTTGTCTTTTAGCGTATTCTTGATAATGCCTCTAATTTCTTTTATTTTAAAATGCTGGATCGGAATATCCATTTGGTATGGGGCATCTAGTAATTCAGCTATTCTTATATCTTCTTGTGGATATTTGTTTGGAAACGGCGCAAATACTTCTAATAAATGAAGAGCAAATGACTGTGCGTTTTCCTTGTCAGATCTGGCCCATCCTCCATCTTTCGTTTTAATAGGTGCCACATGTGATGTGGGTTGATTTAGTTTTTTTGTAGCTTTCCATAGAGAATACCTGAAGCCTGTGAATACCTGAAGCCTGTGAAGATGACAAGCTACTGAGATAGCTTTGTATTTCTGAATTTTTTGTTGACCGTTGGGCGTTTTTGAGTTGCTTTGTAGCGCAATTGAACCGGTTTTTGTCATAGGGGCTTCTGGTCATTTGCCAAATTCGACGCACTCTCCGCTTTTCTTTTAGTTGCTCCTTTACAACCTGGCTTACAACACGATGATTACTTATACAGCTGGGCTCCAATGAGGAAGTCCATGCAGCATGCTGAATGATTGAGTTCAAAAGTTTTACTGCATCGTCTATATTGGTTTTATTTTTTAAAGGAATATTTGGACTAGAGTCTTGATAATGCTTTGTCTAAACAACTCCCAATTTGTGCTTTTGTTGTGCAGACAGATTGTTCTTGCTCTGATCTGAACCTCTCAGCTAATTGTTAGAAATATCAGTGAGTGATCTGATGACAGGAACAGGCACGATTCCATGGAAGTGATTGTTTTTGGTACACCTTTGGAGACAAAACAGTCGATAACGTCTGGAAGCTTGTTACTGTTCGTCGGCCAGTAGGTTGGCTCACCCGTTGATAGGTGGGACAGGCTGTTTTGTTGCATAGCTTTATATAGGTTACGGCCTCTAGGAGTTGTTATTCTAGACCCCCATTGCGGATGCTTAGTATTATAAACAACCCCAGCGATGAATCACTGAACTGTTCGCATTTAACTGGATGGTTGGGAGGGCAATATACCGCTGCAATTGTTATGGGGCCTTTATAATCATCAATTGTTATAACCGTTGATTGTAGGTATTTCTTTTTATAACATTCGTGCTCCACGTGTGCAATATTGCTACGAATAATTACAGCAGTTCCCCCACGCGCAGTGCCAGCTGGGTGGTTTGTGGAGTATAGGTCATATTGCGGAATTTTTGCGTAACTTTTTTGAGTGAAATGGGTTTCAGATATCAACATAATGTCAATATTTTTGTCTGCTAAGAAAGCTGATATTTCATGGATATGACGGCTGAGCCTATTGGCATTCCAGACTGCGGTTTTTAATGATTTATTAATTTCGACATATTTGCTACGACTGTGGTTAGTAGATTAAGTAGTGTACTCACTTGACCCATTAATGCTTTAAGCCTGCTTTTTAGCTCGGTCATATCCTCATTGAGTTGAGTATTTGGATTGTTGAGCGGAATGGTTAGGTTCGTATTGGTTTCTACCGGAGTATTGTTTCGTACTACATTTGCATACGACGTTGTTGTTCGTGGAGAGGATCTTTGATGAGCTTCCTGGTTAATGTTCCTCGCTTCTCTGTTTCTGAGTGCTGGGAACGACTTTTGTTGCAGCTCCTTATAAACAGTGCAACCTTTATAATTAGCGGGATGATTGCCTTCGCAGAGCACACATCGAACGTCTTGTGCGACGAGTTTGCGGGAACATTCGGAAGTAAGGTGGTTTCCTGTACATTTAACGCATCGTGGATCGCATGAGTCAGGATGGCTATTCTTTTGTTCCGATAGTTACATACAAGGATGAAGTAAACGCATCCGTCTATTGCGTAAATTTCCACTTGAATGATTTGTTCTTGCTGGGTTCTTATCGAGCGCTTATGAGTATCTTTTCTTCAGCCCAAAAACATCTGCTCCGGCTCCTTCATCAGTCAGAGAACCGTCCGTGTACCATTTTATCATATTCTGGTTTATCTTGTAAGTTTTTAATATACCTTCCCCGCCATTTTTATTTCTATGTTCGGATTTCAATCGTTTTATAAAACGAAACTTTGAAAGCATCGTGTCCCGCGGCATTTTTCTAGCAAGAATATCAAACTTCTTGCGGTTTAGCCAACTACCTGAGTCGTGCTATCTTTTGTCCCCGCTTGGGACTCCATATGAATGTGGATAGGTGTGAGTTCTGAAAGAACTTCAATTGATGCCGTGGGGGAATGTCCGCATGGCTCCTGTAATACATACACACTTTGTAACCTGTTGAGTGTATTGATAATTATTTGTTGCCTTTTGCAATTCTCCCAGACTGCTGCTGTAAGGGGTCCTTCTAGCCTACCTTCGGTATGAAAACCACCTTTGCCTCCTCCATATCTTTTGTATTTAACCAAGTGCCATACAAATTCTAAGTATCTTAATGAGTATACCTTTCTGAAATAGAGCCGGGAAGATTCCGTCAACATTCGGTGAATTCATTGGTTCAAAGAACCTAACCACCCACCTTATCCTTGGTATTTATTTATTTATTTCTATTTACTCAACCCAGGGTTCACTATGTCACCTGTCTCTACTATTGTAGTTGACGCTGCAAAATGAGTATCAAGAAGTAATCTGAAGAGAAGTAATCTCTTTCTCATCGAAATTTTCGGTAAAACTGCCGTCACATTTATTACGGCTGGTCCCTTAACTAACAGTTTATAGAGTTATAGTAGTGTGTTCAATTTGTTCGCAAAATTTGCTGAAGCTTTTACGTTTCTCTTCCCGGATTTCATTGTTATAGTGAGTTAGAGTGCTCCTATATTCGGACCAGTCTCCGGTTCTTTTTTTATCTTTTAAGATGCATTCGAACGTTAGATTCTTTAGATCATTATTCCACGAAAGTACATCGTTGGTTTATTTTAAAATTTTCAGGACAGCTATCCGCGTTTGCATCAATAATTTCCTTATTGAGACATTCTACCATAGTTTCTAACTGTATTTCATTGTTTATGATTTCCCATAATTTTGGCTTGTCTCAGGATTTCCTAAGTATTTATTCCAATCTGTCTTCCTTGGATTCCTCAGGATTATATAAATTACAGGTTTTCCCTCAATGTTTAATTGTATTATCCTATTATCAGACATTCCTGACTATCTCAAAATCCCGAGTATTTCCTATGATTATGTCAAGGACATCTTCACGTACGCTAGTTACAAATGTTGGTGTGCTACCCAAATTAAGTATTTCTAATTTATTACTGATAATCAATTCATGAAGATACTCACCCCGCTTGTTTGTGCCTGTGTTTCCCCATACCTCGTTATGCGCATTGGCATTGGATCCAAGTATTTGGGTTAGCTTCTTCCTTTCAAAGTATGCCACCAATTTGTGGACTAGCACTGGTGCCTTAGTTTTATCTCCTAGTAGATAACCTGTTGCTGCTACAATATTCCGTAGATAATCCCCTTATGTTGATCGTGATTTGCATCGCTACTAAGTGTCGACATAGAAACTCTGGAAGACTTAGGATATTCATACTGTTACTCAATACCAAGCAGGCTGCAGAGTTATTATACGCATATTAACTGCGTGTTTGATACAGCCAATCCTTTGATTTGACCCCTATGGACCTAGGGTTCTTGGACCAGTACTATACCCAGTTTAGACCTCAGTGTTGCTCTGTCGATAATCGTTGAAGCGGCTTTCGCGTGGTGGAGATTTATTTGGGTAATTTAAGTGCTGATCATCTCCATATTTAATATTTTTTCTCCGTCTCTTTATCCGCTGCAGGACGTCTTCGAGATCTGACAGGGAGAGTTTGTCGGAGTCGTCTAAGCCGTCCAGGTTCAGCATTGTCAAGTTGAGGTCGTCAATGTCCTCAGTTTCATGAGTTTGTACATTGCCTTCCTTCACCGCCTCGCTCCTGGCTGCTTATCTGCCACTTTTTTGGTTACGTCGCACAGTGGGTTTAGAATACATTGTTTTCTAGGATTAATTAAAAAATCTAATTTTTAGTATCGTCGAATCTGCATTTTTTTTAAATTCATAAAATTTTTCATCACAGGACGAAAAATATCTGAAAACTTGTTCTGGTGTCTTCACAGTGAAATTTCAAAGTTAAAGTTTATTTAAATTTTTATGCAAAAACTAACTAAAAAAACTAAGAGCTTCGCGTTAAAAACTCGTATTAGTTCGAAAAGTTATCGAAAAAGTGATAAATTAAACTGTTCGGCTAATTTTGCAAATATAAGTTAATATTTGTTTCAGAAAATTTTGTGTGAAAGTATTTAGTATTTATTATTTACATAAGAAGTCCCAAGAAATTTGCATTTTCGTAGTTTAAGTGGACATAGGTCGAGATATGTGGCTTATTTCAAATTCTCTATTCTCTTCCTTAAGTATATTAATTTTTGTTATATCTAATCTTCAATAAAGTTCGTTATGTATAAAAAAAAGTGATAGTGTTGTGCAGTTTTGAGTAATAAGATTAAAAGAATTTTTTAATGTATTTTTAGCAGAAATAAGTTCAAGCGTGGATTTTATACTCTACAAAGTTTGTACAATATGATTCTGAATTCTGGTTAAGCTGCAATTTTGAAAGAAGAAATGAAAAGAGACAAGCTGCTCAGAGGATAATTTATGCGATTTAAATAAACTGGTAAATTCTTTTTTTACGACTTTAAATTCAGATGAAATAGAGCGCATAAGGTGGAAAAACGGTTTCTCAAGAACTGGTTGGAATCTTCTATTGGTTGTACGCTTGCTCAGTTTTGAAAACGTGGTCGAAAAGAAGTTTCTTTTACAGAGTCAAGTGAATCGAGTCAATATAAAAAACAAAGCTTCTAAAGGACACCACAGCATTGCCAATGTTAGCTCATGTTACACAAATTAAATTTAGAACTTCCGGCTACATACAAGAATCGAAGTAATTGCGCGGCCTCATAAAATTAGCACCAACAAAAGCTATAAATGCAAAAAAAAATTTTAACCGCCCACTGCGCTCTGAGAAAATGTCGAATAAAAAAGCACTTTCTGCTCTTGTGGAAGCTAAACTATCTCGAAACCAGTATAATATTATTAACCAGACTGCTCCTGAGAAGTTTAACTCCTCCTCCAATATTCAAATTGAAAAAAAAATGTTATCCAGCATCAAGCTTTAATAAAAAAAAACCACATAATTCTTATTGTTGTATCCGTGGCCATGAAATCCACACGGAAAATTTTAGAACACAGCCAAGCTTGTTATCAAATTATATCCATGCTACAATATGCCTCCTACTTTGCATAAGTATTTCATACATATTTCTAATGCTTTTTTGCCTATTGGACAGTTATCGGAAGAAGCGCAAGCTCGTAATAAAGACTTTAAAAAGTATAGGGAATTCAATTCATGAAAGTGTATTCGTGAAAAATTAAATCAAGAAATTTTTAATTTATTTTTGATAAGCTCTCACTTAATTATTTCAAGCAAGGGAAAGTTGCCTGCAAGGAAGGTGCAGAGCTTGCCAGAGGCGTTGATTTAATTGTGCCTACAGTTCAAGGCAAATATGATATGACGATAATACTAACGGAAAATTATCCAAATATAACTCCCCTGAATTAATCCGAGAAACCCGTGTATTTAATCTATTGTGCATCGGCTGGTATTTCTACCCCAGATGTGTCATCTGCGTTAACATCTTTTTTCCCACGTCCTATGTGCAAATGGACTTGGATCGTTCCAAATCTGTAGGTCACCCTGTAGTTATTGGCTCTAATCGCCTCCAGAGATCGGTCATCGATGCCGATTTTCAGCAGTTGGCCATTCTTAACCTCTTTGCTCTAGAACACTCTCCATAAGTAAGTATAAAGACTCTCATTCTGGGTGATCGTCAGATCAAGAAGC